>OZ012689.1:21559159-21561159 GCA_963942565.1 Maea johnstoni | reverse complement strand
CTTATAAGAACGAAACAGTAGTTTACAGTTCCAGTACCATTGAAATGCTACAGAACTTCAATGGAACTGTTAAAGGTTATCTATTACATTGTTACCTTAAAAGATTCTTGCAAATAGTCATGTTGGTGATCCTGGACAATCCCTAATAAATGATACTTTCAGAGTTGCTAGTATCATCAAGAGTACCTTTGAGGAATGAAATGGTAAGATAAATACTTTTTGAAATAATACTGGTACCACTACCCGTACCTCTTAGAACAGTGTCCAACCCTGTAGTAGTTGAACAGTGGCCTGTCAGCGACTGGCAGTCCAGTTGCAATGGAAAATACAATGTTACATACTCTCTCTCTCTCTCTCTCTCTCTCTCTCTCTCTCTCTCTCTCTCTCTCTCTCTCTCTCTCTCTCTCTCTCTCTCTTGATTAACCCCTCCTTGTCTGTGCCACCCAAAAAGGGCTCAACTAATTTGGAAATGTATGGAGATATTTTAAGAAGACATGTTCAAATCCGGATATTGGAAAGGCTAAAATCCATATTTGTATGCTCAGGGCAGATTTCTTTTTAAGCCTTTCCTCTAATAGTTACTTATGGATGGTTGTCCACATATGCATAAGGTAATTCTGTAAAATCACATACAGTCAGTGATAGCATATACATGAAAATACTGCACTCGAAGTGATTTGGTGTTAGAAATGTCGTTAATCGTTTATTTGTGTGTTTGTTTGATATTTTCGTTTAATGGTTATAGTTTTTATCCCAATCATGGTGAGTTACATGTAAAAATAAACGGTACCTTACCCTTCTTGCCCTGATATGTCAATTTGTATTTCAATTAGGTGTATCCTTAGACCACAACGTATGACACCGAACGTTTATATAGCGACCAGGGCAGTCTGCTTGAAGGCAGTGAGTGGATATTGAATAATAATTTAGAATTTCATTTATCGTCACTTTTTTCTCTCATTATTGCGTCTTTACTAACGAGTTGCATGTAGTGGAGGAAAACTGAGTACACGGCGAAAATACTGTCTAATCCCATGTCACTGGCAACTTTCTCACATGCACATAAAAAAACTCGTCTTGTAGGTATAAATGGTATACATATAGTACCGGCTAGACAATATCATGTCTGGGATGAAAGGGTTCTAGCTAACATTTTGGCGGGTGATTTTGACAAATAACACGAAATTACAAAGCTTTAATGCCAAATGAGCGAAATATCCTATCATTGAACATTTGAGATTAGTATTTGGAATGTTCCATCACCTCTGATTTACTTGGGGTCTCGGACCCATTTTGAATCTTCATTAAAGACTTCTATTCTTTATCATCGTGGACCTTTCAAGCGCTTTATAGAAGGTATAGCCTAGATTCGTAGGCTGCTATGTCTATTTTGGTGCCTGCAAGTGTATTCGCTTATCAGGCACCAAGTGATCAAGATGGCAATTATATCTCACCGGATTGAATAGTGGACTGTTTCAGTATTAGCTGAAACCACTACTAGAGGTAGGAGGGTTATATGATGACATATACAGTAAAGATATTTCAATCCTGCACCAGTTGTTAAGTCGACTGCCGGTAACTGGTCGAGTACTTGACCGGTCATTCGAGGCTTCGCAGCTTACATAATTTGGCACAAATACGTATGGCCCGTGTAGCTGCTTACTAAGAGCTATATATAGCTTTGACTTGTCGAGGAGCGCGTGGCCATATACATGTCCTGGTACTCGGTTTGCTCTCTCTCTCTCTCTCTCTCTCTCTCTCTCTCTCTCTCTCTCTCTCTCCTCTCTCTCTCTCTCTCTCTCTCTCTCTCTCTCTCTCTATATATATATATATATATATATATATATATATATACACACACACACACATATATATATATATATATATATATATATATATATATATATATATATATATATATATATATATATATATATATATTTCATGGGTCATGAAAAAAGGGTACCTTTAATGGACCTAATCAAATGTATCTTAGGGGA
>OZ012689.1:21466659-21554159 GCA_963942565.1 Maea johnstoni | reverse complement strand
CTTGACCTCAAGGTCAGGGTCACAGGCCATTTTTTGTGAAAATCTTGTGATCGCGTTAACTCAATAACGAAGTCACGTAGGCTTCTCAAATTTATACCAAAAATGTATCTATAAAAGATCTCGGACAAATTCTCATTTCGGGTGACCTTGACCCACTTTTCAAGATCAGAAGTCAAATTCTTCAGAAGGCAGCGGGGGACTCCTGCAGCGTTCGGCTTGTTATTATTATTATAGTAGTAGCAATAGTGATATTGAATTGTCATTACAATTATTATTATCTTTTGTAGTAGTAGTAGTAGAAGTAGTAGTAGTAGTAGTAGTAGTAGTCATCATGAAAGAAGCTGATGTTTAGTGATGAGTTTGGTTACATTACACTTAACTGCAAAGACTAAGGTTGGGATAGTATGATCCAGCATTTGATAGTTTGACTATTATTATTATTATTATTATTATTATTATTATTATTATTATTGTTATTATTATTATTATTATTATTATTATTATTATTATTATTATTATTATTTTAGTAGTAGTAGTATCACAATTAATTTTATCATTATTATCATTATTATTATTATTATTATTATTATTAGTGATGTCATTGTTTAGAATTTTTTCTCGATTCGATATATTGATAAATTGTTTTCGATTTCGATTATTTCAATACGATGCATTGATATATCCATAGAAGTGCTATCTATGCCATGATGGAAAATCATGAAGCATTTATGCTGGTTTTTCACCATTTTATTATGGTCCTGCCTCATTTTATTGCTTCTTCTTGGTCTCAATTTCTTCTCTAAGCGTTCATTTTCATGTTTTTGATATTTCGATACATTGCGATATGTATTGACAAGTGAAAGCAGACTGTATTGTGTAAGGAGTGTTATCGATATATCGATATGCCCCATATCAATGACACCCCTAATTATTATTATTATTATTATTATTATTATTATTATTAATAGTAGTCCCTGTTTTACTGTGTCGCCAGTACAAGAACTGACAGTTTTCACCCAATGCCTAAGGGTCCCGTGGGTGGGGCTTATGAAAATTGCAATGTGTCGTGCCCTACCCACAAAGATGCTAGTACGAAAATTGGTGAAAACAAGTTTAGTACTTGGCAAGTCATTTGAAAATATTCTTTCAACAATGTATGAAGTATTGTTAATATCTGGTCAAGTTTACTCCCACCCTCGGGCCTGAACTACTGGCCCCGGGGGCCTTGAATTCTTGGTAGAGCCCCCTTGCATATTTGAAAGATGCACCTGCTAGGTTTGCAGGAGTAAAGAGGATTCTTGACAATTGCACACTTTTATAAGGCTTTGACCCCACCCCTAAGGTCCCAGGGGTGGTGACCTTGAAAATCAAAATTCTTTTCCCCCTGACTCCAAAGATGCAATACCAAAATTGTTTAAAAAACAACAAAACAGTTCAGTATTTTCTAGGATTGTAAGTGTTTTAATATCTTATTAATTTTGAACAGTTCTTGTTCACCACCCCCCTGACTGTGTGATGAGTGAGAAAGGTGCACAACGTTGGGGGCAACTATCAATGATAGTGCCTACAGTTCACAAATGGAACCACTCCAATATACTCAATTCCATGGTTTAATGTAGGAATCCTTTCTAAGTATTGCAAAGACTTTCCATTTCAAATGTATTTTTGTTATATTATAGTAATCATACATCTTACATGTAATCAGTGTGATGATTCATGCACATAAGTCATTGAAAGGACATCCTATCTTGGTTGAAATAAGATTCAGGGATTTGGCCAAATTACTGGACCATCATTTCAGTAATTTGGCCAAATCCCTAGACATTTTAGGGATTTGGCCAAATCCCTGAGTGAAACAGGGATTTGGCCAAATCGCTGAAAGCTTTAGGGATTTGGCCAAATCCCTGGTTTGACAGTCTTACTGTAACATATATACAAACAAACAAACAAACAACTATGGCGGAAATTGCCGCTTCAGAACTTCTTTCTAAGATTATAAACATTCCAACCATTGTCACCTGCCGACTTAGGGCAAATACTCTAGTCAAAGATGTATTTAATTCATTGGTATAAGTCTGGCCGTTACACTCGCCTATAAACGCGAGAAATTCACTCCGGTGAATTCACCGGACTGACGGCAGATTTTTACTATTGTGTGGTACCGTGTCTCGGAAAGGCCAATAGCAGAAACATCAATAAAAAAAGGATGGCCTGATAGAGACACAAACCGGGTCTAATATGGCAGCAGCGTGAATGTCCGATGCTGATACGAAGAAATATACAAGGAATAACTTCACAAAATCATTATGATACGATACATTGGTAACTTCTGAAAAAGTTACCGAGGTATCATATTGTAATTCACATACTTACCAATCCAACTTTTGGGAAACTCCTGCCAAGTTATGGAGCTATTGATTGCTCCCAAAAAAGCAAGATGGCGGCCTAATAGTTACGTCGGTCATTAGTTCCTATGTCTACATGTAGATGACGTTGTTCTGACTGCTACAGACGCCAAATTAAATACAGGGAAAATATTATTTTGAAAAAAGACGCCAACTTAAGTACACGCCAAATTAACCAGTTATACAGTATTTGAAATAGTTACCGGTACCCATTATGAAATTTTGGTTAATGATTGGGTTCAAAAATATCTTATCAATTATCTCTAAATTGGTAAATTATGAAAATATTATCTAGCAGAGGGTACACTTCAAATCAAAATTGAACTATTCGTGAACATGATATTAATAGTCAGCAACTGGGGAACGATGCAGGGACCACTTGTGATTCTTAATTCCAAGGTCGATGTGTGTGTGTGTGTGTCCCTATGGGAGAGAGACAGAGGTGGTTGCATTTGTGCATGTTTGTGATTCTTAGCTCTACGAATCTATTCAGGTTTATTTCATTGAATTGGCAATGGCAGGTCCTTATACCTTAGGTTGTGAACGTTCGGTAAAACTCAAGAGAAAGACATTTGGTTTTGTAATATATCAATATGTTGTGGTGCAAAAAATTCAGTTTAGTGGTACATACCTTATATATTTTTTTCATGAATACATTGAGTCAAAGGCAAATGCTTATTACATAACACCATTTATTATTTCAAAATAGACATGATTACATCAAATTACATTGAATAAATCTTGTTTTTATTCGCATGGCACGAGGGTCTCCAGGACTTCAATAGCCTGTAATTATATGAAATACATGTCAACAGTCAGAACAATAACATGCAATTTCTTACAGTTTCTCTTATTCTACTTAGTAAACATAGTAACACATAGTCATAGTAATAACATACAATTGCTAAGCCGAGGATCCATTACATAAGGAACTAAAATAAAGGTGTTAATAACTTAAGCATTAATACTTCATCCCTAGTTAGTAAAATTAAGTAAGTACATGTAGAGTCATTATACAACAAAAGCTGACATAAATGAATAGCCCCATAGCAAAGAGAAAAAAATCAGAATCTATGATTTATAAATCTTTAACATTAGTGACGTTTCATTATTTTTCCACAAGTTAAAATAACAAACGGTTATTAGAATTAGATACTTACGGTTGTCATGCCTTCCACGAATTTTTCTGCGGTAACATTCTCAACGCCTAAAAAATCAAAATAGAAATAGTTACAATTCAAAATTGAAAGGGATTCATTATTTGTTTTTATTTTTACCTCACATCTATATATATATATATATGTATAATTATATATATATATATATATATATATATATATATATATATATATATATATATATATATATATATATATATATATATTTATTAATGATTAGGTTTTACGGCTATCATCAAATACTACAGTGCAAAATGTACGAATAAACTACTGTATTCATTGAAAATAGTATCATATATAAAACGACTATTGAAAGAGCCATGCATGAAGGCGTGTCAACTTCTTTATAACGTGATTCTGCGTCAAATTTTGTCTTAGTGGTTATACTTTCAAGACGTCGGAAGCAGATGTGTCAACTTCCTTTTGTGTGGTTTTGTGTCGGGCATTATTTTAAAGGGTATTTCACATTTTCGACATTATTCTTAATCGCTGTTTGACAATGACTGGGATAATGTATTATCCAAATTACAGTAATGCTGTGTTCTGCAACGTATTAAAATTTTAATTGACTCCTTGTTGGTTGTATAAATGAAAACATTCGCTCACCAACTCCAGCCAAAAAGTCCATGAGGGCCTCAAGATCTTCCTTGCCGATCACTGTGTTATCATCCTTGCCTGACAGACTTGCGAATACCTCAAAAACGGTCTTCACTCTCTCCTCACAGCCGAATTCCTTGGAAACAGCAATCCATGTCTCCTTGAATTTGTCATAGGTGACGTGTCCTTGAAGACGATAAATATCACACTATTAGGAGGCATATATATAACTTATCTGTACCTATATAATCATTAAACCAACTATGGATAATTTTTATTTCGGTTTTAGTTACCAAACCTCCTGGATACGTTTTTTGTCTCTAAAATCGTCTAATTTGGTTGAAATGTATAACTACATCAATGGAATAATGCTTCAGGTTTGCATTGAACCCAATTTTATGAGAGCAATCGAGGCGAGATTGTGCAACTTCAACAGTTTAAGGTTCATAATGTACTAGTACATCTACAGAATTGTTTTGGAACCAAAAAAGTTTATCTTCATTTTTTCTACTAACAAACTAACATTTATTGTTCGAATTATACGTAAGGTGTCGAATGTAAAGCATACTTTATCCCTTCAATGATCCTAAAACTAGTCTTGCAAATTTCCTTAGCATTTAAAACAGAAAAGTGATTGCATGTATTAAAGAAGTATTGAAAGAGTGTTTAGCATATGAAAGACAAAGGGTGATATATATTACATACCCTTTTCGTTGGCAATTATCATGAAGGTTTTGACGACCTGTGCCCTCTCGACGTTCTTGGTGCCGTCATTTTCATTCACCCAGCAGAGAAAGCGGCAGGCTATGCGGTTAGCACGAGACTCACGCTTGTCACAGGCAGAGCAGTCAACACTGGGAAAATATAGTAATGATTAAGCTAATGACTAACTACTACAACTACTAATTATACTAACAATAATAGTAATAATAATAATAATAATAATAATGATAATGATAACAACAACAATGATATTAATGATAATGATAATGATAATAATAGCAATAATAGAAATGGTAATGATAATAATAATAATAATGATAATAATATCATTGATAATGATGACAATGATAAAAATTAAAATAAGAAGATGAAGAAGAAGAATTTTTTTCTTTGATATCTATAGAGAATATTGCAGGCCAGACACTTCATTGTTTAAGTATTCTTGTTGTCGTATCAAGTAGATGTCAGCAACAAGAATATCTTTATGAAATACATTTTTCAATTAACCGATAGTAAGCATTTTCCTTAGGATCCATGGTCAAATAATGGACACACCGTTGGCTTTAACTCATTTTAATGTCGCAATCGACAAGTTACCTTTAGAGGAAGTATGTGTTATATTACCTGGCATAGCTGACCGCTACCATGGCAGAAACGAGTGCAAGAAGAATGAAGCCCTTCATGTTGATGTCCTGTAATTAACCTTGATTTAATTCACAAGTGGTCCCATTAAGGCTTAATGTCAAAAAATGGCATTGATAATTAACGATTTAAATTTTTTCAAAGCGTCCTCTTTACTGATATCACACTTATAAAGTATCCACACATTATTTCTTAAAGAAACTTAGGGCATAAACTTTGCAATTAATTAATACCACCCCTGAAACTTTCATCGTTCCTTTACGATATATTTATATATATATATATATATATATATATATATATATATATATATATATATATATATATATATATATATATATATATATATCGTAAAGGAACATATATATACATATATATATATATATATATATATATATATATATATATATATATATATATATATATATATATATATATATGTATATATATGAAATCTGTAAGTACTCGAACATATTTCTCAATTCCCTAATTAATTTCGGAAATTAAGTCAAAATAGATTGATCACTTTATATTCTTTAGGTGTTTCAACTTACCTTCTTTACTTAAAGATCCCAGCAAGAATGTAAAGTATAGTGCATTTCGGGTTTTTTATACGTTCAGAGTGAATACGTGGTCAGTAAGAAAGATAAAAGAGTCACGATTGGCCGTAGGTCAAGATGTGTTTTGTTTTTCACTGTAGATAACATTTTTATCATTATACAGTCGTGTGTTAAGGTGGCTGATGGGGTTAGTTTTTGAATATAGGGTCATTTTGACATTTTTAGATACGTTAAAGTCCATACCTTTCCCTCATATCATACCAACTCTGAGTGAAAGAAGCTCCTATTACAGAAGCTCATTGTACACGTGCAGGAAAACGATTTGGCTCTTTTCTCTATATCGAATTTCACCAAAGCACGGTCGCTTCAAACTGCATTTTAGGAATCAAATGATAGCAGATTTGCGTGAAATTTGGCATAGACATAGGTAAGAGTGTTTCAGAAGGAAGGGTATCACACTTTCTCCATTATTGACTTCGTTCAAAGTGTAGGTAATACGAAATTCGAAAAATGCACATTTTAAATTTTAAACAGAAATCTAGAAAGAAATCGTTATAAGACAAGAACTGAATAAAAAATAGAAAAAGGTGTACTGATCTTTCCTCTACATTTGTGCAATTTGAAGGTCCTCGATTTAGAATTGTGGATAGGGGCTCCGTTGGAAAACACTACGTTTTTACTGTTTTTACACAAAAAACCTCAACCCTGCTAGAAAGGTACTTAAGTGAAACCTTTTTGTGATACGTATTTCTCATCAGAGGACCTTTCAGGTAATATATACTTTGTATTGGCTGAATTGTTCAATAATGGCAGGGTAGAGAAAAAATTGAGTCAACGAAATTAACCTATAAGCTACCTAAAGTGAACTTTTACACATGAACATCTGATGCATGACACTCGCAGATAAAGCTGGTATTGATTTCCACAGGTAAGGCAAGGTAGGCATTTGTGTTTATCCTAGTACGGCTTTTGCCGTTCATGTGCTAACATACTTCAAAATATCCATAAGGTTAATGTAATGCAGCCGATATATATCGTATATATTGAGAAATGTTATGTTTTTTGTTCGGGATCTCTATTTTTAAATGTCTGATTGAAATATAAAAATACTAAAAAATGAGAAGGTAAATATACGTTCAAGTTCAAGGCTGCTATGTTTTAAAGCAACGTTCTCGTATCCCGTGTTCATTTCGATACATAGGCCTTGACGCGATGTTCAACCGTAGTCGCGTAAGCGGCTGGAAAAGTGAAACGTTCGCAAATGTAACAATCTGAACACACCCAGAGATGTTTTTACTAGAAAGGAAAATTTGCCGGAGAAATCGGAGAGGCCGTAAAATTAACGACAACTAAACGCATGAATATATATTTACAAAGGGATAACTTCGGGAGATCGGAGAAGTTTTTTCAGTTGTTTTGGCGCTCGTAATCTCTTAATTGGTTTCTAACGACATTTGAGTGATCTGTATACCGTACGAGTCGGGCCATCCTAGTTAGTTTACTATCCTTAGGTATGACGATTATGGATCCACATGTTGACACGATAAGGTAGGCGGTCGAGTTCCTTTTGGGGACGTATCTAAATTTGGGGGTTATTAATAAAAATGGCCAAATAGTAAATAGCAAGATTTTTTTCGGTATGTTAGGCACGATCCCAAATTATGAATTTGAAAATATATTTGTTTTTTTACACACCGAGTATCATGACTCGATGGGCACATTGATAGCGTACCGGCTTAGAGTGTCAGAGGTGGTAGGATCTTTACATACATATTGTCTACTTTTACTATCCTTAGGTATGAACAAATTATCTTTATTCATTTCATCACAGATTATTGTACTTTTACTTGATCTTCAAGAACGCCTATTCATGCACTTGAACAAAGAGCAAATATCCACCCTAAACAATGATAAAGAATGCATCTTTGGTGAATCCTGTTCTTTGTATAGTTGACATTTTGAAGAAATGTATGATTTTGATTTTCTGTGCATAGTTTTTGTAATAAACTATATTGTATATACAATTTTCGAAGTATGCACAGTTTGTCCTATTGTTTTTACTGTCGTTCTTTATTCCACATATGTTTCTCTCTCATCAAAAGATGTCATGAAATTTTGGATATTAGTAAGAATTGAAAAAAGGCAAAAATTGCCTACGTTATACTCACCTACAGTTAAGATATTGATGGATACTTATAAGAACGAAACAGTAGTTTACAGTTCCAGTACCATTGAAATGCTACAGAACTTCAATGGAACTGTTAAAGGTTATCTATTACATTGTTACCTTAAAAGATTCTTGCAAATAGTCATGTTGGTGATCCTGGACAATCCCTAATAAATGATACTTTCAGAGTTGCTAGTATCATCAAGAGTACCTTTGAGGAATGAAATGGTAAGATAAATACTTTTTGAAATAATACTGGTACCACTACCCGTACCTCTTAGAACAGTGTCCAACCCTGTAGTAGTTGAACAGTGGCCTGTCAGCGACTGGCAGTCCAGTTGCAATGGAAAATACAATGTTACATTCTCTCTCTCTCTCTCTCTCTCTCTCTCTCTCTCTCTCTCTCTCTCTCTCTCTCTCTCTCTCTGATTAACCCCTCCTTGTCTGTGCCACCCAAAAAGGGCTCAACTAATTTGGAAATGTATGGAGATATTTTAAGAAGACATGTTCAAATCCGGATATTGGAAAGGCTAAAATCCATATTTGTATGCTCAGGGCAGATTTCTTTTTAAGCCTTTCCTCTAATAGTAACTTATGGATGGTTGTCCACATATGCATAAGGTAATTCTGTAAAATCACATACAGTCAGTGATAGCATATACATGAAAATACTGCACTCGAAGTGATTTGGTGTTAGAAATGTCGTTAATCGTTTATTTGTGTGTTTGTTTGATATTTTCGTTTAATGGTTATAGTTTTTATCCCAATCATGGTGAGTTACATGTAAAAATAAACGGTACCTTACCCTTCTTGCCCTGATATGTCAATTTGTATTTCAATTAGGTGTATCCTTAGACCACAACGTATGACACCGAACGTTTATATAGCGACCAGGGCAGTCTGCTTGAAGGCAGTGAGTGGATATTGAATAATAATTTAGAATTTCATTTATCGTCACTTTTTCTCTCATTATTGCGTCTTTACTAACGAGTTGCATGTAGTGGAGGAAAACTGAGTACACGGCGAAAATACTGTCTAATCCCATGTCACTGGCAACTTTCTCACATGCACATAAAAAAACTCGTCTTGTAGGTATAAATGGTATACATATAGTACCGGCTAGACAATATCATGTCTGGGATGAAAGGGTTCTAGCTAACATTTTGGCGGGTGATTTTGACAAATAACACGAAATTACAAAGCTTTAATGCCAAATGAGCGAAATATCCTATCATTGAACATTTGAGATTAGTATTTGGAATGTTCCATCACCTCTGATTTACTTGGGGTCTCGGACCCATTTTGAATCTTCATTAAAGACTTCTATTCTTTATCATCGTGGACCTTTCAAGCGCTTTATAGAAGGTATAGCCTAGATTCGTAGGCTGCTATGTCTATTTTGGTGCCTGCAAGTGTATTCGCTTATCAGGCACCAAGTGATCAAGATGGCAATTATATCTCACCGGATTGAATAGTGGACTGTTTCAGTATTAGCTGAAACCACTACTAGAGGTAGGAGGGTTATATGATGACATATACAGTAAAGATATTTCAATCCTGCACCAGTTGTTAAGTCGACTGCCGGTAATGCTGCTCTCCCACATACGAATTTTAAGGTGCGACAAGGTGCGAATTAAAAAATCGTAGTTATTCGAGTGTTGTCGTAATGTATCGTGGTTGTTCGCAGTCAGTCTTAGGTTTTCGTAGGCAATGCTGCGAATTTTAAAAAAAGTTTTACATGTAAAACTTTTGGGTGCGACAAAAATTCTGTCGTAGGGAAGTTTCTTTTGGCGAACATTGTTGTACATTGTCGAATATGCTGTCGCAACATGTTGTTCCTTGTAGTATGTTGTCGTACATTGACGTACATTTTCGTACACTAATCAAATGTTCGATAAGGTACAACAACCTACGAAAGTGGTTGAACGTACATATCTAACGAATGTGGAAAACACCAATATTATAGCCAATTCGTGGCTTTAATCGTAGATTTGAGATCGTGTATGTTCGCACATTAGATTCGTATGTGGGAGAGCAGCATAAGAGCTATATATAGCTTTGACTTGTCGAGGAGCGCGTGGCCATATACATGTCCTGGTACTCGGTTTGCTCTCTCTCTCTCTCTCTCTCTCTCTCTCTCTCTCTCTATATATATATATATATATAATATATATATATATATATATATACATATATATATACACACACACACCCATATATATATATATATATATATATATATATATATATATATATATATATATATATATATATATATATATATATATATATATATTTCATGGGTCATGAAAAAAGGGTACCTTTAATGGACCTAATCAAATGTATCTTAGGGGACATACTTTAGGGGACCTTATTGTATATTTTGCCTTTTGTCAACATGTCAGACCTTCCCCAAGCAAGGTGTGGTTTACCTGCAAACATAAAACATTCTACAGCCTGTAAGAGTGCCCAAAATACACGGTTATAATATAACCCCTAATGGTTCCATTTTTGGGTCATATTCCCTCTTGACGGTATTTGTAAAGATATATATTAGTAACTGGACATAAGCATCCAGATTTTAACATTACTAAACGCCTATAATCACACAAACAGAAATTAAACAGCAGTATCCCAGAATTTGTGTCCATTTTATGTGATTTCATTTCGTAGGTCCCCCTATTACGGTGAAAAGTTTTTAAAAAGATTCAATCATCAATATACACCTTTTAACTGCAAAGTTGGTGAAACTTGGAGACATATCCAAATTTGTTTTCATTGATGTTCCTTTTTAGTCACTCATCATATGCCACAATCTGGTTGAGGACATTAGGGGACTTAGCCCATGTACAATTAGGGGAACATGTCCCGTAACCCTACCCAGAATGTCCCCTAGTGATGGCATTCGTACTAATTTATATATATATATATATATATATATATATATATATATATATATATATATATATATATATATATATATATATATATATATATATATATATATGTATATATATATATTTATATATATATATATGTATATATATATATATATATATATATATATATATGTATATATATATATATATATATATATATATATATATATATATATATATATATATGTATATATATATATATATATATATATATATATATATATATATATATATATATATATATATATATATATATATATATATATATATATATATATATATATATATATATCCAATGTTCAAACAAATTCGTTCACATTTGACAAACATGTTTGAAGCGGCCATGTTTTTGGTGAAATTTTGATATGGAGGAAAGGGGCAAACTATTCCTGCTTTTGTCCAAGACTAGAGGACCTTCTGTGGTATATGGTCTCTTCCTCTGCTCTGTGATAGTCATTCACAATATATACATAGATGTACATTCACAATTGATCTAATTTTGGGGAAAGGGTACATGTATCGTCCAAACTAGATATGCAATGCATAATGAGGAATAAAGACAAAAATAGTTCAAAAAAAAAAAAAAATTACTGTTCGGTTTCCTTTAACTGACACTAAACCCCTTGGGAAGATTTTTTAATCTCTGTCTTATAGCATTTTGATGGTGTTGCAAATGATGCAGATAACTTGCAACTTGCAACTCGTTCTTTTTTAGAAGAAGTGTAGATTTTTAGAATGGTTCTATTTCTTTAAACTGACACTAAACCCTCTGTGGAGATTGTTCAATCTCTGTATTATTGCGTTATGCCAGTGTTGCAAATGATGCAGATAGGTTGCACAGCTGTTTACTAGCTCATGTTCAGAAGAAATAATAACCTGGTATACAGCTAGTCTCCATAAGATTTCCTGATATCAAGAAAATTATATGAAGAAAAATGGAAAAGAAAATGATCGAATAAAGATTGCCCTTAGATAAGTAACACAAAGGTTTGTGTGCTTTTCTTTATGTTTTCTTGGGACGACTCATCATTATATCGACCAATATCTTGTTTTTGTATTACTTTGTCTTAATGTTTACAAACATAATTCAAAACAAAATAGATAGTACTTTCATGCAATAGAAAGACTGATATTTACAACATAAAGTTTATAAACCTACATCTGGCTGCTGTCTGATATATTTAATGATATAGTTGACACTACACCCTCTTCTTGGACCCAATGCATGCTTAGAGCCGCCAAAAGCAGCCTGGTAATTTGATGAAACCTTTAAGATCAATTTTCCCTCAATTTTTTCTGTACATATCGACATATTAGAAAATATATTTTAAAAAAAATATTCATATATATATATATATATATATATATATATATATATATATATATATATATATATATACAAACAAACAAACAAACAACTATGGCGGAAATTGCCGCTTCAGAACTTCTTTCTAAGATTATAAACATTCCAACCATTGTCACCTGCCGACTTAGGGCAAATACTCTAGTCAAAGATGTATTTAATTCATTGGTATAAGTCTGGCCGTTACACTCGCCTATAAACGCGAGAAATTCACTCCGGTGAATTCACCGGACTGACGGCAGATTTTTACTATTGTGTGGTACCGTGTCTCGGAAAGGTCAATAGCAGAAACATCAATAAAAAAAGGATGGCCTGATAGAGACACAAACCGGGTCTAATATGGCAGCATCGTGAATGTCCGATGCTGATACGAAGAAATATACAAGGAATAACTTCACAAAATCATTATGATACGATACATTGGTAACTTCTGAAAAAGTTACCGAGGTATCATATTGTAATTCACATACTTACCAATCCAACTTTTGGGAAACTCCTGCCAAGTTATGGAGCTATTGATTGCTCCCAAAAAAGCAAGATGGCGGCCTAATAGTTACGTCGGTCATTAGTTCCTATGTCTACATGTAGATGACGTTGTTCTGACTGCTACAGACGCCAAATTAAATACAGGGAAAATATTATTTTGAAAAAAAGACGCCAACTTAAGTACACGCCAAATTAACCAGTTATACAGTATTTGAAATAGTTACCGGTACCCATTATGAAATTTTGGTTAATGATTGGGTTCAAAAATATCTTATCAATTATCTCTAAATTGATATATTATGAAAATATTATCTAGCAGAGGGTACACTTCAAATCAAAATTGAACTATTCGTGAACATGATATTAATAGTCAGCAACTGGGGAACGATGCAGGGACCACTTGTGATTCTTAATTCCAAGGTCGATGTGTGTGTGTGTGTGTCCCTATGGGAGAGAGACAGAGGTGGTTGCATTTGTGCATGTTTGTGATTCTTAGCTCTACGAATCTATTCAGGTTTATTTCATTGAATTGGCAATGGCAGGTCCTTATACCTTAGGTTGTGAACGTTCGGTAAAACTCAAGAGAAAGACATTTGGTTTTGTAATATATCAATATGTTGTGGTGCAAAAAATTCAGTTTAGTGGTACATACCTTATATATTTTTTTCATGAATACATTGAGTCAAAGGCAAATGCTTATTACATAACACCATTTATTATTTCAAAATAGACATGATTACATCAAATTACATTGAATAAATCTTGTTTTTATTCGCATGGCACGAGGGTCTCCAGGACTTCAATAGCCTGTAATTATATGAAATACATGTCAACAGTCAGAACAATAACATGCAATTTCTTACAGTTTCTCTTATTCTACTTAGTAAACATAGTAACACATAGTCATAGTAATAACATACAATTGCTAAGCCGAGGATCCATTACATAAGGAACTAAAATAAAGGTGTTAATAACTTAAGCATTAATACTTCATCCCTAGTTAGTAAAATTAAGTAAGTACATGTAGAGTCATTTTACAACAAAAGCTGACATAAATGAATAGCCCCATAGCAAAGAGAAAAAAATCAGAATCTATGATTTATAAATCTTTAACATTAGTGACGTTTCATTATTTTTCCACAGGTAAAATAACAAACGGTTATTAGAATTATATACTTACGGTTGTCATGCCTTCCACGAATTTTTCTGTGGTAACATTCTCAACGCCTAAAAAATCAAAATAGAAATAGTTACAATTCAAAATTGAAAGGGATTCATTATTTGTTTTTATTTTTACCTCACATCTATATATATATATGTATAATTATATATATATATATATATATATATATATATATATATATATATATTTATATATATATATATATATATATATATATATATATATATATATATTTATTAATGATTAGGTTTTACGGCTATCATCAAATACTACAGTGCAAAATGTACGAATAAACTACTGTATTCATTGAAAATAGTATCATATATAAAACGACTATTGAAAGAGCCATGCATGAAGGCGTGTCAACTTCTTTATAACGTGATTCTGCGTCAAATTTTGTCTTAGTGGTTATACTTTCAAGACGTCGGAAGCAGATGTGTCAACTTCCTTTTGTGTGGTTTTGTGTCGGGCATTATTTTAAAGGGTATTTCACATTTTCGACATTATTCTTAATCGCTGTTTGACAATGACTGAGATAATGTATTATCCAAATTACAGTAATGATGTGTTCTGCAACGTATTACAATTTTAATTGACTCCTTGTTGGTTGTATAAATGAAAACATTCGCTCACCAACTCCAGCCAAAAAGTCCATGAGGGCCTCAAGATCTTCCTTGCCGATCACTGTGTTATCATCCTTGCCTGACAGACTTGCGAATACCTCAAAAACGGTCTTCACTCTCTCCTCACAGCCGAATTCCTTGGAAACAGCAATCCATGTCTCCTTGAATTTGTCATAGGTGACGTGTCCTTGAAGACGATAAATATCACACTATTAGGAGGCATATATATAACTTATCTGTACCTATATAATCATTAAACCAACTATGGATAATTTTTATTTCGGTTTTAGTTACCAAACCTCCTGGATACGTTTTTTGTCTCTAAAATCGTCTACTTTGGTTGAAATGTATAACTACATCAATGGAATAATGCTTCAGGTTTGCATTGAACCCAATTTTATGAGAGCAATCGAGGCGAGATTGTGCAACTTCAACAGTTTAAGGTTCATAATGTACTAGTACATCTACAGAATTGTTTTGGAACCAAAAAAGTTTATCTTCATTTTTTCTACTAACAAACTAACATTTATTGTTCGAATTATACGTACGGTGTCGAATGTAAAGCATACTTTATCCCTTCAATGATCCTAAAACTAGTCTTGCAAATTTCCTTAGCATTTAAAACAGAAAAGTGATTGCATGTATTAAAGAAGCAGGTACCTTGAAAGAGTGTTTAGCATATGAAAGACAAAGGGTGATATATATTACATACCCTTTTCGTTGGCAATTTTCATGAAGGTTTTGACGACCTGTGCCCTCTCGACGTTCTTGGTGCCGTCATTTTCATTCACCCAGCAGAGAAAGCGGCAGGCTATGCGGTTAGCACGAGACTCACGCTTGTCACAGGCAGAGCAGTCAACACTGGGAAAATATAGTAATGATTAAGCTAATGACTAACTACTACAACTACTAATTATACTAACAATAATAGTAATAATAATAATAATAATAATAATAATAATAATAATGATAATAATAATAATGATAACAACAACAATAATATTAATGATAATGATAATGATAATAATAGCAATAATAGAAATAGTAATGATAATAATAATAATAATGATAATAATATCATTGATAATGATGACAATGATAGAAATTAAAATAAGAAGATGAAGAAGAAGAATTTCTTTCTTTGATATCTATAGAGAATATTGCAGGCCAGACACTTCATTGTTTAAGTATTCTTGTTGTCGTATTAAGTAGATGTCAGCAACAAGAATATCTTTATGAAATACATTTTCAAACCATGGTCAAATAATGGACACACCGTTGGCTTTAACTCATTTTAATGTCGCAATCGACAAGTTACCTTTAGAGGAAGTATGTGTTATATTACCTGGCATAGCTGACCGCTACCATGGCAGAAACGAGTGCAAGAAGAATGAAGCCCTTCATGTTGATGTCCTGTAAACAAATGCCAAACTAATTAACCTTGATTTAATTCACAAGTGGTCCCATTAAGGCTTAATGTCAAAAAATGGCATTGATAATTAACGATTTAAATTTTTTCAAAGCGTCCTCTTTACTGATATCACACTTATAAAGTATCCACACATTATTTCTTAAAGAAACTTAGGGCATAAACTTTGCAATTAATTAATACCACCCCTGAAACTTTCATCGTTCCTTTACGATATATTTATATATATATATATATATATATATATATATATATATATATATATATATATATATATATATATATATATATATATATATATATATATATATATATATATATATATATATATGAAATCTGTAAGTACTCGAACATATTTCTCAATTCCCTAATTAATTTCGGAAATTACGTCAAAATAGATTGATCACTTTATATTCTTTAGGTGTTTCAACTTACCTTCTTTACTTGAAGATCCCAGCAAGAATGTAAAGTATAGTGCATTTCGGGTTTTTTATACGTTCAGAGTGAATACGTGGTCAGTAAGAAAGATAAAAGAGTCACGATTGGCAGTAGGTCAAGATGTGTTTTGTTTTTCACTGTAGATAACATTTTTATCATTATACAGTCGTGTGTTAAGGTGGCTGATGGGGTTAGTTTTTGAATATAGGGTCATTTTGACATTTTTAGATACGTTAAAGTCCATACCTTTCCCTCATATCATACCAACTCTGAGTGAAAGAAGCTCCTATTACAGAAGCTCATTGTACACGTGCAGGAAAACGATTTGGCTCTTTTCTCTATATCGAATTTCACCAAAACACGGTCGCTTCAAACTGCATTTTAGGAATCAAATGATAACAGATTTGCGTGAAATTTGGCATAGACATAGGTAAGAGTGTTTCAGAAGGAAGGGTATCACACTTTCTCCATTATTGACTTCGTTCAAAGTGTAGGTAATACGAAATTCGAAAAATGCACATTTTAAATTTTAAACAGAAATCTAGAAAGAAATCGTTATAAGACAAGAACTGAATAAAAAATAGAAAAAGGTGTACTGATCTTTCCTCTATTAACCTATAAGCTACCTAAAGTGAACTTTTACACATGAACATCTGATGCATGACACTCGCAGATAAAGCTGGTATTGATTTCCACAGGTAAGGCAAGGTAGGCATTTGTGTTTATCCTAGTACGGCTTTTGCCGTTCATGTGCTAACATACTTCAAAATATCCATAAGGTTAATGTAATGCAGCCGATATATATCGTATATATTGAGAAATGTTATGTTTTTTGTTCGGGATCTCTATTTTTAAATGTCTGATTGAAATATAAAAATACTAAAAAATGAGAAGGTAAATATACGTTCAAGTTCAAGGCTGCTATGTTTTAAAGCAACGTTCTCGTATCCCGTGTTCATTTCGATACATAGGCCTTGACGCGATGTTCAACCGTAGTCGCGTAAGCGGCTGGAAAAGTGAAACGTTCGCAAATGTAACAATCTGAACACACCCAGAGATGTTTTTACTAGAAAGGAAAATTTGCCGGAGAAATCGGAGAGGCCGTAAAATTAACGACAACTAAACGCATGAATATATATTTACAAGTGTCTTCTTATTTGCAAAGGGATAACTTCGGGAGATCGGAGAAGTTTTTTCAGTTGTTTTGGCGCTCGTAATCTCTTAATTGGTTTCTAACGACATTTGAGTGATCTGTATACCGTACGAGTCGGGCCATCCTAGTTAGCATATACTGGACGATTATGGATCCACATGTTGACACGATAAGGTAGGCGGTCGAGTTCATTTTGGGGACGTATCTAAATTTGGGGGTTATTAATAAAAATGGCCAAATAGTAAATAGCAAGATTTTTTTCGGTATGTTAGGCACGATCCCAAATTATGAATTTGAAAATATATTTGTTTTTTTACACACCGAGTATCATGACTCGATGGGCACATTGATAGCGTACCGGCTTAGAGTGTCAGAGGTGGTAGGATCTTTACATACATATTGTCTACTTTTACTATCCTTAGGTATGAACAAATTATCTTTATTCATTTCATCACAGATTATTGTACTTTTACTTGATCTTCAAGAACGCCTATTCATGCACTTGAACAAAGAGCAAATATCCACCCTAAACAATGATAAAGAATGCATCTTTGGTGAATCCTGTTCTTTGTATAGTTGACATTTTGAAGAAATGTATGATTTTGATTTTCTGTGCATAGTTTTTGTAATAAACTATATTGTATATACAATTTTCGAAGTATGCACAGTTTGTCCTATTGTTTTTACTGTCGTTCTTTATTCCACATATGTTTCTCTCTCATCAAAAGATGTCATGAAATTTTGGATATTAGTAAGAATTGAAAAAAGGCAAAAATTGCCTACGTTATACTCACCTACAGTTAAGATATTGATGGATACTTATAAGAACGAAACAGTAGTTTACAGTTCCAGTACCATTGAAATGCTACAGAACTTCAATGGAACTGTTAAACGTTATCTATTACATTGTTACCTTAAAAGATTCTTGCAAATAGTCATGTTGGTGATCCTGGACAATCCCTGATAAATGATACTTTCAGAGTTGCTAGTATCATCAAGAGTACCTTTGAGGAATGAAATGGTAAGATAAATACTTTTTGAAATAATACTGGTACCACTACCCGTACCTCTTAGAACAGTGTCCAACCCTGTAGTAGTTGAACAGTGGCCTGTCAGCGACTGGCAGTCCAGTTGCAATGGAAAATACAATGTTACATACTCTCTCTCTCTCTCTCTCTCTCTCTCTCTCTCTCTCTCTCTCTCTCTGATTAACCCCTCCTTGTCTGTGCCACCCAAGAAGGGCTCAACTAATTTGGAAATGTATGGAGATATTTTAAGAAGACATGTTCAAATCCGGATATTGGAAAGGCTAACATCCATAAACCTGAACCAGCCTATAATGATACAGTCAGTGATAGCATATACATGAAAATACTGCACTCGAAGTGATTTGGTGTTAGAAATGTCGTTAATCGTTTATTTGTGTGTTTGTTTGATATTTTCGTTTAATGGTTATAGTTTTTATCCCAATCATGGTGAGTTACATGTAAAAATAAACGGTACCTTACCCTTCTTGCCCTGATATGTCAATTTGTATTTCAATTAGGTGTATCCTTAGACCACAACGTATGACACCGAACGTTTATATAGCGACCAGGGCAGTCTGCTTGAAGGCAGTGAGTGGATATTGAATAATAATTTAGAATTTCATTTATCGTCACTTTTTCTCTCATTATTGCGTCTTTACTAACGAGTTGCATGTAGTGGAGGAAAACTGAGTACACGGCGAAAATACTGTCTAATCCCATGTCACTGGCAACTTTCTCACATGCACATAAAAAAACTCGTCTTGTAGGTATAAATGGTATACATATAGTACCGGCTAGACAATATCATGTCTGGGATGAAAGGGTTCTAGCTAACATTTTGGCGGGTGATTTTGACAATTAACACGAAATTACAAAGCTTTAATGCCAAATGAGCGAAATATCCTATCATTGAACATTTGAGATTAGTATTTGGAATGTTCCATCACCTCTGATTTACTTGGGGTCTCGGACCCATTTTGAATCTTCATTAAAGACTTCTATTCTTTATCATCGTGGACCTTTCAAGCGCTTTATAGAAGGTATAGCCTAGATTCGTAGGCTGCTATGTCTATTTTGGTGCCTGCAAGTTGTTTCGCTCATCAGGCACCAAGTGATCAAGATGGCAATTATATCTCACCGGATTGAATAGTGGACTGTTTCAGTATTAGCTGAAACCACTACTAGAGGTAGGAGGGTTATATGATGACATATACAGTAAAGATATTTCAATCCTGCACCAGTTGTTAAGTCGACTGCCGGTAACTGGTCGAGTACTTGACCGGTCATTCGAGGCTTCGCAGCTTACATAATTTGGCACGAATACGTATGGCCCTTGTAGCTGCTTACTAAGAGCTATATATAGCTTTGACTTGTCGAGGAGCGCGTGGCCATATACATGTCCTGGTACTCGGTTTGCTCTCTCTCTCTCTCTCTCTCTCTCTCTCTCTCTCTCTCTCTCTCTCTCTCTCTATATATATATATATATATATATATATATATATATATATATATATATATATATATATATATATATATATATATATACATATATATATACACACACACACACATATATATATATATATATATATATATATATATATATATATATATCATATATATATCATGGGTCATGAAAAAAGGGTACCTTTAATGGACCTAATCAAATGTATCTTAGGGGACATACTTTAGGGGACCTTCTTGTATATTTTGCCTTTTGTCAACATGGTTAAATCAGACCTTCCCCAAGCAAGGTGTGGTTTACCTGCAAACATAAAACATTCTACAGCCTGTAAGAGTGCCCAAAATACACGGTTATAATATAACCCCTAATGGTTCCATTTTTGGGTCATATTCCCTCTTGACGGTATTTGTAAAGATATATATTAGTAACTGGACATAAGCATCCAGATTTTAACATTACTAAACGCCTATAATCACACAAACAGAAATTAAACAGCAGTATCCTAGAATTTGTGTCCATTTTATGTGATTTCTTTTCGTAGGTCCCCTTACGGTGAAAAGTTTTTAAAAAGATTCAATCATCAATATACACCTTTTAACTGCAAAGTTGGTGAAACTTGGAGACATATCCAAATTTGTTTTCATTGATGTTCCTTTTTAGTCATTCATCATATGCCACAATCTGGTTGAGGACATTAAGGGACTTAGCCCATGTACAATTAGGGGAACATGTCCCGTAACCCTACCCAGAATGTCCCCTAGTGATGGCATTCGTACTAATTTATATATATATATATATATATATATATATATATATATATATATATATATATATATATATATATATATATATATATATATATATATATATATATCCAATGTTCAAACAAATTCGTTCACATTTGACAAACATGTTTGAAGCGGCCATGTTTTTGGTGAAATTTTGATATGGAGGAAAGGGGCAAACTATTCCTGCTTTTGTCCAAGACTAGAGGACCTTCTGTGGTATATGGTCTCTTCCTCTGCTCCGTGATAGTCATTCACAATATATACATAGATGTACATTCACAATTGATCTAATTTTGGGGAAAGGGTACATGTATCGTCCAAACTAGATATGCAATGCATAATGAGGAATAAAGACAAAAATAGTTCAAAAAAAAAAAAAAAATTACTGTTCGGTTTCCTTTAACTGACACTAAACCCCTTGGGAAGATTTTTTAATCTCTGTCTTATAGCATTTTGATGGTGTTGCAAATGATGCAGATAACTTGCAACTTGCAACTCGTTCTTTTATAGAAGAAGTGTAGATTTTTAGAATGGTTCTATTTCTTTAAACTGACACTAAACCCTCTGTGGAGATTGTTCAATCTCTGCATTATTGCGTTATGCCAGTGTTGCAAATGATGCAGATAGGTTGCACAGCTGTTTACTAGCTTATGTTCACAAGAAATAATAACCTGGTATACAGCTAGTCTCCAAGAGATTTCCTGATATCAAGAAAATTATATGAAGAAAAATTGAAAAGAAAATGATCGAATAAAGATTGCCCTTAGATAAGTAACACAAAGGTTTGTGTGTTTTTCTTTATGCTTTCTTGGGACGACTCATCATTATATCGACCAATATCTTGTTTTTGTATTACTTTGTCTTAATGTTTACAAACATGATTCAAAACAAAATAGATAGTACTTTCATGCAATAGAAAGACTGATATTTACAACATAAGTTTATAAACCTACATCTGGCTGCTGTCTGATATATTTAATGATATAGTTGACACTACACCCTCTTCTTGGACCCAATGCATGCTTAGAGCAGCCAAAAGCAGCCTGGTAATTTGATGAAATCTTAAAGACAGAACCATATTTTGGAAAGAAATGAAGAGAATCTTTTATCAGAACACTACCAACAGTTTTCCCTCAATTGTTTCTGTACATATTGACATATTAGAAAATATATTTTAAAAAAACTATTCAAAAAATGATAAAAAAAAGATTGAGCTGCGCTTGCTACAAACCTAGTCAACACAAAATGAAACTAATTGTAAAAATATAACATTAAATGTAAGAGATTTAGGATGGCTACTGCTTAATTTTGTATCATCTTTACATACATGTTTGGGTAATACACCTATATTGCAGACTCAGAGTGAAATGAACATGTCCTAGTAACTTGAATCCCTACTACTATGTATATATATATCGACATTCGTGCTTTTATGTATCCTATTGTTCCCCCCTCTGGACAGGAAGTAGACAGAGTTTGATGTGGTCTAATATACCACCAATTAGCACCTCTATAGATAGTCCTGTGCTGTGATGAGAAGTGTTGGAGTTCATTTACACCTATCATATATATATATATATATATATATATATATATATATATATATATATACATATATATATATATATATATATATATATATATATGTATATATACACACATATATATACATATGTATATATACCTGGTTCTCCAGGTATATTTTTAGCTGACTTGTGATGTCATACTGGGTAGGGCTCCTCACTTTCAACCCAGCTCTTGAGAGAGTAGGATCATACAGCCGGTAATTATAAGTTTTAACCTTTTTTAGTCCATTTCAATACTTTTACTTGTATTTCCTTAGTTTAGCCGGTTTGTGTTATAGTATTCTTAGAGATGTTAGTTTTCATTATTTTCAGTAAACCATCTTTGTATCATCATATCATCCATTTGAGACATGAAAGAACGTCAGATCACATGTATCAGAAATTGAAATACAGACTTCCCAAAGAAGAATTGAACTTTGTCGTTGATGCCCACATATATATATGTATATATATATAAATATATATATGTATATATATATATATATATATATATATATATATATATATATATATATATATATATATATATATATATATATATATATATATGTTGAGAATGTAATTACTTATTTGATAGAGGCCTGAAATTCTGATACTATGAGCCTACAAGCTAGATGGCGGGGTCTTCACAGAAGGTAACGGGAAATATTATTCTTAACATGCCAGTTTGTTCCCACCCGGTGGATATTGCTTTTTTGGGGGGAGGGGGGGGGGGGGGGGGGGGGTTGTTAAACAGGGAAACCTCCATCATAATTTCTTCAACTTTCTCGCAGTTGACTCATGCGATAAGATCGATAAGATCTTTCCAAAATGATCTAATGATCTTCACGTATGTGATGATTTCAACTAACAATCGATGATAATTTTCGAAAATAAGCAAAGATAGAAAAGGACAACAAAGTACCATAGAAAACCATTTATTCGAGGTGAAAATGCTGATACATCAAAGCGTGATATGCATGGGCTAAATCAGGTTCTTATGGGCATGGTACGAGAGACTCCAGGAGGTCGATGGCCTGCAATCAAATAAAACGGTTTCGTTAGAGTGTATAACCTAATTCTATATATCATAGACATGGTAAAATATGGGTTATTCTATAACGATGCATAACAATTTCACTGACAACAAACACTGAAAGATACTGTACAAAGTCGTTATAGGCAAAGGCAGCAAGAATAATTCTCGCAAAGAATTAGTTAGTTCTTCGGAATTCAGTTTTAGCTTATTTTTACCTTGAATTGTGTAACATTATTGTGTAACATGAAATATGATTATGAAATTAACTGCCATAGATTCAATTTTATTTATTGCAATCTGTTTTTTCGGAGTCTGATTCATGTCACTTGTTATGAATAATATTCAACATTTTGAGTCTTTATATAAATCAATACTTACGATGATCATGCCATCAATGAATTTTTCAGGAGTGACATCAGAAATACCTAAAAATAGAAAACATGGGAGGTGAGCTTAAAGGCATAGTAAATACGAAAGGGTGACAGAAAAATCGGACACTTAAAGCCCATTTGAAAAATGCCCAAAAGTTAGAAATCCATTAAACTTTGCATAAGCTATCATTGCCAGATCGATCCCACCTTTGAAAATCCAAAATGAAAGGGGAGTCATCAGTCATGCCGTTCATATAGGTTTCGCCAAAGTGACACTAATTTGCATATTATAAATTATCACGTCTAAAATTGAAAGTCCATTTAAAAAGTAACCCACAGTTAGAATTTCATCAAACCTTGCATAGGCGTTCATTGGCACGTTCCTTTTGATTACTTGAAATAAAAAAGGTGGGTCACCTGTATCTTTATATGTGGCGCCAAATGACAAACAATATAATTCGCAAACGGAAGTGCCACTTTGGCGCCACCTATATGGACGGTATGACTGGACGGTATGACCTTTTAATTGAAGATATTCAAGGATGGCCTGGCAATTGATGTTCAAATGAATGCGACCATCTACACTCTTACACGGGGCCCTTACAGTATTTCCAAATCTTTTACAAAAGACGCTTCGTCAGAGAGGTATCGGAAAACTACGTAGCCCTTTTTGGGGATTTCTGCATGAATCCATAAGTTAGCAAATATTTGTCTCTTACCAACTCCAGCCAAAAGGTCCATGAGGGCATCAAGATCTTCCTTGCCGATCACTGAGGTATCATCCTTGCCTGACAGACTTGCGAAGAGGTCGAAGACTGTTTGGACTCTTTCTTCACAGCCGAACTCCTTGGCAACAGCCTTCCAGGTTTCGTTGAACTTGGCATACTCGACTACTCCTAAAATAACAAAATATTCGAAATGAATTAGCAAAACTAAATGAAGTTGAAATATTATACTTCGGAATTTGAGTTAAATCGAATTCATAATTCATAACATTCATGATATGAACCATGATATGAATGGAGCATTCTGATTTGAGAAAACATTTGAAACAATAATGGTAATTCGTATGTTGGGGCTTCCCCCAAGACCAGGCGGTGTTGCCACAATGCCACCAATGAAACTTTGTGCCAATGATGGATCTTGTGAAGGATATCTTTTTAAGACTTTTAAACTCGCTGTTCGGGAAGCCGTTGTTGGTATGCCCTACAGAATGCTTTAAGGCCTTTTATTTGGCTATTTTCATGAAGATCTTAGTGATATGCTGCCTGCTTAGGTGTTAGGAAGCAGTTAGTGGTACGACTTACAGGATGTTTTTTATGCACATATTACCTTTAGCGTTGGCCATCTTCATGAAGGTCTTGGTGATCTGTTCCCTGCTCAGGTTTTTGGTGCCATCATTTTCGTTGAGCCAGCACAGGAAGCGGCAGGCTATGCGGCTAGCCCTGGTGTCACGCTTGTCGCAGGCATTGCAGTCAACGCTGGAAGAAAGCAGAAAAAGAGACTCATTCTCACATTAGCCCCTCATAGGATCGCACGCACGCAGCAAAAGTGTCAGACTCTTTTCGCCAGGTTGAATATTATCGAAACATGGATGCTTTTGACAGATTCATTAGAAATATGGTGGACTTACAGCTAACAGTGATACCACGGGAAGGATATCAAATTTTGCCAATTTTAGCATATATATTTATCATTTAAGACACACACACACACATATATGTATATAAATATATATATATATATATATATATATATATATATATATATATATATATATATATATATATATATATATATATATATATATATATATATATATATATATTATATATATATATATATATATATATATATATATATATATATATATATATATATATATATATATATATATATATATATATATATTATATATATATTTATACATTGTATATATATATATATATATATATATATATATATATATCTATATATATATATATATATATATATATATATACATATATATATATATGTGTGTGTGTGTGTGTGTGTGTGTGTGACAGTACAGTGTATAAATGTTAACATGCTTACCTGGCGTAGCTGACAGCCACGAGGGCAGATACAAGAGCGAGCACAATGAATCCTTTCATGTTGATATCCTAAAAGTTAAACACATGACATATTTACGAAACATGATATTTGAACATGGGGTATGCAATTTAAAATATTATTTCCGGTTCTAACCACCCTTTAATAAAATTTAAGTTAACGTAATTAGTGTAGGCACATCGCCATACTGTTGGGTGAGTGGTCTAAAATGTCCGCGGGTTGCTAGTTGTCTCTAATGCTGCTCTCCCACATACGAATTTTAAGGTGCGACAAGGTGCAAATTAAAAAATCGTAGTTATTCGAGTGTTGTCGTGATGTATCGTGGTTGTTCGCAGTCAGTCTTAGGTTTTCGTAGGCAATGCTGCGAATTTAAAAAAAAGTTTTACATGTAAAACTTTTGGGTGCGACAAAAATTCTGTCGTAGGGAAGTATTTTTTGGCGAACATTGTTGTACATTGTCGAATATGCTGTCGCAACATGTTGTACATTGTCGTATGTTGTCGTACATTGACGTATATTTTCGTACACTAATCAAATGTTCGACAAGGTACAACAACCTACGAAAGTGGTTGAACGTACATATCTAACGAATATGGAAAACAGCAATTTTATAGCCAATTCGTGGCTTAATCGTAGATTTGAGATCGTGTATGTTCGCACATTAGATTCGTATGTGGGAGAGCAGCATAACCATTACCCATGGTTCGAATCATGTGAGAAAGTCCCGGTAAGGCGGTCGTTTTCCACTTGTACTCTGGTTGCTCGACAACTGAATCGCCCTAAATATGGCAGAAAAAGTGACTTTAATCGATAGTCCATATTCTAACTCACTTAGACATTGACAATTTGGTCCTCTACAATTTTTAACTTTCAATATCTGTAAATGTACTCGGAAAAACAGTTTATATCATATAGTTTACGTACCTTCTTTGCCTTGAGGAGAGCCTTGCAAGAATGTGAAGTCTACTGGCATTGCTGGTCTTTATATATTCTTAGCCATGCACACGGCACCAGCTGAACAGATAGTGATGTCACGAATTGTCATAGGTCATCTGCACATCTATGGAGTCTCAAGATAACTATGTTATTATGCTATAGAGAAACTTCAACCCTGCTAAAAGGTACGTTTGAGAATCTTAAGGTATTTCTCATCAGACGACCCTTCAGGTAATTTATACTTTGTTTTGGCTGAATTGTTCAATAATGGCAGGGTAGAGGAATTATTGAGTCAAAGAAATTAATCACATGGGCTACCTTAAGTGAAATTTTACACATGATCATTTGATGCATGAAATTGGCAGATAACGCTGGTATTGATGGTATTGGTAGGCATTTACTTTACCCTAGTACGGTTTTTGCCATTTATATTCTAACAGATTTCAATATACATCAATTACATAAATTCAGTGTAATCCAGGTGTTATAAATCGCATATAATGTGAAATGGCATGTTTTCGTTTCTAGACCTTTATCTGTAAATATATGATTCAAATCTAAAAAGACACACTAAAAATGGGAAGTTAAATATACCTTCAAGTTCTAAGCTGAGACGCATTAAAGCAAAATGCTTAATATATCCCATGTTGTTTTTTCGATACATAAATCTTGGTACAGCTTACAAGAAAACTATATTGATATCACTTTTTTCGGTTCTTACTCTTACAAGTTGAATTGATTAACATACATTTGTGATTGTGTGTGATAATCTGGGAACAGAGGCAGGGTTGCAATAGTGCTCGAATTTGATCCATCATCGGATAAAACCGATTTTGTTACACATATTGAGTTTGACCTTCACCAGCATATTCTGAAATATTTTGCAGACAGGTCTCATGGTTCTCGAAATACGGGGTGATTAAAGCTCATCATATCAATATATATTCACATTTACTATTTTTGTGAAATACGTCGTTTGTTTTCTAAATACATCCACTGTATTGTGAATTTATCTATATAAAGGAAGTATTAAATTACAAAGAAAATACTGTTGATGAGTCTCTTGCTTGGTTCTTGAGATATGGGATAATCAAGTGCACAATATAAATACGGTCTTCACATTTACAATTTCTTCACAATGTATCATTTGTTTTCAAATTTTGGCTTTAACCACCACTCAATACCTCCATTGCATTGTACGTTTACTGATGTAAAGTAAGTTTTGTAGATAATTTTTTTTTTTGTTTTTCCAGTCATAGAATTAAAAGTCCATCATTATTCTCTAAGCAGTCATTAATGGTCTCTGGATTTTTCATGAACTTTTGACATTAACAGCATTAAAGAGTTGATTCTCTAGGCATACTGAAATAAGGAATGATCAGGAAAAGTATTGTTTCTGGGCTACTTGTACAAATTAAGCATTTTTAAAGCTACAATTATTTATGCATAATGAGATAATAAGAGTTATAACTACTATGCCATTTAATCCTTAGTCAGGATTAGTCACAGTCCTATAGTATTAAGGGGGTGTACATCTTAAACTGGCCTAAATTTATTTTTAAATGCACACCCTTTCACAAGGGGATTTTATACTATTTTTTTTCATGTTCAAAATATTCCCATACGACTTACGAAAGGTTAAAAATTAGTGATAGGACCTGTTGCAGAAAATACTTAAAATTTGAAAAAATGAAAATAGTCCAATTTCACAATTCACACCCATATTTGTGATGTCGGTGCATGATATCAATGATACCTGCTAAAACACTGTTACACCTTTTCACCAACCGTTACATTTAGTATACTTTAAGGGCATCATGATAAGTCCTATCTGTGACGATAGTACCAGTAAATCTATTCAATACATTAAGATACCGGTCTGTCTATCTGAGAGACATGTGCTTTGGTGCTGGATTATCCTTTGCTTAAAGCTTAACCGTTAACAATTTGAACGTGACATAACAGGTTCTGCCCATCCTGGTAAAATGGCTTATTGGTAAGGGAAACAAATTTCATTATAAATGACAAATGACATTATAAATTTCTCAACATGGAGCCAAAACAAATGATCCTGCAACCCGTCCTTTTATAGATGAAATGAAAATTTTAAGAACTGTTTTTTTTCTCCATTTACCCATAATATTTCCTCATATAAATATGCACATGTATTACGAAATGATAAAATGTTGGTCCGTCTTATCAAAGGAAATTGAGGAACTTGTGTGATGCTTATATGTAAATACACACACACACACACACACACACACACACACACACACACACACACACACACATATATATATATATATATATATATATATATATATATATATATATATATATATATATATATATATATATATATATATATATATATATATATATATATATATAGTCAAACTTGCGAATAAAGACCGCCCTTGGGAAGTAAAAAAACGGTCTTTGTTCGCAGGTGGGCTTCGTTCGGGGGGTTGATTACTAATGCTATTTTCATAAGGGTGCATGGACTGCATACTACTTTTTCACTGTTTTTATCTGTTGAAAAATAAATCACAAATTGGTGGGTAAATTGTAAAGAAGACTAAAATGTATCTGATTAAAAGGTTTACTAATATCACATATTATATTTCATAATACCAAAAATAAAGGTAAAGCTAGGAAAAGCAGTACATGTTTTGGCAGTTATCATATGAGCATTCAAAATAAGAAATAAAAAATGAGTTACACCCATTCAGAATGAGAAAGATATACATGTACATGTACTTGGGAACCTGGGGTTTTCCAACTCTAAAGTCCTCGGCTATCTTACGCGCACTTCTGTTCTTATTGTTGAGCTCTGTTGCCTTAACTCTTTCTACCAAGGTAAGAAACTTCCTTTTAGGTGGTATCTCTACCTAGGTTATCAACTGGACTGCACAAAATCTCAAAGCAAACTAAAGACATGTGACCTCATTTTTCATCAAGACAAAGGATGACAAAATTGCAATTGAATATAAGCTGACTTGGGTTAAATTAAGCTTACACAATTCCCCACCCAGGCTTGGGTTAAATTACAATCGTATCCAACTGCTGCATATGTGTGTGTGGTATGTATCCCTTTAATCCCCTCACAAAAAAGTAATGGTTATGACATACTGAAAATCAGGCTGAGCAATCTCTGTCAACAAAGAGACTCATAAATGTCTATTTCTGAAAGGGGTCCTTGTTCACAGGTGAAACATGTCTTTGGGTAGAAAAAAGGCGGTCTCTGGTCTTTGTTAACAAGGGGTCTCCATTCGGAGGTAAAATATAGAGTAATTTCTCTCAGGGGGATTTTGAGCGGTCTTTGTCGGGAGGGGGTCCTTGTTCGGGGGTGGTCTCTCGGTCAGGTTTGACTGTATATATATATATATATATATATATATATAAATATATATATATATATATATATATATATATATATATATATATATATATATATATATATATATATATATATATATATATATATATATATATATATATATATATATATATACATATATATATCTTTGAAATGCTAGAAGCAATCACATGTTCTGTCAATCTCAAATTAGGTGTTTAACGTAACAATGACAAATATATCTTATGGGGTTCATGCGAAGGTTCATTCAAGAACCTTAAATTTCATCAAACTAAGTAGTGATACAGACAGGGTTTAATTTGACATTTATATCTTGTTTCGTATCCAACTTGCAAAACGAGTTGTTGAAAGATACTGATACCATGCACGATGTTCGCTACTGGACACGATATTAATGTGCACTTGCTCCCCGGGTGTAAGAAAGTTAAACAATTCTGGCAAGATGTTGAAGCATGGATTACAAAGCTAGGCTGGCAAGGTTTCGTTGTGACTGACAACAACAATATCATGGACGTAATGGAACACAACAACAAAATCCTCAACATTATGATTCTGTATGCCAAAGTCTCAATACACCTCGCCACAATTAACGAAAAAGTACCAATCTTCTTTTCACTTAAGAATGTGTTTAAAAAAGTGTATGATGTGGAGATGTATAAGGCAACTTTACACTAAATCTTTATTATCAACATCATAATCAACTTGCAATTCTTCATACATTCAATATTCATCATACATGTATATTCACTGACAATCTCTTCTTACTTCCAGCAAATACTCCAACATCGCTTACTAATATTTACTTATTGTGAAATTGTGAAAAACTAGTCATAGTAAAATGTATAGACGATGGCCATAATTGTTGGCAAGCAATTGAATGAACCATGACACGCAATTAAATAAACCAAAAATTCTTTTCAAAAAATACTAATGCCATTCAAGACTTTCATCCTTCGTTTTAAGTTTGTGTTGTGCTTCGGTTTAGTCTTGTCGTTTTACATACATGTACGTGCAGCATCGCGAAGGGATGTTGAAGGCTATGAAGTAAAGCATTTCTAGATAAATTGGAAGTTGCTTTTGTGGTTGGCGAATGAACACTGAGTGAATGCTAAGTCAGAAAAAAATGGATAAAGATAAAGAAAACTGTTGGTAAAAAATTGCCCTTAGACAAGTAATACAAAGTTTAATGTGCCTTTGTTTAGGTTTTGGTGGAACGACTTATTATCATAGTAGTCTATAGTGGCCAATATCTTGTTTCTGTATTAATTCGGTAAAAATCTTTCAGACAAGCATATTTGGGGAATAATTGACTGAGATAACCAGACCACTACCAACACCTTTCAAACAATGTTTTATTCCTAAATTATTGTCAAAAGTATCGTAGGTCCAGACAACGATTTTTACAGGGTCTCTTAAACATGAATGGATTATATCCATCTTCTTCTGAAGTGCAATCGTGCTCTGACAAGTCTTAACTTCTAATTTTAAGAAGAATGTCTTGAATAATTGGGGGGGGGGGGATATGTTAAACCCATTACGAGCAATAGGCACGTGTCGAACGTACTAAATAACCTGCCATGTAATTTAATTATTTTCAGCAGTGTATGCAGCTCTCGCCAGAGTACGCACTTTAGTCTGTCTCACTCGAGTTTGGCAACCGCTTTTTCCACTTGTTTGTGACAAAACGTTCGAGTTTGCCATCCAAACTTGGCAAAACACTTTGGAGCATTACTGCGTGTATGTACAAACTTACTTTTTGTCTCAACACCGCAAAATGTTTATTTTGCTCATTTGTGTAAAATGTGCACATTGCCGACGATACCATCTCGCGTGTGTGTCTGTTGAGAACAATACAAACACGCGAGATAGTATTGTTTGCAATGGGCACGTTTTACACTGGGACCTAATGAGCAAAATCAACATTTTGCGGAGTTGAGACAAAAGTATGTTTGTACATACACGTAGTGGTGCTCCTAAGATATTTGCCAAGTTTGGATGGAAAACTCGAACGTTTTGTCACAAAATAATGGAAAAAGCGATTGCCAAACTTGAGTCAGACAGACTATAACAGCTATTGTATGAGATCTTGTACGAGAATTTCCTCCATAAAGATTGCAGCGCTCATGGAGGCACTTGGGCCTCCTCAGGTAGCATAGAATATTCGCCAAGTTCGAGTTGCGCTCGCTATACACTTGGTTAATATATTGAAATATAGCATCAAATGTAAGAGATAAACGACAATAAAGTACCATAGAAACCCTTTTATTTGAAGTAAAAATAGCGATACATCAATGCGTGAAATACATGGGCTAAATCAGGTTCTTATGGGCATGGTACGAGAGACTCCAGGAGGTCGATGGCCTGCAATCAAATAGAACGGTTTCGTTAGAGTGCATACTATTATACTATCTATTATAGACAATGTACAATATGGCATATTTTATAATGAAGCAAGAATACTTCTAGTAAACAAATTATTTAAATTAGTCATCAAAATTCAGTTTTAGCTGATTTTTACCTTGGCTTGCATACACCATTGTTATCATGAAATATAATTTTGAAATTAACTGAGTTGCCATAGAGTCAATTTTATTACAATCTGTTTTACCGGATTATGATAATTGTCACGTTTTATGAGTTATTTTCAACATTTTGAGTCTTTATATAAATCCATACTTACGATGATCATGCCATCAATGAACTTTTCTGGGGTGACATCGGAAATACCTAAAATAGAAAACATGCGAGGTGAGCTTGACTTAAACATGCGGGAGGGTTTCTGAAACGACATATTTGGTATTAACATTATGAATTAAAAATAAATCATCCATTAACATACTTACACGATCATTATTTGAAAGGTTGGCGGAGCCAAGCTAGGATAAGAATATAAAGGAATAAACCGTTTTAAGGAAACGAAGTAATCCTAAATTATACAAATATCACCTGGTATAGTTTTAAAATATAAGGACAAAACCCTAAAACTAGTGCATAACCTAGTCAAAGGAGGTGTATCATCCCAAATAAAGTACTCAAACAGGATTTGTTGAAAGTTATTCTTTGTATAGAAAGTTTGTTTTAATTCACAATTGCATAGATGGCAAGATAAATTGATTTCCAACTGAATACGACTTATCCATGCTGAGAGGGTGCTCTTAACTATTTTCAAATACTTTCAAAAAGACGCTTTGTCAGAGAAGTTTCACCGGAATGCTAAGCCCTTTCTTGGGTATCTGAGTGAATGCATGAGTTAAGAAGTATGTGTCCCCTTACCAACTCCAGCCAAAAGGTCCATGAGGGCATCAAGATCTTCCTTGCCGATCACTGAGGTATCATCCTTGCCTGACAGACTTGCGAAGAGGTCGAAGACTGTGCGGACTCTTTCTTCACAGCCGAACTCCTTGGCAACAGCCTTCCAGGTGTTGTTGAAGTTGGCATACTCGACCTGTCCTGAAATTACAAAAAAAGCGAAATGTATTAAGTATTACTTAAGGAGGCTGAGATATTATACTTTAGATTGTCAGTCGAAAAAACTATAATTCATTACATTTATGGAATAGAAACCGGTCACAGTCATAGATAGGCATTACGAAAGGAGTCTTAGGTATTATACGTTGGTATAAGTAGCAATAGATTAGCATTACTTAAGGAGATAAGTGTACCTGTATTATAATTTGATATTTGGGTTGAATAAAATGTATAATACTACTATACAACATTCATAACATTTATAAAATCTATGAAAGTTCACACTTGTGGTCTGGAAAAACCCACTAGTAAATATGCATAAAGTGTAATGAATTGTACTGGATATTACAAAAGGTAATTATAAGCTATTAGAAAGTAGGTTAATTATGAATAAATTAGGTTTGGTATTACAAACAACTTAACGATATTAGGTTCGAAATTATGGATTTTTGCTGTTATAACACCTATGATAATACCTAGTTCGAATAATAAATTTTATGAAATACATCCTTCTAAATCTTTTAAACTTGCTGTGGTGTTTTAATGCATATATATATATATGGAAACACATACAGGATGTTTTATGCATATATTACCTTTAGCGTTGGCCATCTTCATGAAGGTCTTGGTGATCTGTTCCCTGCTCAGGTTTTTGGTGCCATCATTTTCGTTGAGCCAGCACAGGAAGCGGCAGGCTATGCGGCTAGACCTGGTGTCACGCTTGTCGCAGGCACTGCAGTCAACGCTGGAAGAAAGAATAATAATATTCTCTCATAACCCCTCATAGGATCGCACACACGCAGACTTTTGCCAGATCTAATATATGTATTCATTATCTAACACACACACACACACACACACACACACACACACACACACACAGAAATACATACACACATACATAGGTAGGAACGTACGTACGAACATACACACATGCATATGTAAATATATATACATATATATATATATATATATATATATATATATATATATATATATATATATATATATATATATATATATATATATATATATATATATATGTACATGTATGTATGTGTGTGTGTGATAGTACACTCTATAAGATCTAACATGCTTACCTGGCGTAGCTGACAGCCACGAGGGCAGATACCAGAGCGAGTACAATGAATCCTTTCATGTTGATAACCTAAAAGTTAAACACATAAAATATTTAAGAAACGCGAGGGGTATGTGATTTGAAATGTTATTTTCAGTTCCGACCACCTTTTTATACAATGTCATTTCACGGTTTTCAGTGTGTTGCATATACTGTTCTACCACGCATGTTTGTGTGTGTGTGTGTGTGTGTGTGTGTGTGTGTGTTTGTCTTGTTTGTCGATATTCCCTTTTCTAAACTCATTAAAACATCGACAATTCTTTCATCTACAATCTTTAATTTTCAATATATGTAAATGTATTCGGAATACTAGTTTACAATATCTAGTTTACGTACCTTCTTTGCTTTGAGGAGAGCCTTGCAAGAATGTGAAGTCTACTGGCATTGCTGGTTTTTATATCTTCTTAGCCATGCACACGGCACCAGCTGAACAGATAGTGAAAACACGATTGGTCACAGGTCATCTGGACATCTATGGAATCTCAAGATAACTATGTTATTGTGCTATAGAGAAACAGCGAGGAACACTATTATCAAAGTTTATCAATAACCTTTGGACAGTTCCATGTTTAAAGGGGGAAATATCAGAGGATATCCAAACAACATCTTACAAATTTCTTTGGAATGGAAAGAGTCGAAAATGTGGGAAGAAGTTATATTTGTCTCAAGTCAAATGGGGGATTTAATTATATCAATTTGAAGATGTTTGATAATGCACAAACACATTCTGGCTTCGTAAGGTACTATTACAAATGGAAGGATGTGCGAGCTCTCCTCGTCATTATGGTGCGAGTAAAATCGGAAATCTTTTATTTCTAAAAACTTTAGAAAATTACGAAATATCTTGTGGACAGATGTTTTGACGGCGGCTCCTCCTGGCTGATAAAGTGCGTGTGAATTTACTGATAGAGTGGGTAATATTTGAACTAGGAATAACCTTAAAGGAAGATGTTTTTCACTTTATTATAAACAAATAAAGTGGAAAGTTGATAAAAAAAAATGCGTAAGATATAAACAGTGTTGTACTAAGTGGTCCCCATTTTCAATATTCAGTACTAAAAGTTCATGTATCTCTAAAATTGTGCTTTCGAAAATGATAATATCTAAGTCAACGTAGCAGATAAATGAAATGCAACAATGTACTAAATAAGGACATGTCATAAGGAAAGATGATGAACATTTGGTCAAACTAGATATAAAGTGCAGAAAAAATCTAAATTTATGGGAAAATAATGAAAATAACAAAATAATGGATTTGATTATTTCTGCGTCAATAAAACCAATTATCAAAATTGGTAAACGGGAAAGAAGGTTAAAATATGTGAAATCATACATAATCTATATCATTATATAAAAGCTGAAATATTTGATATCAAAATAAATTGCAAAAAGATAGGTTTTTGACATCTTGTGCAGGAATACATGATGAATGTATGAATATGTTAGGGTTATTTGATTGAGGTTGTTATTACAGTAGTGCATATTTCATGTAAATATAAAAAGATTGCCTTTTCATGTTTATGTATGTATGTATATATGACAGTGCATAAAAAGTTCAATACGTCATGTGAAAATAGTGAAACAAAATAGCGAATATTCAACACAAATGTTTAACTTTATGAAAACAAAATACAAACGTTAACGCTATATTAATGCGGTATAAAGTTAAGTTCGGGTAGGGTTGTCCGAGGACAGGAAATGTCATATTCCTGAGTATGTCTCAACAAAAGTCGATACTTTCTACCCGATACCATCTCTCATTCTCGCCCTATACATCTTGGTCATGTGTTTTGCTGCTATTATTCAGATTTTAGACATTGGATCAGAACTAAAACCTGAAACACCAAATGAAAAATCCTGTTGTACACATGTACAATTTGGAATGAAAACAAAATTTTACCAACAACGGGCAACGAAGGGGCAAGTTGATTAACATTGATAATCAACATAACAGTTTCAATTTCAGTCTCTAAATTAGACCAACTTTAGACCAAACTTGTATATTTATGGATACTGGTATTTAGAATATCCTCTTCATTGAATAGACATCTGTGGTCATTGAGATTCTGGATGACCTATGACAATTCGTGACACCACTATCTGTGCAAATGGTGTCGTGTGCATGGCTAAGAATATATAAAGACCATCAATGCCAGGAGACTTCACATTCTTGCAAGGATCTCCTCAAGGCAAAGAAGGTACGTAAACTTTATGCTCTAAACTGGTATTCCGAGTACATTTGCAGATATCAAAAGTAAAGTATTATAGAGGAACAAATTGTCAACGTATCAGTCAGTTTAGAAAGTGGAATATAGATTATCGTCACTTTTTTTGCTATGGTTAGGGTAATTTGTGACTAGCAAGTTTAATTTATTGGAGGAAACCAGAGTACGCAGCGAAAACGACAACCTTACCGAAACATTCTTACATACCCCGGCGATGTGGAGTTGAGCATGGGCACAAGAATTAGAAGAATGGCAAAATAACGATTTCTAAAGTAGGGTATTCCAGTTAATGAGCAAGGTTATCCAAAGTCCCGCACATTCTATTTGGTGGCAACTGTCTGAAAAGAACCCTGGACAAATGAGAGGATATGGATTAATGGTTAAGATACTTCGTAGAGCCACAATTCTGACAGTTGATGATTTCCGGCTTAAAAAACAACCCTAGGGTCCCGCATGTGTGTGTGGTGTGATCTGGGGGCCCCCGAGAATGTGACCCATATGATTATGCAATGCCCAGCCAACATTGTTAACAGGGAGGGTATGAGTGTGAATATGACATTTTAATAAACGGTGGTCGGAACTGAAAATAACATTTCAAATCACATACCCCTTGCTAAAATATCATGTTTCTTAAATATTTCATGTGTTTAACTTTCAGGTTATCAACATGAAGGGATTCATTGTGCTCGCTCTTGTATCTGCCCTCGTGGCTGTCAGCTACGCCAGGTAAGCATGCTAATATATATATATATATATATATATATATATATATATATATATATATATATATATATATATATATATATATATATATATATATATATATATATATATATACATATATATATATATATATATACATATATATATATATATATATATATATATATATATATATATATATATATATATATATATATATATATATATATATATATAATATATATATATATATATATATATATATATATATATATATATATATATATATATATATATTTATATATATATATATATATGTAAACATAATGTGTGTGCGTTAAATTATAGATATCAATGTTAAAATTGGCAAGAATCTGACATCCCTCCCTTAATATTACTCCTAGCTATAAGTCCACCAGGTTTCAAAAGAATCCTTTATTATTTGATTTTGAAATGCATGTTTGAAGCCACCAAGTTTCGTTGATATTCAACCTGGCGAAAATAGTCCAACAGTCTTTTCCTGCTTGTGTGCAATCCTATAAGGCGGGGTGTGAGAATGAGTGTCTTATTCTGCTATCTTCCAGCGTTGACTGCAATGCCTGCGACAAGCGTGATAGCAGGGCTAGCCGCATAGCCTGCCGCTTCCTGTGCTGGCTCAACGAAAATGATGGCACCAAAAACCTGAGCAGGGAACAGATCACCAAGACCTTCATGACGATGGCCAACGCTAAAGGTAATATATGCATAAAACATCCTCTAAGTCATACCAATGACTGCTTCCTAAACCCTGAGAGGGAGGAAATCACTAAGATCTAAGACTGAAAAAAAAACAAATATAAATTTAATCCATGCAAAAATCATTCTGTAGGTCATACCACTAACTGCCTAGTTAACACTACAGCAAGTGTTAGAAAGATGTACTTCATAAGATCTATCATTCGAACCAAGTTCCATTGGTGGTGTTGTGGCAACACCGCCTGGCCGTGGGGGAAGCCTCATCATAAAAAAAATGCTCCAAATGTTTCATCAAATCAGAAAGCTGTATCCATGCCATGTGGTTCATGTTATATTGTGAGGTTACTTCCTTTTCAGTTTAACATTGGCCCTCTGTCCTAGGACATACAATAACATTAGCCAATGGCCCTCTAGGCTCAATATCAATGCCTTTGCCTGGTGGCGATGACATTTGTCTCGGTTAAAACCACTGTGGGGCCAAATGGGCCCAAATTGAGAAGCATATATGGGCATATCTTTGTAAAGAATTTATAGCCAATGGGGATACAAAAAACTTAATAAAACCAATTGACCTTGGATGACCTTGAAATTGCAATAGAAAACATCTTTTTCTCAGCATGTCCCTCTTTCAATCACATTTTCTCCCCAAAATTGTGTGAAAATGAAAAATCTGCTTTCATACGATGTTGAGCAAGGCACTATAGAATACATTTGCAAAGAAATCGGTACAAAAAGTACAAAAATAATTTATTTTTGTGAAGGTCGAAATTAATATATACATTTTCTCTTCTACTGCCAGACATGTACGCCCTACCAAAATTACAATCACATAGCTAATTAGAGCTAAAAGTGCAGATATCGTTTAAAGAAAAAACCATCCTGATATCTTCTTCCATTGCAAAGTTAAAGCTAATTTATTTAAATTCATGATGGCCGCCGAGGTCGGCCATCTTAGATTTTCCAGTTCAAAGGTGATCGCAGATTTCGAAAATAGGACATAACTTTGCGATGAAAGCAAATATTGGGGTGATCTTTTTTTTAATGATATCTTCTCCTTGAGCCCAACCTGATAATATGGTTTTGGTCTTCGTAGGGGAGCTGGTTTTTTCCACAAGAAAAGCAAATATATATTTTCATATCATCCTTCATAGAAAATGGCAAAAGTTGCTTTTTCGGAACAGATCTTCTTGAAAATATATACTAGAGTATGATGTCCAAGATAATAAGGGGGAGTAATTTCCATTATGGTATTATTAGGGGGTTAAAGGTCATTTCAAGGTCATTAGAGGTCGTATCAATGTCATTTGAATTTTTCAAATGTTTTGCATCTCTGCAAGCTATTTGGTGGCCAAATTTCATAAAGATAAAAAATAAAAATGATTTAAAAATAAAAAAAAATTATAAAGATTTTGTCATGCACTACAGAGATACGGGGCCACTTCTCAATTTGGGCCCATTTGGCCCCATTACTATCGATTGTTTGTGTTTCATAAATGTTATGAAACATAAATTTTATTCAACTCAAATTCCGATGTATAATATCTCAACTGCCAATTCATTTCTACGTTTTGTATATTCAGGACAGGTCGAGTATGCCAAGTTCAACGAAACCTGGAAGGCTGTTGCCAAGGAGTTCGGCTGTGAAGAAAGAGTCCAAACAGTCTTCGACCTCTTCGCAAGTCTGTCAGGCAAGGATGATACCTCAGTGATCGGCAAGGAAGATCTTGATGCCCTCATGGACCTTTTGGCTGGAGTTGGTAAGAGACACATACCTCTTAACTCATTTATTCACTCAGATAGCCCAGAAAGGGCTTAGTAGTTTGGCGATACCACTCTGACGAAGCGTCTTTTGTAAAAGGTTTGGAAAGATTTTGAGGGGCCACTGTGAGAGTGAAATTAGTCGCATTAACTTAAAAATCAATTTTAATACTTGGCCGCCTGAGCGATTACGAATTAAAACAAACTTTTCTATAAACACATGGTAAAGACAGAAGGACTATTTGAGTAATTTATTTGGAGAAGTTTTCCTCCGTTGAGTAAGTTATGCACTTCTTATTATTATTGAGGGAGGGGGTAATTCAGACCCACCAATTTTAGGGTTTTGTCGCTTAAATAATTTAATCTATACCAGGTGATATTTGTATAGTTTAAAACTACTTCGCTTCTTCAGAAACGGTTTACTCCTTTGAGTAAGTTATGCACTTCTTATTATTATTGAGGGAGGGGGTAATTCAGACCCACCAATTTTAGGGTTTTGTCGCTTAAATAATCTAATCTATACCAGGTGATATTTGTATAGTTTAAAACTACTTCGCTTCTTCAGAAACGGTTTACTCCTTTTATGACCTTATCCTAGCTTGCCTCTGGCCACCTTTCAAATAATGGTCGTGCAAGTATGTCAATGGATGATTTATTTCTAATGCATAATGCAAATACAAAATACGCCCTTTCAAAAACACTGCCGCATGATTAAGTTAAGCTCACCTTGCATGTTTTCTGTTTGTAGGTATTTCCGACGTCACCCCTGAAAAGTTCATTGATGGCATGATCATCGTAAGTATGGATTTATGTTAAGACTCAAAATGTTAAACATAATTCATTAAACGTGACATTAATCATAATCCGATAAAAACAGATAGCAATAAGATTGACTCTATTGCAACTCAGTTAATTTCTTGATGATGTTTTAGATTACACAATAATGTACATGTACGTTATTCAAGGTAGAAATCAGCTAAAATCGAATGTCACTCTCTACTTTAATTGTTTTATTTCTAAGTTCCTTTTCTGTTCTACATTGTTCACCGTTTATCTGTTCTGTTCTCTATTGTTTACCGTTTATCCGTATAAGAATAATTTTGTAAGTTTACTTACAGTCAATAAATATACAATACAATACGATACGATGAACTAAATGATTTGTTTGCGAGTACTCTTGCTGCCTTTGTCTATTACGACTCTGTACTGTGTCCTTCAATGTTTGTTGTCAGATTTGCTTCGTTATAAAATAAGCCATATTGTACCTTGTCTATAATATATATATATATATATATATATATATATATATATATATATATATATATATATATATATATATATATATATATATATATATATATATATATATATATATATATATATATATGTATATATATATATATGTATATATATATATATATATATATATATATATATATATATATATATATATATATATATATATATATATATATATATATATATATATATATATATATAATTAGTTTTATGTTATACACTCTAACAAAACCTTTTTATTCAATTGCAGGCCATCGACCTCCTGGAGTCTCTCGTACCATGCCCATAAGAACCTGGTTTATCCCATGAATTTCACGCATTGATGTATCATCATTTTTACTAGGAATAAATGGTTTTATACGGTACTACTTGGTCTTTTTCTTCTTTTGCTATACATATATATTGAAATCTATCACGATATGTGTTGGTCATCTCTATATGATATGCTATTTATGGATGATAGATATAATACTTGTGATTATGTGAAATATAAGGATGTCATGGTTATTGTAAGGATGTACATCATCGTGATAAGATTTATTTATCGAATCTAATATACTATTGGGAGTGGTTTCAAAAGGCTCATGGTCGAGCAATTTCTTTCTTTGATATTTAGCAACCAATATGGCCGCCGTGGGATTAGGACATACTGATCATAATTTACATTGCCAACTGCCCTTAGGAAATGACCTATCACGTCCAGCCTCTAAGCGTCTAACATTGCACACGCTATGCTGCTGCGCATAGACTATGCTCAATATATTCAGGACTACTCTATCAAATATGCATTTCCTCATAGAGAAAGGGGTCCTATTAGTTGTATCCTTCACATTCCGGTTGAAGGATACAAATATCCAGAAAACTCGCTGATACCCCTGTTTTCCGGGCAAATAAGGAAGAACCTTTGAATTCTAAAAATGTCGAATCAAAAATCCAGAGAAAGTCCGATAAAAGGTCATAGGAGTGGAGATGAAACGAGTGGAAAGTAGTATGAAGCTAGTGGCCCTTGGCGCAACACAGCGCAAAGGTTAGGCAGGTATGATAGAGGAATAGATCCGTGCGCCAATATATGGAGGCCGGCGCACGGATCCATGTCTCAAAGGGAATTGATAGAGATGTAACAGTTATGAAATATGAGGAATATGGGTAGTGAGTGAAAGCAATTTATTGATCGTGTAAATATGTAGAGCTAAGTTCACATGGGAAAAGAAAGAAAAGGTCTGATTTGGAAAATTTTTGTTACTGAAATACCATGAAGCTGAGAATATGGGGAATTCAAAAACATTAATCAGAAGTTGCCCCCCCCCCCCTCAATATCCAGGTACTGAACAACCCTCTGGGTCATGGACTATTATGATATTTTCAGTTCAAAAGCAATCTCTGTGTGTTTTTCATAACTGGGAATATGTCATCATGCTGCAAGTGTGATCTGCTACATGGAACTAAAGTTATTTCATAATCATATTTGTATGGTTATCAATTTGCCAACACCTGTAGAATATAATAGCCCACTCCTAAACTAATATTCTAACCTGACCCCTGGTGGCTAGGATTGGAAGAGTCAACTGAACAAAACGTCACGAAAGAAGCCCCTATAGTGAACTGCGTGAAATCTCCTGATTTTGAATGGTTCAATGTTGACAGGTATGAATTATATAACTTGGTCAGAAATTTTCAGATTAGCTACTGATTTGCCAACTTACAAAAATCATCCACCCTTCTTCAAAAATAAATTTATTTTCTAGCCTGGAGCAAAAAAATTCATAAAATGCTGAACATCAAAGTATTTGATCTGAAAGATCACACAATGTCTGATGATATTTTCAGTTCCAAAGCTATCTGTGTGTTTTTGATAACTGTGTGTATATCATCATACAGCAATTGTGATCTGCTACATAGATTAAAGTTATCCCATTAACATATGTGTACATGATTATCAATTGCAAAAGCCCAAAGGCCCTTAAGCAATAGTACTAACAAGACCCCTAGTGGCCAGAATTGAAACTAAACAAAACGAAACCAAAAGAGGCCGCAATAGTAAACCGCCTGAAATCTCTTGATTTTGGATTGTTGAATGTTGACAGGTATGCCAACGTACGTGCACAATATCAATTGAACATTTCATAACCCACACGTGACACGTACCCTGATTTAAGAACTTATGGCCAGTTTAACGATATTCTCAGCATGAGGGCATCTCCGCCGCGTAGACTATAGCATAGATATGTACGTCTAGATGTAAGACGAAGTCGCTGGGTGCCGTAAAGCCGTTCTCCTATTGGGACATATTAGCTAAAAGTACAAGGGCGCGAAAATATCCAATTAATTTTCCAATACATCATGTTAATACACGCTATCAATTGCACACCTGACTTTGGTTTTTGGCCGCTTTGTTTTATAGATAAACTCGCTGCCATAAACCATTTATTTACGACAGAATGAGAAGGGTCGATTTTCCCTGTAGTAAAAAAGCCATCTGTGGTAGTGGCTCTGTTACACACTTACGGCGAATAGCGTGCTGCGCACTTCGGAAGCCTATCGCGTCCAGATCTGCTTCAACTTCCCAGAGAGAATGGTTCTCATCACATTTAGACACACCATTCTTCAAAAATCAACATCTGAATAAACGATTCAGGCATTTATTTCAACTTGCATGTTACATTGTTGGTGTGTTTTTATTTCTGCCTTTAGATACATAAAAACAAGTGGATATGAAACCAGCCAGTCGTCCTGAACAGTTAGCCTCAACGAATAGCCCAAAAGTAGTGCTTTGCGCATGTTTCTCTGTAATGTAAACGATGCGAGAGTCCTGATTAGTCCTTGTTACCCCGTGACCTCACGCTGACGCGGATCAGAGACCCCTGACATAATAGCGCATGTAGTAATTGGTCTCTCGCTGCACATCCATTATTTTCTTCGTCTGAGATTATGCATACTTTGGAAAGCAGCCATGTAGTGAAAGCACCCTTGGCGGCTACTTAAGGGACTAAGACATTCAACTACCTTTCGACCAACTATTTAATGCAGTGCCAAGTTCTATATTTCATTGTGCAATATGATGAGAGCTATTTACCAAAAACATCATAAGTCAGCGTTGTTTTACACAAAGATTTATTCCAAATTCAGTATTATACTGATTACAAAGCATGAGATCTACAAAAGTAAGTGGACCAAAACGAGACTCGCTCTACACAAAATTAAGATCATACTAAAAAATCAAATGGAAATGGAGATCTACCTGGGCACAATTAAAAATTGCCTACCAAAAAGTCTTTGGGAAATGGGCAGCAATTCACAACTACGTGCAAACCCTCTGATACACTTAAACATACCTACATCCTTGTATTAATTATATGTATATACCTGTATTGTACCAACTTGCTCTCTATTATGTATACTATATATTCCAAGGAACAATAAAATTATAAAAAAAAAAAATTATTCCAAATTTGCGGAATTACTCCTTTATAAATGACTCGAAAAAGTAACGGCTCTTAAATGCTATTTTCAAAGTGACAAAGGAAGTAAATTGCCTGTTCCTCATTTGAGTATTTTGACTGTATAAGAACATTTAATACTAGCTAAGGGCACAATATACCAGGCCAAACCATTCATTTCTATCAATCAAAACATCAGAAGTGAATTTTCAAAACGTTGCTATGTAGTTTTGAGCCTAGTATTTGGGACACCATTTACGTCATTCTTAGTTACAAAAGTTTTCTCGGATGATCATTTTTTTAAGTTAAAGTCGGGTACATTTTTCGCATACATGGATCCGATCCTAATCCAAATCAGGCATAGACGTTTTGAATCACTAAGAAATATAGGGGCTAGGTGCTAGCGATATTACTTTTGCGCATCTAGAACTTAAACATTCTCGAATAATACATTCAAATTGGTAGAACATGCTTATGTAGATTAGGTAAACAAAATCATAGTGCTTCATTCCAGCCGACGCTTCAGTGTAAAATTATTGACTTTTGCTAAACTTAAATGGGAAACCAAAAGAAAGAAAACATATAAACTGAGACGTACTAGTATTGCATTTGCGCTCTAAAAGAAAGAAAGAAAGAAAGCTATAAAAACAGGCTAAACAAGCTAATTACAATGTATATTATCATATAAAAGATGAGAAATTTTATGTCAAAATTAATGCCAAAGTACGTTTTTGATATCTTGTGCAAGAATAAATGGTGAATGTATTAATATGATAGGGTTATTTGATTGAGTTAATTACAGAAGTGCATATTATTGATTACCGTATGCTTCATGCAAATATAAAAAGATTGCCTTTTCATGTTTATGTATGTATTTATGTGTGTATGTATATTATTGACTATGAAAATGCATAAAAAGTACAATACATCGTGAGCGAATTGTGAAACAAAATAGTGAATATTCAATACAAATGTTTAAATTCAGGGAAACAAAAAAAAACGTTAACACTTTTCAAGTATTTATATCATACACATTTCATTCCGGGTTGCATTGTCCGAAGGCAGGAAATGTCTGAATGAGTATGTCTCAACAAAAGGCAATGCTTTTTACCCAATTTCCTCCCTGATTCTTGCTCTATATATATTGGTATTAAATGTGTTTTGCTACTATTATCCGAATTTTAGACATTATGTCAGATCTAAAACCTAAAACTCCTATCCCTAGTAGTATCAGTAATATGCCATCATTAACCTCCAGGATAGTGGGGCCACTCTCATTCAATACTCGAACAATTTCACTGAACAGTGTACCCCTCTCAGAACCCCTCGGCAACCTGGGATATTGAGGAACAGGATGTCTGATATCATCCCCTGTAGCTGGAGACCACAGAACCTCGAGGCTACAAGCCGACAATTGAGTCTAAAATCGACTTTTTAGTAAACTTGAATGGGAAATGAGTCATCTAGAACTTAAACATTCTCGAATAATATATTCAAATTGGTAGAACATGCTTATGTAGATTATGTAAACAAAATAATAGTGCTTCATTCCAGCCGACGCTTCAGTGTAAAATCATTGACTTTTGCTAAACTTAAATGGGAAACCAAAAGAAAGAAAACATATAAACTGAGACGTATTGCATTTGCGCTCTAAAAGAAAGAAAGCTAAAACAGGTGAAATTAAATAAAATGTATATTATCATATAAAAGATGCCGAATGTTATGTCTAAACTAATGTCAAAAAGTACGTTTTTGACATCTTGTGCAAGAATAAATGATGAATGTATTAATATGTTAAGGTTATTTGATTGAGGCTGTAATAACAGTGGTGCATATTATTGATTACCTTATGCTTCATGCAAATATAAAAAGATTGTCTTTTCATGTTTATGTATGTATTTATGTGTGTATATATATTGACTATACAAATGCATAAAAAGTACAATACATCGTGAGCGAATTGTGAAATAAAATAGTGAATATTCAATACAAATGTTTAAATTTAGGGAAACAAAAAAAAACGTAACACTATTCTAGTATTAATATCATACACATTTCATTCCGGGTTGCATTGTCCGAAGGCAGGAAATGTCTGAATGAGTATGTCTCAACAAAAGGCAATGCTTTTTACCCAATTTCCTCCCTGATTCTTGCTCTATATATATTGGTATTAAATGTGTTTTGCTACTATTATCCGAATTTTAGACATTATGTCAGAACTAAAACCTAAAACTCCTATCCCTAGTAGTATCAGTAATATGCCATCATTAACCTCCAGGATAGTGGGGCCACTCTCATTCAATACTCGAACAATTTCACTGAACAGTGTACCACCCTCAGCCTGCCAGCTGGGATATTGAGGAACAAGATGTCTGATATCATCCCCTTTAGCTGGAGACCCCAGAACCTTGAGTCTTAAATCGACTTTTAGTAAACTTGAATGGGAAATGAGTCTGACCATGATTTCACATCACTTTAACATCTCTACATTTTTTGTCTGCAATCTTCCATCAGATAAGATAGTTCGCGTCAGACCAGACACTCGTGAGAGTATCTAAGTTACAGTGACATCTAGATAGCACATGCCAGTACCCTCCCTCAATTTTCTAGGGTCTGCTCAGATGGCTGTGTGGTCTAAGGCGCCGCCCCTTACTGCACACTGTCTCTCACCACTTCTAGGGTTCGAATCCAGGCTTGGGCATGTAAGAAAGTTGCCAGGGACATGGCGATAGGCGATGGTTTTCGCCGGGTACTTCAGTTTCCTCCACTACTTACAACTGGCTAGTCACGAATTAGCCACAATATGCCTTAAATGTGACGAAAAACAAAATTCCAAACTCCAAATTCCCTCCAGTTCCCATCCCCTTTAATACAGACTTTCTTTCCCCATATATTCTTCGCCTACATATGTCCCCTTTATACCACCTCGCAACTTAGGATCAAACGCCCTCGCCAAATTCATCAAATCAAATACTATGGAATGCCAAAGCAGAAAATTAATGGCAGAAAATTGGTATACATGGTAGATGGAAAAAGCTATCAGGGCTGCTTTTTTAGCACATGTTTGTTCTTTTGAAGTATCTTTTTTGTAGTTCTGACTTGCCATATATTTCCTGCCTTTGCATTCCTTAAATCACAATACTTCCAGACACATTTGCTCTACCGACCACGGTCGTAGCTAGGTAGTCCTCACACCGTCGTTTGTTTTGAGGGTTCGTCATGATGTAAGGCCAAGATAGATCTTACGAAAAGTAACTTTTTAATTTCAATAAATCTCTCCAACCCAACCCACCCAAAACCCAAGGAAGCGCATATATTGGGAGCCTTGCTGACCAACCATTGAACTCTCTTTCCTTTATGAATCTGGAACTCCTAAATGTACACTTCTTGTCATTAAATATCTATCATTTGGATTCGAAAAGATCAATTGGGACAACGATTATCCAAAAAACTATGTTGTATGGCACAAGGGTGAGGCCATTTCTGCGGACACCTAACACCTACACAGCGTTAAGTTATACCTCTACTAGCTTTGAATAGTCTATTCTTATACACAAAATAAAATAAAAATCCTGTTCTACACATTTGAAATGAAAAAATGAAAACAACGTTAACCAACGAGCAACGAAGGGGCGAGTTCATTATCACATGGATAATCAACAGTTTCAATTGTATTGTATTGAACCCTGTATTCTTGCAGAAAATCAAGGAACATCCATCTGAAACCCTATTTTGGATGCTAGGTGGCTGTATAGATGGACTATCCTTTGATGAGATGCTTGACTTCTGGTTAAATTCTGGAAAAGCCATTGACTATATGTACATTAGAGTCATAACCGGAAGAGTCGGTATTGGCTAGCCATACCATCATAGCTCTCATAGTAGAGTAGCCCCTATCCCAAGTCTCTAGGCTACCCCTACGGAAAAATAAGCAGTGTAATCATGTTTTGGCACGTATGGGAGGTTTTTTGCCTTCCTTTACATAAGTGACATATGACTTTTTTGTATATATTATATTTTGTTTAATTTTTAGTTTTCTCTCATACGTTAGATTAGTTCTCTCTGTTGTTTACTAGTTATATTTTTGTTTTGTATTTTGCTGTGTTGATACCACTCTCTTAGTTTATTTTTTCTCTTTCTTATATGTATTTGTAATTTCATATCCGAGTATATGGTCATTAAACATTACATTACATTACAATTAATGCCTCTTAGTTAGACCAACTTTAAAACTAGAGACTTGAACTTGTACATTTATGTATATTTTAAACATCCTCATCATTGAATAGACACAAGTGGCCATTGAGTTTCCACACATGTCCAGATGACCTATGACAATTCGTGACAACACTATCTGTACAACTGGTGCCGTGTGCATGGCTAAGAATATATAAAGACCAGCCGTGCCAGTAGACTTCATATTCTTGCAAGGCTCTCCTCAAGGCAAAGAAGGTACGTAAACTTTATGATCATAACTAGTATTCCGAGTACATTTGCAGATATTAAAAGTAAAGTATTTTAGAAGACCATATTGTCAATGTTTCAGTGAGATAAGAAAGTGGAATATCGATTATTGCCACTTTTTTTTGCCATGTTTAAGGTAATTTGTGACAAGCCAGTTTAATTTAGTGGAGGAAACCAGAGTACGCAGCGAAAACGACCACCTTACCGAAACTTTCTAACATACTAGTACCCCGGCGGGGATTCGAACCGGGCTAGTGGCTAGGGACAGCAAAACACTGCGATACGTGAAATGACATTTCATTAAAAGTTGCATACCCCATGCTAAAATATCATGTTTCATAAAGATTTCATGTGTTTCACTTTCAGGTTATCAACATGAAAGGTTTCATTGTGCTCGCTCTTGTATCTGCCCTCGTGGCTGTCAGCTACGCCAGGTAAGCATGTCACATTTTATAGGGCGTAGTGTCACACACACACACACACACACACACACACATATATATATATATATATATATATATATATATATATATATATATATATATATATATATATATATATATATATATATATATATATTCATTAAAACTCCAGAGATGGAGAAATACATATACAATGGAAGTAAAGAAACAATACATACAGTAGAATAAGATGAGTTACAAGAATACCGGTAGTCGTATCATCACAGTCATGACATTGTTAATTGATCAAAGGCGTTCACACTTTATGAAACGGAAGCAAGGTGATCTCAGTACAAGGCTCCAGGCACTCTTAATAAAATGACCTAGTTAAAAGCTCGAGAAATTCACGCTACATAAACATAATGTGTGTGCGTTACATGACAAATGTTAATGTTAAAATTGGCAAAAATCTGACATCCTTCCCTCCCCATAGCTCCTAGCTGTGAGTCCACCAAATTTCAAAATAATCCTTTAAAACTTGATTTTAATATGCATATTTGAAGCCACCATATTTCGGTGGTAACATGGCGAAAATAGTCTATTATCTTTCCTGTCCGTGTGCAATCCTATGAGGTGTGGTGTGAGAAAAGGTCCCTTATTCTGCTATCTTCCAGCGTTGACTGCAATGCCTGCGACAAGCGTGACTCCAGGGCTAGCCGCATAGCCTGCCGCTTCCTGTGCTGGCTCAACGAAAATGATGGCACCAAAAACCTGAGCAGGGAACAGATCACCAAGACCTTTATGAAGATGGCCAACGCGAAAGGTAATATATGCATAAATACAGCCTGTAATGCATACCCCTAACTGCTCCTTAAAAACCTCAGCAGAAACAGGTGATCAAGACCTTCATGAAGATGGCCAACGAGAAAGGTAATATATGCATAAAAAATATGCTGTAAGGCATACCACTAACTGCTTCCCAAAGACCTGAGCAGGGAGCAGATCACCAAGACTTTCATGATGATAACAAAAGAGATACCGTAGTAAATGCATGCACAAAGCATGATGTAGGTCATACCACGTACTGATTCCCAAAAACCACAGTTTAAACGTCTTAGAAATGTGTCCTTCATGAGATCCATCATGTATAATACCTCAGCTTCTTTTAGTAATGCCAATTCATGTACATGTATTTTCTATTCCATAAATGTTATGGATTGTTAATTTTATTCGACTCTGATTCATAAGTATAATAGTTCCGTCTCCTTATGCAATGCTAATTCTTTGCGATTTTTGTAATTTCAGGACAGGTCGAGTATGCCAAGTTCAACGAAACCTGGAAGGCTGTTGCCAAGGAGTTCGGCTGTGAGGAAAGAGTGAAGACAGTTTTTGAGGTATTCGCAAGTCTGTCAGGCAAGGATGATACCTCAGTGATCGGCAAGGAAGATCTTGATGCCCTCATGGACCTTTTGGCTGGAGTTGGTAAGAGACACATACCTCTTAACTCATGTATTCACTCATATAGCCCAGAAAGGGCTTAGTAGTTTGGCGATACCTCTCTGACGAAGCGTCTTTTGTAAAAGGTTTGGAAAGATTTTGAGGGGCCACTGTAAGAGTGAAATTAGTCGCATTAACTTAAAAATCAATTTTAATACTTGGCCGCCTGAGCGATTACGAATTAAAACAAACTTTTCTATATACACATGGTCAAGACAGAAGGACTATTTGAGTAATTTATTTGGAGAAGTTTTCCTCCGTTGAATAGGTTATGCACTTCTTATTATTATTGAGGGAGGGGGTCATTCAGACCCACCAATTTTAGGGTTTTGTCGCTTAAATGATTTAATCTATACCAGGTGATATTTGTATAGTTTAAAACTACTTCGCTTCTTCAGAAACGGTTAACTCTACCTTATAGTAGCATAATCATTTAACAAAGTGTATATCCAGGTTCCTGAATGTTATCAGGTAGAGAATATCATCGCCAAATGTCATTATTCAATCCATATTGTTCTATTTCAAAATTTACAACTTTTCTTTCAAATGACATAATCTCATTACTTAGGCAGGTGAAGGTTACTGCAGGTTCAGAGTTACTTTAGGGATATCATTGACTATGTCCAATAGGAAGTAATTTTTTGATTTTTTACTGCTGAAGACTTTTACAGGCCATAACATTGAAAATTCTAGTGAGAAATCTTAACACCAAGTACGTTAGGGTCGTACGGGTAGAAAGCTTTTCAACTATTTATAGCATGCCAGACACCCGGCATTGTCCTGACTGTGATGCGCGACCATTGAGGTGTGTCATTGCACGACTATCTTTTGTTCCAAACCCACATGGGATCAACGAGGCCTGTCCTTGCTCAACCACCACTGGGTTATAGGCTCCACACACAAGATATCTCACTAAAATTTTCAAATGTCTTGGCCCGTAAAAATCTTTTGCAGTAAGGAATCAAAAAATATTTTTTATTGGGCATAGTCAATGACATCCCTAAGGCATCTGTGAACGTGTAGTGACCATCAATTGCGTAAGTAATGAGATTATGTCATTTGAGTGAAACAATGGAAATATTGAAATGAAATAGAATATGGGTTGAATAAGGACTGTTGGCTATGATATTATCTACCTAATAACACTGAGGGAACCTGGAGGTACACCTTGTTCTATGATAATGCTACTATGAGGTGTGTTTTTGGATGGGTCTTTTATCTAGTTTGCAATGGTATTCATCACCTTAATTAAGTTAAGCTCACCTCGCATGTTTTCTATTTTTAGGTATTTCCGATGTCACTCCTGAAAAATTCATTGATGGCATGATCATCGTAAGTATGAAGTTATATAAAGACTCAACATGTTGTATATAACTCATAAAACGTGACATTAATCCTAATCTGATTAAACAGATTGCAAGGCAATTGACTATGGCAACTCAGTTAATTTCATAATCATATTTCATATTACACAATAATGTATGTTATTCAAGGTAAAAATCAGCTAAAACTGAATTCCGATGAACTCAATGCTTTCTTTGCGAGGAACATTCTTGATGCCTTTGTCTGTTACGACTGTGTACAGTATCTTTCAATGTTTGTTGTCAGTAAACACGTTTTTCAATTTTGCTTCGTTATAAGATAAGCCATATTGTACCTTGTCTATAATAGATAGTATATTGGTATACACTCTAACGAAACCTTTCTATTTGATTGCAGGCCATCGACCTCCTGGAGTCTCTCGTACCATGCCCATAAGAACCTGATTCAGCTAATGAATTTCACGCATTGATGTATCAGCATCATTTTTACTTCGAATAAATGGTTGTATACGGTACTACTTGGTCTTTTTCTCCTTTCGCTATATATTGAAATATATCAGTGTATGTATTGTCCACCTATATATGGCATGACATTTATAGATGATATGTAGACGCCTTGTTGTTATGTCATTAGACCATTGTGATAAGATCATGTTAGAGAACATAATAAACTGTTGGGTGAGGTTTTGAACGGGTCATGGTCGTACACTTTCTGTCTTTGCTATTTAGCAACCAATATGGCCGACGTAGGATGAGGAAATGTTTTTTATTTTTGTATATTTTTTATTCAGTTCTGGCATAAAAGAAAAGTCATAGCAAATTACAAATGTTGTTGTAGCATTATACAGTACACTGGAGCAAAGCATAATTTTGGCTTTGACAAAAAGAGGTTTGATCTTTATGGTATTATGAAGAATACAAACAGAAACAATGGAATTAAAGTATAGAGCATGAGGATGAGGAAATGTTGATGATATTTCACTTTGCCAACTGCCCTTTGGAGATCACCCAAGCGTGTAACATTGCATACGCTACGCTGCGGCTCGTAGACCAAGCTCATAATATTCAGGACTACTCTATCAAATACGCAACTCCTCATAGACAAAGGGGTCTTATTAGTTTCTCACATTCCGGTTTAAGGATACAAATATCCAGAAAATCGCTTTACAACCCCCTGTTTTTCCGGGCAAATGAGGAATAACGTTTAAATGCCGAAAAGGTCAATTTAAAGATTTAGCTCTGAATCAACTTCCTAGAGAGAATGGTTCTTACCATACTTAGACACACCACTCTTCAAAACTCCATGTCTGAATGGCCGATTAAGACATTCATTTCAACTATCATATTACATTGCTAGTGTGTTCTATTCTGCATAGTTCGGAAAGCAGCCGAACTCGTCATATTGACAGCTCGACGCAAACACTAACAATTGTTGCCACGCGCGATTATACGTTTCATTTCTGAACACGCCCGCAAATTATAAATACATCTTTTTTTGTCAAACGGCGCCATTTACAGGATGTTTTTGATAAATAGCACTATTCACATTGTAAAATGAAATTCTAGTATAGAACTGGGCACTACATTAAATGACTGGTCGAATGGTACATGTAGTTGAATGTCTTAGTCCCTCAAATAGCCACTAGGGACGCTTTCCCTGCAGTAAATTGTCCTTGACCATTGCTACCCTTCTGTATCAGGATTGCCGTCACCTGCACATATACAACCTATACAATTAACGAAGTTGGTTATGTGGGGCTTATTTGTACATATTGGATCAATTTTAGATTTTAATTATATCAAACCCTTCACCCTTTTCCTCATAATCAAACCAACTGTTACTGTGTGGCCCATTGGCGAGCAGAATAAGAGACCAAATATCACAGAACTTCTCATAGGATTATACACAAGCAGAGGATTTGGATTTCACCAAAACATACTTAATGCAGCCTGCAGCCTATATAATGAATATCAACAACTCGTCTACGAATATTCAAAAGTCATTTCAAAATCCATTTATGCATACATCTAGATGATTTTGAAGTACAAAGAATAATTCTAAATTAAACATGTAAAGAATACAGAAAATTAATTCTTTTAAAATGTTCATTATTCATTTTATATTCGTATGAGGATCAATAAAAATCATAATGTATTTGAATTCTCATTACTGCTATTTTGATGGACGGATTGAAGGCTGAAATGGGTACTGAAGGGCTGATGTATCTCTCTGAGGGATACGATTTGGCCAGCGTACTAACATAAAGTAAATACGGCAAAATTTTAACATATCTAAAATTATACAAAATATAATTTCCTCCAATCAAAATATCAGTAAAGAGAATATTCGAATACATTATGAATTTTCTCAATCAGCATATGAAAATAAAATGAATTATAAAAAAATTAAATGAATTAAATATGCGCATGAGTGATTGACGAATATTCGTAAACCATTTTGATCATCTAAATTAATTCATGAATATTGGAAATACATTTTTTTAGTATTCCTCAAATCCTTGATTTATGCTTATTCATATATGAATCGACTGTGCCCCAAGCCCATCTGGAAATATGCATAATGGATTTTGAAATTAATATTGAGTATTCGTAGACGAGTTGTCGATATTCTTAATTCAGGCTGAATTAAGTATATTCTTCGTTTATTCATGCATGTTTGTGTTCCTTTCAGGAATATTCGTATTTCAAATGTAAGGTTCATTTCCACAATGCAGGAGAATGTTCTGAAGGTATCTTATGGGTTCAACGTTATTGTCTGAGGTGTTCCTCTACCCTGCTTTTATTTGTCGAAATATATCAGTGGCAGAAAGTGACTGCCAGCAATGCTTCTGATTGGTTGAGAGATATCAGTGGCTGGAAGTGACTGCCACTGATATATCGCGACCAATCAAAGTTGGGCTTAAATTTGTGCCCTGCCCTGTAATGTCAGCCTCTATGCCCAGACTCAGGCCAGTTTTTTTTACTAACTTTCATAAGCTATATCTAAGGAGTGCTGAGGAGGACAGACTTGCGGGTGGTCTTATTTGAAAGGTGACACGTATAGGCACATTTTGAACCTAAATCATCATGATGGTGAATTTGCCCTGTCATTACAGCCTATTTGAGATAACCATTTCTGAACCACCTTCCAGAATTCTGGAGAGTGTTGACAATAAAAAAAACATCTGTTCTATACTATCATGTTTGATTTTACACGTAGAGCACATTGAAGAGCTTGCTATACCCATTTTTATGAGTTTATCACTAGTATAAAATTGTCGGTGTAATGTCCTGAATTGAATATATTTTAAATATGTGTCTTCTATTGTTTTATTATGTAATATAAAGGATCTTGACACTTCCATAGTCGTAGGAAGATAATTTGATGTATCGTCCCATCTTTCCACTATTTCGTGCCTAATATTTTCTCTTTCTTTATCAATGATCCTGTAAAGTTTTTATACACCTTTCTGATCTATATGCAACAAAGTATTTAATGGGCTATTTCTTGGGAGGGGTTCGAAGTGCTCTGGTTTATTTTGCCATTCTAAAAGTTCTTGAATGTTAACCTTAAAATTGGGTTATTCGGAGAAATTCATCGAAATATTTTATTTTTAAGATGACTTTTTTGGCAAAAGACGTTATGCCTTATTTGTCCGAGAATAGGCAGATCAGCCAGTTTTCTGGATATGTGTATCTTTGAACTGGAATGTCAGCATCTAACAATACCCTTTTTACATCTACAGAACGTATATCACATATAGATGACCATTACATACACTTATAGATTTCAGTACAAAGCGAAAGCAGAAAAAGACCAAGTAGTACCGTATAAAACCATTTATTCCTAGTAAAAATGCTGATACATCAATGCGTAAAATTCATGGGATAAATCAGGTTCTTATGGGCATGGTACGAGAGTCTCCAGGAGGTCGATGGCCTGCAATCAAATAGAAAGGTTTCGTTAGAGTGTATAACATACTGCTATCTACATGCACTGTAGACAAGGTACAATATGGCTTATTTTATAACGAAGCAAGTCATGTTTACTGACAACAAACGCTGTAAGATACTGTACAAAGTCGTAATAGGCAAAGGAAACATATGTCTTACAAAAAAATATATTTATCGAAATTCACTTATAGCTGATTTTTACCTTGACTAACATACACCATTGTGTAATATGGAATATGTTTCTGAAACAAACTGAGTTGCCATAGAGTCAATTATACTGCAATCTTTTTAATAGGATTCGGATTAATGTCACGTTTTATGTGTTATATTCAACATTTTGAGTCTTTATATAAATCCATACTTACGATGATCATGCCATCAATGAACTTTTCTGGGGTGACATCGGAAATACCTAAAAATAGAAAAGATGCGAGGTGAGCCTAACTTAAACATGCGGCAGGGTTTCTGAAACGACGTATTTGGTGTTAACATTATGGATTAAAAACAAATCATCCATTAACATACTCGCACGATCATTATTTGAAAGGTTGGTGGAGGCAAGCTAGGATAAGAACATAAAGGAATAAACCGTTTCAAGGAAACGAAGTAATCCTAAACTATACAAATATCACCTGGTATAGTTTTGAAATATAAGGGACAAAACCTTAAAACTAGTGCATAACCTAGTCAAAGGAGGTGTAAATCAAGTACTCAAACAGGATTTGTTGAAAGTCATTCTGTGTATAGAAAGTTTGTTTTAATTCACAATTGCCCAGATGACAAGATAAATTTATTTCCAACTGAGATGGTGCGCTTAAATACTTTCAAATATTTTCAAAAAGACGCTTTGTCAGAGAGGTTTCAAAAAACTGCCAAGCCCTTTCTGGGGTATCTGAGTGAATGAATGAGTTAAGAGGTATTTGTCTCTTACCAACTCCAGCCAAAAGGTCCATGAGGGCATCAAGATCTTCCTTGCCGATCACTGAGGTATCATCCTTGCCTGACAGACTTGCGAAGAGGTCGAAGACTGTGCGGACTCTTTCTTCACAGCCGAACTCCTTGGCAACAGCCTTCCAGGTTTCGTTGAAGTTGGCATACTCGACCTGTCCTGAAATTACAATAAGTAGAAATAAATTACCATTACTTAAGGAGATAAATGTACCTGTATTTTAATTTGATATTTGAGTTGAATGAAATGTATAATATATAACATTCATAATATATATAAAATCTATAAAAGTTCACACTTTTGGTCTAGAAAAACACACTAGTAAATATTTAAAAAAAAAATTCGCTCTTATAATACCTATGATAATACCTAATTCGAATAATAAATTTTATGAAATACATCCTTCTAAATCTTTTAAACTTGCTCTGGTGTTTTAATGTATTTTTTTTTTTTTTTTTTGTTTGATATCCGCAACCGAATTTTTCCCACGTGGTCAACTCCCAAGGGAGGACCTATATGGAAAAACATACGGGATGTTTTTTGCATATATTACCTTTAGCGTTTGCCATCTTCATGAAGGTCTTGGTGATCTGTTCCCTGCTCAGGTTTTTGGTGCCATCATTTTCGTTGAGCCAGCACAGGAAGCGGCAGGCTATGCGGCTAGCCCTGGAGTCACGCTTGTCGCAGGCATTGCAGTCAACGCTGGAAGAAATCAAGCGGATCTTTACATGGTAAGCTATAAAGGGGCGGTCACTTGGTGGAGATGTCTAGCGCACTAATAACCTTTCTGTAAGAATTGTACTATGGCCATTTCAATCACACATGTACTATTTACAAGCTTTTCTTTGTTTCATGCTATATTAGGATATTCATGAGATTTATTGATTTTGTATTATAATGTAATCAAGAAGAATGTGTGTATGCATTTAAATATATATATATATATATATATATATATATATATATATATATATATATATATATATATATATATATATATATATATATATATATATATATATATATATATATATATATATATATAATTATATGTATATAGTCTCTTTAAATCTCCATGCTTACCTGGCATAGCTGACAGCCACGAGGGCAGATACAAGAGCGAGTACAATGAATCCTTTCATGGTGTTTGCCTAAAAATGAAATGCATACAGACATTTACAACACAATAATTTAGCAGCATGCGGTTAGAAATTTGCTTGCCTAGTACCGTTCACGTGAAACATAGAATGGCATACTCGGAATTCGCAGTGTTTTACATTTGTTGATTTACCGTACATGGTTTAGAATTGTAATAGAAATTGGGTTTGTTACATTGTCCAAAACGAAGAAAATTTCGGTATTCACAATTCCTAATTGGATATCTATAAACTACAAAATAAGTTTGTGTTGTCGTTAGTAAGCTTGGAATGTCTTAGTGTGTATATGTCACTAGATAATAGTTGACAATATAAATACACATGAGAAAATACATTTTATATCCTAGACCAACAGTCAGGTCATATGGTTCGCATCTTTTCGCGAAATATTGTAATTTTGTCCCGGCATGACCCAATACACGAGTGGTCTACAGCGTTACCACTGACTGCTCGCTGCCTTTCACCACCACCTTGGTTGAAAACCTGATAAAGGCATGCGAGAAAGTTGCCAGCGACTTTGGGTCAGGCGGTGGTTTCCGCCGGGTATTCCCGTTTCCTCCAGCACTTACAACTGGCTAGTTATGACTTAAGCCTACTGTGGAACAAAGTGACGATATTCCACATTCTAACTCAAAATTTCTCAAGCATCTTTCAACATGGAAAGTGAGCCTAAATTATGCGCGAGCAATTCAAAACTATCTGCAAATATACTCGAAATACCAACGAACACCATAAAGTGTACTTGCCTTTCTGCTTTAGGGAGATCCTTGCAAGAATGTGAAGACCACTGGCACGGCTAGGGTTTATATATCCTAAGGCATCCACACGTGGACAGCGGAACAGATAGTGGTGTCACGAATTGGTACGTGTAATCTCTTCATCTTTGGATTCTCAAGATAACAGTGATATTCTTCAGTCCTATCCACACGTCCGTTCTCACGAAACAACGAAGCCTATCTCTTTTCCGTGAAACCGAATGCTGTTTGGCAGTACAATATAAGTCGTGAACGTCTAAATTGTAAGGCTTATCTAATGACACTTTTCCTATCTTCGACCGATACTGTATCGTAATGCTATATATTTGGAAATACAAATGAATCATGTGTTCATTTGTCAGTTTTTACCCTCTGATAGTTTGTCAAATACTGTAAATAGGACGTCTAAAATATATTACATCAATTTTTAGATATAACTTAGTTACAATTTTTTCAGGTGTTTAGAATCAACAAGGTGATAGATATAATTTAATGTAGAAGTCGACTGTATCCTCTTCAGGTTAAATTCACGAGCATTCAATCTAAGATTGACAGCAGTAGATACAAGGGGGTCATACGTTCGTTTAAGATATCCATTAAACATAACTATTCTTAACGAAATCATCCGAAATATTATTAGGTTTGTTATCCATTATTTTTCCTAGTAACAATACAACATGATAATTTTTTCACTCTTCTCCTATATTTTGATTTGTTGTAAAAAGGTAGAAAATGTATATCCCATGAAGAATCCAATTCTTTGACCTTGGGATGAGAAGGGGCTAGATAAATAGTGGGCCGTGTGCAGAAATGAAAGATACAACTATGCCCACGGTAACTACCGGTAACTCAGCGCTCTAGTATTACCTGCTGATCAGGGAAGTTTGCGGGGTTGTTTATATCCTTATAAAAGATTTGTTTTAATCTTAAAAACGGGTCATTTCATACTATTCTGAATGTTTTCTAATGTTTAATCGAGGTCTCTTCTTTCGAGAACCGAAATCACTTCCATTTCGCTGAACCCATGGGCGAAAATAGCGACAGCAATCCCTTGCTAAATTTATTGACAACTTTACGAAATGACATAAGTTTAGATGCAGTACTTTGAAGAACACTACAAAGAGGGGTGATCTCCGTTTGGTTGTAAACAATCATAGGTATCCCGAACTGCAAAATTTGGACACGAGACCCCTTTCCCAGAGTATAGATTGGTCAAATCCTGCAATAACCTATTTTGTATAAAAATCATCTTAAAATAGTGACTACATGCGTTTTTAGATCGAAATGAGTTATTTTATGGTGAAAGCTATCCGAACAATTTTGCCAATCTGCACGTACATCCAAATGACCAGCGTTTGACTGTCTTGTATGTTCTTTTCAATAAATGTTTCATTTAAACCAGTGTTGTGCCATCTGTAACAGGCAGGCATATTGAAAGACGTCAACTTTTTATTGCAGGGTGTGACATCCTTCTCTGTATTAACATAATGAAAACCAACTCGATTTCTACCTTTTTAGGTTACCTTTATAAACTAAACGTATGTATGTATACATGCATACATACATGTGCATGCATAATAGGATTATTTTTGAATGATTATTCCTCTTCTCGTCTGTGTTATGGTATTATCTCCATCTTTTTTGGATATGTTTTGTATATTATCCAATCTGATTTGTATTATCTAATTTTGGTTTATTTACTCTGACTTTCCAGAATCCAACTTCCATGCCGTCGGCATGGTATGTAAATTATACTACTACTACTACTACTACTACTACTACTACTACTACTACTACTACTACTACTACTACTACTACTACTACTACTACCACTACTACTACTACTACTACTACTACTACTACTACTACTAATAATAATAATAATAATAATAATAATAATAATAATAATAATAATAATAATAAAATAATAATAATAGTAATAATAATAATAAGGAATAATAACACAATAATAACAAACATGTGTTTTAATAAATTTTAATAAAAATAATGATAATGATAATGATGATATAATGATAGTAATAACAAATATGTGTTTTGCAGAAATTGAAATTGAAATAGGTTAAAGGAATTCAGTTAATGGATCAGTGTCTCACCTGGTTAATTTGTTGTTTACCACCCGTTGATAATCGTGATTGTTTATCCAAAAGGAGATTAGCTGTAATTACTTGAATAATTTGTTTATGCAGTCGAGTGGTACTGAACACAAGGTGGGGTTATTTGTTAAATAATTCAGAGGCGAATGTTAAACATTGAAACTGTTTAAGTTCATCACTACATAAAAGATAGTCAATCACCTATATTTTTTAACCCATTTTACCACTGTCAGACAGATATTGTCTCAGACTGATAAAGAATTTAAGTCGGTCATAGTGATATAGCTGATACAACGATTTCCCTAAGACGCGATACAAACCTGACCCTTTTCTCATAAATGGTATGATTTGATATTAACCAATGCTTGCAATCCTTTTTTATTTCCTTAAATATTAATGATGAAATACTTTTGGTTTACTAGGAATTTGTTTCAAATAGAAAACCTCTATTAATGTGTTGAATGGTTTGACTATTTTCATTAATCATGCCTAGCTCTAAATTCTAAGAATACACATTATATCAGAAGTATATCATGAGGTGCTCTTCTTTGTAGATGTTACGTATATATATATATATATATATATATATATATATATATATATATATATATATATATATATATATATATATATATATATATATATATATACATATATATATATATATACATAAATACATATATATATATATATATTGCCATTGGTCTGTTAGTCACCCTATTACATATTAAAACTGGGTCAAAAAGACGTTCTCCATTTCTTGTCCTAGTCTGTCCAGACAGACAAGAGGAACCGGATAGATAAGATTGTGAACGGTCATGCCCATAAAGAAACACGCAGGTCATCTGGAAGTCATTATTAGTTTCAACTGCGGATAAGTATGCTTCCCTTCCTGTTTGCACTTGTGGTGGCTGTGGCGTCAGGTGAGTTTTTCAGACCTTAATTAAATTGTCATTGTATTTCTTTATATATCAACAATTTAGACAAGTATCACAACTGAGTTTATATAAGAGAAGGAAAAAGGTGAACATTTGTACCTTAGAGGAGTGTTATATTTGATGTACAGGGAATATAGAACAGCTGAGTATAATCCTGAAATTACTGGGAAAAGAGAACAATTCAATGGTAGATGGGGTGATCATGAATTTTCTTTCAAATGAATCCATAATTGAAGAAGTAGATGAATGTATGCTTTGTTCCTAAAACAGAAGGAAATGGGTACGAGTCTGTATATTTAATGATGACGATTAACAGTGTGTGTGCTTCGGTAGAAATTTATTTATTTGTTATAACCATATGTTATTACATTAAGATAAAAATCCAATTACACGTTTGTGTTTAATTTGAAATTATAAAACTTGTTATAAGTGATATATACAGTGATCAGAAATTGATCAGACACTGATCTGATATTGATCAGAAAGTGATATCGAAGACGCTGGTAGTTCATCACGTAAATTTACATAATCTATACTGATTAGGAAGGCACAGCACTATATGTGTAACCAGCCTCTAAACCTTGTAATATTGGTATTCAGTAGATAGCTCTCACAGAGTACTCTCGGATGAGTACCCATATGCCGTAGTTTCAGTCATTTACCAGCTTTTCTGCATCATTTTACATTGGCCAAATTTGCCACCAGCAGCATAAGGGTTAACACTACATATATATAAGGAAGGAGATCAGCATGGCCCATGCCTGCCTCCTTAGCAGAGTGGTCTAGCACGCTGCCACTGATTGCTCGTTCTCTTACCAATCCCCTGATTCAAATCCGGCTTAGGCCATGTGAGAATATTGTCAGTGACTTTGGGTCAGGCGCTGGTTTCACCCTAGTACTTCAGTTTCCTTCACTATTAGTACTTGGCGAATCACGATTTGGACAATGTGGGAGAAAAGGTGAATAATTTCGTGTTCGCTGAACAATCACGAGGAACAAAACATTTGAAATAATATAAAGAGCATTGAAACTCAGCTGGCCCACCTGAGTGTGTACACAGTGGATGTAATGTTTATGTAAACGACTCTTTCTCCCATGCAAAAGCATTTTTTACATAGTGTCCAAGCTGACTATCCATTGTTATGAATGTACCGCTGGCTGGTTGCTTCGTTAGACTTAATACTATTGCGAATAGAATTAGAGTAAAGCATTTCTCTCAAGACAAAAATAAAAGGGAACCGATATAGGAGCCCGGGTATAGGAGTAAATTATCATACATTTAATGTCCTAAAATGTAAAGAAAATGTCCAAGCGCTGTGTGAAAAACAACTCGGGTGCGATAGTCTCTGATTACTACAAAGGTTTTTGTGTCAAAGCATGAATTGACAGTACAGTTTTCCTGGGTTCTGATTCGGTTCGTACTATGATTTTCATTATTTCAAACAACTGCAGAATAGTACGTATTATTATCGGAAATGAGAAATGATTTTTTAAAAAAAGATAGAAATAAAAAGTGTATTATTATCGGCTATTCTACTTCAGCCCAGGATTTGAAATGCGGAGTGAGCAAAAGCTGGGCCGGCGTTGGCAATGGCAACCCGTTCATTATTGGTGCCAGTGACGCGCCCAGGCACGCCTACCCCTGGACGGTCTCCTGGGAACGGTGCACAGCTTATGGCTGCGTGCCCATCTGCGGCGGCGTACTGGTCTCCAAAAACTACCTCATCACCGCGGCGTCGTGCGTCGCTAATGACAATCCGTAAGTCTAGCTACTTTGCATGTATGCAGTACGGAATTTAATTCCTTCACCAGTCGACCGGACGTCTGCCAGTCACTGGTTGTACAAACAGCCATGGATAACATGTCAAAAATAGGCCAAGCACATTAATGACTTACGTTGCTTGAAAATCAAAGCTACGTTCGAAATTCAGTTACGAGGTCATCCATGCATCCATGCCAAGGGAACTGGATGGCAATCGGGCGTGTGGTCGTGTATTATGCCTAGGCTGCCCATGCATTTAGTGCAGGGATTAAATGTCGGCACTGTAGGAATGGTGCAAATCAACTACTCTGGTTCCTCAATTTTGCTATTCTTCTTCAAAATTGAATTCACTTTTATCTTATGTATATCTATTTACTGCAGATCACATTTCATCATTTCTTTGGTTGCACTATTCTAAAATGAAATCTCCTATTATTGCTTTAGCTATATATGTACATGGATTCATTCATTGCAAGCAACATAGAGGTTGAGAAAACTGAATCGCGAGAAACATTTGGAACTATTATATTCTTAAATTTGGAAGATCATGTCAAGCATGGTGTTTGTACAACCAGGCATTAGGAGATGTCCGGTCGACTGGTGCAGGAATTAAATGTCAGAACTGTATATCACTATTTTGCCAATTAATAATGGTAGCCGTCCATTCGAGAACATCATGACAAATGTACATAAACAAATGTACAGAAAATTGTACATATTTGATTTCAAGATAAAAATCCAAACCCCGTTTGTTTGCAACATTATTCTCTGTCACGTTTGAACACAAGATGTTGATATCTTTGTAGGGATGGCTACAGATTCGTTCTTGGTCTTCACTTGAAGGGAGAGATAGTAGCCCCAGATGCAAGAATAATCAGGCCAGCAAAGATCACAAGAGTAAGTCAAACACACTCTCGTTTTTCTATTCATGATACTTTTATTACTACCATAATGATACAAGATCCTACATGCCTTAAACCTAAACAGTTTATCTGTAAGTGAGTGCCCCGCGAAATCGAATAAAAGAGGAGAATTTGAACCAAAGGATGATATATTACCCGAGTTGAATACATTTCATGGATCGCTGATGCTGTGTTTCAATTCGGCTAGTGTTTCAAGTAGTCAAATAGCTTATATACTAACACTACACATGTAGTTATCATTTCATTTTCATTGCAATGCACCAAACAACGATACATTTTTCCTCCGTGGCCATCACTTAGCATATGCCATCAACGCTTTATAGATTGTTTAGTTTTAACATTTTATATGAAAAATATGCAAATAGAATAGTACCAATATATACACTAATATATCACATCTAAAACTATTGAATAAATTAGCAGTGGAAAATAACTTAATCTAGTGGAATAAGTGTGCAAACGTATGGATTATTTCAAATCACAAACATTGGCAATGGTTGTTGTAAGAGAGTTGTGCACTTGCTATTTTTGATACACAGTCATTTTTCTGAAACTCCACAAAGATAATGCACGATATTACTGTTTCCTATTTACTGCTGCAGCATCCAAGCTGGAAGTTCGATGGAAGCCTTGGTTTCCCTAACAACATCGCTGTCATCCGCCTAGCCACACCAGCACCCATTGATGGGCGCACGGTCGTGGTGGGCAAACTGGCGGACAGCGCCGAGCAGGACTTCTCGTCAAGCGAGTGCTGGATGGCGGGATGGGGCAGACCTAGTGGAATAGGAGGTAGGTCGATGCTGCACACTATCTAAACATACACATTATGCTGCACTACACATATATATATACATATATATATATATATATATATATATATATACATGTATATATATATATATATATATATATATATATATATATATATATATATATATATATATATATATATATATATATATATATACTAGTATATATATATATATATATATATATATATATATATATATATATATATATATATATATATATATATATATATATATATATATATATGTCATGACACACATTGAAATTGGTAAGGATTTTAAATTGTGTCGACACAGATTAGAATTCTAATTTGTGTCGACACAAATCGCGATTTCAATTTGTTACCAGGTTTTAGCTGACACAGATTAGAATTTTGATTTGTTACCACCCAATTTTAAATTGTGTCAACACAGATCTTAATCCTAGCTATGAAGGGAAGCAAGGATTTTAATTTGTGTCAACACAAATCTAAATCCTACCTATGAAGGGAAGTAAGGATTTTAATTTGTGTGTATATATATATATATATATATATATATATATATATATATATATATATATATATATATATATATATATATATATATATATATATATATATATATATATATATTTATATATATATATATATATATATATATATATATATATATATATATATATATATATATATATATATATATATATATATATATATATATATCCATATATTATATGTATGCTTTTTTTTGGGGGGGGGGTGCTTAAACACGCAATGCAGAACAGAACCAGTGTAAGCAACATGCACACATTACTAAAATAGTACAACCTCGTTGGAATATATTTAAGGCACATATAGATGTGTATAATGATTGATTTGCATAAGCATTTTAAATGAACATGTGTTTTACAATGAACGAACTTACTCATTTATCTAATACACACACTTTCAACAGAAGTATTTGTCATCAGAGGTTAGGCAATCTTGGATTAAGTTGATTAATAAAACCTTGTCTATCTAACTGGGAAAGGGATATATGTGTTCGTGTATGTAATTCCAGCTTATACCATACATGTTCTTGTTGCAGGTACGCCCCAAGTAAACACCCTCAGACACGTCAAGGTGAACGTCATCTCTAATGCCGACTGCAAGGCGCGCATGGGCGACAACATCAAGGACTTCAATATGTGCATCTTTGACGCGGTCAACAACGCCTATGCTGGTTGTTCTGGTGACACAGGGAGCCCCCTCAACTGCAGGTCTAACAGCTCCTCCTCCGCCTGGACAGTGGCTGGGATCACGTCTTGGGGAAGACGTGGATGCAAGACTGACTTCCCTACAGTCTTCTCCAGAACTGGATACTACAAGGATTGGATCAAGTCTCAGATCGGGGATAACCTACTCTGCTAGATTATAACCGTGGAACTATTTATGTGGAGGGTACTTCTTTTGTGTAAAATTTGCTACTAAATGAATGAATGAATAAATTGAATATTTACATGAAATATGGTTTCTTGTGTTGAATCCCGGAACTAGCCTTCAACTTTCAAGATTGGTTGAAACAAATTCCTTTTTTTTTCGTTTACTGATAAAACACTTACAAAAAAGAAAACACGAAAAAGCTACTAAAAGCGAACTAATTCTAAGAAATCTACAATCAAACTAGCGTCCACGTAAAATGCCTGGTCTACCCGCTCATTTAGTCCAGAAATTAAATGTCTTGACTGTATATCAAACTAGAGTGTTGGAAAAATGTTTAATGTTTTATGACGTTCTACAAATAGTGTCCGAACATAGTATTTGATTTTTTTCTCTCTGTCACTCATGCTCTTTCGTACCATGGCAACCTGGAGATAAAAGATTTATTTTGTTTACTGTTTGAACTAGTTGGTAATCATGGGACTAATATATACTTCTTCGACGGGGTCAGGCCCCGATAGACAAGTAAGTTGTTATCACTGCCAGATATTCGCTGTCTCACGCCACTTTCCTGACTGGACATTCACAGTTGATCTGATTATTTGAAAAGGGTTGCAATATTCTCAAAAATGACCCAATATTCACAGATAGCACCATAAGTCACCTTAAAGTAAAATAAAAGTAATATTTTTCACCTGCAAATGTTCTTGATAGCATTGATCTGTACTGCAAGATAATATTTCTTTCGAACTCACAATTTGTAATATGTGCGAATGCTTACTTCCCTCTGACCCCAAAAAAACATTCCTTCATTGCAACAGTGAACCTTTCTGCAAGTCGAAGAAAAAGTACGAATTATTAGCACACGTTTAAAGGGGGCTAACTAATAGTTACTACATTTGAATACATTTAAAAAGCTTACCTCATCCAAGGCAGAACCAAATACAGCTACATATATGTAGTTCCCTATGCCGAATTATTCGCCAAGATAAAATACTAGTAGTGACTTAGCCGACCATGTACACGTATTAGGATCATTTCGGTCACAATACGACGTGATAAAGAAAATGATTGAAAGTAGGCCTCAGAATTCCATTGTTACATACAGTGCCGATATTTAATTCCTGCACTTATTACATGGACAGCTCAGGCATAATACACGACCGCACGCCCAGTTCCCACCCAGTATATTGTGCATGAGTGCATGAATGACCTCACACCTAGCGACAGTTTGGATTCGCAAGCTGATTGGGTCATTGATGTGTTGGGCTTATTTCTTTGACATTCTATAAGGAGTGCTGTATGTTCATAAAGTCACATTTCATATGTTTTATATCTATTAAAACAAAGAATGTATAAAATATGCATCTGTAAAAATTGATTTCAGCTGACTCTGAAATATTGCATAATTTAATTGTTTCCTTTTCACGAATTATAACTCCTATCTCACGTCAATGTATAGCACTATTCACCTCCGCCTCTATGTCCATATCACATAATCTATCAGAAGGCATGTGTAGGTTTTGATCTACAATCAGTGAAGGTCAGTTGTATGTGTCTCCTGATGTGGTCCTTGATCATTATCTAGAATACCTGTACCTGGCAGGTTCTAGGACTGGTTATAGGCGAAACATTCCAATAAGCGAAATACTGCTGACACACATTCCCTGTATAAAGATAGGCCAAGTATGTGGAATATATATATATATATATATATATATATATATATATATATATATATATATATATATATATATATATATATATATATATATATTATATATATATATATATTATATATATATATATATATTATATATATATATATATATATATATATATATATATATATTATATATATATATATATATATATATATATATATATATATATATATATATATATATATATATATATATATATACTAGTATACAAAATGGGGCTGCTATAAAATGGGGCAAAAGGAATGCTTTAAAGGTATTGATTGCTGGACTGCATTCGGTTGTTTGTCAAGGTATTTTGGATTCCCAAACACATCGACTGGGTGCACAGCCCACATTATTTATACCACCTTGTGCCAAAATACACTCATTTAAATCATTGGCTGAGGATTGATGTAGAGTGAGACCTTTTATATATGGATATGCTTCAACACCACCTAAACTTTGCAGCCATCCTCCAGCCAGATTCAGAGTTGCATGGCGGGGTGAAGGACACCAAGTTGAAAACAATATTACTGGCCCCCTCTCAAGTTGACACAGAACTTGAATTTGAGTCTGAACTCTTTATCTGTCATACTACAGCGTGTATACATGCTCAAAAACATAGAATCATGTCTTTTTTAAACACAATTGGTAGTGGCTATTCGAATAATTGACATCATAATTATATATAAACTTAAATGAGTCATCCTTGAGATTTTGATATCTGTAAGTATCAAGTCACAAACTTATCTGACATCTTGGATTTCTTTTTTATGTAACCAATAAACAATCCTAAACTAACTTAAATGATTACCTTGTTCTCCTAAGAGCATAAAGTAAGACAAAAGAAATAATATCAAAACAAAAACAAATGGAGTTATGTTAGATTTGCTTTACAGGATGAGCTCAATTAGATCTTATGGTTGAATTCAATGAATATCTTGGGCACAAAAACATATGTTCAACACCAAAACCGTCACCCTATGCTGAATATTATTTGAGTCAAGACTTATAGGCCAAAGTGGTGGCCACCTCTGACGCCTTATGGATTTCCTTAAGAGATGTATCCAACACGACCTCATGTATGCTTTCAATGAAGAATGGTAGAGCAAGCATAGGGTGGGTGTGGTGGTTTAGAGAATCAATGTATGCACACCCATGGTAGTTGAATAGGGTTTAAGAAGTGCCTATCTGACAAACCTTTGAGTTGAAGCCATATCCTGAGAATATAGTCACACTCTAAATATTCTGTTCGTTGAGTTTATGAGAGCATAAAGATTAGATAACTGTATTTAGGGTATAAGGCCGAGGTGATAATCCTTTACCAATTTAGGTTTTAGGTTTCTAGGTCAGTGTCTTTTAATAATCAATGAAAAGCAAATTCGTCAGTTGATAAAGAAATGATTGCAAATGTTTTATTTTTCAATGTAAATATATATAATGGCGATCAATCAAATATAAAACAGTTCACAAATTATTGGTTTAAATAGAAACTTTTATTTTATCCAAATCTACATTTCAAATGCACCTAAGTTCATATGCATCTCTATTAGCATGGCACCAGCTCCTCTAGGATGTTAATTGCCTGAAATAAAGAATACACACATAAGGATGAATAGGCTGAAAGCATGCAATGTGTGATCCTTACAAGCTAACACGTAATGTGTTGATATCTCATACCCATAACGATATGGATCCTACACTGAAATGATTTCTTTGTAAACTGTGGCACAAATCGATCTAAAATTCTACTAATAACAAGCATCTGAATAAACGAAAATGTTCTATAATTTCAGAAAATGTAATGTGTGATCCTAACATAGAGTATTGATGCAAAACCGACTTACAAGCAGAATATATCACAATGTAAATTTCAGTTAATTTCATCAGGTTTTTGTTATATTGATGTATTTCAATCGAAGTTGCAACAGTGGCTTTCATAATAAACGAATAGAAATGAACTCACTGTTTCCATTCCCTCCATGAATTGGGCAGGTGTTACCACATCAACTCCTGAAAGAAATAGATAAACCAAATAACATGAAAAAGTAGATATGCTTTTCCCATACAGGTTCATGCCTGCACGTTTGATTTCCATGTTTAATCTTTTAAAAGGAGCAAAAACGCAAGTGCTATCAAATTCCAATGGAAAGGTTTCCTAATCAGTTTTCTTTCAAAAGGAACATATTATAAGAAACTTGAGAACTTAAGTGACAGCCAAAATAATTACACTGATTGAACCATTCAAATGTAGCTGTTGACATGGACATCTGATGAAGCTACAGGTATATCTTTTACCTCTTACCCATTTCCATTTGTTTTTTTTTGTCTTCGAAATTATCATATTATCTAAATATACTAATACTGATATCTACGGTTCTACAAAAGGTCATTTACATGTTGGTGATAGTTTTTCACTCTACTTTAAATACATCACAAATACATATATTTGTTAAAAAGTAAATATGCCAACATGACCAGAAAAATGCAACAGAACACATTCCAGCTACAAGTTATACATGACGTTGTTGTATTGTGTAACTTGCATTTTGTAAAATAACATGAATTGCCCCTCTGGTTTTTGGACTTCACTTAGTACTTCACATAAAGAAGCTGAATTGTAATACAGAAGTAAGAAATCATTAATTTATCACCCACCTGCACCAGCCAAAAAGTCGATGAGAGCGTTAAGATCAGCAATGTTGACTACTGTGGTATCATCTTTTCCTGACAAACTGGCAAAGAGGTCGAAGCAAACTTTAACCCTCTCCTCGCATCCAAACTCTTTTGCCACAGACTTCCATGTTTCCTGGAACTTAGCATAGTTCACATTTCCTACAAAAGGAAATTAATTGTTTGTATTTTGGATCTTAATTGGAATTACAGATAAAAGAAAGTGCTTAAAACTTGGCTTGGAACATATTACAGCTAACATTTCTTAAAAAGCAAAATAAAGTTCATTGCAGATTACACCACTTGATTGATTATGAAACATTATTTGTTATCTACTGTTAGTTGTTTGTTTGTACTTTTATGTTGTGTTGCATCCGAGTGATTTTTTAGATTGATGTTTAAGGTGGCTTATGGGGATGACTTGTAAATATAGGGTCATCTCGAGATTTTAGATATGTTAAAGACTACCAACCCATTTCTCATAATCAGATCAATTCTGAATGTCTAGGCCATCACTGAGCTGAGTGAAAGACCATCTATTACAAAAGCTCCGATAGTTTTGCATAATATTTTGGTCATTTTCGCCATATCGAATTTCCACAAAACATGGTCGCTTCAAACATGCATTTTGGGTATTAAATGTTAACACATTTGCTTGAACTTTGGCACAGTGATAGCTTGGAGTATTTTAAAGAAAGGGGTTAAGAATTTTTTCAAAAGTTATGGAATCTGATTATTGAAAAATGCAGTATTTCTCATATTCTACGGAAACTCTAAATAAAGGTTATAACATTTGAACGAAATCAAAATATGAACCTTCAGTTTCTTTTGAGATGCTTAGTTTATTGATGATTCTTCAACAGAAGACTTTTCAGACAATATACACTTTGTATGACTCAAATGACTCATAGGAGTCCATAAGTAATCACATGATCCTTACCATTGGCGTCGGCCAAAGATGAAAACATCTTGCGAGCTTGTTCCCTGGTCAGGTTCTTGTTGCCATCATTCTCGTTGAACCAGCAAAGGAAGCGGCAGGCTATGCGGTTAGCACGGGTAGCACCCTTGTCACAGGCGCCACAGTCCACAGATAAGGGATCCACGAACCTGGAGTGAATGAATGAAATTTATCTGATAGGACTCTTCTGCCTTAGATAAAGTTATTTATAGTTATTGGAGGTTTTTAACAAAGGTTATTCTAATAATTGCAAAAATCTCATGAATTTGCTGAATTTCGTACTCTTACGTTGAAATAAGTTTTGTTTTCATATACTAGTATTCCAAAAGGCCAGAAATATTTGAATATGAAGTACTGTTTATCAAAAACGCCATTGCATTTCTTTAGCTACAGCTGTGTTTCTTAACAGAGTTATATTTTAATATTAGGAAATAAAAACGGTCCTACTTACTGTGAGTAGCTTGTGGCCGCAAGGGCAAAGAGGAAGGCTGTAAGGATGGATACTCTCATGTTGATTGCTAAAATATAGAAGGTTGCATAAACATCTCTAAACATTGGTACTATGTTTAGCGATTGTTTATCTGATCAAATTCAATTGTCACCTTTCATTATGTTATCCTTATATTGGCTATGGGCGTTTTATACTATAGGTAAAGTTTTCAAATGAAAAGGTACATGCTTTAGATACGATCAAGAAGCACATTAAAAAAGGACTCACAAACCATTATTAAGAAGTGGTTTTACCTGTTCTGACGACTACTTGTGTGATAGTGAAAGAGTGATCGCACCTTCAGTCTTTTATACTGAATTTGACGCCAACCTTAATCACGCCATAACGTGAGATAAATGGACCTCGGCCTTTCGAAAACATTCCGCTGATAAAGTAAAAAAACGTATTCCTCAAGGTTTGTTGGGGATTACATTTTGTTCTTTGAGATAGGGAGAAGTCTGTGATGTATTGATCTCTTCTGTAGTTTAATGAACCAAAATAAAAGAGTTCATCTCTGAATTCCACTTTAATTGTTTCCCCTAAGGACTGTGATGCACATTCTCTTCCGATTCCATAAAGGTTCATTGGATGATAGTGCTTCTCCTGTTATAAGTTAGAATTGGGGGATCACATGATAAATCTTACCCCTTATGCTGCTAATTTGGCCAATACAAAAAGATGCAAAAATATGACAAGCCCTGACACATGGGTACTCACCTTAGAGTACTCAGAAAAAGCTATACAATGAATACCAATATGACAGGGTTTAGATACATGTAGTTTTCAAAGATCCTTGCTTCCTTGTGCTTTGGAAGAAGGTAGCCTTAGCATTGGAAGGGTTAGGTTAAACAGCACCATTTACTGAGTGTTACCACTGGTTTTGTTATTTATAGATTATCAAAAGGCATTATAGTTAGTTGCATTTGTTTACTTGTTGAATATATTAGTAAATGGCTAGATGGAATGAAATCTTTTGTTTTTTCCAACAAAAAGGTGAATTGAATGATAACAATACCAAGTTCATCAAGTTCACTTAAATAGCCCTTTATTGAAGCCAATTAAGAAATGATAAAGAAAACGGGAATTCCTATCCCCGTTCGCCCCACAGGAGGCTTGTATAAACAATAACTTGTCTTTTAGACCTAAATTCAGTATTTAGACAAAAAATCAATTATGAAGTTGCAAATTACAAATGATATATCACTTTGAATAAAATTAAAGTAATACGAGGTCTCGTTGCTTACCATGACTTAGATCAGGGGAGGATTTAGTGTCTGTGAGGTTTTCTATTTTCCCCTCATTAGTGAATATTTTCTATTTTCTTTACATATGTTTTTTTTATTACGTATGTTTGGAATAAAGATAATATGTGCTTGCATAATCAAAAGATATATAACAGTAAATGGCTGCCTCCTTGCGACTAGGAAATAAAAGATGATTTTTTATCATCTGATGTATAAACAATTCTAGAACTGTCCATTGAAGAAAGATATTGCCAGAAAATGTTGTTTCTCAAAGTTCCCATTCATGAAAATGTTTAAAACCACAGGCACGGTTTTAGACATAACGGTGCATGTCAATTCATTCATTTGCATCACGTTTGAATAGAATAACATAGGAAAATGCTTGAAAAGAGACTGTTAAAACTAACAGGAACTACTTTTTTTCTTTGAACCATTACTGATAGTTTGTTTTTATCATCAAGATAATTCCATTGTTAGAATATGTTAATTTTCGGAAATCAATTGGCTAATGAAGAAGAATTTCATTTCTGCTTCTTTATATGTCAACTGTCATTGAAAAGAATTTAATGACTAGCATCTATGTTTTGAGTTGACTTTGATTAGTTTGAAAAAGAAGATCGACATTCTTGTTCAAGCGGAAAGTTGAAAATTATGTTGTATCATGTATAAACATTTTTTGAAATAATAATAGTACAGGGAACTAGCTTAAAAGCTAAGTTTTCAAATCGAAAGTCCTGAATCGCGTTACATTTCTTATGCTCTATCATGAAATATACTCATAAGGATCGGCCGGCTGGGCTAGAACATTTCAATTAAACATGGTTCTAGCAATTTTCATTCAAACTTTATTTTATAGGCGATTCTTCTTTAATAAAAGATAAACTTTTGTGACAATTCCATCTATCATCCGTATAGATATTTTGTATCGATATCACATATATGTCATTCAAATGTTTGTTATCATATCTAGGTTATGTCTCAATTTGTATTACTTTATCAGTAAATTTCTGCATGGTCAACACGACTATTACAATGACATTTTTTCGAAACTCCTCAATGTCTCCTATTTCCAGATGCCACACCTACTATATGCACCAACATAATCAGCTGATTGAATATGTGTATGTACTTGTCAAGGAAAATGATCAGGGTGTTCAAGGTAGACATCAGCATATGGCCAAACACACCTCAGCTGTCTGTGGGTCAAAGAAAATTTGCTTATGAACTGGATGACATTATGACGTGTAGTAGTATCGAAGGAGGGAGAACTTGAGGTACGCTCATGAGGATGTTTCCCATTTCAGATATTTTTATCAAATACATTTGTCTACGTTGATATTTGTCTTAGCATACGTGCACTATATATTTATAATAAACGTTTACAGCAGAAAAAACGAAGGAATTTACCTACTTATTCGAATTTATGTTTAAATTTAGATTTGGATTTTGACTTGTTATGTCATCACTTTTTCTGTCATATCAGGACAAAGGTATGCCTTGACGAGGAAATCACAAAAGGGACCTGTCCTGATGGTCGAGTGGTCTAAGTTGTTGCCACTGACTACTAGTTGTCTCTCGCCACTACCCGTGTTCGAATCCTGGCCGGGACATGTGAGAAAGTTAACAGAGACCCGGGGTTAGGCAGTTGTTTTCCTCATGTGTGACGTGCTTTTTTGCTTCTCCAGTTATTCCCTTTCATTATGCAAGTGGTGTGTGGTAGCTCATGGGGTTAATCTTTGACTCGGTCTTTTCTCTACCCTGTTTTATTTGACAATTCAGCCTATACAAAGTACATATTGCTTCTATTGGATGGACTAGATTAAGCATCACAAGAGTACCATATTAGTAGGGTGTAAAATTGTGGATGTAAAAAGCAGAAATAACATCCATATTGTTTTGAAAGGGAGCGCCTATCCTCAGGTGCAAACAAGGGACCTTCGAATTTCACAGATGAAAAGGAAGGATAAATAATTAAGGAGGGAAAGGTATCACATTTTTTTTCTAATTTTTACTTTTACTCCTTTCAAATTTTTTACCAATTTCTTTCAGAATTTTCAACTTTCAAATCTTTGACAAAAGTGCAAATAATGTGATAAGCTTCCCTTCGAGGTACTCTAAGGCATAGCTTTACCATAATGCAAGCATATATGTTAACATTTGATACCAAAAATGCAAGTTTGAAGCGACTATAACCTTTGGTGAAATTTGATATAGAGAAAAGGTCCAAGCAACTTTCCTGCTTGTATGCTCGTCTATGGGAGCTCCTGTAATAGTTGGTCTCTAACTCTGTCCACTGATCTGATTATGGGTAAAAGGGTGTAGGCTTTAACATATGTGGATATAACCCTATACTGTAAAACACACAATGTACGCGTCTATTTATATATAGCGTACATAGCGTGTGGTTCCGCTTCGCTATATATAAAAACGCTGTACGTTTTTTATTTGTACTTTCTTTATGTTAGCGGCGGCTACCGTCGCTAACATAAAGAAACGCTATGATGCGAAAACTCCCCAATGCGATATATTTGGGACACGCGTCATATGTGTGTTCTACAGTATTCACTAATCAACCCCATCCTTGCCTTAATATCATTGCATATTAATGACTAAATCTATATAGTGTAAAATGCAATCAGACATTTCGAACTAGGATACAATTCATGCAATAAAATCATTGAAATGAATATACAACCAGTGACTATAGTGACTATATGGATATATGGGCAAAAGCAACATTTTCAAAGGGTTCGCCACTCCTTTTTTAAGGGTGGCTCAGACATATAAGATGTATTTGTATATGCAGACAGCACAGATAGCATGAACGACGATATGAAATAAATTTGAAACTTCAAAGTGATCTCTCCCTACAATTTTGGGCGACAGACAATAAAGAGTAAGAAATAAATGTTTTCGGTGGTTGCCCCAGTTTATAGGGGAATCGAATCCCTTCTCGCCCGGGACTGGGATTGAACTCAAGACCCTATGCCTCCCTGCACTCAGGCCGGCAGTTTTGCCACGGCGCCATTGAGTCTGGTAAAAGCAACATGTTGCAAAATATTTATAAAAATCTAAAACAATATGAAGAGATCGATTATCTGCTTTATTAGCTTCGTAATAATGTTAAAGAGAGCAACATATCACATATATTAAGTAGCTTTCCCAATATCAAAGAACGAAGTGCACCCCGGCAAGCCTTGCAAATGGATACTTTACTTTATCAGTGGCATGTTTTCTTAAGTTCGGTGACTTTTTTTATCACGTATTGGTATGACGTTTTATCACGTAAGGTTGGCCTAAGATTCGCTATATAAGACTGAAGAATCAGTTACTCTTTCACTACCATTCGAGTCGTCGCCACAGGTAAGACTACAATTTGATATCCTAGGACAATTGCTATTTTTCTAATTGATCTACTTTATCATGTATTTCTCCATAAGTTGAACAATTACAGTATGTGTATTGTAATGCTTTTGTGTGGCAATCGCAATCGAGTGTGCCCCGAAAGCCAAGTGGTCTAAGACGTTGCCACGGACTGAGCGCTGTCTCTCACCACACCACTTACAACCAGCTAGTCACGACTTAGTCGTAGTATGGCAGAACAAGTTACGATATATAAAATTCATTACACTTTTAAATCTTTGCATTATAATTCAGTGTTATGCGTGTAAAGATGGCTATACACAAACAAAAAAGTCATGCTATAGCTACAATTACAGTGCCAGTATTTAATTTCTGCACTAAATGTATGGGCAGCCCAGGCATAACATACTACCGCACGCCCGATTGCCACCAAATTTCCGGACCTTGGATGCATGGATAACCTTACAAATAAACTTAGCGTAAAATTCGCAAGCTACGTGGATCATTGGTATGCTTTGCCTGTTTTGACATGTTATCCATCAGTGTTTTTACAGCGAGGCACTGGCAGACGCCGGTCGACTGGTTCAGGAATTTAATGTCTCTACTGTAATTGGTGTGGTGTCATTTTACAATGGATATGCCATATCTATGCAAAAGCAACTAATCTTTAAAAAAATAGGTTTACCTGCAAGAACAATATTCTCTATATGTGTATCCTCAATACCGGTAACGCCGAAGAGAAGATGGTTGGACAACGTGCCAATGCTCTGAGATAGTTAAAAGGGAGAAACAGACCAACTATCCAGAGAACAATTAGTTAAGGTGTGGTTATTAGTCTCTGGTATGTGTATCAGGAACATGTTCATGTATATATTCAAGGTACAGAGAAGAGTGTGTGCAGGAATAGGATACAAGAATCACTAATCCTTTTAGATTTTCTCCTGGTTAACGAACACGAGTCTAGGGATGGGATTTTCGTCTTACTCTGCCCATGAAGAATTGAAAGAGGGGGTTCTCTCTACTTTGTAGACCTTTAATGGGCTGAAATGTTAGAAAACTTCTGATCCTTCCAGCTTTGTATAAGGTTATTGTTCCCCTTTCTTACTGAAAATCCAATGAATTTTCCTTATACGTGTAATGGTTCTCCAATGGTGCCTTTTCAATGTGTTTGTTCAAAAAAAATCATGTTGTTTGATATATGTTGGTGCACTGTACGGGTCAATAAAGATGCATACATACAATGATACATTCTTTCAGCAAATCAACATGAGAGTATCCATCCTGACAGTCTTCCTCTTTGCCCTTGCGGCCACAAGCTACTCAAAGTAAGTAGAACAATAATACTTTACTTGCAAGTAAATGATATCCCGACAACAAACCTAACTCTGATAACAAATGCATTATTTATACTCTGTATTCACATCTTCTCAGTTCAACTTCAGAGTACCAATTTTCCAATTTCTTAAGGCGTTAAGCATATTTTATCATTAAAATAAATTTTGTTTCACTGATAAAATATTGGTCACGTCTTTTGAACGGGCCGCCCCAATAGCAGAGTGGTCTAGGGCATTGTCTCTGACTGCTTGCTGTCACCACTGCTCACGTTTAACGATATTTTGAGCGAGTTGCTCAATTAATTGTGGATATTTTAAGGTAACAATTAGTAACTATTTCGCGTTCTGACATTTTTGGCTTTATTTCACATTGTAACTTCGTTCTATGTTTACTTTTTGTGTGTTTTACTATTGTATTTTCACGATGAATAATAGTGGTAAGTAAAGATACATACATCCATACACACATACAAACATACAATGCACGCTGAGCACCATTCACTCACCAATCAGTAGTAAATCTAAAGACACCCGCGTAACTAGTGTTTTTGGTGACAAAATAAGTTATTACTTTATATTCTTGCTATTTTTCTAGATTCTGTTCTGCTCTGTTACAATTTATATGCGTATTAAATTTACAAGCATATAAACATACTACTACATCCACTCCAGGTTCGTAGATCCCTTATCTGTGGACTGCAGCGGATGTGACAGCAGAGCTACTCGTGCTGACCGCATAGCCTGCCGCTTCCTTTGCTGGTTCAACGAGAATGATGGCAACAAGAACCTGACCAGGGAACAAGCTCGCAAGATGTTTTCATCTTTGGCTGACGCCAATGGTAAGAAACATATAATTACCTATATATACATATAGTATATATCTATGACGAGGGAACAAGCTCGCAAGATGCTTTCATCTTTGGCCGATGCTAATGGTAAGAAACATACAATTACCTATATATACATATAGTATATATCTATGACGAGGGAACAAGCTCGCAAGATGTTTTCATCTTTGGCCGATGCTAATGGTAAGAAACATATAATTACCTATATATACATATAGTATATATCTATGACGATGGAACAAGCTCGCAAGATGTTTTCATCTTTGGCCGATGCTAATGGTAAGAAACATATAATTACCTATATATACATATAGTATATATCTATGACGAGGGAACAAGCTCGCAAGATGTTTTCATCTTTGGCCGATGCTAATGGTAAGAAACATACAATTACCTATATATACATATAGTATATATCTATGACGAGGGAACAAGCTCGCAAGATGTTTTCATCTTTGGCCGATGCTAATGGTAAGAAACATATAATTACCTATATATACGTATATTATATATCTATTACGAGGGAACAAGCTCGCAAGATGTTTTCATCTTTGGCCGATGCTAATGGTAAGAAACATACAATTACCTATATATACATATAGTATATATCTACGACGAGGGAACAAGCTCGCAAGATGCTTTTATCTTTGGCCGATGCTAATGGTAAGAAACATAGGATTAAAGGGCAATTACACCATGAATAAACAATAGGCCCAAATAGTCTCTTAACTTAAACCAAAGTTCCCACAACTGCCAACCTTCATACAAGAAGTATACTAAATACTGCTGGTGACATGTGGGTACCAAACTGCCAGAGATAAGCTATTAATGGACTGAAATGGCCGCTCCCAGTACCTCCATTTCGTGTTTGTTAGGATGTTTTTAGACTGCAATATACTTCTTCTATAAAGGTTGGCAGTGGTGGGAAATTGGGTTAGAATACTCTAAGAAACTATTTGGGCTTACGTTTTGTTCATAGTGTAATTGTCCTTTAACTAAAAGAAAAAAATAGGAGGGAAAATAAAAAAAGATAAGACCAACAAGTTGCATAAACGTAACTCAAATAATGCTATCAGACGTGAGACAAACCTACAATATCTTAGTGATGCCATGTGTTAATTTATCGTGCACGCTACTTGATAGTTGCAAATGGCTAACATTGGAAAATAAATCATATTCTAACCTGTACGATTTCCAGTTACAAATGCTCCATATCATTTATTTGTAATCATAAACTATGATAAGTCCCTTGCATGTTTTAAACCATTTTCCTGATTTTTTAATTAATATACACTATGTATGCGCTTTATTTCACCTTTTCAGGAAATGTGAACTATGCTAAGTTCCAGGAAACATGGAAGTCTGTGGCTAAGGAGTTTGGATGCGAGGAGAGAGTCAGAGTATGCTTCGACCTCTTCGCCAGTCTGTCAGGAAAGGATGATACAACAGTAATCAACATTGCTGATCTCGATGCCCTTATTGACTTTTTGGCTGGTGTAGGTGAGTGGTCAATTAATCTTATCTTTCTTCTACAGTGCCGACATTTAATTCCTGCACTAAATGCATGGACAGCACAGGCATGATACACGACCGCAGACCCGGTTGCCACCCAGTCTTTCATCTACAATGCCGACATTTAACTCCTGCACTAAATGCGTGGACAGCATAGTCATAATACACGACCACACACCCGGTTGCCACCCAGTTTTTTGTGCATGTAAGCACGAATGACCTCACAACTAAAATAGCTTTGACTCGCAAGCTACTTTGGTCATTGATGAGCTAGGCTTCTTTCTTTGACATCTTATCTATGGGTGTTTGTACAATCAGGCACTGACAGACATCCGGTCGACTGGTGCAGGAATCAAATGTCTGTAGTGTATACTACAGTTCATCTTATCTGTGTTTACTCATTTTGTGCATTGATTGTATTTGGTAAGATTTGATTCTAAGTGATGAGTTTTGTAAAAGTGAGGGTAGAATAGTTCATGCACTCAAAGAATGTCCACACTAAATTCATTTAAATGTGGACTGGAGAATAGTGAAAATAGGAAATTCGCCCAAATTTAAATTGTCTGACAAATGATAAATGTATTGGTAGTAGACCAGAGACGTGCAATAGAGATGTGGTTGAATTATTAACAAAGGCTTCGTGTAGTACATGAAAAGATAATCTGAGAAACAAATGAATCTCATAAATGGCTCGATGAACTGTTTAAGGAACCGAAAGAAATGCTTTTGTAGAAATGGGATACGAAAGCTCTATATAGATATGGCAGAATATTTTGATGAAACATAATACCAATGTAGAATTTACTTGATAAATCATGATGCAAATTACAGAAATTTGAGAAAAATAAGGCAGTGAATTTTAGAAAAATCTGTTTTTGTGAAAGATTGGGTAGCTTATGCTATAGGTCACAATGTGTGTAGGCAGTACTGACTACCTTTTTGCATAATTCACACATACCAGACTGTGTGTCATTTTAAAAATCGCACTCAATAATCATGTGAAAAATTTAACAAAAACGTAGTCGTCACTCACGCCACATGTTTAATTTCAAAGCGATGCAATACAAGGGAATGGCCATTGCAAAGATGTAACCCAACTTTTTCTTTACTTACAAAATTTCTTATTTTACTGTTGTATTTTTAGGAGTTGATGTGGTAACACCTGCCCAATTCATGGAGGGAGCTATAGCAGTGAGTGACATTTACATAGTATCATTAGAAAAACGATATGTAAGATTGTACTAATATGACAAAATTAGTCTATATATCCCAGAGAATATATCACTTTATCATTGTATGATTGTATACAACGAAAGGGTAATGCTACCTAATATGATTAGCCGAGACAAAACTATATACTATTATTGTTGTTGTAAATACAATGTTGTTTCATATGTTTATGGAGAATAAAAATCCCGTTGCACATATGTGCAATTTGAAATTTCAAAAAAATATATGACAAAAATAGTATATATTATAAACGTATAATGTAAATCGGATTTATTTCATATGGACATTTGTGTTGCATAAATTCAAATTTGTATATAAATCATATCATGCACTATAGCTGCTCGTCCAATTTTATATTTTCTCTTCTTTATTTCAGGCAATCAACCTTCTTGAGGAACTTGTGCCATGCCCATAGAGTCCAATTTCTGTTTTGGTTTAAGTGTATTTGAACTTAATAAAAAATATTGGTAACCAATAACCATTTTTCTTTTTATCATATTTTATTTACTTCACAAACATTAAAGCCTTAATGACTGTTCACACGGGCAGTATGTGTATTTAATGTGCGCCTGAAGGCATCCTGGCCAGACCGAGGGCCGAAGGCCCGAGGTCTGCCCAGGTTGCCTGAAGGCGCACATTTAATACACATACTGCCCTCGTGAACAGTTATTAAGGTTTTTATTATTGCTTCCCTGAATGAGACATTTCTTGTGATCTGATTTATAATAGCTTGTGATACTCAGTATATGGTATGCACACCCACAATAAGAACTAAAAAGGGCAATGTTTTCTTCTACTTCCTTTCTTTTAATATCTGCTATTTATTTATTATGAGAACTTGTGTAGATAATGCTAAATGGCATTACCTCATTTAATAATTTTGAATCTGAAATATCCATGAATCGTATAAAGCTTTTTGCTTCTCCCATGATAGACTAGTCCCTTGCTCTATGAGTAATATTGGTACTATGTCTCACACTTACCACACTGCAACATATACAGTAGGATGTGGAGTGAGAGAAAGGGAACCAGCTGAAAAAGAGCCATCTAGTGGGCACAACAAGAACTATTTATATTATAAGTTTCACCACAAAAGTTCGCATATTTTTTATTCCAAAACTTTTTCTTCTTAAATAAGCCTTTGAGAATGTTTCAAAAAATGTGTTACATATTTTAGATTCCACTGTTGTGATCATTTGGGCTTAATGTAAGCATTTTTGTTTCACAAATTTACTGACCAAGCATGAGAGTGAGATGCAAGAAGAAAGTACCTATATAAGTTGTCCGCTTTCTTTAAACAACAAATGAGTAATGGTCGAATCGTGTCAGTGACTGACCTAGATAGCCTTGCAGGGCATTATGGAGTGAGATTTAATGCCCTGCGGTGGAGGGCATTATGGGGATTTAATGACCGGTCACATGGTACAAATCCTGAGTGCTGATTGGGTGAGCCAGAGGAAGAAATAATAATGAACGTTTATTCTAGGTTTTTAAATGGAGGGACTTTAGCAATCACTGTATGTGGTGCATCATTCTATAATGTTGGTGCCTATATCTGAAAGGGGGATTTATAGATTTGAATTTTGTTTTGATGTATCATCTTGGCTGCTCAATATAAAGAAAAGTAATGCATACGGTGCTGTATCAGTAGGTCTAGAACACCGTTACCTCGACCATTCGCAAGTCGCTCTGGTTAATAATTCACCTTATCTCTAAGGCCTTGAGGCTATTCGTGATAAATGATAAAACACCATGTCTTTCTTAGTATTTCGAAAATGCCAAAATACGCCTATGAAGGTAAAAGTCATTAACCAATAACCAGTTCCTTACGACTCATTATTTTCTTTATTTGGTGAGCTGTGAACTGCTTCGTCCCATATTTGAATTAAAGCTGTAATAGCGAATTGTGCTTAACCGATATGAGTCTATCGTGATCGCTATAGTGCTTTAAATGTATTTCATTTGCTTATATATGGTCCACCGATTATCGTTATAGACGGAGACTACGCTTATGGCATATGAGCAGACTGACTTCTCCTATCATGAAAATAATGAAAAAAGTGAGATGATGTAATTGTTTTTGCACATTATTTACAAATTCTTGATATTTGTGATTTCTATACATTAATACCGAGTTTTTTTTACATTTGGTCACGGATTCTAGAACTCCTGACAACTGTTCAGTTCTGCTACCACCCTGGGATGCTCCATCGTGGTCTAAAGATTAGCCAGAAGGGTTTTTGATTTTTCGAATTGGTGCATGTGCAATGTACTTCTTCAAGGGGCTGGTGGCGCCATCTATTTTCAGGGGTACGCAACGTCGGTTTGTATGACAATGTGGATGAGAGAAAATATAATTTTGAGTTAAACCTGTTTTGTGCACTGGGGCAAGCTAGTCTATAAATCATTAGCGAGTTTGTTGGGACCTTTGGTTATGGAATCAAGAACTCCTTGCACCTGTGTAGTTCTGCTGCCGCCATGGGTTGTTCCATTGTTGTCTGTAGATGGCCTCGAAAGGGTTCTGCTTTTCCAGATGATTGCATTTATATTACAGTATATTTTTAAATAAGGTGTCACCATTGGCAACCGTCTGCAGCCAAGTTATGGCGCCATCTATTGTCAGAAGTCTTAAACCAGGCAAATGTCTGCAGCCACGTTAATGGGGCCATCTATCGTCAGAATTCTGCAACTTTGCAATCTGTGGCGAGTGAATGCGGGGGTACCTTAACAGTTTCAAGCATCATCAAGTTATGTTTATCTATTGATTTTCCAACTATCCACAATCTCTTTTGGTTTAAATGTATATTCTCAGCTGATGTATATTCTCAGCTGAAACTCAGTATCGCACACATGACTTAAAGTTTATTTGAGTCAATCCAGGGATTCCTCAAAGTTCTGTTGCATCAAATAGAATTCCGTTACACTAAACCCACTGTTTCAAGCCTATCTTTTGGAAAATATGGTCTCGCGGGTGCTGATGGAGCCATTAATTTTCAATAGAATGTAACACTGTGAGGCATGGCAATATGAGTGTACGTGTAATGAATGATACTGAACTTATCCCGTGCTGTGCATGGGGGCAGGCTAGTATGGATAATTGCACACTTAAGATATAATAGATGGCAATGATAAAACAAAAACCGCCTCTTCATTGCTGTTTACAGCCTTCGGCCTTCGGTAGTGAGATGCACCAGATCTGCAGAGGCCCATGGTTTTTCAACAAAGCCTACTGCCGAGGTTTTAATGGATAATATAGCATAAAGAAATATACTTTTGAAATAATCAGTTGTTTTCTTAGATACTAGTATTGTAATGCCTTTGATTAACGAGATACGGGCCCAGTTCATTCTATAATACTGATGCTATAACAGCGGGCGAGGGAAACAAACGGGTACTTTCTAATTTTCTTCCATACGGTTACGTTGATACCGGCTAGGGCAACGAACGAGGGTGAAAACCCAAACACGCATTGTTCTGAACATACTCGCCTTGTGTGGAAAAAACAATGTTGACATATAACTTGAGCAATATAACACGGCGGGAAATCATGAGTACATACATTTATGCATAAATATTTATTTCACTGAAATATGCTTATATGCAAGTTAGTACATTGTTGAGTTTGGTAGGCAAGTAAAATTGATAACTTTAATATTGAAAGTGTGCATATTTAGATCAAAAATACTTGATTACAATTACAGTGAACACTTCTGAAGTCGTGATTTATATATTCTGTAGACCCTACACCGTAAATACATTCAATGAAACGCTGTAATATAAACTTATATGTATATATGCGAAATGTAAATTCCATAACTACATACTAATTACATCGTAAACAAATCTAAAAAGAAAACACTCAAATTACCCTTGATTAAAAGAGTGTGATAGATGATTAAGAAGGCAGATCCATACACTACCACTACGCAGAGTGCCCATCGTAACTTATCATACACATACCAACCAACATACATGTAGACCACGGACACATATGTAACGCCTTGTGTAACAGATGAAAATAAACTCGCGTTTAGGAAGTTACATACCACAAAAAGAACATTATCTTTGATAGGAATGCTGCTATTTTTTGTAGTAACCTACACATTATGGCAGTATTTTTGACACATGTATATTTTTGTAGATAAATCTAATTCAATGTTAGTTAATCAGAATAAACTAAATAAAGAGTGCGAACGATATACGGTACAATAGGGACAGTTATAATGATATGCTAATAAATGATTCCTGAAAATGATCTCTCAGTTAAAACATGTCATAGATCACAGCTGTTTCAATTTCGATATCAAAGCGTGTGGCTATATCAAAGCAAATCCTTGCCATGTGTTCTTTGGTTAGTTTGAATTTTAGTCGTTGAATTTACGGT
>OZ012689.1:21449159-21461659 GCA_963942565.1 Maea johnstoni | reverse complement strand
AAAACAAATCATTTTATCAGCTATTTGGATATTAACATGTGTTCATTACACGGGTCTGTAAAGCACTAAAAGATACTAGAGGTGATAATATCAAATTTTCAAAGGTATCATCCAGTTTTGTGTATTTTGACCGAGTAAGTGAGAATCATTGGTATATAATTTAAAGACGAATTCAACATACAGTTTATAACAAAACCTTTTGCCCTCATGCAGAAACCAAATAAATCTTACCCATCGTTCAGAGCTCTAATGAAGTCGGGATCTCTGGTATTGATATTTTGGTACCAGTCACTATTCTTTTCCCTCATTGCCCAGTACCCTTGAATACCCTTTCGCGCTTCAAGCTGACTGAATTTCTTGTAGCGTAAAAAACGAAGCAGAAATGCAGTATCTAAAAAACAAAAGATGATTTTTTAATTTTGTCATTGGCGGGAATGTTATGCACAATGCACCGCCAAGTTGTTGATGTCATAAATAAGATTTTAAGATTTTACTTTGATGTGTATATATTATATATATATATATATATATATATATATATATATATATATATATATATATATATATATATATATATATATATATATATATATATATATATATATAAATATATATATATATATATATATATATATATATATATATATATATATATATATATATATATATATATATATATATATATATATATATATATATATATATATATATATATATAGGAGCAAGTCACATATTCAGTCTCAAGTTGACAACCCTGGGTTTCGTGCTTTTGCAATCCTCAGGCCATCTTAGAGACCATTTTGGGTAATAGGTCTTCACTCATGCTACATATTGAGGCTTGAGTGTCCTGTATATATATATATATATATATATATATATAGAGAGAGAGAGAGAGAGAGAGAGAGAGAGAGAGAGAGAGAGAGAGAGAGAGAGAGAGAGAGAACTGTAACCACACGACGCGCGTACAAGAGAGAGAGAGAGAGAGAGAGAGAGAGAGAGAGAGAGAGAGAGAGAGAGAGATAACTGTAACCACACGCGCGTACAAGAGAGAGAGAGAGAGAGAGAGAGAGAGAGAGAGAGAGAGAGAGAGAGAGAGAGAGAGAGAGAGAGAGAGAGAGAGTCACCTGTCCGTGAGTGGATGTGAGGCTGTGCAAGTAGCCATTCCCTCAGAGCTTGGACGGCGGCCAGTCTGTCTGTAGGGTCCTCGTTCAACTCGTCCTTGGCCTTCTTGATACTCGCCTCATCTAGAGTACATACATAATCATCCTGTCCCTGCATGTTCTGGAAAATTCAACGTAATTAAATAACAATTTAGGAACTCTGGTATCAGGGTAACCAAGACAATTTTCAAGATATGTAATGAGTTGGATGAAGTGTTTTCATTTAATTGAAGTCTGACTTCGAATTTGGAAGTGTCGTTTTTCGTCACATTCGTGCCAATTGTGGCTCATTCATGACTAGCCAGTTGTAAATGGTGGAGGAAGCCGGAGTACCTGGCGAAAACCACCGCCTAACTCCATGTCACTGGCAACTTTCTCACATGCCCAGGCCGGGAGGATTCGAACCCAGGAAGTGGTGAGAGACAGCGTGCAGTCAGTGGCGGCGCCTTAGACCACACGGCCAAGCCTAGAATTTATCTTACGCCAAACCTAAATACTGTCCCGTAAAGTGGTCAAACCTCTTCATTGAAACATCGTGTATAGCCGATAGTTAGAAATCATTGTGCATTAACCAACCGCTGTTTCCCACCGCTGCTAAAGGCCTCAAGTTCGATTATGTTGGAAAAATGTGAGAAGGTTCCCCTGGACTAGGTTTAGTTGGAGTTTTAATCAGGAAGTACTGTTCCGTTTATCATTTGCTATTCGTGCTTTAGCCTCATCATGGCACAAATGGCAATTTAGCTACTTACTACGTATTGCGAGGGTTTTGATGTAAAATCCTCGTTTCGTTTTTTTCTGCCACATGAGGGAAATTATGACGAGTCATTTGGTAATGGTGGATGAAACAGGAGTAGGGAAAATCGTCTTTTAAGATTCGCACCTACTTATAGCTCGGGGGTGACCGTTGAATGTACAATACTTGTAGTAGAAAAAAGTGAACCTAATGTAAGCCATTTTTATCATCTCAGTTCGTGTCAGATTTGTCTAAACATGCATTAGATTATTGAGATGGCAGGTAAGATGAAAATGCTAGAGATAGCATTTAGGAGAAACGCGTGGAAGATTGTGTGATTGTACATGGTAAAATATTTTCTTTCAGAACGACAAAAAAAACAATTTCTAATACGATAAGGACTCATTCGTGAGTTGTCATGCGTTCGAAAATAACCGATGCGCGTCTTCGGGTATCATTTTCCGGGCACGGAGAACAGACTAGTGAGTCAACCCTGAAAGTAGATACCAGTCCCTAAATGCTCTAGTCCACACAAGTATAATGGAAATTCAAACTCCAATATGATGTCAGCATTTCCTAGTTTTTTTTAGATGAAGATAAGAATGGATATGTAGCGAGTGACCAATTACTATACGCGCTATAGTGAAGACCTGGACATGACAGGGGTTTCTGATCTGGCATCAGCGTGAGGTCACGAAGGAACAAGGACCAATCAGGGCTCTCGTATCATTTATATTACAGAGAGAAACATGTGCACAAGCATCATCTGAGCATGCGCAGATCACCACATTTTAGCTATTGGTTGAGGCTAGTCTGTTCAGGTTGACCGGCTGGTTTCACATCCACTTGTTATTATTTATCTTTTCTCTAAAGAGGGGTTGCACCAACTCACCGTTGTGGAAATTCTTGCCGTGTACACGCTTGACCGACTTCAAAACAAAACTAAAAATGCTTTCACTAACTTCATCCATACGAAATACCAAGTCAATTCAGTCATAGTCATATGACAACTTGGTCTATTGTTAAGACTATTCATATGAACAAACTGCGTATCTAGGTGATTCGTACTTTAAGGGATGGCCCTTGAACTGTGTAGTTGTAGGGTGTAGCTGCATGCAGGGGTATACTAATGGTGTATGGGAGTTGAATGAATTTCAAATAGATACAAGTCCATTGTAGATGCAAGGCATCTATTAGAAATTTGCCGGGGCAAGTTATTCATTGAAAGAGAAAAGAAATATATGAAAATTAAAAGATTATCATAGGATAGAGTATCATACAAGTATCTTTTGTCAATTAAAGGGTGACATTACTGTTATTTGTCAAAAATGTGTTGACATATTGAGTGGTCTCTTTCATCTTTGAAAATGGCATTTTATGAAAAATGTTTGGGTGTCCCGATAAGTGATTTTTGAGGGATTTGGTGTCCAAATGAGCCCAAGATACCTTGCTGTCTAAGATTATATACCCATCTCTTATACTCTTCTTTGAAACTGTGACACAAAACCAAAACATTATCCCTCTCATCAATATATATTGGAGGTCTACAGGGTTCAACAATGACCTAGTATTGCTAGTAGCATATATAATATACTAGTCCTTTTTGAAGTTCTTTGAGTCTGACCTCATAAAACTTTTACAATGCGTACACCTCCTTTTTACTAGCTTCCATGTTACTTACAGCCTACATCGTGCCTGTGTCATCCAAAATCATATTCGCTATTGTGATCATATCTCAGTGATCACATATGATACTGTTCGAAATATTAACGTGGAAGTAATATTAGCAACGTTAACGAGTGGGTCCGATTCGCTAATATTACGATACGTTAACATTTGTTCTATTTTGTATTCAAAATGCATTTCTACATGTAGTCACAATTACACATGGTCAGTTGATAATCTCACGGTGTACAACCAAATTTGAATGATGCACGTTAAATCACGGTGGATCTGAGTTACTTTACTGCAATATACCAAACAGGACGGACCTTAAATATCACGTGAGTACGATAAACAGCTGCGTGGTGATACTAGATTAGCGCATAAAATCTGCAAGGTTCTTAAAAATTACTATTGCAATAGACCCACCCATTTTGACGATCACTCGTACCGCCCATAGCCCGCTCTGAGAATCTTGAACCCTAAATTTCACTTGTTAGGTGGTTGCGTCGTAATGAAACAATAAGGGTCTAGTCAGTATCATCGGGCATGAGTGGTAGATTAGTACATGAATTAGAATACCGCTACTCAGATATGGCGCTTTTGGAGATGGTTCACACTCGAATATTACGATCCGCTATTATGAAAAAATGGATCAATTCGCTTAGTTTTGTATTGCTAATATTTCAAACTTTATAGTATCAGAAAAATCATCATTCTGGTCTTCTTGTATAACCCTAATAATCCAGTCGGCCAAGAGCCTTAGTAGCTTGTGTTTCTTGTAATTGATATACCGACTTAAAATAAAGATTACATTTACATTTTACATTTTTTACATTTTACATTTATACAGTATGAGATGTCGCACACCCCTGGGGGGTCACTTCGGTATTTAAGGGAGTACATACGCTCGTTATCAAAATTCAAAAATCACTGATTTCAGGCCAAAAAAGCACCCTTATTTTAAAAAGACGCTGACTTTTTCCAGTAAATAAAAAACTCTTCTTTTATCAAAACACTGACATTGGATGAACGGGGACACGCATTTTGACTTTTGATGTTAAGACATGCGGAGGTCTCAAAAAAGACCCCGTCTTTCGCGAAATACGTAATGCGGGTGCGGCCCCCCTCTGTACCTGAGTGCCCCCGTCGGGCTGCACACTAGGTGATCTCGAGAGTTATGAAGATGCTAAGCATATGGTGATCCAATGTCATGCATACAATGTTATTAGAGAAAAAATGTACAACGAATTGTCTGAGATCTGTAATGCTTTCGAGCTATGCGACTTCGGAGTACTGATGGGTAAATTTATAGACGGGTGGGACTTCAAAGGATCATCCCAATATGGCTCACATCTAGCAAATATATAACCCAGATGTACAAGAGCGTATTAATCTAGAGTACCAAAGGATGAGTATTTTACAAAGTAGTCCTAAGGAAATGCCAAAAAACCCTGAATGCGGGCATCTTTGTCTCACTATAGACTGACCTACCCAGTGCATCAGCGTCCAATACTGACGGGCAGTGATTCACTAAGTTATGATTTTGCGTTGTAACTACAGTAGGACATTTTTGTGGTGACAAACTTACTGCGCTTCTTGTTTCTTTTTGACTCCGTTTGGTGAGTCTTTGTGTTCATACTTTACTTTGCTTAAATGCATGGCCTGACTATTATGCTCCGTCCCCTATCTTATTTCTTGTTTTTGTTACCCTTTATGTTTTTTTGATTTGTTTTGTTTTCTATTTTTGTAAAGTATATGAGCGACTTTTGTAAAATGATTTTACAGCAAATAAACGTACAACTACATAATGATATTTAAAAAATCTAATTACCATGGCAAATGAAAGAAATGAAATTAATATACCTCATAATTTGCACTTCAGAGTACTTTGAAATGGATTCACCTCCAGACAGCCAATTAGCAATTAGCCTGTTATCGCATATCTGATAAGCTGAGAGAGGAGCCCTCACCTGGGCGCCAGCCTCTTAAACTAGAAACCTCCAAATCTACTCTACTCTGGGGGAGAGAAAATAAAACTTTATCTATCCTCCCTCTGCAGAAGGAAAGTACATATATTATTTTACTAGCAAAGGGAACCAATTAATTTGTGAGAATCCCAACAAAGGCCATGCGCATGATATATTTCCATATATCTTTCTATCTAACGATATGCGAACACAGACACGCACACACATACATGCTCACATACATATATAAGCTTGATAGATAGATAGATGGATAGATATAGATAGATAGAAATACAGACAGATAGGTATATAGTATAATATAGATGATTAACTACACACATAGAAATACAGACAGATAGATGTTAGCTATTGATAGAAACGCACATATATATACTAGTATATATATATATATATATATATATATATATATATATATATATATATATATATAAATACATAGGGTCATTTAACTTTTTGTACTAATGATCGATATTCCGTGATATACTGATGAACATGCATATGGTCTTTGTTTTATTTACCTTCCCTCTAGAGTGGTCGGGGGGGAAATTTTCTTTCCCCAAAAAACGGTCGTTAGAATAAAAAGTGTTTTATTTACTCTTTCACATGGTCGGAAAAAATAAAGTTTTATTTACCCTCCCTCTAGGATGGTCGGGAATAATAGTTTTATTTAGTGAAAATAATAAGCTCTTTATCTGACCCTTCACACTTAGTCCATCGTAGTAGTTTTGTATTTTTATGAAATATGTAAGCATCAATAGATATTGTGTCACACCTTTGATGAAGCCATGAGGTTGTTTGCAATAATATAGATATATGTATCACAAATTCACACCTCTGTCTTTTGGCGCCACCCCTAGGAAGCTGTGATGTTGTCACATATTAGGTTTAGAATATTTAATCTCTCTGGAATCGCAGCGTTCATAAAAAATATAGTTTATTATGGTTTTCATGAACATAGACCAAAGTATTGGTCAACAATTGCACGAAAGTCTCAGTTAAAGTACGAATGTCCCGAGCCGCCTAATGCCCCAGTCACACTTACACTTGAGTCCGACTATCGCCCCATTTCAAAATCGGCTCCGATTGTACTAATTGATATTGCAGTCACACCAGCATGACTCATCGAAGCCGATTATATTGCTAGATAATCGCAAGTCAATGATTTATGTCTTGTGATTATCATGAAATCATCGTAAGATAATCGCAAGACATTCATTCAGCAAGTCTGGACGCAAACGGCTTTCCGAAGTGATTCACTGTAAGTGATAGCAGGGTCAGGGGTCAGCCACTCCCGCAGATGGCTTTACAGGTACAGGGAGATTCGACTCTACTAAATTCGTCGTAAATAACGGTTTATGGCAGCGAGTTTATTGATGAAACAGAGCGGCCAAAAAACAAAGTCATGCGTGCGATTGAATGACTGTCTTTACATGATATTTGGGAAAATTATTTGGATATTTTCGCGCCCATGTACTTCTAGCTAATATGTCGCAATAGGGGAACGACTTTACGGTAATCCAGCGACTTCGTCTAACATCTAGACGTACACATCTATACTATAGTCTACGCGGTGGAGATAACCTCATGCTGAGAATATCGTTAAACTGGCCATAAGTTCTTAAATCATGGTACTTGTGTGTTATGAAATGTTCAATATATATTGTGCAAGTGCGTTGGCGTACCTGTCAGCATTCAACAATCCAAAATCAGGAGATATCAGGCGGTTTACTATACTGCGGCGTCTTTTGGTTTCATTTTGTTTAGTTCCAATTCTGGCCACTAGGGGCCAGGTTAGTACTTTTGCTTAAGGAGTGGGCCTTTACAATTGATAATCATGGAAACATATGTGAATAGGATAACTTTAATTTTATGTAGCAGATCACAATTGCTGCATGATAATATACACACAGTTATCAAAAACACGCAGATAGCGTTGGAACTGAAAATGTCGTCATAAATAACATTTACATTGTGTGATCTTTCCAGACATTCTGTGATTTTTCAAGATCAAATACTTCTATGTTCAGCATATTATGAAATTCTTGGCTCTTGGCTAGAAAATAAATTTATTCTTGAGGAATGGTGGATGATTTTTGAAAGTTGGCAACTCAGTACTCAGCTAATCTGAAGGTGTCTGACCGAGTTATAAAATTCATACCTGTTAACATTCAACCATCCAAAATCAGGAGATTTCATGCGGTTCCAATCCTGGCCACCAGGGGTCAGGTTAGTATATTAGTTTAGGAGTGGGCTAATATATTTTACTGATGTTGGCAAATTGATAACCATACGAATATGATTATGAAATAACTTTGATTTTATGTAGCAGATCACACTTGCAGCTTGATATCAGATTCCCATTTATGAAAATTAACACACAGAGATTGCTTTTGAACTGGAAATATCATAATAGTCCATGACCCAGAGGGTTGGTCAGTATCATAACGGGGAGGGGGGGGGGGCAAATTCTTATTAATGTTTTCGAATTCCCCATATTCTCAGCTTCATGATATTTTAGTAACAAATATTTTCGAAATCAGACCTTTTTTTCTTTTCCCAGGCGAACTTAGCTTTACATATTTACACGATCACTAAATTGCTTTACTCACTACCCATATTCCTAGTATATTCCATAACTATTACATCTCTATCCATTCCCCTTGAGACATGGATCCGTGCGCCGGCCTCGATATTTTGGCGCACGGATCCATTCCTCTACCATGCCTGCCTAACCTTTGCGCTGTGTTGCGCCCAGCGGCACTAGCTTCATACTACTTTCCACTCCGTTCATCTCCACTCCTATCACCATGTATCGGACATTCTCTGGATCCGTCTATCGCACGATAGGTAAACGTATCAGGTCGGAGCTGCCGACTTTGAAATGTGCGATGGTCTAAATAGTGTGACTGGGAGCACAAAGTACGTTGGCTTCACTGAACGCAACCATCCGAACGGCGAGTACTCGGAGAGCTTCCGAAAGCGCAGCATTTCATGGAAGCCTACCACGTAGTTCATTACCACTTAAGAAATAAACTCTTATTCTCGGAAGTCCACATACAGAACGTGGTGGATTTTTTGCTGTAGAGCGTGGTGGAGTTAGACGCAATTACCCACAGTGCTCTGTGGTTTCAAGATGGCGCAGACCGTGTCTAAAAATTTTAAGCTCTTCTAGATTGCCGGGGCCTGAGGGCCCCGGCAATGACTAAGCTACTAAGCTACCTTGCCTAGACTACCGGGCTGCAATGGACAGTTGTACAGAAGTTGAATGACTTCATAGAAGCTATAAATAAACGGCCGAAGCAACTACCTGTACAGAAACAACAGGAGTGCATTGGACTAGAAAGCACACTCAGCTAAAGCAGGGAAGAGGATCCGGTGACCACAATGCGAAATCTATTTTTGATTTTCGTCACGTTTTCTGCCATATTGCGGCTGTCGTGACTAGCCAGTTGTAACTGGTGGAGGAAACCGGAGTACCCGGTAAAACCATCGCCTGACCCCAAGTCACTGGCAACTTTCTCAATTGCCCCTGTCGGGATACGAACACAGGCAGTGGTGAGAGACAGCTAGCAGTCAGTGGCAACGACTTAGACGACACAGCCATTGGGACAGGTCGCAATGCGATCGACCAGATAACAACACCTCCCAATACTACGTGTGTTTTGTTCTTTTACAAAACTACGATGCTCTTGTCCCAAAATTTAGTTGATATCATAACTTCCTACCATCCATTCATTTCTAGAGTTGCCTGTGATACGTGACTTGATGTTATGGAAATATGCCTCCCTGGTGGTCACATTTGATGTCAGGGGCAAAAGAAGTCGACGAAGCGCGAAGTGTTGGGTTTCTTAGGTGATGGCTCAAGGAAAGGCAGTATGTGAACTATTCATTCATTTTGCCATGGCTTTTCAAGTTGCCTGTGGCTTTCGGTATTTCGTCTACGTAATACATAGACCCCAAGGAAGCTGTTGCGTATGTGATATACCCGAGGAGTTACAAGGAGAAGCCGAGTAACCCCAAGGGAATCATATAAGATATCAGGAATGACAATCATGAAAATGTATTTAAAAGCCATCCGAAATAGGGATGGAATTGGTTAGGGCCTTTCCGTTCCTCCGCCCCCCCCCCCCCCCCTCCCCCCGCTTTCAAATGGAAAATGGAACAGCCCTTATTTTCTTCCCGATGCTCGCACCCATCTCCTCTTAAAAGAGTAATGACCTGGCTATGGCCTGGGGCCAATGATGCCCGGGGTCTCTGTCACCCCTTTAAATATCTTTAAATGTGTTTAAATAGTTTTGTTCTCTGTCTGTTCATGTGTTTTTGTTGTATTTTTGAAGTTATATATGTACCTCTCATTTGTCTTATACATGTATATGATCAATAAAGATACATACATAAACCACAGTTTCGGAGGGGCCTATGTAGCTAGTGTACCACAGTTGCCTGCCTTCCGTCAATCACAGGCCAAGAAAACAAGAAAAGCGCGGCTGAGCACACTTGAGTAACACATTTGTGGTTTAAGCAGCTTTAGAGAACAAAAGCTCAAAAGGTGTGGGTTATTTCATATCCCGCACATTTTTCGAGGCCTGTGATTGATGGAAGGTAGCCAACTGTGGTACAAGCACAGTAAATTCCTTTGATTGCCATTTACTAGACCCCAGTGTTTTGTAGACAAACATATGATAGACAATTTGTTCGAAGTGTTGACACAACCTCCATTCAGATAACAGTCCATGTTGTTTCATTCTAAAAGCTCTGTGCCTGGAGCTCGTTTATCGTCCTTTTTTCCGCCATTCTAGACAATCGGGGTACCAGAAAAATGACACCATCGAATCCGAAGTCATTACAATTATTATAAGTAATATATTTTTTTCTGTTGTTTTTCCAAAAACAGTGGAATTTCTTTTTCTGTCGTTTTCCAGAAAAACAGCGGAATTTTTTTCTGCTGTTCACTTGTGGACCATCGTAGTACTTAGAGGCAAAGAGAATAATGTTTGCTATCGTGCCAACAAACCAATAACATCAAAGTCATATTTGATTCGTCCTACCTTTGCTGGTTTAGGAAAATTGAACAGTCCACGGATTGCAAAAAGAACATCGAATGAAAATCTGTAGCGATTGGAATAAAGAGACCACTTGTCTAAGTAACTGGTCCTAGACCAATTGCACAATGTAACTAGAATATCTATGGTGTGTAATAATAATAATAATAATAAAATCTTTATTAAAAGTCTCACTCAGTATGGATAAACATATTACAGACAGATAAAAACATGCACGTTCAATATACTGACCACTCTTAAAAGAGTTATGAGAGACATTCTTCATGTGTATGTATGTATGTATGTATGTATGTATGTATGTGTGTGTATGTATGTGTGTATGTATGTATGTATGTATGCATGTGTGTGTGCATGCGTGCTTGTGCATACATTGGTGTATGTGTGTATGTATGTATGTAGCTATGCGTGCCCGTTTAAAATAGATTTGACCATAACACCATCGAACTACTAACATCATGTCTGAGACATATAGGTCTGCTTGTCTCAGGTCTATATCAAACGTTCATCCCCTGGCCATGAATAGTGTTTGGTCTCAATATCCTGTTTCTTCAGTGAACCTTAAAGCTTGCCTAGAATAGCATCAACTAACCCTTAAAAACCTTACATGATCGCGATTCCAATGTCCTGATATGCATATACTAGTATTTGCTGTATAACTTATGATATAACACATATTTCCTTCAGTAAACTATCACTAGAATAGTGTCTATAAACCCTGGGAAAACCTTTATCGGCATCAAAGCTAATACGTTGTTGTTAATCATCGCTGCTATCTGCTGCAAGGTATAACACTAATAACAACATTTTGACAACTTAGTAAAAGTGTCGGTTCCGCCAGGGAAATATCAAAGCTGAAATTTATTACCCTCTAGGTTAAATGATTAAAGGCGAATGCATTGCATTCAGAGATACGATCTCGAATCATAGCGAATACAAGATTAAAGATCATATGCGTAAATAAAAGTTTAGATAAATAAAACTTTAACTAATCCTATAAAGCATCACACAAAATGTTTTACTTACGCCGATATCAGTATTTAGTGCAGAATGCGAGTCGGGGAATTCGACAGGGTTATTTTACTGCCAACCCTCGGTAGTCCTAGATGTGGGGATGTGATATCGAATGGTTGTGCGCACACACGCTCCTGCCACATCAAACGTTCGGTTCTCTCTCTACCTGCACCCGAGTCCTGACCTAAATACCCGTTTACGTGTGAACCCAGGGGTCAGCCACGAACTGCGTCATAATATATTGTGGATGCTTGAGTGACTGTTCCTATGGGAACGGATTTCATCGAAGTAACAACAGAGGCTAAAAATAAAACAACTTATCCCTTAGTTTGTAAAGCTGTGTGCACCCAATACACACCCTCTCAATTGTATCGTTCTATGGTCAGCAACCCGTTTCTTAGCCACGGATTATAACTATTGTTAGAGTGACCAAACCACGAAAGCATTCAAAGAGACGTTTATAAAGCCTGGCAGGCTCTAATGTCATTCAAAGGCACTTTTGGTGTATTATCTTAACCCTTATGCTGCTGGTGGCTAATTTGCCAATACAAAATGTGAAATGATAGAAACCCTAGCACATGGGCACTCGTCTGAGAGTACTCAGCGAGAGCTATCCAATGAATACCAACAGGACAGGGTGTAGATGGTTTTCAAAAATATTTGCGTTCTCGCTCTTTGGAAGAAAGTAGCCTCAGTATTGGAAGCGTTAAGGGTAATACCAGGGGCATGTATACAGAGGGATTGGAAACTGTCTCGTATGTGTATTGCAATTATGGCTAAGCGAATTCTGCAGTAGAATATGAGGGTTGGACAAATAATTATGCTGCATGTTATTCTCTCTCTCTCTCTCTCTCTCTCTCTCTCTCTCTCTCTCTCTCTC
>OZ012689.1:20859402-21448959 GCA_963942565.1 Maea johnstoni | reverse complement strand
ATATATATATATATATATATATATATATATATATATATATATATATATATATATATATATATATATATATATATATATATATATATATATATATATATATATATATATATATATATATATATATATATATATATATATATATATATATATATATATATATATATATATATATATATATATATATATATATATATATATATATATATATATATATATATATATATATATATATATATATATATATATATATATATATATATATATATATATATATATATATATATATATATATATATATACATATATATATACTATATATATATATATATATATATATATATATATATATATATATATATATATATATATATATATATATATATATATATATATTATATATATATATATATATATATATATATATATATATATATATATATATATATATATATATGAATATATATATATATATATATATATATATATATATATATATATATATATATATGTATATATATATATATAATGTGTGTGTGTGTGTGTGAGTGTGTGTGTATATCGTCATCAGTACTGTACTACTTTCTTATCTTTTATTCCAGATGTAATTGTGCCATCTTCGCAATTGACTTTATGCTTGGGCATAGGTTGGCAGGACTACTGCAACCTCTGACTACTGTAGACACCCCTGACTGTACAGCTGATAATCTCTTGGCTTGCGGTAACCAATGTGGTTTGCAAGGACTAGAATGGGCTGTCGAAAATGACATGGGCACTCTTGTAAGTTGTCAAGTAACGATGTTCACCCATGTTGTTTGGGTATATAAATATATATATATATATATATATATATATATATATATATATATATATATATATATATATATATATATATATATATATATATATATATATATATATATATATATATGTGTGTGTGTGTGTGTGTGTGTGTGTGTGTGGCATTGAAGGTAGTTTACTACTCCGAAAAATCAATTTAGCCAACACTCACACTCTCTGGTATACTAGTATACAGGACATCTATCTAATAGGAACCACCACACCTTGTGCGAGCGTGTGTGTGCGCATGTGTGTATGTATGTATGTGTGTATTTATGTATTATGTATGTGTGTAGTTATGTATATGTGTTTATGTGTATGTATGTATGCATGTATGTGTGTGTGTGCTTCTATGTATGTGCAATGTATGCGTGTATGTATGTGTGAACCTATGTATGTGTGCCTGATTATTATACATGTATAACGTACAAAATTAGATAAGTGAGCATTCTCATACTTGGGTAAAAATGTCAATTACCTATTATTGTTAAAATATTTTTGTTACGTTGTAGGAACCGGAATCGAACATGCTTTTCGGCGAGAAGTTTTGCGCAACTTTGTTCGAAAATAAGATTGATGCCACTTACCCTGGAGTGTACATTGGTACGTTTGAGAAGGTAGCCGAATGTGACTACACTGACTATGGATTCGACCCTCGCTCAGCCTTCTATGACCTGTGCTGCACCGCTGATGGGAAATACGACCGCGAGTGCCTCCCCCCAGAGACAGATCCACAACCTTAAACCATACCTACAGTATAGGCATTTCAAAATTAAAAAAAAACTATGAAAATTACAATTGCAATTTGGTGATATTGTTGTTTCTAATAAAGTTGTCCCACTTTGCTACAATTGTGTTCTTACTTGTCTTTTTCATACCTATGTGCATTTGAAATACAAAATATGCTATATGAATTTATGATTGAGAATTTATGAAAGTGACGCGAAATTTAATGCATGTTAGTAATACTTCTTTCATAAGTCGCATCTCCGCGACCAACTAAACACAAATTTGTCTTTGATAGTTTAATGATACAAATAATAAAGTTCTGGTAAAAATGATAAATATCAGGTTCATATTGTATGCCAACAATTAAGTATCGAATAAGGACATGAATGTAAACCACTCTCTTGCCAAAGAGAATCATGTAGTCCTAAAGCCATCCAAAGGAAGTAGAGTACATCACAACAGTAGAAGTAAAATAAAAGCGAATGAATTTTTCGTTTTATTTTCATTTCTATAAAAGGCGCTAAAATGGTACGTTGAGGTTTGCAAAGTGCAATTATAACGCAATGACTAGACACTTGTATATTTCGTCGCTTCCTTAAAGATGCCGTTACTCTTTGTCAGGGCAGTTTATAATGGTGCCCAAGTCGGCAGGTATGATCTACTAGTAACTCATGATTGTTAAAGTTCCATGACATACAAATGGTCAAGCCCTGCCCTGATAGCAAAGTATTTTATTGCGGTTCCACTTAATACTCGAAATTTTCAATTGAGATATCCAAGCGATCTAGCACATTTGTAACTGACTATATGCTGTGCGTCAAGGTGCTCGTTCCTCCAGAGGCAAATCAGAAACTTGAAGTTACCTGGGTTAATTTGACCTTTCCCAGCAATTCCTTTGTTAACTAAAGTTTAGTAACTATAATCTAGCATTCATTCAACGGCAATCTCATTCTTTGACTCATTGATTACAATTATCTGTTCTTAAAGGGAAAAGAACACATTACTTTGGTCGACAGGTGCTAGTACTTAGGTCCTAGTTGTAAATTCTGAATTTCATTTCTGTGTGCCTATGTCTTTTGCTGCCATTTCAAGGTGGCTGAATCGTGAATAGTCAGTTGTAGAAAGTCTGGGTAACCAAAGCACCTCGCGAAATACCACCGACAAACCCCAAGGCATTGGAAACCGTCTCACATGCCATGAGCCGGAATTTTACCCAGGACTTCTAGTGGTAGTGAGAGACAGAAAACTGATCGTGGACACACCTTCGACCACTAGGATATGGAGGCATCCCTCAAACGCCATGAGGTAGAGAACTTGGGTATGAGGGGTGTACAAACACTGTTGTGCAAACTGTTTGGAGTATACATGGTTCAATAAAAATCTAGGCAATCTCCACTCTTCCACATCACTAAAAGGTAGGAAAGAAATGAGTTTTTGCCACTATGGCGCAGAAATAACCTTTGAAGAAAAGGATTTTTAACGGCCATTCCCAAGGGTGTTGAGAATTGTTTTCATATCCAAATATAGATAAAATGACCATATTTGGACCCCAGGGGCTCGTTCCCAAGGGTCGAAAATGATTCATCGAATGTCACAGTTCCTTCCTATAGCTCGTTTGTCAGACCACCTCTATTTCTTATGAAATAGGTCAGTTGAATATGTATTGAAAAAACACTTACTTACAAAATAAGTTATGCGGAAGAGGTATGGAAAGTATTTGTGGTTGAATAAAACTTGCTTCATAAAGCAGTAGTACATATTTACCCTTTTTCAAAAAGTATGCAATTGTATTGCACAAACTTGCCTTGCTTTGTTTTGTGTCATATCATATTGTGTTGTATTGTATTTCGTTGTGTTCTGTTCTGTTATAGTGTATTTCATTGAATTGCATTGCGTGGTAGTGATTAAGATCGAGCCTGCAGCTGTGTTTGAAAACCCTGGTCAAGGGAAGTCTGATGCACCTCACAGCCGAATGCCTACAATTTTTCGGGAAGTGCCTGTAACGCATAGAAAGAAGACATTTTTTTTAAGATTTCAAAAGTTGTTTACATACGGTTTTCATGACAGTGGGCGAGAGCAACGAACGAAGGTAACGGACAAGGGTAAAATACCGATAACATTTTGTTTTGAATTAGTTGAACTGTGAAAAAACAATGTGTACATATAACTATAGCAACGTGCTATAATGGGTTACATTGTATTCCATTTTAGTTTATTGTGTTCTGCTTCATGTTGTACAAGATCGTATAAATAATACTTAGTTTGACCTTCACTTGAAAACGTAGGGACACGAACGAAAATGGGTCATAGTTGTAGATAATAACTTGGAAGGAAGGAAAACATATGTGTTATAAAAAATATGGCGTATAAGATATCCTCGATTAAACCTGAAAGTTTGAAATATACCGTACAAGTAGTAAAAACACCATATACCTGAGAATGAGGCCTCCTCTCGTGGAAATACCCTCTGTTTGAAAAGAGCATCGGCAAAATAACAGTGCTGTCTATTTAATGTTCAAAAGCAGTACTTTCATTCGTAGTGAAAAAGTTATACTTATACTTATTTCTATTTAATGTTCAAAAGCAGTACTTTCATTCATAATGAAAAAGTTATACTTATACTTATTTCTATTTAATGTTCAAAAGCAATACTTTCATTCATAATGAAAAAAGTTATACTTATACTTATTTCTATTTAATGTTCAAAAGCAATACTTTCATTCATAATGAAAAAAAGGAGTATTCAAAACTGATTCATTTGCTAGGTACAATGTAGGAAACATCTAAAGTTTTAGAGCTCCATTGTGCTATTAAGGTGGAGACCTAAGATAGGTGACTACAGCTAGTATAACTTAGCCAGGGAGTAAAACATTTGTATATATAGTCATCAAAGATCTATGTATTAATACCGAGTCACAGATTCTATATCTCCTGACGACTGCAGAGTTCTGCTACCACAGTAGTAGTAGTATGTTTATTTGCTGTAATTTTCATATTACAAAATCATACTTCATACATCATACAAATAATATCACTAAATAAGGTGAATTCAATGATCATCAAGAATATGACATCAATATGTAACTGAACAAAAATACCATATAAATATCATACGAACAAGCTCATTTAACTTTACTTCATGCATATGCGTGCACACGAAAGTATACATTCTTTTGGGGAAAAGACCACAGAGAATAATTTCTAATTAAAGGCTAATTCTACCATTAAATATAGAACAAGTATAATGCATTATTCACTACAAAAAACGGTGCAAGATAACTTGCTCACTATCAGAAATCTTGATATATCGAACCTCCTGGGATTGCTATGGGGTTAACAACTTGTGGGATGCTGCACCGTGGTCGAAAGATTGGCCAGAAGCGTGTTTGATTTTTCGAATTGGTGCATTTATAATGTATTTCTTGAAGATTGCGTTTCATGGGCCTGGTGGCGCCATCTATTTTCAGGAGTCAGCAACGTTGGTTTGCATGTCAAAGTGGATGAGGGGAAAAGAATGTGATTTTGAGCTAAACCTGTGCTGTTCACGGGGGCCGGCCAGTACATATTAATGATCACTGACCACCCTTCTCGACCAAGCGTCTTTCTATTGACGTGCCGGATGGACGAACAATCCTGGGAGTGCTAGTGACGATACTGATTTTTGAAACAGTTTTAACCGAAAGTGAGTGTAAAACACACACCTTTTCTGTCTAAAAGGGGTTAAACTGTCTTAACAACTGATCTTTTAATCATGTCTGTTTAAATCCCTATGGCTACACAACGAGTTATACTTATTTCTCCATAAATCACGAATATATCACAATCCATCAAAAGTATACAGAGTGAAAGCTATTGCACATTTGTATCACACCCCGCTCAAATCCTTGAGGCTGATAGACCAATTGCTTTTTCCTTTGTAAAATGCTCCCAAAGAACCCAGGTGTCTGCTTTGACCATGCTGATTTCTTCGAGCAGGAACATTTTGACTATCCTTTTCATTTCCTTTTTGACTGTGAGTGAATAAGTTTGAAGCTTTGAAGCCAGTGTTTTTGAATATGACAGATGTGAACCCCCTCTAGGTCCAAGGTCATATCACGTTAAATTACGACATGACCTAAAAATCAGGATTTTACCATCCTAACCACGTGTCTGTAAACAATGGTGAGGTGTAGAGGAACATTTATTATAATAAGTGTGTTTTAATATCCTCATCGTGCAGATCCCCTGTGGATGTAGGACCTTGGACTAACTTAACCATATGCATCAATGATCTGATGGTATAGTCTAGTTTTCATGTGAAGTGTGAGTCTTGACATTTTACCAAAGAAATACATACAGATATGTTATCTTAGTTGTCCCGCATCATATCAAAACATCCCATACTGATAAGATCGTGAACAATAAGATGTAACATGGTATAATGGCGGTTTTCATCTGTTAACTTTCAGATATTCAACTTTCAAAAGGATATCCCGACAATGGGGTAGGTCTCTACCTATAAGGGATGCAGCACTCGGGAGTTCAGTGCATATGTACCTATACTATAGAGTGGCCTAATCATTAAATCATTAAACGTCAACCCAAAATGTGAACTGTAATATAGCAGAGTATGTGCCTTGGAACATGTCTTCTTAAAGTCCTATTCGGACATCTATTTTGTATAAGGAAAACTGATTTGGTTTAAATTATGGCAACATATCTTGCCATAGGATAAAAGATTCCTTCTCAGAGGTATTCCGTATAGATTGCTTTCAAACAAAAAATAGCATTCACGAATTCCGTTATGATGTTTCAAAGAAGAAACATTCAGTCCCTACTTGTTAAAAATGATATCTTCAATAGGAAGTAAAGTTCTCTATATAATACTCTGGGTAAAGAATTGAAAAAGCCCTGAAAAAGCCCTATTTCACTTTGTCGTGTGGTTCTAAGATATTATCATGTCAAGCCTTTCTGAAAACAAAAAACACAGTTCTCGACTGTGGATAATAAAATACGTAACGTACGGTTTGGTTCAGTTTTCCTTGCGAGCAATTAGGGTCAGGGACTGATATAATCAACCTTCAACAGGTGTGTGTTACTATCTTTGTCCTTCAGTTTTCTGTGTATATATGAATGTCTCAAAGTTAAAACGCGATTGTAGAGTATCTTGATAGACGTAATCACTGTTCTCATGATGATCTGGTTAATAACAGTCGCTAGCCTTGTGCTGGCTATCAATGCACAGACACCACCAACGTGAGTCAATTTAATTAATGTCTACATAACTGATTGGTACATCATATCTTATTCCATTAGTTGTGAAGTTAATTCTCATGTTAGATCTCGTTTCAGACATTCACACACACACACACACACACACACACACACACACACACACATATATATATATATATATATATATATATATATATATATATATATATATATATATATATATATATATATATATATATATATATATATATATATATGTATATATATATATATATATATATATATATATATATATATATATATATATATATATATATATATATATATATATATATATATATATATATATATATATATATATATATATACACAGTAGTAGTAGTAGTAGTAGTAGTAGTAGTAGTAGTAGTAGTAGTAGTAGTAGTAGTAATAGTAGTAGTACTAGTACTAGTACTAGTAGTACTAGTAGTATATACATACCTCGTATATAGCGTTTTTGCTTGTGTTTCAGGTGTGACTGTGCCATATTTTCCATTGGTCTGATTTCCGGAGATAGGAATAACGGGCTTCTGCAGCAGCTGAATTCCATTACTATTCCAGACTGCATGGAAGACAGCATTCAAAAATGCGCTGACCATTGTAGCGTTGAGGGCCTACAATGGGCGGTTACAAATAACCTAAGTACTGAGGTAACTGTATATTATTGTAAAGGTGATGTAGACCCCAAGTCTTGCCTTTGAGCGAATAAATTCGTAGATGCGTCTCCTAGTATTAAAGTGCGCTGATAGGAAACATACTTTAGTGCATTGTTCCAGCGGCGGCGAAAGAAATACTGTAGTACTAGTGGTACTAGTGTATTAGTGGTACTAGTGGCCGTCGTCGTCGTTGTCGTCGTCATAGTAGTAGTAGTAGTAGTAGTAGTAGTAGTAGTAGTAGTAGTAGTAGTAGTAGTAGTAGTAGTAGAAGTAGTAGTAGTAGTAGTAGTAGTAGTAGTAGTAGTAGTAGTAGTAGCGTCAGCAATAGAAGAAAATGAAGGGGAGGACTACGACGAAGACGACGAAATAATGTAAAAGCGTCACACACAGTATATATTGTAGAAGCAATGTGTAATGCAAATGTTGCCAAAAGTAGTTGTGACATTATTTCTTTTCATGTTTTTTCAGGATCCCGAAACAGGCATTACCTACGGCCAGAAATTCTGCTCTATTCTGCATGAAAATAGTATCGACTCCTCCTATCCTGGACTGTATATAGGAACATACGAGAAAATTGCTGACTGCGACTACCCCGACTATGGAAATTATGCTCGCTCTGCATTTTATGAAATTTGTTGTACCCCCGATGGCATGCATGATCCGGAGTGCGCACCCCCAGAGAAGATTTAGTAAATGTTTGTGTTAGTTTTTATCTTATTTTGTCTATTGTTTTTTTTCTGCCACATCAATGCTAATTGTAACATGCTCTTTGGTAACTCCAAGTTCTATTTCCAACAGTTACCCGGATTCCCCAATTTTCACACCAGTGGTTCCAATGACATACAACAGTCTAATTGATATCAGTTCGTATAAAAATGCATAACTTGTATAACATATCATCAATCTTATGTAATAAAAAAAACAGCGTGTCTATGGGTTAGAGAATTGTAATACCCTGTGTGACTTTGAGAGACACAAATTACCGCTCTCGTTGTTATATATATACTGTAGAACACGAAATTTCCGCGTGTGTTTATATATAGCGTACTTAGCGTGTGGTTCCGCTTCGCTATATATAAAAACGCTGTACTTTTTTATTACTGTACTGGCGCTGTCAGCGGCGGCTATCTTCGCTAACATAAAGATACGTTATGATGCAAAACTCCCCAATTCGCTATACTTGGGACACGCGTGAATTTCGTGTTCTAGAGTATATATATATATCTTTTATTGGCTGTAGAGTATACAAAAACAAGATATGATAATGATAAACAAATGATATAATAATAACAAATGATATTAATAGCAAAATGCAGGGCGGAAACCACCTCTGACAGTATAATACCAAGAAAAATATGGTTGACATTAAATCAAACTAGAAAAACTTATTTACAAAAAATTGTGTGTGACTTAAACACAGGGTTAAGGCTGGGTCATATTCCGTATCAAAGTGTCTCGTGCCACCTTAATAGGGTTTCGGTCTCTCTTAAGGTGGTGCGAGATTAGCCAATACCCCTCCTACGCTTAACAATCTCCCTATATATGCTATACACAAACTCGAGAGCAATAAGCCAGATCTTTTCCATCTGGGTATCATTCAAACCGACAACTGTTCTACCAAGTAGTATGTACAGCATATCAACATTGCATTCGTTGAGAACAAAATTTGCATCCACTTCTACTTCGTCAATTTTCTCGCTCATTGAGGTTCTCATATTATGGAAAAAGGGACAGTGGAGAATAAGATGTCGCGCATCTTCTACCTCATATCTATCACATAGATCACACATCTTAAAGGTGTTTAGCTGCTCTTTGAGTTTAAAGTCATCAGAGCGGAGAATACTAGCATGACTAAGGATCTTTGACATTACACTACATTCTCTCACTAAACTTGGATGTCTATCAGAGATCGACCACCACGTAAGATACCTACTACTGGGATGTACATTGCCCAACAGATCAAGACTCTTATGGAGTTGCTTTTCAATGTTCCAGTATGTATCCTCTAGTTCCCAACCTTTTTTCCAGACCTTATCTCTCCAGTTTGCCTTAGAATAAAAGTATTGTCTCTCTACCATATTCCTGACATCTATTAAGAGACCAAAAGTATCACACACGTTAAGCAGGTCATAGACAGCACTGTTATAGTCATTTTGGTGACCAATATGAGGATTTAGGAGATAGATACTAGTTCTCTCACAGAAGACTATCTTAGGTAATTCGTCATCGCTCATAACAAGTATCAATCTCACAAAAAGTAACTTCTTAATCTGAATTATGCGCTCTAATCGCATCCAGCCAAGACCATAATAGCTGCAGGAATTTAGCACTTTTGGGTGAAATCTCTGAACCCTTTTTCCGATGTAATTCTGAAAATCCTCTATTATACCTAGATTGGACTCATTCATAATCCATAGTTCACACCCATAGAGTGCTGTTGGCACAACAACAGACCAAAAGATTACGCTACAGGTAGCGATTGTGACACCTCCTTCACGGATACCAATACCAGCGATAGAATTAAACACTCTTCTACTCTTAGTAATACGTTCGACTATCCCAGAGTTATCGTTATCAAAGATAGAATTTCTGATCCCGACGTGATCATAGAATTTTCTTTCGTTAACTCTATTTTCTCCTAACTGGAACTGTCTAAACGGGGAGTTAAGCGCATGCTCTTTCTTAGATTCGCCATAGACAAGTATACCGCTCTTTTTAGCGTTAAACTCATAACGCCAAACACACCCGTGATTATACACGATGTCCATTGCCCTATCGATTTTTCGTTTAGATAGGCAGCAAGTGGCAACATCGTCAGCATAACCAAGGGGGGTGCTTGGCGTCATATAAATCTTACAACATATATCAGCATGCCTAAGATCAACTAGTAACGAATTTATAAAGATAGTATACTTCATCAGGGACATAAACCCGCCCTGATGAATCCCACATAATGGTTCATACCATTTGGAGAAATTACCGTTAAGTTTGACGCAGCATTTAAAACCAACATACCCTCTATACAAAAGGCGCCATGTTTTACCCATAATACCAAGATCGTACATCTGCTTAAAAAGGCCGTCAATCCACACGGTATCCAAGGCCTTGGCTACGTCGAAGAACGCCACAAAGCATTTCTTAGTGGTCTCCATCGACGCAGCCACGGTCTCGCGTAAGTTGAAGGCTGTGTGGATAAAGGAAAACCCTTTCCTACAAGCACCTTGCAGATCAGATATAATTTTCTCATTATGCCACCAACCTTTTAGTCTTTGCCATATGAGAATTTCAAAGAGTTTATGGTAGGAGGGAAGCAAGGTAATACCACGATAATTGTTGGCATCAAGGACACAGGTGTCCTTACCCTTGTACAATGGGACTTGTACTCCGCGTTTAAAGATTTTAGGAATGTACTCAGATTCTCTGATAGTGTTATACATATATATATATATATATATATATATATATATATATATATATATATATATATATATATATATATATATACAGTATATATTGTAGTAGCAATGTGTAATGCAAATGTTGCCAAAAGTAGTTGTGACATTATTTCTTTTCATGTTTTTTCAGGATCCCGAAACAGGCATTACCTACGGCCAGAAATTCTGCTCTATTCTGCATGAAAATAGTATCGACTCCTCCTATCCTGGACTGTACATAGGAACATACGAGAAAATTGCTGACTGCGACTACCCCGACTATGGAAATTATGCTCGCTCCGCATTTTATGAAATTTGTTGTACCCCTGATGGCATGCATGACCCGGTCTGCGCACCCCCAGAGGAGATTTAGTAGATTTTTGTGTTAGTTCTTTTTTTTGGATAAATTTGTATCTATCTAATAATAAACATGCTATTTGTTAACTCCAAGTTCTGTTTGCAACATTTCCCCCGAATTTTCCGATTTTCTAAATTCTTAACTTAGGGTTAGTCCCTATTAGAATATATTGGCGGGAAAGGGTGATACACAAGTGCAAATCCCGCACCAGTAGTATCTATGCCATTAATCAGTCTAGTTGGCCCTCGGTCTGGCCAGGATGCCTTCAGGCGCACATTAAATACACATACTGCCCTCGTGAACAGTTATTAAGGTTTTTATTATTGGTTCCCAGAATAAGACATTTCTTGTGATCCGGGTTCTTTAAACTATAAAGGAACAAAAGTCAAATTGACCTAGTTACCTTTGGAGGACATTATGAGGTGACATTTAATGCCCTGCGTCACAGGGCATTATGAGGATTTAATGACCGGTCACATGGTACAAATACTGAATGCTGATTGGACAATCCAAAGCAAGCAATAATAACAGTTTTTATCTCATGATTGGCAAAATCCTAGGCTTTTGATTGGTCAATTTTCCCATGATATGAAGCTGTGTTGTGAACTTCCTTCAATTCAACTCTCAGAATCTTATATTAACCTCTCAGAATCTTATATTAACCTCCAAGGATTCTTATATTAACCTGCTGCTTTTTAGGGTAGGGAGAGTTGAGCATTGCATCAGATGATTATACCAATGATGCAATTCCCAATTCTCCCTACCCCCTAAGTGCATAATGCAATCTCCCAAACATTGCAAGATGTTTGCCCCTGAAGCAGACAATTCTCTGCCGCTAGAACCAAATCAATCCAAAAAGCGAAGATTTGCACACCTGTCAGAGGAGGAGAGAAATGTGAAGAAAAAGAATGTTATGCCTGGAAACACTCAGCGTTCAAATAATAATGCAGCAAATACTCTGAAGGCCTACACACGTATACATACCATATATATATATATATATATATATATATATAATTATATATATATATATATATATATATATATATATATATATATATTTATATATATATATATATATATATATATATATATATATATATATATATATATATATATATAAATATATATTTATATATATATATATGTATGTATATATATATATATATATATATATATATATATATATATATATATATATATATATATATATGTATATATATATATATATCTGTGTAGTGCATCCCAAAGCAGTGTGTGTGCGTGTGTGTGTGTGTGTGTGTGTGTGTGTGTGTGTTGAATCATAAGAAGCTGTATGTCAAGAAATAGTTTCTGTATTGTCTCACCTCGATCCTCTTAAAACTCTGGACCCAGTGGCACTAAGCGGTTTAAATCTTTTGATTTTGTCCTGACTAACGACGTCGGCTTCGCAATAATTGTTGGCGTCGGCTTCGCAATAATTGTTGGAGGGAATAATTGCTACTACAATATAAGATGTAGGTCCAGAGTGTAGATCCTGAGCCTAAAGCACCTATGTGTAACACGTTCTGGAGTACTACACAGCATTAAGACACTGGTCAAAAGCTGCATTACTTGCATTTAAAAAGAGAAAGGCCCTTTAAGGTGAACCTGTATAATTCAGGCCATAGGCATGAATAATTGCTGTGTTAGTGTAAAGCCCTTTTATGGCCTGCTGCATTGGAAATTGTGTATTAAAGACCAGCCATGGTGTTGCAGATTGTAGTAAGGTACATGGATTTACATGGCCAATCCTCACTTCAGTTTTTATTCATTAACTTTAAACGAGTATGTTGTTATTATTCCAAACAACATAGAAATGAACAGATAGCAAAACTGCTTTGTCTAACACAACTTCTTAGGCAGCAGGTTGCAATATGAATTTACACTAACATAGCGATTAGCCTTGTCTATAGTCACACCATTGCTGGTCTTAAATACATAATTACCAATGCAGCTGGCCTTAAAAGGGCTTTACACTAGCACAGCAATTATTCAGAAATTTTTGCAAAAAAGATTTCAAGTGATAATTATTAATATCATCATTCATCTTCATGCTTGTTAATTCGTAATATTCACAATAACTTAATAAACTTTAATAGTAATATTCGAATTTCAATAAAAGAAAAATGGTCTGAAAAGTTGAATATTTATATTGATCCTACATTTGTAGAAACTGCCTTCATATGTTTCCATAAGCTTTTTAAAGATTTCTATGTGAAATGTAAAAAATAATGTGTAATTCAATACATGAAGGAAAATGGGACTTAATGATGAACCAACTTGCCCTTTTGTGATGAGGACAATAGAACCACTTTACAAGCTACCATAGAATGCCCCACTGCTGTAATATCTTGGTTTAAGATTGAAAGAATGGATTTCTCATATTTACAATAGAGTACAATAACGTATACAAACTGGGTTCTTTGAAGACACGTCTGCGTCTGGAGACAAGGGTCTGGTCTAATTAGAGATTAATCCTATCCTTCACATTTTCCAGGATCCTAATTTATAGGAATCTACCATGCTTTTATTTGTTAATTTAGCCTAAACTTAAGTAAAAAAAAAAGTATTTCAAAGTATAGATTGCCCATTAACCATCTCAAAAGTACCATTACAGCAGGATGTAAAATCTTGGATAAAAACTAAGTAAAACATGCATAGTGTTTTCAAACGGAGCTCCTACCCACAATTATGGAGCTGGGACCTTCAAATTTCAAAAATGTGAAGGAACGATACATATGGAGGGAAGTGTATTTTTCAACTGTCAGATTCCATAACCTTTGAATAAAGTTAAGATTGAAAAAAATGTGAGACCCTTCCCACCGAAATACCCTCAACTATAAATATGCCAAATCTCAAACAAATCCGTTCGATACCCAAACTACATGTTTGAAATTACCATGTTTCGGTGAAATTCGATATGGAGAAAAGAGCCAAAAACATTTTTAGCTTCTGTGCAAGTCTATGAAAGCTTCTGTAATAGAGGGCTTCTCTTTCTCACTCTACTTGGTGATTTCCTAGGCATTCACAATTGAACTGGTTATGAGGAAAGGGATGCAGGCTTCAATATATGTAAAAAAAAATCAAAATGACCGTATATTCACAAATTAACTCATATATATAACTATAACTCTCTTTTTTTCGTTTTTTTTCTTTTGTCTAATGACATCTTATAGTTTATAGTTCCCAGTTGGGGGCTTCAGTTTGTACATGGTTACTAGCATGCACCTATTGTATTATAATTATGTCTATTTGTTCTATATGAAGTCGTTCTATTTTTCTATCATGTTGAATACAGCAAATAAAAGTACTACTACTACTATTCTCATAAACAACCTTAAAAGCACTGAGACTAGACACATGAAATGCATTATGCTAGAAAGCTATTCAACAAAAGGTTATACTATAACCTTAACTAAATGGGAAAATCTATAACAAGAACTATAAATTTAGGGCGAATCCTGTTGGATATTGTAGTAGTGACCTGTGGGATATCTGACAAGGTGTTTAGATCGTATGGAAGAATCCAATCAAGTATCCAAGAGAATTCCTTCACCCTTGTTCCATGTTTGTATCTATAGGCGTTCAGTGTTATAAAATTAGTTGTACCTCCTTTGCAATTCAGGTTGTTCACGTTCTGCCCTCTTTTATGCTGTGAGATAACTCCAAGTTACTTTTAAGTGCCCTATGGGTAGGAATACAAAAAAACAAAGACTTGTGGACGTCATACACTTAAATGATACTAGTATATGTTACCAAGAGTACTCTCTAGATATCTGGATATGACTGTGAAGATTTGCCTTTTCTTTGCTCAACCATGACTTCGTATTTTCTTATATTGAGGCGATCTGTACTAATTAGCCTTCTATTTAGGAGAAAACTAAGACATTGGGTTGCATGTAGAACCTGTGTGTGTGTGTGTGTGTGTGTGTGTGATTCTTTGTGATGAGGACATTGGGAGAAACAGAGAGTTATGTTTGTTTAAAGTTCAGTATCTTGGCGATGACCTTCTAAATATACAAAATGACCCTCACAATGACCTTCAAAATGTAGATAAAATGATATCTTAACTGAAATGACGTGCCATGTTACATTGGTTCGATGACCTCTCTACATCTTGTGATATAGCGATTAGGGCAGAAACAGATCTCTGTGTTTCAATAAGTGCAGGTGAGTTTTCATGGCATCTGTTAGCAACGAGATGTCATAGACTGCAAATATGGGGCGTATATCTGAAAGTTGGCTGTTCCTGTGCATTTTCCTCATACTCGCTGAGGGTCAAAATGCCCAAATTCCAAAGTGAGTACAGTAGATATCATTAAAACATAACAAGTAAGAGCAACGATATTAGTAATCATTTTCAACCCAAATCTAATGCGAATATGTTAGCAAAGCCCATTTGAAAAGGTGGACATTTGCTTGGATACGTTTTGTTATACTAGTATCTCCAAAACCTTTTCTCGATAATTCTGAATGCATGCATTGAAATATATAATCACAAAAAAATGAAAAATATACAAACCTACTGTGCATATATATTTTTCATGTCAGAAAAGAAACCATATAATTTTTTACATTACTTTTATTTTGTATCAACTGTTTATTTCCGGTGTCAGACGGGGAAACGAATATCCAAATATTTAAATAAGCTTGTTAAATTGGCATTGATTGATTATAAGAACGTCATTATGTTTGCTCATTCACATTCATATAGTGAGTTTTTATCGTCCTTCTCTCCCAAATCTGTCCTGACCAGACCTAATGGTGAGAAACCACTTAATCGTGAGAGCAAATATTCCTTGAATTCTCATTAGTGGGCAAAGGTGGCCGATATAAAAAAGAAACGAGCGGTGTTGTGATGGGCTGTCTGAGGTTCGTAGGTATCTGAAAGAGTCCTAATGACAAATGGGCATTCCGTCCGCATCACAAACCCATATCCCTGACAAGCAGGCCGAAAAGCGTTGAATCTAATAAGCGTTCCTGATAATAATAATAATAATAATAATAATAATAATAATAATAATAATAATAATAATAATAATAATGATGATAATAATGATAATAATAATGATAATAATAATAATAATAATAATAATAATAGCTATAATGGATGATGATAATAATGATAATATTGATGAATGATAATAATATAATAATAATAATAATAATAATAATAATAATAATAATAATAATAATAATAATAATAAAATGTAATAATGATAATAATGATAATAATAATATGTTAATGATAACAACAACAACAATGATGATAATAATAGTGTAATATGGTATCATCTATGATATGCCAACCAACTCCTATTTTCAGGTGTGAGTGTGCCCTGTTTGCTATAGATAACTGGGTTGGCAGGAGGGCGTTCGGGTTGCTGCAGGAGCTGGAGGGGACGGACCTGAAGGACTGCACGGACGACAATCTCCTCGTCTGCCAGCAGTTCTGCGCCTCAGCCGCTCTCAGATGGTCAGAAAAGAATAATCTCAATACCCAGGTACGAAAAAATGAAATCCTAAAAATGAAAAAGTCTTGAATTTCATGTTTCTATCTCGTCGCGATATAAACTATCAACTACTGTTGAAAGCGATGTAAAAAGCAATTCCTTCTTTCTCCTATACTGGATTTCACCAATCCATGTTCGCTCCAAACGCACATATCTGTTATTAAGTGCTTACGGATTTGCTCAGAATAATCGTCAGAGTTATAGTTCAGAGTGCTTCAGAGGGAAGGGTATGAATTTTTTTGTTATTTTTTCAACTTTGATTTTGTTATAAAGTGTTGCCATCCAGAACATGGACCTGTATACAACTCTCTGTCCAGAATTTAAAGGGAGCATTCACTCGCCTTAATTAAAGTAATTAACCCATGACATAAGCTACCTTAAGCAAGTGAATTTACATTGGAACCCCTCTAAAGAGACCACCTGTGCGAGCGTCCACAACTGGTCAATTAAGAGAGGTTCCCTTTACCATGATACCTCAGATGATTAAAAACAAGTGGATATGAAACAAGCCGGTCAACCTAAACAACCAGGCTGCGGCGAATAGCCCAAAAGTTACATTCTGCGCATGTTGGTGCGCAGCTTTTTCCGTAATGTAAACGATACAAGAGCCCTCATTGGTCTCTGTCTCCTAGCGACGTCACACTGAGGTCAGATTCGAGACCCCTGGGATAGTCAGGTCTTCACTATGGCCTTAGAAGACCAGACACATGGAATGGAAACCAGCCGGTCAACCTGAACATGCTAGCCTCAACCAGTGTCAACTATTAGTCGCTAATAGGTGCTCTGGGCACCCCCAGCAGGTGGTGGAGATAAGGTTTCTCTGTAATGTAATCGATGCAAGAGCCCTGATTGGTCCTTGTTCCCACGTGACCTCGCCCTGCTGCCTTATCTGGTAGTCCTGGCATGAGGCCAGCATGTAACTATAGGGCATATAGTAATTGGTCTCTCGTTACATATCCATTCTTTTCTTAATCCAAGCTATGGCGCATATAGTAATTGTTCTCTCGCTACATATCCATTCATTCTTTTATTCATCTAAGATAATACTAATGGGTCAAACTTAGTTTGGGACTGGCAAAATAAGGTTAATCCAATGATTGATTTCTGATTGTAGGATCCCGAGACTGGTGTGACGTACGGTCAGAAATTCTGCTCGATCCTGCACGCACACGAGGTGGACGCCACGTACCCCGGGCTCTACATAGGTTCATTTGAGAAGGTGGGGCAGTGTGGCTACCTGGACTATTGGTGGGACCCCAGATCTGCCATCTACGAGATCTGCTGCACTGCTGACGGTCAACACGACCTCGTATGCCCCCCGCCAGAGGTCAACGGAGGTCAAGTATAGAAGTTCTGAAGCACAACATATTTTTGGTGGCAAACCACACCTGTACGATGGTGGAGGTGTGAACGGCTAGAAAAAAATCTGCAGTTTTTCTGGAAAACGACGGGGTTTTTTTCTGCTGCTTTTGGATTTAAATAAAAGAAAATTGTCGTTTTCCAGAAAAACAGCGGAAAAAATTATTATTTTTTCTTCCGTTTACATCTGCACCATCATATACCAGCGATAATTAATGAGAACGTCGTCACCAGATGACACCACCATGTAAGCCGTCATATCAACGACTGAGGACGAATAACTCTTTGTGAAATTCACATGAACTCAAACCAGGGGCGCTCAAGTAAAAAGATAAGGACCTATGGCAATTAATTGAAAAATATATCACCAGGTAGCACAGTGCCATGTAAACCGGCGTCATGACAGTGATCAAGACATAGATCAATTACAACACGACAACAATTAATAAAGCTCACATATTTCAAACACGACAACAATCAATAAAGTTCACATATTTCAAACACGACAACAATCAATAAAGCTCACATATTTCAAACACGACAACAATCAATAAAGCTCACATGTTTCAAACAGAGATATTCACAGCATATATAGTCTAATAGTGCCGACATTTAATTCATGCACTAAATGTATGGACAGCCGATGCATGATACACGACCGCACGCCCGGTTGCCACCCAGTTTCCTGTGCATGGATGCATGAATGACTATAGAGGGCTTTGATTCGCAAGCTACTTGGGTCATTGATGCGCTTGACTTATTTCGTTGACATTTTATCTATGGGTGTCTGTACAACCAGGCACTGAGAAACGTCCGGTCAACTGGTGCAGGAATTAGATGTCTGAACTGCATGTATAGTTTACGTATGTATCTGATACAAATAAGGTAGTACAAGTATCTTGAGACCAGTCCTGGAGCCAGGTAGCACTACTATATCAGCCCAGCCGGATTCACAATGGCGGGGGCCTTGGCTCAGAGGAGGTGCTATTCACTAATTGCAATTTTACTTTGTGTGGAGCTCTAGGACTCCCCTGTGTATGACAGATGTTGAGCTATGTTCATGAACTTTCATATAAACCTATGATTTGTTCTTCCCCAAGTTCCCCTTTAAGACCTTAATCATTCAATAGATTCATCTATTGCTTCAGATGTTTCATGAAAATGTTCCACTGGTAACATATAATTAAATGGCATATCCATTTTTAAATTCTGAAAAACGCGTTTTTTATTTTTTGAAATAACACACACAGAAATCAATTACTGGTACACATAAAACACAACAAATGCCAATTTCTGTACAAAATTGGAGGATTATGGTTTAGAGAAAAATCTCAACTATACCCTACATTCCGTAAACATCAGATAAGAGTTTCAATATTACCCTTACATGTGAATTAAAGCTGACCATTTTTGTTAAAATATTGGAAGTTTACCCTCAATCTCTGCATAATACTGTTCCTATTGTAACTGCACTGAGAGTTCATATTCAATTTCTGTACTATAAGTCACCTTACCTTTCTGTCTGCTTTTGAATATTTTCTTTTTTTAGCAAAAAAAACACAATCAATCATAAAGTTCTTAAAGGCATTACCAATTATTTTTTTCTGAATCTATATCTTTTAATACAATGCCAAACCAGAACTCAACCTGGCGGCACAATGTATGTATTTTCTGACATTCAAAAATTGCATGCTCAATTGTCTCAGGTGTGTTCTTGCATATAGAGGACATTCTGGACTATCCACAATTTTCATTCGGAATGGAAGTTCATTTGTAAAATATTTTCTATGCAATGATCTATATTGTTAATATCTCACAAATGTACCATCAATATTTTTTTTCAAATGACTTTATTCAAATTAACTTGATGTCTCTTCTAGCAGACTTTTATACCATTTTTCTGAACCTCAATCCTGGAGCACTGTAATTTTGGTTGTCGGTTGGGCGTGCTACAATTGATTAATTGTTGCTAGGTTGCACTACCATATCAGCCCACATATTAAGTATTAACCCTTCCAATGCTGAGGCTACTTTCGTCCGAAGCACGAGGATGCAAAGATTTTTGAAACACATCTAAAACCTGTCATGTTGTGATGTTGGTATTCATTAGATAACTCTAGCTGAGTACTCTCAGAAGAGTACCCATGTGCCAGGCATTCAGTCATTTTTCATGCTGTTTGCATCATTTTGTATTGGCCAAATTAGCCACCAGCAGCACAAGGATTAAGACCTGGATCATTTAACAGATTCATTCATTGCTTGAGATGTTTCCTCCAATGGTAATGTTTCACCCATACATAGTTAAATGTCATATCCTGATGTAACTCAATGAGAAAGCTCCATTTTCCCATATGATTGAATGTTGTAACCTGACGTCACTGCCTCCGCAATTTAACATTGTCCCTGTGCCCTTTACGACTATTAAGATTGAGATCGAACCAGGCAGCTGTGCTGGAAACTCAAGGCCAAGGGAGGTCTCACAGCTGATTATTAAGATTGAGATCGAGCCAGGCAGCGGTGCTGGAAACCCAAGGCCTCCTGAGACCTTGGGTTTCCAACACCGTTACTTTATGATGTATGACGATTATAGCATGGAATTCCATGTGATTGAATGTTATATGAACATTCCTATCTCTCTCTCTCTCTCTCTCTCTCTCTCTCTCTCTCTCTCTCTCTCTCTCTCTCTCTCTCTCTCTCTCTCTCTCTCTCTCTCTCTCTCTCTATATATATATATATATATATATATATATATATATATGTGTGTGTGTGTGTGTGTGTGTGTGTGTGTGTGTGTGTGTGTGTGTGTGTGTGTGTGTGTGTGTGGTAAATTGGAGAAATTCTCGGATAACATGGCCAGTGCAGCCTTAAAGATACTTATATTTGTTATTTTGGTGCAGATTTTAAACATACTAACTGCACTTTGTAGATATTAAGTCTTATATTTTGATATATTTTTTTCATCTGGTGACAATATTTTGAAAACTCCTTGTCTGAACTGAGAGTCGTTTCGCAGCTTGACGGTGGTCTGGATACTACCACCATCTAGCGGCAAGAATTGAAACTATCTTTCATGTGTCTTCATTACCAGCATCACCATCACCACCAGCCTAATCAAACTGTTCAAAATATCTTAACGTATTCTATTACAATTGACCATACTTCTGTAGAGAATTTTGATTTATAATCTGTCTGGTGTCGATTAGCCCCACGAAAATGATACAAATTAATTAGTTCTAAGCTGCAATATTGAATGTTTTAAGTAATGGAAACATTTTTGTTGATACCTTTTGTTGACGTCCTATAGACACATGGACGCTTTTTTTCTGAAATATTGCTGTAATCTATCTAAAAGTTATACCTTCGTATAGAATTTCAAAATTATACAATTCCAACGTCAAGCGTCTAAAAAGAAATTTAATAGTGTAAATAAAGATATACAATATACAAATATGACATTCCTGTGGGATGTCCACCAGGAATAACTTCCCCGAGAGAGGATTGTCGCTCGAGGGCGTAGCCAAAGGGCGACAATCCTCTCGAGGGGAAGTTATTCCTGGCGGACACCCCATAGGGATGTCATATCTGTTTTGTTATACCGAATAAAATACAAAACACAAAAGGGGGAAAATTACAAACATCAGAGATTTTGGATATATAAATACTCGTCGTCTGCCTTGTTGATCTAGTTTCACCGGTTGGTCAAACTCCGTGGGTGTTCGTGGGTATTCTTCGGGCAAGCGATAACTAATCAATTAGTTGTACGTTGCTATGAACTAATCAATTAGTCCATAGCTGTTGCTAAGGAGTGGGAAAACAGCCTGTCGCTAAGGAGTGAGGAAAACGTGACGATTAGTCCATGGCCTTTGACCAACCAGAATCTTTTTTTTTCGTAGGATACTGGCCATCAGAAACGAACAGGTCTGTGAATGATCATAAAAGGTACATAAAAGTAAATGATTATTAGTTTCATATATGCATATCTTAATTATCTTACACTGATTTATCGTAAATGGATGTATGATTAATTGGTACATAAAGGTAAATGATTATTATTTTTATTTATGCATACCTGACATTGATTTATGGTTGGGGTTCATGATTCATCGGTACATCAAAATAAAAGATTATAACTTGTATGTATGCATACGTGACGTTGATTTGTGGTATGGATTTATGTTTCATTGGTACACCAAAGTAAATTATTATCACTTGTACGTATGCATATCTGACATTGATTTGGACATGAACACACATGTACATGATGATAATGAATAGTGAAAGGCAACCTTTAGCAATACCGGTTATAATATTGCCCTCATACCTCTTTTTGCGAGAATGCTGGTACTACAGCAAATATTACGGCGAGAACAGGTTTGACCATGGAGGTATCCATTTCACGTGTGGTATGCACACGAGACAACAGTCTCGCTGTATTTAGTGTCTAATCGTGGCTATAGATGTCGCTGTCGCGTATGAAATGAACAGTCTATCTTCTTGCTTCAGTCCAGAGATATTCTCCCTGCTTCAGTCCAATTACTCATCAAATCCTTTGTTCGAGATCTGAACCAAAGTATCAATCACGCTCGTTTAATCTATCAGTGGTTGACCAGGGCTTTATACGAGTGAGCTGTTTCGAACAAAGATCTGAAAGCTATTTCTGGTCAAAGCGGTAATCATTTTATTTAGGCCGTAAGTGTTCTCACACAATCTCACTTAGTGAATAAACGCAGATACCAAACATGACTAGATGGACGAAGGAAAATGTTTCATCTAATAGTTCGTAAGTCTTCGACGAAAGCAAATCTGATAAAAACAATCGAAATAATGAACACAAATTGTTTTCATTCGTTTACTCTTAAATGAATAAAAACAAGCCGATCAACCTAAACAGATTGGCTGCGGCGAATAGCCCAAAGGTCGTGTCCTGCGCATGTTGAGCGAGTAACTTTCTCTGTAGAAAGAAAATGATTTTTTCCACCGTCTTTTTCAAAGCCGCAGAATTCTTTTTTAAAATTATTTTTCTGCTGTTTTTGGAAAACGGTGGAGAAAATAAATTCTAATTTTTCTCCGCTGTTTTGGGAAACAGCAGAAAAATATTCTACTGATTTTGGAAAAAAGATAGGGAAAATATATTTAATTTCCACACCGTCCACACCTGCGCCATTGTAGCCCTGAAATCTGAAATTTGAAAATTGTTACAATTTTGAACTTCTAACATTGAATTGCGCAAAGACAATGATGGGTCTAGCCTGCCTTTCACCGTAGTTCGCACAGGCGAACGTCTCCTTGTCACCAATACACATTTGACGGGTTCGCTTTACGGGGTGAAGCCAAACAAACCATAACTATACAGAGTATTTCAATTAAGGGAGTGTACAAAGGATACATAAGGAGAATCCTAGTGGAAAGCTTAAATAAGACAAAAAGTGCCATGAGCGCAAATAATTTTCAATAAACATTAATACGTCCGAATACGGTATATAGTGTTAAGAGTATGTAAAATCAGGTAAACTATATTGATATGATTACCATTATAGCAGCAGCCTAGATGTCCGAGCCTAGGCTGCCATAGTATGCTCGTCTCTAAGCGTTTCTGTTTCCAGGCACCAGGTGGCCTAAGTGACCAGAGTGGCGAAATGAGTTTACATTTGTCTCACCAGGTGCATAGAAGACTCTATGTATTGGTTAGCCCAGTCTTAGAAGACCAAACACAAATGGAATGGAAACCAGCCGGTCAACCTGAAGATGCTAGCCTCAACCAGTGTCAACTAATAGTCGCTAATAGGTGCTCTGGGCACCCCCAGCAGGTGGTGGAGATAAGGTTTCTCTGTTATGTAATCGATGCAAGAGCCCTGATTGGTCCTTGTTCCCACGTGACCTCGCCCTGCTGCCTTATCTGGTAGTTCTGGCATGAGGCCAGCATGTAACTATAGGGCATATAGTAATTGGTCTCTCGTTACATATCCATTCTTTTCTTAATCCAAGGCCCAGTCAAAGGCCAAGAAATTTATTTCACTTCTTTAATAACTTACCTAATGTTTACATACCATTCTAAGATGTCCACCCATTTTAGTTCTATATTGGCTCACTAGGCGGCCAGCATGGGTTTTCTTTTGATTTTTTATGATTCTTACTGACCAGGGTGACCACCACTGGCGCCATCTATCAACAGCAACTAAAACTAACACATAAATATTGAGCAAAAGAACAGAGAAAAGCAATAGATTAGGAGCTAGTCTATGTATTGTTTAGGCACCCATTAATTAAATCACGAACGGAGGAGTTGGTTTGATGACCATAAAATAAGAGTGAATTGCTTTTACACATTTAGCACAAAGCATATAAACAGTCAAAGCGTATGGACATCGTACAGCACGATCGAGTATAAACCCACTAGAGATAAGAGAACTATATGGTGCCTTCTATCTGCATTGCAGGTACTACACTAGCCTGCCTCCCAGGCCATATTTAAATGTCCTCCCGTGTGGATAGATGGCACGGCGGTATACTAGGAGGTCAGATGGAAATGCGTGATACAGACTGCAGCTCAAGTGTGTCCCCCTTGAGGATTTATTCAGAACTAAACCTGGAGTGAAATCAACTCAGGTCAGACCAGTGAAAGAGCCAGGTATCACAGACTTGTAGCAAGTCTAGTACTACACCACACGGGTTGGTAAACGCAGAAGGGAATATGCTACTCTTTCAGTAACTAGGAGCCTCGTATACAACAGCAGCATTGGTTTGTTCCACATTCACGTTACCCTTCCGGCGTGTGTGAATGTTGGCTTATTTAGATGAACATATCAATACAACTATCGCCGTGTACATTTTTTAAAACAGGAGACATAATAACTTGGATTAAGAAAAGAATGGATATGTAACGAGAGACCAATTACTATATGCCCTATAGTTACATGCTAGCCTCATGCCATGACTAGCAGATAAGGCAGCAGCACGAGGTCACGTGGGAACAAGGACCAATCAGGGCTCCCGCATCGATTACATTACAGAGAAACCTTATCTCCACCACCTGCTGGGGGTGCCCAGAGCACCTATTAGCGACTATTAATTGACACTGGTTGAGGCTAGCATGTTCAGGTTGACCGGCTGGTTTCCATTCCATGTGTTGGTCTTCTAAGCTTGGATTAAGAAAAGATGTGTTGGTCTTCTAAGATAATAAGAAGGGTTAGTGGGTGAAGTTGCCCAGACTTCATTTCTGTTTATGGGGACTTCATATCTCTTGATGAACAACCAAATGTCACTATCACAGATGGGTATTTCAGAACACCCTATCATCATCAATGGTCCTGATTCTCGAAAAATAAAGATTGGTTTATAAGTATGCACATTTATTTCGCATGTGGATGTTGATATTTTAAAGATAACCTGATGAAATTCAACTTTTTACTCATTAGGATTCGACGGATCCATTATTCCACGTGTCACCTGATTTGTCCTGGAGGTTGGACCAAATATACTCCCAGTGATTGGAAACTCTTGGCCTCATCGTTGTTTATGTATATCCCGACAAACAGTATTGCAACAAAACGAAATAAGAGCTGTTACGCTCCCCGGTTACGCTCTAGTCTGTTAAATTTAGTTAGCGGCCAATGATTTTGATACCAACCTACATCCCCTTCCTCTCATTAGTGATCCAATTAGTGCAAGGTTTATGAATCGTTTACAATTGTTTACGAATATTGGAAAATGAATAATATATATTGAAAAAATCATCTTGAATATTGAAAAAATATACTTGAAATTCAACTACAAATATAGATTTATTTTCTTCCTAAATAAGTCATATTTAAAACAAGAATACTGAAAGTATTGTTTAAGTTGATGATATCCTGTTCAAAAATGAGCCGAATACATGCAAAAATTGTAAATTTTAGATAAGTGATCTACCTTCTGACCCTTGTTTTCACCTGTGCTAGCTACAGTTGTCCTCCTACACATATCAATTCGTTTGCTACCTAAATAAGTTAGAACTAGAATAGTGATGGGCTCTTTTTATTGTGATGTAATGCCGTTCAAATTTTGGCCAAATACATGCGAAATTTTGTATATTTTAGCTAATTGACCTACTTTTTGACCACTGGTCTCAGCATGAAAGTTACCTATGGATGATCAAATACAGACATTTAGCTAATTGCCATCTAAATTGGCCCTATGGAAATCTGGGGTTATGTAGGTCTCAATTGAAGAAAAATCTACTTGTATATATGAATAGGTTCAGCCCCAAATTCAGCTTTCTGTGCCTGACTAATAAAGGAAAGTTTTACAAGTTTGAAAGCTTGATATGAGATGCTCTTGCCACTGATATTCCACTGATATTGCCACTGGTGTCACAACAAGAAAATGTTGTATAGTTCTTCTTGGCTTCTTGTCCTAACATTTCTACTCTAAGTCAACTTAAACATTTTTCCTTGGCAAACTAACTTTTATCATTAGGTTTGGTTTATTGGTATCACTATTGTCATTGTTTGTTTTTCGGAGAAGTTTGCTATGTACATGTATAAAATTTGGATCAAAGGATAGTGGTTGCTCATCCGTCTAAGCTGAGATGAGTAGATGTATTTCTCTGGTCTAAGATAAAAGAAAGAGAAAGGGAAAGCTTTTTAAAAGTGCTTCAAACCAAATTGTTAAGAAACATCTTTAGTTAACAATATTAGTGCTATATCAAAATTCGCTTCAAATGTGAAATTGAGCCATTAAGTTGCGTTTCAGACACTTTTCCTAGAACTAATATTTCAGCTTATTATATTTAGATTGCGCAATCCGAATTCAAAAATTTATATAGCGGGAACCTGTGTGTAGACCATGCATTGTAACATGACTGATCCATCAATCGACGACACTCCCACACAATTACTAACTAATTCGACATTGCTACATTGAATAAGGAATGATAAACAAAAGATCGATTTTTAAAAAAGCACTATTAAAAGAATGGAATCGGACTTATTTTTAAGAAAGAATTAAAGTCCTAAAAAATGTATGCAAACATGTGTATGGTATGATGCTACACCCTAATTGGGGAGTGAGTAAATAAAATAGAAGAAGCACATCCAAGCTCTTCAGACCAATCAGGCAATTGCTGGTAGAGGGGGTACCGAGCAATTGCAGCAATTGCTTATTTAAATGATCAAGTCCCGCATTTTTGTTGTGTGGAGGCTCACCCCAGAATGATCGATGTTCGCCATTACTGAAGCCTTCAAATGACGTGATTTTGCGATGATCAAAGTGAGAATTGTTACGGTGTTACTACCGATCGCACTAATAGAGTCTCCGGTATACACTCAAGAAGTTTGAACGACATTGGACTATTTTTACTAGGAGAAACGCCCGTCGGAAGTTGGTAATATCAGGACGTCGAAGGAGCAAACCAGACGGTGTTTCTGCGTACAAGGGACGTGGCCAAGTCACGTGGTACCAAATATCTTTCACATTTTCACCGCATAATTGCAATTAATGCGAAGTAATATTTATTCAGTTGGTAAGATGTGTCTACTAGCAGTCGAAGAAAATTATCAGGCATGCATTTAGTTGCGCTGCACGTATGAAATCCAATGCAAGTTCAGCTCATTGAAAATTCAGTTCTGATATCTTGTGGCTGAAGCAGGTCACGTGTTTGTGAGACAGTGCCCTTAGTGTGCATTTTATGTTGCAAAAGATGGACTGAGGGGACCAGGCGGTGAGTTGGAGCCCCAAACTGATAATCTGGATCTGATCATTGTTTTTACATTCCTAGATCGTGCATGGTGTCGATGAGGGACGGTGCATGTTCAGCCCATTGCCGCTGAGGCTATGCTGTATGGCCGCTATGGCGCCCGCGTTGACGGAGGCGGCCACTCAAGCAAGGGTTAAGATACCTACGTCACCCCCTCTGGACCCCCAGACCACGACCCTGATCAACGGTAGGGACTGCCAGAGCCCCAATTTGACAGGAGACGAGAGGGGACTGGTCAGATCGGTGTCGAACTTGGTCAGCAAGACCCAACTTCCGTCTTTGATCTCAACAAGGATCAACCCATGCGGCAGCGTGCAGGCTCGCTCATTAAATAACTTGGGCACCCTGAAAACCCTGCCCGAAATCTGCAAGCAACGTGGATTGACAGGTCATACCGCCAAACTCAACGGGGACCTACACAATTCAGAGGACGGCGGTGGTATGAATCAGAATAGTACACCTATCATGAACAGTGTCAACTCACAACATGGACAGAGTGTAAACAAAACAACCGGCATGGGTCAGCAGACAGGAAACACAACCACCAAGCAGGCACCCCCTGTTGCCCTCACCCCCACCCTACCACCGTCCACTGGTACAGCACCGACAGCTGAACAGGATGGAAGGGTACCTATAACAAGTCAGAGACATACCACCAATGGCAATACAGTCAGGACAACAGTGACCACAAACAGCATTGTGGCACCAGATACTGAAAGTGTGGTGCAGGACAGTGTCATTGCACCTTCCAAAGTGGACACTGAACTTCTCACAGAGTCGAACAAACGACAGCACCAACTAGAAAAGCGTGCTGCTCACATGATGAAGCGAATAAGACGGTTACAGACGCGCCAGTCCTCTGCACATGTTTCACAGCAGCTGAGTGGCTTTGTCGACCACCAACACAAAAATCTGCAGTCCATTGCGAAAGCAATGAAGGTTCCGACCTCAACTCCAGAGATAAAAACCGAAGTCCTACAGAGTGAAGACGTTAAAAGCTTGTCAACGGCGCAGCTGGTCAACTTGGTGCGGAAATTGCAAAGTACCCAAGCCATCACATTGCGACAGCGCCTGACTAATAATTCCAGTGCAAGTGATACCAAAAGTGTACTGACTCTTAACAAAGACCACTGTGATGAAATTCAGCAAGTGTCTGGTCATCTACAGACCAATCTCAAACATCTGGAAAGTGCAGTGGATTCGGATGCGACGGAGAGCAGCTCTGGAGGCGAGAGTTGTGACGAAGGGGAATATGATATAGACTATGAGCCCAGGCACACCTTGGCACCATTGTAAGTATGCATTCTATATATTACAGATAAATGAATATGGCAACATACATTAATATCAGACCTGATACAGGTGGGAGGGGTTGAAATTTGTATGTTCGTCCGCCAGTAGACAATCTGGAATTGACCATCTGTTATAACCCAATTTCATTAACATGCCTACATAACTCATTGTCGGCTTGTGGTCATCGATTATGTAGATAATAGAGAATACATTTTTCTAAACAGGAACCCAGACAGGAAATGATAAATATCAAGCTTACCACATGTACTTTCATTTCAGGAAACTTGGGTGTGGTTGAACAGCACATATTAACAGAATATAGCTTTTCACTGCATCCTTTGCAAATCGTGCCTTTTACATATTATGCTTAAGTAAAAGATTTGGGTAAATTGCTTGTGAACGTTAGCAATTTTTTTTTCTGGGAATTTCCTCTACAGAAAGACGGAAAATGTCTTGTGTTCTAGGCCTAGACTTCCTGTGCTATTCTCACTTGACCTAATTCCCAGCGCTCCCCCTGCATGCATGATGAACTCATAACCTATATTGACCTCTAGTGTAATAGAACCACTAGGCAGGCAGAAACAACCTCCAACAATACAGGCAGCCACCCCTGCTAGATGAGCCTGGCTGGCTGTGGAATAATTTCATCACAGATTTGTTGCATATTTTACCAGATAGTGTACGTACAGGATGTGTGCAGAGACTTCATGTTGAAGTGAGTCGGAAGGTGACAGCATGCAGGGCCCCCCCTCAAGCTATCTTAACAGCTTTTCTTTGTTACCAGGAAAACTCCTTCAAGTCTGTTTCCACCCTCTAGCATCTAGATCCATGGTTCACTGGCCTTAGCTAGGTTGAGAGGATTTATCACCTGAAAATTATGCGTAGTATATTTTCGGTTTAACCCCTTCCTGTCCAAACAGCACCAATATGGGTCACCATATCTGGAGTTCTATTTGGCCCCTATTGATTTACAGGGACTTGATCATGTACATATTATCTAACTGGAATTGATTTATTCTGCATAAATGAGAAGACACATAGGCAAAGGAAATAAAGCATTAAAACCAATGGACATGGTAAACATAGTGCTCTTCTGATGTGAATCAAGAGAATCCATTTATTTTGTATCTTTGTTTTGGACTGCCGCGAGCTGTGGTATATTCAGAATCTCATTGGTATTTCATTTAGGACAGTTATGCCATGTTTTATTCCACAGTTCCTGTGAAAATATCAACTATTTTCTTTTTACGGAAGGTTGGGGATTAGTTTGAACTTGAAGACGAGCGTTTAAACATTCAACTCTCAAAAAAAGTGATATTCAATTTTTGCAAAGACTTGTGTATGCATTTGACTGTTTATCTGACAACAATCTTGTGGGTGAACTTTATCCTTTGACTCAGTAAATCCAAAATAGACCCTTTTAATTGCATTCAACTAGCCCTTCCTGTTGAATTGAGCTTGCAATAGAGCTGCACTCACGGAGGGAGATCAACTCATGAGCTCACCACCCGTTTGACTCGTGAGCTCATGAGCTCACAGACGTTCCAATTCTCCAAAGAAATACTTATTTTCCAACCCAGCTATTAAGAAATAAATATTTATTGGCGGAGATTTATTAACATTGCCATATTTATTTAATTTTAAAACGTGCTGACGAGGTACAAAGGTCAGTATAACACTCAACACTGCTTGAATGTATACATTGGAGATTGTAAAGAAGCCATGACAGCGATAAGCAGTTATGTATGTTAATAAAGTGTGTTAGGTGCTCTGTGTTACGTTTGTGTTCCCAACATAGACGAGCTCACGATATGAACATTTCAGCTCGAGCTCGGCGAGTTTGCCCCAGGGCTCGAGCCACTCGGGTTTGTGAGTGGTGAGTGCAGCGCTAGCTTGCAATCAAATCAAATGTGTATTTTATTTGCATTTTGGCAATATTTGGCACGGGCTTAGCTGTAATGCATCCAGCATGTCATTTGGACATGCAGAACACTGTTTTTTGACAGTTTGGACACCCAAAAGTTTATGTCAGAATTTGCTAAAGATGACTTTTCTTAGAAGATAGAAGATGTAGAAGCTGTAGTGTCACTTTTATAAGACACACAAAGCAGTATCTGGCCTAAAAAAGCAAAATCTGTAAAGGTATAGGGTCTATCTTATTAGTAACTTGTATTTTGTACCACACTTTGGACACGCAAAAGTCTACGAAACCTCTATTTGGACACCCTGTTTCCAAATATCGGCTAAGACCCTGATTTGGCATGTCCCCAGTCGTCCATCAAACATTTTTCGATGGTGGCCCAGATTAATTGCTCTCGAGAAATATCAATGATTACAATAGTGCTATCAGTTTCTACAGGTCACCTGGGATGAATTGATGACTGTTTCCTCAGCTGGGAGGAAGTGTGAGTCATCCCTTTGTTATGCCAGCTATCTACCTGTGTGCTGAGATAAAGCCTGTGCAAATAAATCTTGATTTCAGACAACTAATGCAATTTATAACATGTAATTTGGTTGATACAGAGGAAGGGCATGAATTGAAGGACCTGGTGCAAAGTGCACTTCTTATCATATTTCAAAACATGATAGGTGTGATTTTTTCTCACCAAGTAAGCAAAGATTTCTCAGGTTTGAAACAGCATAGATGAATGAATGAGTTGTTTGTTATGGGCGAGTATAATGTTTATTCTCCCGCTGAGCTTAGTTGTAGCCAGAATTTTGAAAGTGGGTGTCCAAATTGGTATCATTAAATCTTTGGATGTCCAATATTCTGTGGTCAAGACCAAGATTTTATTAGCCTTCATTCTATATCTATAGAGGGTTCACAGCACCTTGCATCTTTTACTTCAAACATCTCTTCAGTGGTTAACATTCATTTCTTTGGCAAGTGGTCCATTATGTCTGTGTCCTCCCCTAGAAATATAGACTCATGGTTTGTAAGTGAGTGACGTTTACATCAAAGATACCCTCTTGTCAAGTTGACAGGGGTTACAAATTATTCAAGCTTTGGTGCAGTGAAGTCAGTATTAATATAAAAACAAGACTATGACCAAAGTTAGGCTTTGTGTGTTAAGTTATATAGTATACATCAGTGAAATCTAATTAACCAACTGAATCCATAGTGAGCCTGATTTAGCGCTAAATAATGCTATTGTCACAACAATTTTAGCCTTAACTGTTTATTACCAGCATTTGCCTGTTTTACAAATCTGCATTGTGTATGAAATGAAATGCTGAGCAAGTGGGGTCAAATGTGCTGAACTGAGTGTGATAAGTGATCATAAAGCTTCAGGCAGGCTTCCTAGAAACAGGGAATCTCTATGTATTATGCACATTGTGCCACAGGGAATGGCTAATGATATGTAATTTATCACAAGCAACCCAGACAAAGAGTTCCAAGAAATCCAGGTCACCCCCTGTAGACAGGGTCAGTGTTTTCTCCCTCCTAGCATGCAAGGGGGTAAACAATTAATCTATTTGTTTTACTAGATAAGCCTTTGTTTGGAAGATATTCTCAAATAGTTACACATTTTTTGTTCTTAAATCTTACCAACTACATGTAATAGCTTTCTTTATCAAGAAGAGAATTTTCAACTGCAGTCATAGTTTAGAAGGTGATTTGTTAGAAAAAGTCATTAATCCATGATAAGAATTGTAAATTCTTCTCTTCTTCAAAATGTATGCCTTTCTAATAATGAGTTTGTCGAAACTGCCTGCCCAAAAGACAGGCTGGACGGGTTCTGGGTTCTAGTTAAGTCCCTGCCCAATCTACTTGGAACCAATTATCTTAAGGTGTGTTGATCCTTAAGAATTTCATGCGCTGTTATTATTTGGATTGAACACATCTTATTTGTCATGTGTGATTATGGGGATCTCCAGATTAGTAGAATTAGAATACCTGTCAATTGTACACACCTGAGAATAAATATCTAAGCTGCTTAGGGTGATGGTGCAGCCCGTCCATATTCTGGCATGAAGCCCTCAAGGTCATGGTACCCTCCCCCTCCATCACCTTTGTTAGTGCTTTCTCAGTGATGATTGTATGGTCCAGAGGGTCAGTCTCTTACAGAAATAACCTGGACACCAGTCTACTGTCTGATGCAAGATGTCGCACTATTGCTAAGCAATGATGGTTTTAGTCTGGTTTCATATCTTTTTGTTGTACATGAACAATACAATTGATCTCTAAATGCTGCCTGTATAAAATCATGGCACATTGTTATCGGTAGATGTTATGATTGGCATTAATGATTTAGAACTCATTACTTGTGGTTTCTTTGTTTCCCCTGGCAACATGCAGGAATCCTTAAAGCAATTCTTTGATTCTATCTTTTCCTTTGTTTCTAAGATATAACTGAGTCATCAACAAACCCAAATAGCTTTTGTTTAGTTTTCCTGACCAATAAGCCTGGAGTTAGTTCTATAAAAGAAGAAAAATATAAGAACAGGTTATGTACATTTTCAACTTGTAATGGTTATTTACCGTATTACCCCGCATACAACACGCACCCCATAGATAATACGCACCCCCTCCCCAAGTCCCTTTCCCATATGTAAAATACAATGCCCTGTTTATTACACGCAGGCGGAGTTGGGGAGTGGGAATCTTGACCCCAGTACCGTAACCCGCGTTGATTCAGAGAATAAGAGGCTTAAATCGTACAATGTTTATAGTGCTCAGGGTCACTGTGCAAGTAATACCAATTAACAGTACGGGAAAAGTCTATTTTTAAACATGATCTGGGACATCCAGGGTATCAGAATGGCAATCATCATAACTTCGTCATGGTGACAGGCCAATAGACAATAGGAACCCACCAAAGTATTTTCCACCATGCCCCACACGTCCATAGCATCGATGTAAAAATGTTCTGGTTTATGTACCCGTTGATAACACGCACCCCCTCCTTGACATAGGTGCTGCAGTGTATAAAAGTGCGTGTTGTATGCGGGGTAATACGGTATTTGAACGTTTTGATGATGTATAAAAAAAAAGAAGAAAATCACAATTGTATCATTGAACATTGAGGGTACCTGCATCACCTCATACTTTGACAGGTATTTTTCTCAAGAAACAAGCTTTTATCCTGTATAGAAGTGATAGGGAATTTAAGTTCACATAGCTGTTTGAACTATGATCCCTTCATCCTGTTTTGTGCCTATTCATCATCAACAGTTCCACTCTGGAAAGTCAGTGCTTGTGTAAATGGAGTTTGACTGTACATAGTGCAGAGGCTATCTCTAGATGAGCACATGCTATTTATCTCCTGAAGTCACTAGCCGACTGTCTCACTATCTTGCCAGTTAGTGCAAATAGAGAACATGGAATCTTAGGGATGACCTATCACCTGCTATGTCAGGTTATAATTCCACTACATGAATTCAAGAAAGTTACATGTTAACCCATCCAGGGCTGTCTTATTTTAAAGAAGACTGAATGAACGTGGAATTCCCACATCATTTAAAATGGAGTTTCTTTCTGGCAGTCGAGGCAGATGACAATTATTTAATCTCTACTAGTTATGTAAAGACATGTACAAGTTGAAGATTCACCATTTTGATCAAACATGAGTAGCATGTGACGATGGACACTTTTGCCCTGATTGTTTGCATCTGAGATGTCTAACAAAACAGTGTTAAATGTGTGCCCTTGTAAGAGGTACTTACAATAACATCTCAAATTTTTGCTGTAATAATTTGTGATCAAGTTATCAATGACCTGCTACTTCAGTAGGCTTCAATATATAATGGTCTGATTGCTATTCAAGATGTATTCACACACACTGTGCTTATCCACTCTGTGAACTCATATTACGATCCTGATTCCTTAAAGCTACTTAGGCCCTTGATGAAAACAAGAAGCCTAGATATGAACTATCAGTAGTAGTAAGGCCTAAAACAATATATATTGTTTGTTTCCTGTAACAGTCCAAGAAAAATTAGGGTAGGTAGGTAGGAAGGTTTTTTTAAGTAATATTTTTAGTGATAAATGGTAGGCTCATAGCTGAACTGTTCATGTTTTTCATTTGGAATACCATGTTTGTGATTCAAAATGTCGTAAGATATAGGTCAGGGCCAAAAAAATAGGGTATGTCGGGTTACAGGAAACAAACAATTATTTTTTTAGGCCTAAGCAACATGTCATATGATCTGTGGAGTTATTTCATGCAGGGTGATATTGGCAAGATGCCAGAATTGCACAGAATCATTAACCTGTTCGGCCCTCGTAGGTCAAGGTTATTTGAAACTTATGAAACTAGTTGAATAATATTTAGAGGTAGTTTGCTAACTCAATTTATGCATGTCTAGTCTAGCTTTATCATCAACAACTTTCATTTTTTTTTCAAATTTTGTTTGGATACATGATTATTTTATCTTCACAGTTACCAGCCCCTTATTTCTCTTCAGGCATAACTTGGTCACACAAACATCGCAAGTTCATAACTGAATCATTTGATCTGTTAACTTTTCTGTAAAGTCTCTCATGATCAATTAGGCCTTGTGTATACTGTGCAGTATCAACTCTGGTGAGACCTGTTATCATATGCCTGTTATCTTTTCATTATGTAAGGAAAGCTAACCCACCCCCTGTCTCTGGTGAACCCTGTTTGTTTTCTTATATCACACAGGGTAACAAGCAGACACATTCAACCCAACTGACCTACTTTTTGAGAGGTTGTGGAGTCAAATACCAACCACCCTTCAACCCCCACATTTCTACCCCACCAACTATAAAGAACCTTGTGTTTTGTTATCTAGGCCTACAAGAATTAAAGCTAGTAAGGGGATGTGAAGTGAAACAGTTTTCTAATTTTATTTGAATCTGTTTTATGGATGAAAGATATTTTATGGTGAGAAATTCAAGCCTGAGCATGTGTGTGTAGTATTACTGTGTAAGCCATGGGGCGGTTCAATGAGGGACAGCTAAACCTAGTAAGTGGATGTGAAGTAAAACATTATTCTAATTTTATTTGAATCTGTTATATTGCTGAGAATTTCTTTGATGAGAAACTTCAAGCCCGAGCATGTGGGTGTGTTTTATTACTGTGTTACAAGCCATGAGGCGGTTCAATTGAGGGATCCACTCGCAGGCGCACATGTCTAATGTTGATGATGATGTCATGCTAACACATCAGGTGGTGGCGGTCACATGTGCTGCATTGAATCATCCAAGAAACCACCATGTGACTTTTCGAGTAGTATCACACCAACACATTGCATCAGCCAACACCCTGGCCATAGGCAATCCTTCTGTGGTCTTTCAATGTTTCATTGAATAAATATTTCATTTAAGGTAGATATTTTGTAGTCCTTAGATATGGGTGAGGCAATACTTGGGGTTCTGCAATGCTTTATGATATAGTATATATTATGTTGTTCATGCTCTATACCATGGTGTAGAATTTCCCTGTTTTGTACTTAAAATGAGACCTGTCCAATACTTCTAAAGTGGGTTCATACCTTAAGGAGCAATTTTTGGACTTGAAAACAGCAGGCCTCGAGACCAGCATATTGCTTCTGCATCAAAGAGGTGAATCAGAGATATCTTTATTTAATCTGCAAATAGCAAAATTTTCCAAAATTTCTGCCTGTCCACAGTGTCCAGATTTAACCACTTGTCTACTTCAAATCAACCAACTACTCTCAATAGCCTATTGTGTCAAGAAGGCAATTAACACTTCAGCCATGTGTTGAAATATGATTTGTTGAATGAAGATTTGGTTATTATTACCCCCAATAAATCAAATTATTCATAGAAATGTTTGCATGTCCAAAAAGGAAGTTTTCAGGAAACTGACTGTCGAAAAAGACAGACTGGACTGGTCCTGGCTAAGTCCCTGTCAGGAGAAGTGTCTGGCAAGTTGATCAGCTGCTGCAGCAGCAGCGTGATGAGGCAGAGGATGAGGGATGAATGTAGCGATGAGGAGATGACTAACAGGGAGAGACTTAGAGAGGGATTATTGATTTCTCTCACAGTGACAAGCCATTTCCTCACAGCCTTTTCTCAGCTGACTGCGCCGCGACAAAAAACACCTTTTCCAGAAAAGTGAACAACCAGATAGGGCAGAATGTTCTCCCTGATCGTACGTAGTCTGGTGCCGCGATATGGAACTACTCTCTAAAGCTGATCTCTACAATAAAAATAGCTTCCTTCTCTGTTTTTTTCTTGGCTGACTGCCTTGTGAAATAATCATCTTTTCTAGAAAAGTGAGAAACTTCAGATGGCAGAATGTGCAACCTTATCATAGACTGGTGTGGTACTCTTCAAAGCTGGAATATACTGATATACTGATTTCTCAGTTTCATAGTTTGATTTCTTAGTTGTGTTGTTATTTTCCTTTAAATATTCTTTTTATGGATTAAGTCAAGCGAAGTACTTATTTCTATACAAATGGACGTTTTTCTCTAAATTCTAGTAAAATAAACTTGTCATTCTGTTTATTCACTCCTTTATTGAATGATAGAGTATTAGAGTATTTATTTAGTGTATTGATGGCTCTGCCTTAATTCTTAAAGCAATCTGAGAATAAGGTTGGAAATGAACATGCTGCAGCTCTGGTCAACTTGTGATAACTTCTTTAGATTCGCACATTTGCTTAGGACCGTTTGGTGCTGTTGCCCTTGTCTATCTAGATGCTACATCTAGCAGGGTACAGGGTGTCAATGGCATCATTGGGGTACAGGGTGTCAATGGCATCATTGGGGTATGGGGTACAGGGTGTCAATGGCATCATTGGGGTACAGGGTGTCAATGGCATCATTGGGGACTGGGGTACAGGGTGTCAATGGCATCATTGGGGTACAGGGTGTCAATGGCATCATTTGGGTATGGGGTACAGGGTGTCAATGGCATCATTGGGGTATGGGGTACAGGGTGTCAATGGCATCATTGGGGTATGGGGTACAGGGTGTCAATGGCATCATTGGGGTACAGGGTGTCAATGGCATCATTGGGGTATGGGTCACAGGGTGTCAATGGCATCATTGGGGTATGGGGGACAGGGTGTCAATGGCATCATTGGGGTACAGGGTGTCAATGGCATCATTGGGGTATGGGTCACAGGGTGTCAATGGCATCATTGGGGTATGGGGTACAGGGTGTCAATGGCATCATTGGGGTATGGGGTACAGGGTGTCAATGGCATCATTGGGGTATGGGGGACAGGGTGTCAATGGCATCATTGGGGCATGTTTTTTGACACGTACCTTATTGTGGTTTCAGTATGAAAGCATGTCATGCGTAGGGGTTGAGGGAAGTTCAGTTTCACTGCTGATTGCACCTCTCTGAGTGAAACCCTACAGGTGGCTGTGTAATATAGTAATTTAGGTCACTGGGACACTCAGAGGGTTTCTGGAGATGCTGCGTCTTCTCCAAGGCTCGAAATCACTTTTTTCCTGGGTGCCCAATTGCATTTTAAAGCTATTCAAAGGTGGTGTGTATAGAAACCAGTTACTGAATACATCTTTGGGCTCTCCGCAGAAATATGAAAGAGCTGCAGTAGAATATTCATGGGAGCCATGGACTCCTGGCTTTAGCTAATTTTAAGCCCTGTTCTCTTCCTGTTTTGACACCCATTAATTTTAATGAGGGATTTCATATTTTTGGAAGGGAAAACAATTGGCCACTAAGCATGGAAGGTGAACTATTTTGAGGAATATGTATTCAATTAATTCCATTACTAGACATCGAACACAATATTGAAGGCCTCAACCCAGTAGAAAAAGGACCAAACATGAATGAGCATCTTTCCATCATAGCCGTAGGTAAATTAAACTATAGGTAGCCTCTGTCGATAAAAGTACATGTATGTTTCTTAAATTGTCGGTTGGCTATTTATAGCAACAATTTTGTGCCATTTGATTTCAAACCATTCATTGCTGCAGATCACCTTGACAAGAGTCTATGTATCTTTGATACTAATGAAGAAAAATTGAGAAATAAGCATTGATTTTCATAATATTTGAAGTTGAAGTTTGAGTTGAAGTTACGGTTCTGATCAACATCTCTGAAAATAATTTTTGAGGAAAAAGCTTGGGTCATGAATTTTCAATAATACTTTTGAACTGAGACTAATATTTTTGCATCGGCTTCTTGGAGGAAGCGGAAACCAGAGGGTGATCATCTGCCAGTTGTGGGTCCATGTTTGTGGCCTATATATAGCCAGACTCATAAATAAGCTCTCTGCAGCTGGCTCATATTGTGTCTGAACGCCTAAGATATTTCGTGTGTGATAGTAGAATTCACCCCAACACACACCTTAGTGCTTATAATCATTTACATGGCTTAGCTTATATCAAACCACTGGATTTCAAACAATCAAGGAAAATATGATCAGATTTGATTAACAAGACGGGGTTTAGTACTATGTTTTCTGATGTGGCAATCCTCTATTTTACTTTATTTCGAACCCTATGGTGAATGCATGTTGCTAGTAGGTATTACCTTTCCTATTATGAATTTGTTCAGGTCTTGAGTGATGCATTAGTCATATACACCAATGTGGTATACCAGGTATAGACCTGTTGATTTGTGATCACAGTTTGTTTGTCGAGTGTCTGACTTGTCAATCCTCATTCCTTAGATCCTGTTCATTTACTCTAGTACCCCTTTTATGAAAGGCGGACACACCTATATGTTGGGCAATGGCTGTAGGTATACAGGAACAAAATATATACCGATGTGGTATAGACCTCTCGGTTTGTGATCGCAATGTGTTTGTTGAGTGTCTGACTTGCCAAACCTCATTCCTTAGATCCCGTTCTTCATTTACTCTAGTACCCCTTTTATGAAAGGCGGACACACCTATATTTGTGGGGCAGTGGCAGTAGGTATAGATGAACAAAATACACTTGCAACCAACCAAGGCTTGCATGTGTAAAGCAACTGAATGGCTATATCAGCACATTTATCACACTCGAAGCTTGATCCACACACAGTGCTGTTGAACTGCTGTAGATAGAACCTTCTAGAACTAGGTCATTGGACCATATGTGTTAAACCACTAATGCTCACAGCAGCCATAGGCAGCCTGGCAATCGTGTTGACTATTTCATACAAAAGCATAGTTAGGAAATATTTGAATGGGGAATGTTGATCAGAACACTACCAATGCCTCTCCTTCAAATATTTTGTAAAATCATTCTTAATTTCAAAGTTGTTGTTAGAAGTATCAAAGATCCAGATGACAATTTTAAGAGTAACTCTTAAGCATTCATTAATAGGTTAAATGCATATTCTACTGCTTGCATCTATAAGCTGTACTTAATATTATTATACCTCACGTGAAAATACTCTCATCCCATTGGATGAGAGGCATGTGTCAAAGCTGTTAGCAACCTGTGTCTCTATAGGTTCCTTGACAGCGGTCACCATTCGACGTATTAGCACCCGCTGTCAAGGAGACGACGTATTAGCAGCCGTTGTCAAGGTGACGTTTCATGATTCCCTATATTGTTGAGGACGTCATGCTTTCAAGATCCCCGCGCGTGGCGAAAGTATTTCAAGGCTTCAGCAGAATGCCGCCGTCAACAATGGAATTATCTTATTGTTGGGAACAACTTGCGCGAGTCTCTCAATTCAGGGGAAAAAGTAAAATCTCAACCCGGTTGAGATGGTAGGTTGTTCAGGAAGGATAAATTAAATACATGTATTATATCCCAACATGGTCAGTACGGTAAACCTGCTGCTCCGAAATTACACTGCCCAAGTGAGTTTTGTAAGTTTCAACTTGTCATGAATTTTGGGTGCCCGGGGGTGGGGGGTGTTGTTCGGTATAATAAAACAAATGTGACATCCCTGCGGGGTTGCTAACATGGTAGTCTACCCCTCGTGAGCATTGTCACCTTCGGGCTACGCCCTCGGGTGACAATGCTCACTCGGGGTAGACAATCATGTTAGCAACCCCGCAGGGATGTCATATTTGTATATTAGTAGCTACATACAGCATACACATACTTTTTGGGGGTAATAACCAAATATTTTCCTATCAACCCATCTTCTAGGTCATGGCTGAAGTGTGAATTGCCCTTTTTGACAACATTAGGATATTGAATCTAGTTGGTATAAGGACAGCTAAATCTGGTCAGTGGATGGGCAGAAATTTTTGAATTGCTGTTTTGTACAGTCATTTTTAAAATCCTGGCTAAGACGCTGCATGGCAGCTGTTGGAAGTGTCACCTCCTCCTATCACTTGGTGGTGGTGGGTTTTATGTGGTTTGACATGCCTCATTACCCAGGCCCTATGATAGCAGCCCTGGGATTTCCAATCACTCCCTATCTGTCCTGCTTGTTAAGTTGTTATCCTATAGATAACAGGATCACACCTTTCCATTCACTGTGATGACCTTGATTACGGAACAGAGAGCATTTCTGTAGCCATTACAAAACATGTGGCAATGGCTTTTAGGTAACACATTTGTAAATCACATAGACAACATTAGAAATGGTGGTAAGTCATGAGGTGGTTTATCAGTTGTTGATTGCCTATATGGTAGCAAAGGTTTATGTAATAGTATGATCCACCTATGATGGTAGTGTTTAGAATCATCATCAGTTTTCATCTTAATTAATTATTAAGAATTTGCATTTATTGATCAATTATAGTAGATTACTTTATTTACATCTAGTAGTTATTATGTACAAAAATGATGATGCTTGAATTACACCAATCGGCATTTTGTGGTGTCTAGGTACAAGAATAAAACATGTTTCTGTGTTTTTTTTGTGACATTTGTGGTTTATCCTGTGGCAAGAACTGGTATAAAGTGATAGTACTTAGCTAATCTTCACTAAAATATGAGCAATGGTCATTATGCGAAAATTATTTATAACCGGTTGTGCCATTGATTGTGGCAAAATGATTGATAAATTCATTATAAATGATTAACACTAAGCTATTATATGATATGCCTAGTCTCCGCTAGTTAGATTATTAGATGTTCCAGGCATGCCTCTGCTGCTGGAGAATATAGAACTGACATCTCTTAGGCACTGGGAGATTTAACTAGCTTAGCGGGAACCGTCATAATTATAGCTACTAGACCAATATTGTAAGTAGAGCCCCTCGCTATACTTCCCAGAAGAGGTGAACGAACTGGCTCCTGACCAATATGGTTATAAGTTGCACAGGTTCTCTCTTTGTGAATCACATAATTGGTTACTTATTCCCTTTCCCTACCCCTTTTCTCTTCACACTTCCCCAAGAGGGGATTTGATTTGCTTGTGAATAATTTCCTCTTTGTGTTGTAATTCCATCTGTTGGTTATTCCCTTCTCCCTTTCCTTTCCTTTGCATACAGCCCAAAATAGTTAGCTCATGAATATTGCTCATTCACCACCTAAAAGGGACTCCTCCCTTCGAAAAAAGAATTTTCGATTTTATGATAGTCCCTTCAAGGACAACGACCCTTCATGGTAACAATGAAAGCTATTCGTTTTGATAAACGCATACCGAGTATGAAGACCTCAGGATGTCCCAGATCCTTGTTGCAAAAAGTATTGTAGGCACATACAAATTGGGTCCTGTTATTATTTAGTTATTATCAAACATAAATGATGTTATTGTGTATCAGTTCCTGTTTCTTCTGGGTTGGAGGAACCATCTCCACCCCCACCACATGTGTGACCTAATTTATCACACCATTCACTTATGTCATCAGTCATCACTATGGCTCCCTGTATGTGACACACACATAACCACCAGTGGTCTCCCAGTGGGGAGGGACCTCTGCCCTCACTTGAGGAGGAATATTTATTTAGGTAGTCTGATTTGTCTCTAGGGAGGCACTGCTTTTAACTTAGAGCCCATACCCTTTGTTATTTAACCCTTTCATGCCCAGTCCCTAGGTGGTTCCAGAACTTGATTTGAATTGAAATGTAGGTTAAATATTAGGCTCAAGTCACTCTATAGGTTAGAATTTGAATTGCTTTGTAATTCATCTTTTGGTGTTATATTTCATTTTTGGAAAGTGATGAGTTAAAAGGTATCTTTTGGTTGGCATTCTCGGGATAAAAATTCTCATCTCCAAGGATTAAGAGTTGAGTACTTAGGGATAGGGGTCAAAATGAACTCTTGAGGTTCAATATCCTTTTAGGGAAGGTGATCCTTTACAGGGCAGGATTCCTGTTCAGGTAGGAAGGTATTTAATTTCAGTCTCCTCAAACTTTATGCTGGTTGTGGCTATTTTTTGGCACTGCAAAATGATACAAAACTAAAAAATGACTAAAACCCTGGCACATGGTTACCTACTCATCTGAAAGTACTCAGGGAGAGCTATCTAATGAATACCAACATGACAGGGTTTAGATGGTTTTCAAAAATCTTTGCATCCCTGTGATTTGGACAAAAGTAGTCTCAGCATTGGAAGGGTTAAGGGTTCAATTCTGGCATAGGAAAATGGGGTTACTGTTTGGTCTCCCAGATTTTTGATTCATGATCTAGAACACTGGTTAACTTTCATTCTCTCAAGGATTAAATTCCTGATGGTGGAAATAGGGGTAAAGTTTCGCTCTCCCAAGGCTGTGGTGCCTGTAGGGGTAGGGTGACTGCACGTGATATATTTGTGTGCTCAGGCATCAGTGAAACGCGATAGTTATATGTATTCCGTGTCATGTCCCACTGGCTCCTGGGACAACGACAGGTTCACTCGCGAACTTTGACCTTGCTTATTAACCCATTCATTCCTGGAGTACCCAAGTCAGACTTTTTAGCAAAAAGTAGTGCATTCTGGTCTTAGAAGGAATCATTTATACATTTCCTCTGAAATTCTGTCATATTTTTAGAGGAATTCAGTATTTTGTCAGGCTATCTATGAACTCCTGGTTTGAATGAAATAAAATGAAGGTCAATGTCTAGGGTCAGTTTGTTAGCGGATTTAGTGAAGGACAATCTCTAGGGTTGGAAGTATGTATCATGAGTTTATGTGAAGGTCAATTTCTATTGTAATTAAACCCAGACAAAGAGCATTCTGTGTACTAGTTGTCACTTTTTAGAATGATAGTGAGTTACATAATGGACTTCTATTTTGTTTTATTTTGATGATAATTTATCTATTGCGTTATCTCAGAAAATCAGTGCAAATGCATGCATGCTTTGAGTTCTATGTATACATTATGTGCAACCTCTGACTTGAAAGGTGCTGATCAGAAGCTGGTGCCTAGATAGGTCCCAGATCCCAACTATACGCAGCCATAAAATATTCACAGTGCTGTTCAGGCGTGAAGCATGTACTTTACCTGCTTGGGAAGTGCTTGCTAGGCAGATATTTTATGATTGTATACTGCTTTAGTGTACCTTTGTGATCAGCAATAAATATGAACGAAATATGTGCAGAGCTCGAAATTATGATTCTTTCCAGGGAGCCCTATTGCATCTTCATAAGCTTCATAAAGGTGTTGTGTATATCAAACAGTACATCTTTTGGTTCCCTGCAGAAATTTTAGGGAGTCCGCTAATTTCGAACCCTGGAATGTGGGAGTCCTGAAAAAAAAATAGAACGTAAACCTCTGCTATGTCCAGACACCCTGTTGGATAGATATTAGCAAAGGCTGATGGACTATTTCATCAGCCTTTGGTATTAACCCCTCAAATGCAGTGGCTACTTTCGTCCAATGTACAAGGATGCGACGATTTTTGGAAAACTGCCTTTATAACCCTGTCGATGTCATGTTGGTATTCATTGAAATCTCGCTGAGTACTCTCACATGAGTACCCATATGCCAGGATTTCAGTCATTTTTCAGGTTTTTGCATCATTTTATATTGGCCAAATTAGGCACCAGCAGCATGAGGGTTATGTGGCCCTGGCTGACTCATCCTGGATGCTGATGTTCACCTCCTGATATACGTTTGAGCCACTCTCTGACACAGACCCTAAATCTCCTGTCCGTTTGTTTGGCCAGTGCATAATGTTGTGCTGTTACCCTGATCATGACTCATCGCATGACCTTGCCGTCTGTGACCTCCACGTCGAGGGAGTGTGCGTTAGTTAATCTGCACTCAGCATGTACAGGGTATGTCTAGGTCCAGTCCACCACTTGCACAAGCTCTGGGCACATGTAATATCCTAATGGATATAATCATAGCACTTGGTGAAGTTGGTGTACAGGGTATGTCTAGCTCCAGTCGACCACATGCACTATCTCTGTTCGCATGTAATGTCTAAATAGATAAACTTGTAGCAGATACAACCATTCAGCCATGATCAATTTGGTACTTGTTCCTATTCCAACCTATTTATGCTAGGGTGGTCCTCTAGAAATTGTGATACTTCTATGATACAAAATATTTGAAGAACAGTTGTTGGTTATGTTCTGAATTACATTCCTCTTAAAAATATTTACCAATGTTGCCTTTCCTAGCAGAAATTATCACGTTTCTTAATGGGTTAGCAAGCAGCACTCACATATGGGTGTGTGCATGGTCTGACACACATGGAAATATATCTTTATAAGAGAGCAATATTTTGAGGATTATAGGGAAGTATTTGGAAAATCAAGATATCAAATTGAAAAAACGATATAAATTTGCCTCCCACTTAACATGTTGGCCACTGGATTCCACCACTTTAGTATTATTTCATGGGTAAAGATTGTCACATCACTTATAAAATGCTTTCAATTTCTAAACCATGCTTGAGTTAACATGAGGGCGAACACAGTGTTTGTTGTATTTCTGTGTCAATGAGTAGAACTTATGTTACCATAAATGCCTTTGAACTCGCCCTATCATTCTGGACATGAATGGGTTAAAGGCTTGTTACAAAGATATGTAGATAGCAGTACTTGACAAAACCCAAATTTAAACTAGTTCAACAGGATAAGATGCCCTAAATTTTCCTGACACTTTTACTGGCCCTGGATGAGTGGGCTATCTTTGTAGGCAAGCCATGTTTATGCCTCAAGTTTTCACTCCCTCACAATTTTATAGACATGTGCTAATGGGCTATCGTTGATTGTTAGCCATGTTTATGCCTTGAATTTCCACTTTCCCTGACAATTATATAGCAATGGGATAGTGCACTATTCTTGTTGATGAGCCATGTGTGTGTGCACTGTTGACCAGAAAATTCAGCTCTGTAAAAGGTCCATGAGTTCTTTGGCCATTGGTTGTGTGCATGTTATTTATACTACCACTGAGCAGGTCCTACTTTTGCCAGTGTGTTGTTCTGTACTATTGTGACAACAGGCCACTGGTAGCGCACACACTGAGCCAGGCTAACAATAGTCGCTAGTGGCGGTGGTGAGTGGGTGGGTCATTGTGTTTGTGCATGCTGCAAGCACAGGCAGCTAGGCCACAGCAGGTTACGCCATGTGCCCTACAGTACTTCATGCAGAAAAGCTGATCAAATAAATGAATTGCAACTGGCAATCATTATGTCATAGGGTAGTAGTAGGTATTGTACAACAATGAGGCTTACAAATCTTAAGTCTTACAAATTTAGTGTACTTGAAACATGCACTCATACTAGACATTAGGATATTCACTATTTAATTTGAACTTGCGCATACCTTATTCGAAATATAAATGCAATGGTTGAAACTCAGAGTTTTCTTTGATTTTCCCCACATGTATAAGTATTACACACTTATTAAGCCATTTGCATTTAGATTGCACACATTTTCTGACATCATGGGAAGGAAGTCTTTAGTTAGGGTACTTAAATCCTTCAGCTGCTGGTGGCTAATTTGGTAAATACGGAGCAATGTGAAAAGAGCTGAAAAAAGACTGAAACCATGGCAAATGTGCACCCGTATGTTAGTACTTAATGAGAGCTTTCCAATGAATACCAATATGACAGGGTTTAGACAATTTTCATTTTAAAGTATACATTATTACCAAATTATTAGGAGATATGTGAGTTTGGTTTTCATTAAGATTTTACTTATTATAATTAATAAATATTTTCTGGAAAATGCACAGGTCAAAAGGATGCTGTGAAACGTATGAGTTCACAACATATTGGCAGTTACAGGCATGAATGGGTGAAGTAGCATCTTTTCTTTATGCATCCTACCAGCTTGGTCGGCTGATCTCCAGAAGCATGTTCACACCTATTTATAGTTATGGGTCATGGTTTCGTTTTGTGTAAAGCCACGTTGCATTGCGCTGAACATGAGTGAGAGAGGCTGCCTTGCGCAGACTGAGAGCATACAGACTGCTTAGTTGGCAACTTTCACAGACAAACAACATACTTCAGATTTATGCTTACAGGAAAAAGGAAAATTAATTTCCACCTGACCTGGATTGATACACATGTATTTGTAAATAGTTCAGGAGTCATTGTACAACATATATGGGTTTCATTTTATACAATTTTAGTTCTTATGGAATTTGTAGACAATAGAAATGCAAAGTTTACAACAGCAAAGGAGGTTAACACTCTGTGTAATGTTATTAATGATTTATGAAAAAACAACACATGTGGCAAGTCATAGCTTGAGTTGGTTTTGGCAAGTTGCCAGTGGTACTGGTAGGTTGGAAGTAGGTCAGCTGTGCCATCCTGTAGTGGTGCATGATGAAGTGGGGGAGGAACACATGACAGGGAGAGAGAGAGAGAGAGAGAGAGAGAGAGAGCACAGTGGTAGGCAGTGCCAGAGGTCACTGCCAAACGGAGGTCAAATCATATCTCGAGGGGTCGGCAGTTTGGCCCACATGGACATTGGAACCGCTCTGTGTCACTTGAAATAAAATCTACTGATTTATAAAGAGGTTTTTATTTTGAGGGGGGGGGGGGGGGTGAGAGGTAATTGGGTTAATGGGAACTGACTAGTTAATTCCATTCCCGGTGTGATGACAACAGTTACTCTATTGATCCATTGTGATCAAGGTCAGATAATAAACCTATTGTTTAACCCATTCATCCTCAGAGCTCCCATTGGGTGGGTGGAGAGAAGTTGGTCAACCCTTTCATGCTTAATGAAAGCGATACCCTGGATATAGGACACTTATGTCAATAAGGCCTAAAAAAAAGTTGTTTGTTTCCTGTAACCCTACCCTAACAAGTTTTTATTCAAAAAAATCCCTACCCTAAAGTTTTTTTCCACCCATCCAACTCCAAATCAACGTAAAACATGCATCAAACACACATTTTGCCGACCTACCTACCCTATTTTTCTTCGGACCGTTACAGGAAACAAACAATATTTTTTTCTTGGCCTAACATGGGCATTCACCCTTATGCTGCTGGAAGCTAATTTTGCCAATACAAAATGACACAAAAAGCTAGAAATTGGCAGGAACCCTGTCTTATGGGTAATCATCTGAGACAAATCAGCGAGAGCTATCTAATGATTGACAACATGACAGGGTTTAGATTGTTTTCTAAAATTTTTAAATCACTGTGCTTTGGACTAAAGAAGCCTTAGCATTGAAAGGGTGAAGAACCTCTGTACCAGAATATATGAAAGAGAGTTGCTTGTGGTGGTTCAATTATCATTTCCTCTTTAGATGTCTCGGCACTTCTTTTACAGGAAGAATTTCACCAAAAGTTTCAGGCTTTGTATGGCAGCTGTGAACATAAATGCATTAATCCATTCGTGCTTGAATCAACCTAGTAATTAACTGTTTGGGAAGTCATAGGGAGAGAGGTGGTTAATACTTTCACGTCCAGATCAACTGGGGCCTGAAACTGTCAGAGAGGAGTGTATAGAGACTCACTATGTATTCTGAATATTGAACACTTCTGTAACTTGAGTTAGGGTTAATACTTGATGATATAGGGCTTCTAGTTAGCCCTACTTGTTAGTAAGGCCTAAAAAAAAAATTGTTTGTTTCCTGTAACACCCCAGGAAAAATTAGGGTAGGTAGGAAAATGTTTTTATTTTAAGAAATCTTTTTAGTGATAAATGGTAGCCTCACAGTTGAGCTGTTCATGTTTTTCATTCGGAATACCATGTTTTTGATTCAAAATGTCATAAAAAGATTTCGTGTAGGGCCAAAAATATAGGGTAGGTAGGGTTACAGGAAACAAACAATTTTTTTTTTTAGGCCTAACATCTATATATTTATCACATTCATTCTAATAAGTGTTGTCTTGCCGCATGATTCTCTTAATGATAACTCGCTCAAAATATTTGAAAGAAAGTTTTTTATCGTGTTTGATCAACATTTTTCGTTCAAAAAATTTCTGGAAATTCTATCAGTCAAGAAGATTTCAATAAGATAGGATGTTTATGGACACTGCATACATGACTGTGTTAGTGTAGGGGTAGGACCTTCTAGTCTCTTCCCATGAGTACTTAGTGTGTAAGGGTCTAAGCAACCACATGGTGCCTATGTTGGAGCCCGGCCAATTTTCAGTGGTCAGATTCGTACTTTAATTCATGGGTCATTCCAGCCTCAAATACCTCTTGCTGCTATGGACCCGATGTGGTCAAGTCTCACTCTGCCAAGCCCAAGGCACGATCATAGTGAGAGCCTGCCAAATCATGTCTGGCACACTTAATGTATGTGCTAGCCTGAGGAAAGCTTTCATAAGAGAAATTATATTGCAAAATATGTCTAGGGCAATTCTCACATGCCATGTGGGCTTCATTAAAAGGATTTTTGCTTATCTTTAATTGTAGAAATGTTCAGACCTGACACCACATGGCTTTTTGGAAGGGAATGTATTTACTAAACTGATCTGTTACTCGAGGTAGTAATATCATTGTGCAGTGTTTACAAGATACAAACCTCAAAAGTCAAAACACATTTTCTGTCATGCCTAGTTCTTGTACCTATTGGAAGAAATTGGATAAGAGCAAAGTAAGTGTATTAAAACTATAACTACCCATCTGTTTTGATTGCAGATAGGCTCAAGAAATCATCAGTTGGAAGTGTCCATGTATGCAATATATCAATGACACTAGGGTTCATTCGGTGCATTTGCGCCTAGACAATAACGACGTTTTCTATCCCAGCATTCCTGTGGGTACTAAATAACTCATAATTCCGGCCAGCACCAGCAGGCAGCAGGCCTGTGGGGGAGATGCACCGCCGAGTGCTTTCCCATAACATTTAACGAGAAACTTTTAGCATTTCCTTTATACTGTGGGGGTAGGGGAACCTATACAGCATGACATATGACATACATTTGATCAATTTCCCTATATTAGGAGCTAAGGATTTTATTATTTTGTACACTAGGAGCCAAGGTTTTGATCATTCCCTAGAGAAGTAGCGGAGGATTAGGAGCTAAGGATTTTATTATTTTGTACACTGGGAGCTAAGGCCCTAGAGAAGTAGCGAAGGATTAGGAGCTAAGGATTTTATTATTTTGTACACTGGGAGCTAAGGCCCTAGAGAAGTAGTGAAGGATTAGGAGCTAAGGATTTTATTATTTTGTACACTGGGAGCTAAGGCCCTAGAGAAGTAGCGAAGGATTAGGAGCTAAGGATTTTATTATTTTGTACACTGGGAGCTAAGGATTTGATTACTCTCGAGACTAATAAGAGTTAACCCTTATTTTGCTGGTGACTAATTTGACCAATAAAACATGATGCAAAAAAAAAAGAAAAATGACTGAAACTCTGGCACATGGGTACTCATATATGAGAGCTCAGCAAGAGCTATCCAATGAATACCAACATGATAGGTTTTAGATGGTTTTCAATTTTTCTAGGTCCTTGTATTTATGACGTAAGTAGTCATAGCATTGGAAGGGTTTAGTATTTGATCATTTCCTTAACTAAGACTGAAGGATTGATCATTCCATAGACTAGGAGCTAGTCTAGGCTGACCTCCAAGTAGTTATAAAACGTGATATGTTTCCAGTTGATTAGTCTCAGCTGGGCTGTTTCCAGCAAAGTAAACAGGAAAACTAGCATTACCCAATACTAGTCTAGTACTGTGTAGCTCTGAGGCTATTTACAGATACCACATGCTCAGTCAAACATGCGCAATTGTTCATCTAAAAAAAAGAGGAGGAAATGACCTTGAAATACATTACTTAAGCCTTATGTATATGTCATTAGCCTTGTGGTTGGATTTAAGATTGGTTATGGATGAATACTCTTGTAGTCTCATGCAAACATCACATACAGTAATATTAACCTATTTTTCTAGGCTATTTTAATTGATATTTCAGGGAATCTTAAAAATAAAAATGTTTATTTTCATGTGTTCTGGCCATTCATTGTTAAATCATGATTAGCCAATATTTAGGCCATATTTCATTGTTATACAAAAAATACCTTTCATTTAAAGACATTTCATGACACTGGGTGAGAGGATTAATTAGGTTTTCTGGGCATGGTACAGGTTATTCGCAGATATGTAGGTGGAGTTGTAGGTAGATGTGTAACATCGCCTTCGAGCTGAATCCATCGATTGATCCATCGCCTAAGCAAGCACAAGGCAAGATTTCATGCCTGACTTGCTCTATTGCTACTATGATAGGTGTGTGAGGCCGTGTTTAGGCACACACATCCTCCTTTCATACAGAACTCATATTAACCCATTAATGCTCACAGTCGCCAAAACAACCTGACATTTTAGGTAAAATCTTTCAGGCAAAAGCTTGGTTTGGAAAATATTTGAAAGAAACATCATAGCCATGAGGATATCGAGAGGAATCAGTTGGATACCTAACCAGGATCTCAGCCAGGATTTAGAAAGAGGGTGCAGAAAATTGACAAGTTTGGGTGTTCTTTAGGGTGTTCTTTTGTCAACTGACATCACAATATGCTCAGATTATAACTGAAAACATCTATTTATATATTGAAATGTGGCATAGAATTTTCATAGAGATTCCTCACAATTTTTTTTTGATGTCCTAAGGCCACTCCAATTTAATAACTTGTCTTACGAGCTTTTTTTGGAAAAAAATCCTGTCAGACTCCAAAAAAAAAGAAAAAAAAAGTCACCTTTGGTGTCTTACGGAAGAAAGTGGTTTTGAAATTTTCTGTCAGACTCCAAAAAAAAAAAAAAAAAAGTGCAAGTTTTAAGAATATTCTTTGTAAGGGTGATTCAATCAACTACAGAAAGCTATCATTGCTGCAGTAGAGCCTCAGACTTGAGGAGGTATACCTCCCACCCTTCAGGTTACAGGGATTAATTGATTGATTGATTTTATTTAGTTGAGAATAGGCTTGTAGAAACATATCGCTACCAGTCCTAGTCGTCAGACTCTAAAAAAAATAAAATTAATAAAAAAGTCACATTTTTCAACTTTTTTTTATATTCCAAAATGGCTCATATTCTACCTCCTGAGCACGTAAGACAAGTAAATAAATTGGAGTGGCCTAAGGGGTGATTGTTTAGGGTTTGGGTGTCCAAATGATGGCCAGATACCCTGCTGGCTAAGACTATGTACCTGAGCCAAATACAAATAAGAGTAGTGAGAAGAGAGGATGTAAACTAAATAATCTTCCTAATTAGTTGTTGAGGAAGTGAGGCTTTTTAGATTACAACCCGAAAGCCAGGGTTGCCTGCTGGTGTGCCATGTGGTGTTCAAATATGCAAATATTGCCTTACTAAGCTTTTGGAAAGGTAGGATGTTGCTTGATGGTCCTAGCCAGCAGGGCAGCTGGGCATGAATTTGGACACCCGAATCTTAAAAAATCACATACTAGGTCACCAAGATGTCAATTTCAAGTAAGTAATTGAATATTCTTTAATCTAAAAGTATAGATATGACATTGCATAAGGATGGTATGCCCTTTCTCAATAAGTAAATTTATCTTTATGGTTGTAATCTTGATACATGTATATTACAGTCTTGCCTGAAAAAAGGGATGCAAAAAGAGTTATCAATTCCCAATTGTGGTAAACCAGTTTCTAAATTCTTGCAAAGACCTTGCATTGCTTTGTTCATTTGTTCATTTTTAGATCACCAGTATGTGTCCTTTGGATCTATGATTCTTATGATAATTTTTCCACATGAAAATCTCAAGGTGAAATAGATATCACCAAAATAGCGAGGATGTTTGTAAATGCCACAGCGGTGAATAGCATGACACAGACATTTCAAAGCCAGGGGCAATGATACAGACAGATTGCTGGTTGTGGTTTTATGGGAAGTATTGTATTCTTGTGCTGGTTTTGTGGGGGTGATCATGTAATGTTCTAGGATAGAAGTAGCAGCTGTGCTTTACCTAGGCACAGCTTACCTCAGGCGTAGATTATATATATTGTTGTTGGAGAAGAAGAGCTAGGATTTACGTAAAGCCAAGAAAAATGATAGTTCATAATATTAGCAATAGAATAGTCTTATGTATAGTGCTATTTCTTGCTAGAATGTTAAACAGCACTTAAAGCTCTGGAATTTCAATCTGACAGATGTCTACATCACACATATGTTGATGCATTCTTGTGACATTCATCATCATCCTTCTCAATACGATGATGATCATCATCATCATTACAACCATCATCATCCTCCTCTATATGATGAAGACGATGATGATGATGATCATCATCATCATCATCATCACAACCATTATTGTCATCATCATCAATAAAAACATCATCATAATCACCACCACCATCATAATCGCCATCAACACTTCATTCTGTAAGGTACCACCAATTGCCCAATCATTTAATTACTAGTAATGTTTCTATCCTCACTCAGCTGATCTGACTGTTAGTATTCCAATAATTTACTTGAATCCCTGAATTATTCATGGGTGAATGTGGTGAATGGCCTTCAATTCCCTATTTCGTTACTTCCGGCTTCAATATTGATAAAGGGTGGGGACATGCTATTCTATGCTAAGTATACATATTGATCTGTGTAACATACTAAAACCACTTCATGTAGCTTATCTATAGCAATCTGTTTGGTTAGCCGAACTGTTCGCCATGGAATCTTGCTTTGATCATTGTGACATCTGGGTATATACTTTTGAAAATAATTTTGAAATTAATCATAAATTTCTCAAATATTTGAAGGAGGATTATCAGTCGGGTTCTGATCAACATTTCGTTTAGAATTTCTTTTGTGAACTCTCAATCAAGTATTTTCTAAATATTTCTTTCATTAGAGTGATATCACAAATAGTCAGGCGCTATTGCGGGTAATGGGCTTGCATTGGTAACCCTTCCAATGCTGAGGCTACTTTTGTTTTGTCCAAAGCACAAGGATGCAAAGATTTTTAAAAACTAGTTAGAGCCTGTCAAGTTGGTATTCATTGGAAAGCTCTTCTTGAGTACTCTCAGATGAGTACCCATTTGCCAGGGCTTCGGTCAAGTTTTAGGTGTTTCGCATCATTTTGTACAAGCAAAATTGGCTGTGAGCAGCATTGGAAGGGTTAAGCATGCCTGGAGGTTGTTGTAGCCTTCCAATGACATCATTGAGGAGAGCAGCTGCTGTATGCATTACTACTACCTACTCACCACAGCCAGCCAGCCAGCCAGGCCTGGGAGGAGGAGGAGGGGGATCAATATCCATGGTTAGCATTGCAGGGAGGGAAATTAACTAGGCCATCACCACCATAGCCTTAGCCAGCAGGGCGTCTGTGTCTTATTTAAACACCCAAAACCTCAAAAATCACACCACAGGACAACCAAAATATTTTGCGAAGATTTTTTTTGAAATGTCAATTTCAAGCATGTGATTGAATTTTCTCACCTCAATATAATTCTCATGGCATTATATATAGACATCATGCTTTACATCATTAAGTAAATATATACATGTATATGGTTGTAATCTGGGCAAATTGTGGTCTTCTTGAAAATGAGGACGCTCTATAAATCAACATTTGCCAATTCTGGGCACCCTGTTTCTACATCCTGGCTAAGACCCTGATCACCACAACCACCACCACCAATGGGAGGTGGAACGACCGATATTCCTGGAAGCATGCTTCCGCTGACATTCACCAGAATGCAGAATGTTGTCATGGGAATTCTCCCGCATTGATTCCCATCTATAGAGGAGGGTCTGTAATTTCTTGGCCAGGGAGGTTAGGGATACACTGCCATCAAGTACACTTCCTGTTGTACATGTATACTAATGAGTAACAGTTGGAGTAGGACCTTGGATAGGGCGAGGTTCAAATGAATTTCCGTTACCTAGTTACATGTTACTCTATTTGCACTAAATTGCCAGACAGGGCCTAAAAAGATCCAGTGATTGTGTATACTGTACATGCTTTTTAGTCAAAGAGAAATTGTAGCTTAGAAAGGGTGAGACTTGAGAGTAGACATTAATTGATTTTGCTACCTTAGAATCACATGACTAGGTCATTGAACTTCATGTAAATCTGAATTGTTTTAGGGATCCACACTTGGGCCTGCCCGCCTGTTCTAGGCAGGTATCAAGAAACACTGTGGGCAGAGAAAATGTATACAGGTATGTGTCTAGCGCAGTCGAAATAATAGAAGTCCCCTGCTAACGGCAAGAAAGCTTGCAGGGAAATGATTATATGTATGTTGCCTATAACAGAAGGCTGAACACCATTTAGGGGAAAAGATTTTGTCATCTGCAGCCTATCAAAGGTGAGCTCTTTTAGGCTTGTCTAGTGAAGGGAAGACCTGTCCTGAGGGGCAAGTTAATGTCAGGCTGACATTGTCAGCTCACCTTCACATCTGTGCGGGTAGACCTTTGCTTATTTCTGTCTGTTGAGCCGTGCAGGTTGAGTGTTCTGACAACCTAAGGCACACCATAATCCTATCCTTAATCTCAATTGATATCACACAACATCTACATGTACTATCATCAAGTATATTTCATAATTGAAATGCCATTATAGGTTCAGGGCTATTAAAGGTATGATTACCTTTTTACAATGAACACCTGTTGCGCTACTTCTTAATGCAATGGTTTTGCTGTTGAACTCCACTTGAGGGGTTGCCACATGCAGGGTCTGAAGTCACAAGTGTGCTCAAGTGTGTATTCAGGCATCAATTCAGCAATTACGGGAACAGCAAGGTTCATTTCTAGGCCTTTCTTCCATACAAACTAGAATAAGTGGGGAATAAACATAAGGACTGCCTACCCAGTGTGGTGGATGATAGGGTTGCTATGCAGTCCTTGGTTGCTAGGTGATTCGGTGAGGTGTGAGTTACATTGTAACAATGCTCTCTCACATGATCTGGCTGGTTGCTAGGAGCTTGCAAGTACCTGCAATATCTGTAAATTAATTTCAGTAAGTACAGAAATTCCGTTCCTTACTGAATTTGTCTATGCCCTTGTCCAACACCTTAAATTGAATAATTTCTAACTCTGAAATAAAAAAGTTCCTCAGCAACACTCAGTTTTACCATTGTAAGGAAGCTTCTCCCTAAGCACCACAGGAAGGGATATTTAAGTGAGACTACTGCAACAGTGCACCTGCCCCACCCAGGCAGTCAATTCCATTAGCTCTGTGGGTCTCTGAAGGGAAACTATTGTTACAGTATTTAACATACATGCTCTACATACATAGTTTTACAAGGCAGAGCATTCAATCTATCTTCATTCCAGGAAATTTGAAGGAACACAGTGTACACAACAGGTGTAAATGGGTTAAAAAAGAAACTCATTACAGTTAATCCTTCATTAGCCAACATGCTCTTCAACATTTAGAACTATTTTCTTGTATCCTGGCATCATTCACCCCTGGGGGATACCAAAGGCTTATGAGACTCTCATAAGCCTTTGGAGATACTCATAATGTTTTAGAGTTCCCCTGGCAGTGGCATGGATCCTTGAGCAGATAAGTGGAGTGTAAACATAGGTACAGGATGTGAAGGTTGCGTGTAGAAGAGAGGGATTATATAATATTGCTGATCTGTTTGTACAACACCTTGCCCATCTGTGCAGCAATAATTCATCTCTTCCTTTTCGCTAATAAGCCCAAAATGATATAACCTATTTATGATGGTGACCTATAAATTCTGTAAATTAGCGGTATATATGTGTCCAAAACACGGTGGAACTGTATCAAGGATGAGAAGTATCAGTATTTAACCCTAAACTCTCCTACAAATATTTAATGAATTTGTGCCCTTATTATTTAAAATTTAGCGCAATTTATTGAGGGGATCTCAATGCAGGAATGGGTTAATACACTGCTGTTGTTCAGACCTGCTGATAGGTTGATATCTTACTGGTAATAATCATGGTTATCCTTGCAGCAACTCCTATCTTTCAAACACCCTTATCCTTGCAGCAACTCCTATCTTTCAAACACCCTTATCCTTCCAGCAATTCCTATCTTTCAAACACCCTTATCCTTTCAGCAATTCCTATTTTTCAAACACCGTTATCCCCAGTGTACTTGTATAAATTGCATATGATAATGCACTTTTATTTCTCCCCTGCTGTCATCGTTTGCATGATAACATGCTGACCTAGTTCCTGGGTTGTTATCCACTAATTTCCTGCATGATAAACATATGCTCCCCCTCCGTGCTCTCAGCTCTCTGCTCTCGTCTATTTGTAGCCTAGATTTCTAGGCTGTCATATGTATTTTTCTGTTATGTTTTTTTCTGTTACCAAGCACCAAATAGTGTAGGTAGCCACAGTGGTCAATTTAGTTTACATTTATCTCACCAGGATTCAGTTTGATTATGACCTGTAAACATATAGAGATAGGAGGAGCAGGTGGTGCCATCTATCTACCAAACTTGGTACCACACCACAGTGCTTGGTCAACACATAAGGGAAGGTGAACATTACAGGGACTAGGAGCCTAGTCTAGGCTATTTGCTGCTGGGCCAGTGGTTGACAGTTTATCATCCGACCGTGATAAACCTTACCTCTGTAATCAACAACCCATTCTTCCCTGCAGTTGCTTAAAAAACTATCCATATTTTGGTTTTGTTTTCTATGATTTTCTTCTAAAACTTTTAAAAGCAATATTTAAAAGAATAACATGAATCAGATTCAGCTGAAAATAGGTTAGTTATATGCCTGAAATTGAGAAATTAATCACAACACATTTTGGGTGTCGTGAGGGGTGTCTTTTCGAGGGTTTTTGTGTCAAAATGATGCCCAGATGCCCTGCTGTCTAAGATTATGATGGCCAGATAGCTCTGGTGCATGGTATATATTAGAGCAGTTCTCTGAGGTGTAATTGAGAAAGGTGTGCTACACTCTCTAGCGTTTTTTTGCCTAATCACTTCCTTCACCACTGCTTTGCTTTGAAATTAGTCATCTGTGGCACTCCCTTTTATAAATAGGAAAAATACACTCCTTGGCTATAACTCATTTCACGCTAGGTTCTTGAAAAGTATTTAAAGGAATGTTTGTTGGTTACTGCTCTTCTGGTTAACACTTTCCTTCAGTTCTTAAGTTGCCTTCCTATTGATGATATAATATGTCGGAAAGATGACACAAATGTATAAGCTCTTTTGAGGTGCTACGTGTATGAATTTGTTAAGGAAAATATTTCTGAAGGCCGTCTACCCCAACCAAGGAAAATAAATCTAGTGATTAATTGACCTTCTGTATGCCAAGAATTACCTTTATTTTCATATTTTTTCATAACAAATATTCATCTTTATTGTTTATCACCTCTACCTGAAAGCTGCCCTAATTTTCTTTATGGCCATTTGTTATAACTCCTATTTTGGCTTCTCTTTCTCACTCTTTCATAAGTTGTTTCCCCTCTTTCAGATTCAAGCGATGCAGTGGAAAAGGGTGATTGCCACACCTTATTTTTTCTTTATTGTCTATTGTGTTTTTTTTCTGTCCGATATTTGAGCATTCACAGTCATATTTATATGCCTTTTTTGGACATATGCATGATTTTTTTTCACATTGCCTATTGTAGTGCATGTACATATGTAACTGGAGTTATCAAGGAATATAGGCAACCACACCTACATCTGTTTTATATGCCTGTTTCAGACATATGCGAGCTGAATGGAAGTGGGCGATGTACATGCATTATTTTCTTCATTGCCTATTGTAACCCTTTTGTTACGAGTTTTCTTGAAATATTGACATCAGCACTTACCTCTATGTTTTATTTGCGTGTTTCAGACATAGGCGAGCCGAATGGAAGTGGGCAATGGACCGAGCGGCAGTAGCGGCAAGGTGGACGTGGTTACAAGCGCAGGTGTCAGATCTAGAATATCGGATACGGCAACAAAGTGACATCTACAGGCAAATTAGGGCAACTAAAGGGACTGTGGTGCTGGGTGACCCGCCGTCACCGGAGGACCTTATGAGCAAATTCCGACCATCACGAACTGGACGAAAACTGTCCCCGATAGAAGCAAAAATAGCCGCAGTAGAAAAACGAAACGAGATGTCTCCGTGTAACTTATCCACACTACTTAGCAATGTCGATAAACAGTCAGCAAAATTAACCCAGTCTCTTGGAAATTGTTATTCCCCCCTCCAGGGTTCGCCTCTTGTAAATAGTACGAAAAGTAGGACGCAAACTCCTCCCAAAGCTATCAACGGGTTTATAGACCCGACCACGAACCATAGCAGCCAAAATCATAGTCCGGAGGGCGATGTGGAAATCATCGATCCCGTCAAGAAAAATGACCACCAATCGCCATCCACGAACAATTCGGAAGCAGCATCCCCTGTCATAGATAGTACATGCCAAGCGGCGCGCTGTCGGCCGGTGCGCAGCTATCGCAAACGGAAACTTCTCAGGACTACAGGGTTGCACCAGCTGAGCCGGAAGGCGGCGCGCCTGTCGAAGGTGAAGTGCCACTGTTATCCGCCATCGATGCCCTGCGCCATGTGCGGCGGCAGGTATAACAATTGTCATTCGCTGGATTCGGACGTTATGCCGCTCCATGAGAGGGTCTCGCTCCTCGACACAGCTTTCCACCCCGTCTTGTCTTTCTCGCAAGGTAAGTCGCTATTTACTGCATTCATCCTCACTCAGTAGGATTTGTTTCTCGCATTCATTCAGAAAATCCAACACTTGCTAGACTGCCAAACTCAAGATTTCTTTGCAATTCTTTCAAAATCAAATCCAGTTTTCTGTTGTATTTGAAAAAAAAAATGCATCTTGAAATATATCATGACATTCAAAATAGACGGCGTTCACAAAGAAGAACTTCACCTGAATGTGTAAGCTAGCTCATTCTTCATAATTCATGAGATGATATGATATTGTTTTATTCTATAATTGAAAATAATTTGTATTATATGATAAAAATATCATACAGAAAACCCAATACAATTCTGACAGCTCAAAACAATAGTTGTGATGTGTCCAATTGTCTAGATGAAGAGATCTTTACAAACAGCTTGCAGTGAGTTTTGAGGTAAAAAAATGTTATTGCCAGCTGCATGGCTATATAAATATGATCAAACAAGGAAGTCAACATTATTCTCATGACTATGTAGTTAATGATGTGATTTTTTTCCCCGTCACAAAGTTGAGATGATGTTCGTTGGTAAGCTGATTACACCTTGAGAGGTGGTCGTCAAGCCAATGAATGACAAGCCCACATCGCTAGGAAGAGGCCTGCTATGATTATTGCCATGGCAACACAATCTAGCCAGATGTGGTGAATGTTGAGCAATCAGGATAATTCTCAGCATAAGGCAGCACGACTAGGACTAGGACTGAGGGTGGGTGGGTGGTTGTAGTGCCCATTTGTCAACATAGTCTTGGCCTTCAGGGTGTCGAGGTGTCATTTTGACAAACCACTAAATGACAAAACCCCTAAAAAGCACCCTTCAGGACACTCAAAAATGTTTGTGAGGAATTTCTTTATTTGTCAATTTCTAGCAATTTTTCACCTGAATATAATTCCCATGGCAATGTACCTAGACATTATGCTTTATTTCATTAAGCAAATACATACATCTTTATGGTTGTAATCTGAGTATAGTATGGTCTCCCTTGAAAAATAGGATGCCCCAAAAAATCACAATTGCCAATTTTGGGCACTAAGTTTCTAAATCCTGGCTCAGACCCTGAACAGGATAATTCTCAATAAGGCAGGACAACTAAGACTAGGACTGTGGATGGATGGATGGTTGTTGTGCATGTGTCAATGAGAACTTTTTAGGCTAAATAAGTAGAATTTAATTGGGATGTTGGCTAGATTCTTTTGGTTGTTTGTTACGATTATCATCGTTTTTAACAGCTTAGTTCATGTTGGCTGAGATGGAAACATGGAACTAATCGGAAATGAATATTGTTAACTCATTGATGCCTGCACCACAAAAGGCATTACTATTAGTATTTTGGTGATATCTCTTCATAGAAAGAATCTTTTGAAAGTTCTTTATAAGAGATATTCATCAGAATGATCTGTGTCTTATTTGGTTTTTTAAATGAGGCGTGATATCTAAGACATGAGCATAACAATAGAAATAGCATTGTTAATTCTGGCATTGTCTTGATAATTTCTGAGGCATGTGTTTCCTAAGACAATAGCATTAACAATAGAAATAGCATTGTTAATTCTGGCATTGTCTTGTTTGTTTCAGAGGCATGGGCTTCCTAAGACAAAAGCATTAACAATTGAAATGGCATTGTTATTTCTGGCATTGTCTTGGATTATTTCTGAGGCAATCGTTTCCGAAGCACCTACTGCCTGGGAGTGCTATATATACAAGACAATAGCTTTGTTAATTCTGTCATTGTCTTGTTTGTTTCAGAGGCATGGTATTCCGAAGATAATAACATTAACAATATAAGTGGCTTTGTTAATTCTGACATTGTCTTGTTTGTTTCTGAGGCATGGTATTCCAAAGCAGCGAGTGCCTGATAGTGGTGTTGTTCGTTGGTTGGTGAGCCCCTAGACATCTAAGTGGCTGGCGGTGTTCGTGATACACACCAGATCTCTCTCATATTGGCTGCGGTCCCCCCCTGGCACACCACTGTGTTAGATATACAGCTCTTTGCTTACCCGCCACTCAGCCTGAACTGAGGCCCATTAGCCACAGGCCTAGTAGCGCATTCATAGGTCATACTAGCCTGCCATCCTGTAGGCCAGATAACCCTTTAACCCTTCCAATGCGGAGGCTACTTTCATCCTAAGCATAACGATGAACATTTGTTTGAAAACCATCTAAACGCTGTCATGTTGGTATTCATTGAATCGCTCTCACTGAGATCTCTCAGATGGGTACCCATGTGCCAGGGTTTCTGTCATTCTTCAGGGCTTTTGCATCATTTTGTATATATAGGCAAATTAGCCAGCAGCATTATAAGGGGTAATGTTAAGTTCAATCCCCTTGTTTAGCAGGGGAGAGTCACTGACCTAGCAGCGGCATCTCTGTGGGATAGAAATCTATTGATTTTCATCCCTTGCCTTTGAGGTGCCTAGTTTGTCTGACATCATAGTGAGTTATTCATTTGTCAGTGTATATCCTGGGCTAATTGCACATGCGATATCACATTCCACCTTTCTTGTTCGGCCGTCCATTCAATATCGTGAAAGGAATCTTCTCAGTCTGACATCCTTGATCTGCGAACAAAGTGTAGTGAGTTATGTATGTGTAGTAAATTTTAACATTTCAACCCCGCCGCCCACAAATCGGCACCATATATCTTATAAAATGATTTTAGTTTGACCCCTCTTTTCACAAACCTGCACCATATGTCTAGTGAATTTTGTCATTTCGACACCCTCAGCTCACAAACATTAACCATGAATGGGTTAAGAAATACATCTAACCACTCCAGTATTCAAGAGTGCCATCTATACACAGGGAATGTTATTATCCAGTATTAGCCTAGGAGGCAGAACTACAGAACCTGATTGTGGTTTCTGGTTGCTGGCTCCACCACCTAGCTGATGATATTATGTAACATGCCCATGGCTATCGCAATAATGATACGCTCTTATGTAATGGACGTAGGAGGATGTCACATGCTTGCTCACTGGTAATGCTTTAAGTGGCTTCGTGTGTGAGGCTATTGAGGCCTAATGTACCTCCTGTATTTGACTGCCCTTAATTATAGTGGGGAATTGTTATGTTTAGGTATGGCTATTCAGGGCAGATAGAAGGTGATAACTTGCCACCTGTATTCTAAGGCGATTTCGGACAGATGTTGAAAAATGCAGATGTGCCTCATATTCAAATGCCTCAAATATTGATTGAACTATTATTACAGTGTATGGTTATTTAGGGTAAATAGAATGTGATAACATGCTCCTATGTTCAGAGTTCATTGAGGTTAAATCCAAATTTGCTAATGTGCCTGCTGTATTCAAATACACCTTTTGTAATTGAGTATGTATGTCATATGTGTATGACTATTTAGGGCAGATTGAGCTTATGCCTCCTGTATTCAGATATGATGAAGGGCAAATAATAGGCAGCATGCCTCCTGTACATATTCAAATGCTTCTATTATATGTTTCTTCTATTGAGTGGAGGTATGATTTGTGTGTTTTGGTTTTTAAAGGCGGATGGTTTGCAACAACAAGTCTAAGGACTACTCAACATAATTATGGGCAGATTTTAATATTGATAATGTGCCTCATTCATATAAGTGCTTCTATTATATAGAAGAGAATTATTTTGGATATGAATTGCTACTTCAGGCAGATATGATGTGATTATACCACTGTCTTTACAGGCAACTTCTCTCCTGTAGGATTGTTATGTATTTACTTGGCCCCTAGGCACCTGAAGTTGTCTCATTTGAGAAACAATCCTTGTGTCCCCTATAAGATATTTGCTGGATTAACAATGTTTTCCCCCTCAAGTGATAATATTGAGGGGTTTTAAAGATCTAAACGATCTCGTCTTGTTAATCCATGTTATGTGGCTTTGGAAATAAGCCTAGGGGTATAGGTTAAAGTTAACCCCCATTATGCTGTTGGAAAGTAAGCCTCAGGCTATAGGTTAAGATTACTGTAACCCAGTCTATTGAAGGGGAAAGTATCTTTGAACTGTGACCAAGATTAGTCACTGTAATCTAGAAGGAGTACTGAATGGATACACAGCTTTTCTGGCTACACATAGAAATGTACTTGGCACAAACCTATCAAGTTGACCTTTAGACTACTTACTAGGTGTTTTTACCCTGTTGAATATAAGTAAATGATCACATCTGAATAAGATTTAGTAGTGTTGATACTAATGGGAGGACCGTATTGATCCTAAGACAGGTTCAGATCAATCCCTATGAGATGGGATGACCACATTGATCCTGAGACAGGTTCATATCAATCCCTATGTGATGGGAAGACCATACTAATCCTGAGGCAGAGGTTCATATCAATCCCTATGTGATGGGAAGACCATACTAATCCTGAGGCAGAGGTTCATATCAATCCCTATGTGATGGGATGACCATACTAATCCTGAGGCAGAGGTTCATATCAATCCCTATGTGATGGGATGACCATACTGATCCTGAGGCCGAGGTTCAGATCCATCCCTATGAGATGGGATGACCATACTTATCCTAAGGCAGAGGTTCAGATCAATCCCTATGAGATGGGATGACCATATTGATCCTAAGGCAAGGGCCATTTCAGAGACCCGCCTGCCCGTCATTTTGGCGGGCAGAGTGGTTGAATTACGATGTAATGGTCGACGGGTACTCCTCCTAAAACGCCATAAAAGGCGGGCTAACCCTAGCCAAAACGTCCCTCTCAAAGATGGGAAGGAAATGAGAGGTTATTACCTAATGGCGGCCTCCTGGGAGTCCTGCCGAACCACCCACGCTGCCTGCCGTAAAGGCATGAGAAGGCCTACAAGTGGAGTGGTTCGATCCCCAAGAGAGCACATTAAAGATAAGATTGTCACACTGCCGACAATCTCCGTTTATAACCCTCTTGGGAGAGATAAGGGCTCATAATCCTCTCTCCTAGCATAGGCATACTCTGAGCGATAATCAAGTATATTGACATAGTGATTGCTGCGGCGGCCGGTCTGTAGCCTCACTAAGCTGAGTAACAGAGGCCAGTGTCAGTTGCCATAAATAAGCCCAAACAACGGAGTCAACATTTTGGTCACTTAATTTGCCTTTTGAGTATGTAATGTATACACCCTAGTGTGTTTGTCAGACATGGGCAAATAGTGGCATTAGCAAATGCGAATGGTGTTCACATTTTCAAAACAAGAGACTCAATCTGACAATGTTCTTCAAGCCTAACCCAGTGAGCCAGTCATCTGGAACAGGACAAAAGGTAAGATTATTTAATATATCACTAACCTTGGGTGCCACCTGGGGGGTCTATAGATTTTCTCAACCTAACATGGGTTTACTTTAAAATTAATGCATGTTTATTATCCCTGTCCTACAATAGAGGTGGCGGGAATTGGGGGGATGAACTTAACAAGTGATGGGATCTCATTCTTATGAACGAGATTACTGTCACACACACCGGAGTTCTGCCCAATTTTTTTTTCATGCTAAAAAACTTAGTTATTTTTGACCCAGATGTTTACCGCTGTGAAAATGATCACCAACAACTGTTACTACTTAATGAATATAAGTCAAAATCAATAAAGCTACTTAAGGCTTACACATATATCTTTTACAATTGTCAAATTGGGCCTATACAATGTTTATATTGCCTGAAGGCTCTTCTAATGAGGTAGACATTGAAAAATACCCTCTTAACAGGATATCAGGTTTTGAAAATGTGGGTTTGATTCCTAGACAATTTTTCTAGATAATTTGGCCTGTACAATGTATGGCTAATTTCTTTGACTAAAGTCAATCAATATCTATATATCCGATCTATGACAGTATGCTGTTATTTTATTCTGCATAAGCCTCACCATATCACAGAGCTTATATACCGCTCATGGCACTTTACCAAACAAGTCCTATTCTTAAGGGCCCAATGAGGACACAGTGGCTGTTGAGTGTACCTCAGTATGATTTATTTCCATCGCACTTACCGTGTATACTGCTGATCCAACTGTAACTCACCTTTTAGGGAGTATAGAATCCTAATAACTTTTGGGACTGACAACTTTTTATATCGTTTGAATGTGATTTACACACCTGACTCACTATCCTACTAGAGGGACTTATTGAACAACAAAAAAAGTTTAAAACACACATGTAACATAGAACACAAAACTATTTTATTGTGCACCCATATCATCTCACTCATTCAACAAAAACTAGACGTACACAAGACAGACACAGACATCACTATAAGTAATGTCACAGATATACATGATTCATTCTAAAATGCTTCACAGGGTGAGTGGGTTACAACAGGGTTCAGAATGTCTCTAGAGGCAGATCTACAAGCTGCATGCACAAAATACCTGCACCAACTGACATGCACTCAAATAATCTGTCACATGTCTTCCTAACTGATTCAACCTCAGAGTGCTCATTATTTTGTATAACTTTTATAATAATGCAAAAATTATAAACGTTGATTCAGGAATATTTTTTTTCTAGGATAATTTTATAACAAATCCTTTTTTTCTCTCAAAATCAGTGTCACCTCTGAGCATTCATTTTACTTAGAGTAAGACTCTCGAGGCTTTGGTGTTTTCAAAAGTACAAGAAACAGCATTATACTTAAAATTTTGTGCCCAAGGTACCTGATCAATACCCTCCTGTCCATTAAATATTACTCATGACATCTGTTTAGTATTTTTCCCTATACAAGTGTGGCCTAATCTCCAATATCATTAATCTCTCAGAAATTAGCTTTTATTCCCCAAACATAAGATTTTTCCTTGTGCTTAATATCACTCCATTAATACATGGATTTTTATATCAAGGGTGAGTATTGAGAACGAATTACCCGGCCACCATAGAGGTAGAAATAAAGGAAGCAGACAAAAAGTGAACTAAGTACAGAGAACTAAGGCTACATAGGATGCAGGCAGGGTTACAAAGTTGCAGCAATATCAATTTATGTATGAAAATTAGGTGTGCATAAGTGCTGTTAAGAGTCCAGTGCTGCAGGCTGGCATGGATTCAGTTGAGATCACCAGAAGCCAGGTAGGGAAGGGAAGGTCATCTACAGATCGGCAAGAAACTGCATGCTAGTAGAACTACAGGAGTCAGGACACAAGCATATACCTAGAAAAAGAGAAGAAAATCATTTAAACAACAGGTAATAGTAGTAGCACTGTATAAATACAGGTTTTTATAGGTAATTGTGGAGGTTTTCTTTTCTTCTGGCAAGTGACAATATGCTTCGGGAAAGTGAATTTCAAGACCTTGAAATTAATGTCGGTGCCTGCTTTCTGGTCATCCTGGTATGTAGTATAGCAATAGAAAAATTATTCGAATTTGACATACCTGGGAAAATATCTATGAAATGTATAATTCACACTGAAAAAACATACTTTTCAATATGTAAAATAATGAAAATAAGTGCCAGGAAAAGCCAGAATATGCATTTCAGAGGACCTAGACCCTCTGGCTTCTGGGGCCCTTGAGCGGGCCCCAGACCCCCGGCCGTAAGAGGCGGTCGCTCTTCGAGCGACCGCATCGAACGCGCTGCGTTCGCTCACCAGGACACCCTGTCTCCGCCAAAGTCCATTTTGGACACCCTACTATCCAAATCCTGGCTAAGTCCCTGTCCTAAGGCAGAAGTTCAGATCAATCCCATGAGATGGGATGACCATACTGATCCTGAGGCAGAGTTTCAGATCAATCCCTATGAGATGGGATGACCATACTGATCCTAAGGCAGAGGTTCAGATCAATCCCTATGTGATGGGATGACCATATTGGTCCTAAGGCAGAGGTTCAGATCAATCCCTATGAGATGGGATGACCATACTGATCCTGAGGCAGAGGTTCAGATCAATCCCTATGTGATGGGATGACCATACTGATCCTAAGGCAGAGGTTCAGATCAATCCCTATGTGATGGGATGACCATATTGGTCCTAAGGCAGAGGTTCAGATCAATCCCTATGAGATGGGATGACCATACTGATCCTGAGGCAGAGGTTCAGATCAATCCCTATGAGATGGGACAACCTAATTGATGCAGCTCTACCTTTAATAGGGTGATATTTATCCTAGAGCAATGGTTTGGATCTACCCTTGATACTACATAGGATGAGGAAGGGCAAAGGCTGTGAGGATATTACATCAGTGGCCATTAACTAGCACAATTATGGGTGGTTGTTATTTTAACCTATTCATGCCTGTTGCGCCCGAAACAACCTGACTGTTTTGAGTATATCTCAATGATCGGAGCACTATTCAGAAAGTATAACAAATGTATAACGATTAATGTTTATATGAGCCCACAGCACAACTCTCCTTCAAATAATTTGCTAATTGATGCTTTCTTCCCCAAGCTATTTTCTTATAAATATAAGGGATATTAACCCTAATGTTTATAGATCATCATTTTAATGGTTGATACCACATTGTACTACTGTGCATATTGACATGCTGGAAAATGAATAAAAAACTAAAACATGAAAAATGTTATTTTCATAAGTATTACAGTAGTAGTACTTTATTTGCTATAATCACATAGGTTACAAAAGGTGCAGACAATATCTTTCAGGGAGTATTTCTGGGGTAGAGTGTGTTAATCTGTAGAGGGAAGTCATGTGACCGTGTACTGCATAGTGCAGTAGACAGCCATTATTTGTGTGCATGTCAGGGGAGATTGGATGTGAAACTATGCCTCCTGTAATCATAGGCTACCATATAACACGGTGGCCTACTACAAAGCAGGCCGATATTCTCTTTATGGAGAACACTGATCTTTGTCTTAATGGACGGTTATTGTATTATCAATTCCCTATGTGTAGATTGAGGATTGTGTAGTTCTTGTTCCTTTTTTGAAAAAGAACGATTCACAATTTCATAAAGTTATCTTCCTCTTGTTAGATATATATTGAAATTCACCATCACTTCATATGATAAATACAATTGAACCAAATACATATTGTTATAAGATGCACTAGATCTCACTAGGACTCAGTCCAGTAACAAAGGACACTTAGGATTATTTATGGACATCCCCCACTCCATTGGTGAGATCACATGATACTACATACATGTGTATTATAGATTAACTCCTTACTTCTGATTTTCTAAAGACCTAATACCAATGTCGATTGCAATAAATTGACTTAGATATCAGTAGATGGATATTAATGAGGTTATTATCATGTTACCTTTGTACGAGATCTGGTCACTTGACCGACCAAGGTAGTCTTCCTGGTCTGGTATGCCACTCTGCTCATTGATTGAATGATGTTTGCCCTTTTATGTTGGGCCAACAGTTGTGTGGTGAATATTTCATGGTTTTCCTGTGGTGCTGCTGCCGAGCCTGGTGCTCAAGTCCACTTACTATGGGCTCAGCCATCACTAATAACATCACTTGCATACTGTACGCTGTAGTTCAATAAATAAAGGAGTCAAGCTGGCTTTCATCAGTTTCATGGCTCCCCCTTTAGGACAAGATGAGAACTAAACCAGAGTCATTAGTGAGGATGTTCTTTCACATCTTCAAGCAACTGAATGTGTGGTGTTAGTTACTAATAGGGTTGATAGCTTAATTAAAATCAAAGTGAACAAATGTTTAAGTAGCTCAACCATCAACTATTAGAAAAATCAACATTTATAAGGTTTCAGAAAAAGCTATTGCAGCAAAGCTGCCACACCCTATTGGTGATATCTTTCAAGCGAATTCAAACTCAAGCATTGGTGAAAATATCTGGAGAGACGTACATTTTAGATAACAAACAAATACTTGTTATAAAAATTTGTGAAAAAATGCTCTATTTATAAGGTGTTTATGAAAGTATCCAAGCTGATATGCAGGCAACATTTTTATTGGCAACTCATTGCATTTAAGGAATATTATTGATTTTTATCTAATAGACTGAGGCAGTTGTCACACTTCTCGCCTAGTTGAGATGATGCTGATGTTAGAGCTGCCTCAGTGGCTGCCAGTGCCAGGCTGTCCTGAGCCAGACAGCTATCCCTAGGCCTCAGTCACCACACATACTGAGGACTAAATAGGATTTAGCCGCAGAAACTAGCTGTATATCGCAAGCCTAGTAATTCCTATCCACTAAAGCCAACTGCACTCAGTAATAAGATAGAACATGGTGTCTTTATAGAAGTATGTCCTGAGCCAGACAGCCATCCTCTAGGCCCCAGTCACCACACATACTGAGGACTAGATAGGATTTGGCCGCAGAAACTAGCTGTATATCGCAAGCCTAGTAACTCCTATCCACGAAAGCCAACTGCATTCAGTAGTAAGATAGAACATGGCGTCTTTATAGAAGTATGTCCTGAGCCAGATAGCCATCCTCCAGTAGGTCCCAGTCACCACACATACTGAGGACTAAATAGGAGTTGGCAGCAGCTAGCTGCATATCGCAAGCCTAGCAATTCCTGTCCACTACAGCCAACAGTTCTCTGTAGTAAGATAGAACATGGCGTCTCTGTTGTGGAATAGAATTAGGTCCTTCATACACAGTTTTATACATGGTTCTATAAATATAATAACTAGAAATGCTGGCATGTTCATGGTGAAATGGAACTTACTTACAATCAGGTAGTCAAACTACTTTCCACTGTGGGGGAAAAAAGTATACCAGGTTCTTGTTTAGGAGCTCAGATTCATCAGATATGAATTCTTTATGTTGTTTAATCTTTGCATGTGAAGGGAATTTTTGCTTTGGGAAGACTATTTGGCGTTGATAATGGCAAACATAAATATGCCTGTGTGATATCAAACAAGGTATAGATACAGAATATAATTGCATTTCACGTCATGTTTGTTATATGTCTACATGAACAAATTATAAATCTGCTTTCATCTTTCCTCCTTCAGATATTCCACTACCTGTCCAATTTGAGTCCTTGCTGAAGAGTGGTGAGTGGCAAAACAAGCCCTCGCCAAAACCAATCAAGGCCCTCACTTCAGAGAAAAAGTAAGTACCTGTACCAGGTGGTCATATAGGAGAAATTAGATATACAATGAGGTGTGGAGATTCTCCTGTATGTCTCACCTTTCATGAGTCTACCATTGACCTTAGTGGTGGCTTTGCTTGCCCTGCTGGGTGAGTTAAAATTATAAATAACTTACCCAATTTCTTGATTTAAATGATGCTAGAGGGTAATTGTTTATTTTCGATTTCCATAACATTGTGTAAATCAAATGTAAGTCAAGTTTATTGAGGTCTCCTCTCAAAAATAGAAAACCCAAATATTTTAGGATTGACACATTTTGGGACCTAGTATCTAAATTTTAGCTCAGACGCTGCACCTGGAATATCATTTTGGGCCTACCTCCAATCTCACTACCTGGATTGGAAATGATTTACCTGGATTGGAAATGATTTGATGTATTTCCTCATTCAGGTGTTATTGTAATAGGTGATATAATATGAGGTGATTTGTCACTCGCTGCACGGTGCTGTAGCCCCCCACTGCTGTCACAGTTAATCAATATTATCATAGATACCTGTCCGTCGTCGCTGGCGACCAGGTGAAAAATATATCAGCATCACTCATGTCAGTCACGCCGAGTGATTTGTAACCTAGTTATGCTCAGAGAAATCTATAGGTTTGTCAAAATACAGTCTGGATAGCCCTGATTAATTGATCAAATTATTTGAATGGCTGGTATTCTCCCCTTAGAAGACAAAGCTCCCATCTGCTCTCTATGTAATATTGCATTTATTTTGAAGATTTTTGAATTTTTAGCATACTGTATCATGACTAGGTTATTGCAATTAGTTGGGATGGTTTTCTCAGGTTATCAGTATTGTCCATGATGATATAATCTGGACACATAACCTATATAATCAGTCTTACGTTTTTCTACAAATTTTATTCTAAATATCTGGAAAATCTGACTTCCCCTTGAACAGACTGGTGAAATTTGAGGCGGGTCTCCTCAATAAATAAAACAAATATTGTTAAAAATGTTGTTAACTGGTTAAGAGTTGTATAGATTTAAACTTTCCAAAACAAGTTCTCCACTAAGTGTTTTGTGGTTCAATTACATTGTACATAGACTAGAGTTATGTGCATAAGATATGCTAGCATGATCTGGTAGTGTATGAATTTTAAGGGTGATGCTAATGTTTGATTTTTTTTTCTTGCAGGAAACCAAAGTTGTCATCCCCATTGAATGATGGAAGAAGACACAAGAAATTGTCCAAGAGTTATTCATCTTCATTACTGAGTAAGTATTGTATGCAAGAATGGTTTGTAACAGACATAGAAATAAACGTACATACTTACATACAGTAGCATCTTTTCGTTGCATTTACTTATTTTTAAGATCAAGCATGGCCATTGGTACTTTGTTTATAGATGTCAAGAACTAATAGAAGTTGGGTTTCAGTCAAACATGTACAAGTCATATCACAGCCCCCCCCCCCCCCCTTCCCCAAGAAAAAATAATAATTTAAAGAGATAATGTATGTTCAATTTAAAGAAATTTTCGTTTATAATGAAACAACACAAAACTAGCTCTTTAGGTCAAATTGAAATGTCATGTCTTTGATTGTGTTGGTTTATTTTTTGGTTCAAGATGAAAAATTCAAATGTATTTGCGTTAAAACTTTATTGCAGTTGTGTTTCTTTCTTTTCCAGAACTCCGCAACAGGATTGAGGGGAAGCAGTTGTCTCGAAGCCATGGTGGCTCTCTCCCTTCCACGCCCAAACATGCCATGAGCAACGATACGCGACTCTGTCGCTCGGAGCTCAAGAAACGCAAGGCCGCTCTCGCCGCTGTTGGTAAGTTGACTGTTGAGAAAAATAAGTGTGCCATTTTTCACTCACTTTCAGGATAAATATGTGAAATTCAGTTCATTTATAAGTTGTTCGTTGATTTGGGTTTAGGCGGGTTAGGTACTCCAATTCCTCAACTGCTTTTAACTGGCTAGTCTCAATTTAGCAGCAATATGAGAAAAAAAAGTGAAAATAAAGTGAAATTCTAAAATCCCAAACTGCAACTCAGGTGTACAAAATCAAAGATAGTTTCCTTGAGTTTCTAATTTAACCCGCATTTAATGATTCTAAGCTCAAATACACAAGGAGCAGTGGTAAATAGATACATTGATGGTCAGGAAATGATAGACAGCAGTTGGTAATTTGTCATGATAGGTGGTAATTTGTGTTAATGAAACTTGGCTGTTTGTGTGGGTTTCTATAATTTACAGCTATTATTAGCCTAGTGTTGCATTATGACACTCCTGTGTGATAACATCAAAATTGAATATAAGGATTTGAATGGGAAACCGTCTATTTACAGAAAAGGATGATTATATTTATTTGAATTCCCAATGTTTATTGTGAGAATTGAAATAAAAGAAAAATCATTTTATTAGATATGTTCTTCCTAAAATGAAGTAAATAAATAGATATATATTAAGGGAAAATTTACGAAATGTAGGCATAATTGAATTGTTACAAATGAAAAAAAATATTGAAACAGATGAGTTCGTGTCAATGAATTCTTAAAAATAAATCTTGTGTAATTCACAAAACAATGTTTGCTCCATGAAATCATCTTATCATCTTCCCAGCAGCAATCAAGAAGGAGCGCCGTCTTTCTCTGCCGGAGCACCAGAAGCAGCGTAACACGCCCTCGCCCACGCCGCGCGAGACGCCCTCGCCCTTCGCCCAGAGCTACCCCTCCTCCACCTTCAAAGAGCTGAAGGAGGCCACCATCAAGAAGAGGCGCGGTGAGAGCGCCTTCGACATCAACAACGTCATCCCCTACGGGCACTATTCCACGCGCGTAGAGAAGCTGCAGTACAAGGAGATCCTCACACCCAAGTAAGTGGAAATGAAATCAATTGCATTCATATTATGATGATCATTTTCTTAGCCAGCAGGGCATCTGGATGTCATCTGGTCACCTCAATTCTCAAAAATCACCCCTCAGGACACTCAAATCATTCATTGAGGAATTTCTGAAAATGTCAATTTCAAGCATATAATTGAATTTTACTTATTATAATTCCAATGACATTTTAAAAACTATATTATGTCTTATTACAATAAGTAAGTGTTTTATGGTATTAATCTGAGTAATTTGAGGTCTCCCCTAAAAGAAATAGAATGCCCAAAATTTTTACAATTGCTAGCTAAGTCCCTGAACTGAAGTGGGGGGGGGGGGATATAAGTAGGATAAGCCATCACTCAAAATTCCAGAAAAGTGACATTTAGGCTGCCAGTACAAATGAATTTTTTGACGGTTGGCTTCTCTATTAGGAAATTCATTTGTGTTAGTATCCCATCAGGTAATATCTGTCATAAATTATAGATTGATAATTACTTGTGACATGTATAATGAAAAGCTGTTCATAGAATTGAATGGAGAAAAAATAAACTGGTAATGTCATTTTGATAGACACTTCCATCTGCAGTTAATTTGAAATAGTGACATAAATAAGCACGAACATGAGTTGAATGTCCCCAACAGGATACACATAACAAAACATATATTAGCATGATGTATAAACAATGTAGGCTACCAATCAAATGATTCAATCAATTAATTCATGCCACAAACATTGTTTGTAAAATATAAAATGGTATTTGGATGAATGGTGTCTGCTATTTATCATAAATTTATACTGGCTTATCTTCTTTGGTAATTAAAAGATAGCATTCAACAATGATCACTTTGCTTTTACCGATATTAAGTGATAAAGAACCAATTATTCAGTATTGATTTTTTGTATCACTTTGTTTTTATCAATATTAAGTGATAAAGAACCAATTTTTCAGTAATGATTATCTTGTATCACTTTGTTTTGATCGGTAGTAATGATTATGTTGTTTGTTTATAGGTGGCGTGAGGTGCCTAGTTATGACATGAAGCCAATCCTCGAGCATGATGGTTCCGGTGATGCTAGCGAGCATAAACCAGCACCCAAGGAGGAGACCGATCCCGTGCCAGAGGAGAAAGAGGGGGTTAAGGAGAAGGAGGGGTTGGAGGAGAAGGAGAGGGTTGGGGAAAAGGACGGGGTGGATGAGAAGGAGGGCGTGGTGGAGAAGGTGGAGGAGAAGGAAAAGGAGAAAGACCCTGCTCCAGTACCCAACGGCCTCGTCACCACGACCAAGGTCAAGGTTGAGACCGAGAAGGAGGCTGAGAATGAAGAGGATGAGGAGGAGGTAAGTGATGCTGCTTTTTCATATATCAGAGAAACCTCTCATTGTGAACATCCCAGAGATGTGATCACCACCATACGTGAACACTTTTTCCCACTCCCATTGGTAGCTTTTACATTATGAAAAGACCTCTGAGATGTGAACACCTTTACGCTGGTCCCAAGGTGTTCACATATCTGAGGTTTCACTGTACCTACAAGTATGGAATGATATATATATATATATATACATGATTACTCTTATCTGGTCCTTTCGAAAATAACAGGATTAAAGCATGGCTGCTTCTTTGAGGGGCTGGAAGGGGACAACTTGTGTTACTTTGCTGTTAAGCTTTGTGAAGTGATAGTAGTATAGAATCTTCCTTAATAGGATCAGATATTTTTCCTGGTCATATAATTATGATGAACAAAAAAATCTTATTTTCATATTTTCTTTTTCTTTCAGGATATGTCAGACCAGATGTACGAGGACCTGCATGCCAAGTGCGAGATCCAGGAGAAGAAGCGCTTTGTGACGTTCTTTAACATCAACAAACGGACAATCAATCGTAACTCTAGCAACCGCACGGACAGCGGGACCACGAGCCCGGACCCGCTCTCGCCCGAAGCTAGCCTCAATAGTGACTCATTGTTCTCCTCCTCCCTCAACAAAGAGGCCTCGCTTTCCACGCCTCCTGCGACCCCCTCTGCCTCGAAGCTCACCCCTGCTGCAGTCGGCGGTGAGGACGCCAACATGGCCGGGACATCGTATTCACGGAGGCGTAGCGGTTCCATCGGCTCGAAGCGAGATCGGGCCTTGTCGATCAATGAGGACCGTGCCAGCACGCCAGATTTGTTACAGCAGGAGTACCCTATCGTAGCCCCGTTCGAGCCGAGGAAATTCCCTCTCACGGAGGAGGACTTAGAAGTGATCAGGAACCCGGCACCCGAGATACCGGAGGAAATGCCTGTGTCAGCCGCGCCGACCCCCCTTTCTGTGAAAAGCACCTTCTCATACGAGTCGGCCACTCCCGAAAACAGCAACCCCTGCTCTCCACTACCGAGCAGCTCGGCAAGTTCGATCATCGAGGATGACCCCAACGACCCCGAGTGGACAGTGGTCAATAACGAGCGGCAGGCAACTACGGTCACCAAGAGTGGCATTGTCCTGAAGCTGGCCAAGAGGTAGCGAGATAGGGGAGAAATGAGGTATAATAATTCTCTTCAACGACGACGATCACAGACTCCGCTTACTGGAGATGTGAATGCAACAGAGAACCAGCACTGACAGAGACAAGGAACCTGTGGACGTAACCTTTGTAACCATGAGTGGAGCCGAAAGAAATGATGGAAAATTCTGATTAGAACACTGGGAATGTTCGAGTACTGTACATAATTACTAGTGTTGTATAGTTGTGCATCAGGTCGAAGGATCAGGGGGCAAAATTACTTGATTGGAAATTGACCCTGTAGTTCAGAGTGACAAGCTCAATTCCTGTGCTATGATCAGAATTTTTGCGAGTGTGTGCCCCTTAAATCAGCAAACCTTCTTGCCTCTCCTTCCCCCTTTCATTGTAGTATGCCACTTGGCCACCAGGGGATGATGGCATCTTCGAGGAATCATCTTTCATTTCTAGGTGTGGGAAGCAAATAAGATCATTCACTCACATAAACATCTTAGATCATTGTACTTACATAATTCATGTAAATATTCTAAAAGAAAATATTCAAATTGCTTGGAAACAATTTTTCACTCATTTAGTTGTTAGAATTTAGTAGTAAATGAGTAATTACCTATTGACACTTATGTTGATAGCTTTTATCATACTGAACATACTGATGGACCCCTTCACAATCCTGTTACGCCTGGTTTTACTAATGTCTGAATTATGGAGGTAGAGCAGGGAGGTTTGCTGTTTAAAGTGGGTTTATGTGTGCTAGAAATGGATGCTAGGAGTGCATTTTATTAGTTTGCACTTTTGTCAGCAAGAAGCCTTTTTTCCATGTATCATATCCAAGATGAATAGAAAAAAACGCTGTGGATGGACAGAAGTGTTTGTAAGGTACTGCAATGTGTGCAAAAAAAAAGTATGTACCACTCTGGTTTGGTATGTGTGTGCGTTGATATCAATGACGTTGTTAATTATGATCATGGTGATATCCTAAACACAGCTGATTGAGGCTTGGTCTCTAGTGGCCAAGCTGTGGTGACTTGTCCTGTAGACATTCATGGCTCTATTTGACCGAGGTTCTTCTCCGATTACACATGGGAGAACCTCAACCTGGTGTTGTCAAGGCAGCTGCCAATCCGTGCGCGACTGGTCCGCTAGGTAGTTGTCGCTTTCTTTGGTCAGTGCGCCGCCGCCTCTGAGATATACGATGCTGGAACTTCACACTGAAGTGAAGCATGCGTTGGTGGCAAAAAATCAACTTGTCGTAGTGTGGGCAGACTATTTTAGCCCATCATACATTCTTATCTGCAGCAGATAGATATAATAAGAGTTCAGTGCTACTCAAGGTGGAATATTTTGGCAGGCTTGAGGACCAACCTTCAAGGCTTTAGACCATTATTCTACTATGGGAGGGAGTGCACTGTGTATTTCCTTACTGTGTGTTAAGGAACCGGTATTGACGCCTTTCTTGTTGTTGTGTAGACTACTGTGGAAATGCTTGATGAAAATGGTAAATGAACAAAAACACAAAAAACAGGTAAATATATATATAGACTATGTTTGATATGTATGTGCTGAAGTACATGGATCATAGCTGTTTGAACACAAATACAGACCTTTTGTCCCATGCTCCTCTCTCTCTCTATATATATATCTTTCTCTGGCAAACAACACCTCCTCCTGTACAGCACATTTCTTTAGCGTGGCGCCAGCGAAAGGGTCGACCCTTAATTATTATTACGATTATGATGTTGTTGTTCAGCCCCAGGGGTGCACCACTGGATGTATATAATATGTAGGCTTTCTTTGTCAACAGCAGTCGTTCCGAGACGAGTTGAACGCTGTCATAGCTTCATTGGTGTAGATAAGGAACAATTAAGGTTTAAGGCGCTGCTGAAGCAGCAGCAGCAGCAGCGGCGGAGGCACTCGGGAGCAAGTTTTCAGCCCTTAAAAGTGTAGATAAGTCTTGTGTTCTGTTGGAAACTTGCTGTTGTTGTGATTGAGGGGTGTGTATTTGTGTTCATTCTTCCTCCCCCTGCCATCCACCCACCTGCCCACCTTGCTCCTCCTCACCTGTTATCCACTACTGGTCTGCACTCTACTAGCTGTACATCACTGCTTTTGTTCTCTAAAGGGCTCGGAATTACATTAATCCATATGCTGCTGGTGGCTAATTTTGCCATTGCAAAATGATGCAAAAATCCTGAAAACTATTGAAACCCTGGCACATGGGTACTCATCTGAGGGAACTCAATGAGCGCTTTCCAATGAATACCAACATGACAGGGTTCAAATGTTTTTCAAAAATCTTTGCGTCCTTTTGCTTAGGATGTAAGTAGCCTCAGCATTAGAAGGGTTAATAACTTAATACACATGACACCCTGCAAGGTACTTGAAATAACTGAGAGGTGACCTCCTATAAGATAAAAGTTCTAATTTTTGAGCCCTGTCTTATGTATATTGCCTGTTTTCTGGCCACCACCCTTTCTCTGGTGAGTGCCATGTAAAATACCCTACTAGCTGTACAGTAGACATTGAAGAGTTCCAGCTCATGATAGTGATGCACAGCTGTTAACCACACAAATGTGGCAGGGAGAAAGACTCTTCTCCCCCTAGTAGATACCAAATGCGTTTATTTTCCTTTCTTCATTTGTTTGATCTCTTACGTGTGTAGTTCTTCCATATGCAATGTTGTGGTACCCAAGATCCAGCCCGTTGCTTGTATCTACACATTGTTATAACTGATCGCCTTTACTGGTGGAAACCCTGTATAGTAGGTCATAGCTATACATACTTATAAAGCAGTTGTTGAATATGGTCTATTCTCATCATGATATCCAGGGTGAGTTTTGGTGATGGAACAGATTCCAATGTTCTGGGATATGATTGGTTACATTCCATCCATAATGTAAATTTAGCCAATCAACTTTCAGAACCTGATTTGTGATCACTTACGGAAAATTGCCCCTCATTCTCTTTGGTTTGCACTGTAGTAATTAAGTGGTAGGTGAGCCCTATTGATGAATGGTAATATCCAGCTAGGAGATCTGGGCAGGTGGTGGTGAGGGGTGACCCTTAATACAAAAAAGTATATGCTCAGAGATCCGTATCTGATCTATAACCTGCAAAACATAAGCCCTGTAAAATGGTAACCATTAATTGCTCTTTCAGAAATGTAGCTGTATTCAACTAGTATTCTCTATATTGGAGTATGAAAAAATGGAAAAAGAGAAAATTTCTAAATTGTTTTGTTTGTTACTGGGTTATATTGACTCTTTCATTTCAACCTTTCCTGTTTTCCAGTTGAAAAAGAGTGGTGTATAATTGTCTCGGTTAACACATTAAGTATTTATGACCTGTGCTTAGTACCTTAACCCTTTCAATGCTGGGGCTACTTTCATCCAAAGCACAAGGATGCAAAGGTATAAAAAAACCTTCTAAACCCTGTCATGTTGGTATTCATGTGATAGCTTTCGCTGAGCGCTCTCAGATAAGTACCCATGTGCCAGGGGTTCAGTCATTTTTCAGGTTTTTGCATCATTTTGTTTTGGCCAAATTAGCCACCAGAGGCATGAGGGTTATCTATGTTTGCCTAGTAATGAGAAGTTAAAAATTTAATTCTGTTCTTGTGGGAAAAGATGATTGAATTTCATCAACACCCGACTACTGCACCCCTGTCGGGAATTGTGAATCTTGTCTGGATCATTCAGTTCAGTACTGGAAGTGAACACATTGTATTTATTTCTGAGGAGAACTTGGATCACCTATAATGGATCAACTCTTGTTTAGCACATAGTGCAATTAAAATGACTTGTTCTGTACAAAACCCCAGCATATCTGTGTTTCTTTCTCCTTACTTAAGTCTTTATCATGCAATCCCTTGGCGAATGTCCTCATAATCATAAGGATAGATAAATACTGGCCAAGAAAAGGGCATTAAAAAGAAAAAAATAATTTAGTCCCAGTTTCAATTTGACCTTTACTTTTTGTTTGGCTGTCAATCAGTGTCTCTTTATCAAATTCTGATTTATTATTATACTTAACCTTCGGGCCTCGTGTGTGTATAGCGGCTTATACCTTAATTGCGTCTTGAATACAGGGTCAGAGCCTTCCCTTCCTCTGTTGTAACACTATCTTCTTCAACCCTGAAATACATGTATAAGGCAAGAACGGTCGAACAGCGGAAAGAAAAGGGATTAACTACCCTTACCCATACATGCCTGTGTCACCAAAACTGTGTGATATTTCTCTAAAAAAGGGAATATTTAGAAAACGGGAAGGAAAGTTCTTTATCGTAACTCATATCTACATATCTTCAAATACTTTACAAAATTTATGCTTCATTCCAAAGTTTTTTTCAAAAGACTGACAGGTCTTGATGACACTCTTCAAGTATATCTCTTGACATTAATGGGTTTAACCCTTCCAAAGCTGAGGCTACGTATGTCAGCAAGGATGCAAACATTAGCATTCATTGGATAGCTCTCGCTGAGTACCCATGCGCCAGGGTTTCAATCTCTATACAGATGTTATGTGTCCTTTTCTAATGGTCAAATTAACCACCAGCAGCTTAAGCTGACATCGCAACTCAATCTCAGGATAATGTAAAGGTTACTGAGATGGGGAAAACACACTTATAGGCCCATAATTAAAGCAGGGATTTAGCTGGGACCTGTCTTGCCTGTCATATGGACAGGTGGTCTTCCTAAAAAGGCATTGGTCTTCCTAAAAAGGCATTTCAGGTGAGCTGAAATATCTCTGAAGAACTTTCAATTGTGATTTTTGGTGGGATGAAATAACCAAATCTATTTCTAACTAACCATATTTAAGATATTGTCTATGTATAAATAGTCCTGGCCATTGAATATAGTTGGCATTAAGTTTTGAGATAGTGGAAGCAGGTATATAATTCAGGTGCTTCGCTAGTATCTCAAAAATACTAGTCCTTAACTGCATTCCCAAAACTTCTGGCCCGTCCTATCGAGTCAAGGGCAATTTGCTCTTCAGCAGTATTTTTGAAGATGGACTGTTAGAAAAAGGTAAGGTTATCAGTCCAAAATAGTAAAAATTGGAAATTCTTCAAAGAAAGTTTTGCCTGGATAAGGAGTTTTTCAGAAAATCATGTGTCCAAAAAGACAGGATGGGTGGGTCCTGGTGAAGTCGGAGCTTGAAGCTAATCTAACCAGCTCTCATAGGTTGCTTGAGAATAAAAACAGAATTAAACTTGTTATTCAGTCACTTGATAATACAGGTGAACTTGGCTATGACAGACCACTGTACGACAGACTTTTGTCTATAATGGACAATATGCTTGGTCCCAGTCTCATGCATATCAAGTAGGTGTCATATGTATATGAAGGATTTTGCATATGACGGACCTATTTTTCTGGTCCCATCGAGTCCGTCGTATCCAAGTTCGCCTGTATATCATGGCTAAGTACAACAAACAACTTGATTCGTCCTACTATCAAGGATTAAGTTTTATTTTCACTGATACATACTGCAAAACATTACAGCTTTCCTCTGAGCTAGTGGGGCCCCTCGTGCACACCCTTTCCCTCTGGGGGTGAGTTATGCACAGTCTACACAAAATAAATAATAAATTTCATAATATTTACACATAGTCTAACAACAAAGACAAAAATAATAGAATAACTTTGTAACAATGACCAACTTCCTCTCGGAAGAGCCTGGATGTACAGATTGCACATTAACATTTATTTACTCCTTTTCTTTTCTTGAGTTCAAGGAGATAAAATTACAATAACATCTTGACTACTGTTCATAATCAAACAATCTAAACAGAAAAAAAAGTCTCAAGTCAAATCCTCATCTTATATCTGCTTCTTTGAGTAAGTAAAAGTTTTAAGTTTCAGCTAAATAAGGAAATGGATTTGATTAGATTGAATATATCATATACATATATTTTCACTAATTCTCGACCCCATCATTTCACACACTCATAAATGGAGCACCTAGGGAATATAATATATGTAAGAAATTTCGAAAGTAAAAGCGAAAACTTGGGAGTGAGATTTCTTAGTAATGTAATGAATAACTTTTTGTCTCCACTGATCAAGGTTCTCACTATAGATAATTTAGATAATTGGCCAGAAGTGGAAATATATATATCTTTGAGATTTACATCTAAGAGTCTGCCTTTTTTTTTGGAGACATTTGCATCATTGTTGGACCGACTGGGCTCTGAGCATAAAGGGGGGGATACCTTCTTCACATCTCTCGGCTATGAATTTCTCAGCAACCTTTCTGTATTATAGGAAGACATTACATACACACAATAACAACACGGCTTTAACCCTTCTGACGCTGGAACACTTTCGTCCAAAGCACAAGGATGCAAAGAATTTTGGAAACCATCCAAACCCTGTCATGTTGGTATTCATTGGATAGCTCTCACCGAGTACTCTCTTATGAGTACCGATTTGTCAGAGTTTCAGTCATTTTTCAGGTTTTGTGCATAATTTTGTATTGACCAAATAAGGGTTAAAGAATGTCTGAGGGTCATCAGTGGTCCCTCTCATACAAGTGTCCTAGGGAGCCATATATACCATTCATACCTGGAGGTCTCCTCAATGAGTGTCATACTGACTTGTCATACTTTAGAAAATACATTTGGAATTAACCCTTCCAATGCTAAGGTGACATTCATTCAAAGCACAATGACACAACTATTTTTGAAAACCATCTAAACTCTGTCACGTTTGTATTCATTGGAAAGCTCTTACTGAGTACTCTCAGATAAGTACCTATATGCCCAGGTTTCAGTCATTTTTCAGCTTTATTGCGTCAAAATTAGCCACCAGCAGCGTAAGGGTTAAGCACAAATTTGCAAAATATTTGAGAGCTTTTAGGATGCAAATACTTTTAATCTGCTGATTAAACCCATTCCTACAAGGAACTTCCAATTTGGGGATAACTTCTTGTCAAAAGTATTTCTTGGGAAAATTTAAAGGATAAATGTCAATCAGAACTCTTGCCAACTTTTCTCCTTATATATTTTGCAATTGTATGCTTATTTCAATTTGATTGAATCCATTGAATTAAGACAACACCTTCCCAAGGGAACTACCTCCCCAAAACTCATCTAGGTTTACTGTAGAATAGGAAAGTAATTTGAGTGACTTTTCAGAGTGGGGTCAGTTCATTTTAAGGAAAGTTGGATGTATTTTTTCTTGTCATTAAAATATTAACCTTTAATATTGGCTTTTCGGAATAAAAAATCTGGGAAAAATCCAAAATCACAGATTTGGTTCATTTGCATTTCAGATTAATTTCCTATTCTACAGTATGACATATCAATTTCATCTTCAAGACACTCTAAAGGTTGTCAGAGTACATGGATGGGCGACATATATACTTGCATACAGTACAATATCCCAAATTGGTAATACAATCATTTCTAGAACAATGCCATGATGCCAAGCAACACATATCCAGCAATCTAGTCCCATAGCAGATTACAATGTATTGTTGTTTATATAGTTTAAGTAGTTATACCATATATATGATATTTTTTCCAGAATCAAGATCACTTCCTTCCTATCATGGCCTCTTGGAATATGTTTTTTCAATAACCAAAATCACTTTCTCCTTTGTATTATAACCTCTTGTTAACTACTTCACTGTATGTAAATTAAAGTAGTGTATTCAACTCATTTCAGTTGCGAATTAATTATAAACATACGATGGCAACTCATTTAAAGGCCTCAATGCCTACTCGTACAGGGCAGTCCAAACAGGGATGGCCCTAAATAATAATTGAATTTTTTTCATAATTAATGAACAATCAATTTAAGATTAAGTAAATGTTAACACCATGAGGATGAACTTCACACATTAAAGGTAATCTCAAATGAGAAAATATATTAAAATATTGGCAGATTCTATTTTCAAATTGGCCACAATTTCACACAAATAATTGGGTATGGATGGGCACTTTTACCACAGTGGAAATAATGAAACCCAGCTGGTGTCATAAGTCAGCTTGGGCTGGAGTTTCAGGCAAATCCCACAGACTTAACCCTTTCAATGCTAAGGCTAATTTTGTCCAAAGCACAAGGGCGCAAAGAGTTTTGAAATCCTGAAATGACTAGAAATAACAAACAAAGAAAATTAATGATATCTAATGCAGCCTTTCTCATTCCTTGCAAAAAATATTAATAAATTATGGGCAACATGCAAAAGAATATATCTAGGAGGATATGTGTTAAGTTTGATCAATCCTAAACATTTCCTTCTTTACCTATCAGTAGTTTAACTCAATTGTCCTAAATCCAAAAATCTAGTAAATAAATAATAGTGGATTTTAGCCAATTACCATCATATTGTTGGAATTTCTGGTATCCAATAATGATTGAATTCCCATTGCTGTCATCTTTTGTGGCATGTTCCCCATTCTATGCAGACTGACTCCATTCATTCATCAATACTTCTATTCATACCTTGCTCAATATAGCTACATGAGCAAATCTAATTCACCATAACAGAGAATAAGAGTACATATCATACTACAGTACAGTGAGCATTGAATTATAGTAATACTGATATTTTTTTAACTGTGCAAATTCTACTGAAAAGAATTGTGAGGTAATGAAATAGCATATAAAATATTGACAAAAAGATGTATGGAGTTTGAAAGATATCCACACAGACTTCCTCAACCTTGTGACCATTGATCATCAAAATCCTTTGTTCTACTGGCAACACCTTTACCAGTCTATACCTGGCTGTATTCGATTGATATTCTATCTAAGTGATCTTAGAAAAACATGTTACTATCAGCAATATTACAAGTACATGTATTGCACACCTGGTATACAATGCAACGGTTTCAATGGTATAAATTTGCATCAATAAATTAAGATTATTTCTGAGAATTGTCTTTTTTTAAGATGTCCAGTTTGATCTCAAAAACCATGTATGATCAAATTATTGGAAGTAGAGTTTGTCCTAACAAAACCAGCGTGCATCCCAATGTCAAATGATCTAGACCCTGGTTAGCCATGGAAATTGCTATGGGTTACAGTCAGTGTACCATGCACTAATTACTTTTTATTTTTCTTGAACTTCAATTTTCCCTTTTTTATCATGCACAGTAAAAATGAAAATTGGAAAATATACCCATTTTTGTCCAGTTCGCTATTTTCAAGATCTCTGGTTTCAAATTGAAATTTGAAAGAAAAATCATTATTTCCATTTTTTTCTATTTGAAATAGAAAATAGACAAATGAATTTGGAAGAAATACACTGACCAATCAAAACTACATAGCATGAAGAGCCCTACATCAGCATGAACAATCCTGCACCAGCTTCCAGCGCAGAACATGTTTATGTCTATTACATGTGACCGGTTCACATTACAGATTTATCAAAGGTTTATTTTGTAAAGCATACAATGCTTAACTGATGCATTTAATACCATATGTGCAATAATTAATTGACAGTGTGGAAATGTAAACGGTAAGAAAAGCTACTACCCTGGATGTCATTATCAGCAAAATGTTACAGTAAGTAACAAACCTAGAAAGAGGTTGGAGCTACAAAAATTACCCTCCAACTTGTACACTACAATCACTTTTGTTCTTAAGGCTTCACAGCACTTGGCTTCTAACTATTTAACCCTTCCAATGCTGAGGCTACATTCCTCCAAAAGACAAGGACACAAAGATTTTTGAAAACCATCTAAACTCGGTCACATTCATTGGAAAGCTCTCGCTGAGAACTCTCAGATGAGTACCCAAGTGCCAGGTTTCAGTTATTTTTCAGGTTTTTTGCATCATTCAGTATTGGCCAAATTAGCCACCAGCAGCATAAGGGTCAAGAGATTATTATCACCGGTTATTACATACAAGTACATTGCAGACACCCTCTGCCAATCAACGGAGGCAATTTTTCAGTAAGAGGTTCCATTTGGCCAGGCATCAGTGGTTGTATACAGGATGGACACTGGACCTTCTCATTTGGAAGGGATTCACAGTTGAACCATAAGAGCCATATGCAAATATCTTAAATTTTAGGCAAATTAAATGAAATGTGTGAACTCTAACTGTAAGCAGCCCATGTTAACTAAGGTTGACAGTATATTTTTAACCCAAATAACATGTTATTCATTGATATGCAGACAATTTGTCGAAGGAATCTTTTGTGTAATATTTATAGGATATAGCCATCAAAAAGGGTCTCAGATTTGGATCAAATGAAATGTGAGAACTGAATACAACCCATGTTCACTAGGGTTGCTGGTATACTTTAACCCAAATGACACTACTCATTGATATGCATACAGACAATTTGTCGAAGGAATATTTTGTGAAATACTTAGAGGAAAGAGCCCTCGGATAGGGTCTCTATTCCTATCTCTTCTTCACACACTCAACTGGCATAGCCTTCATGGAATTTCAGCAGATTTACAAACAGACACCCTCATACTAACTTCAACATACAAATAACATAGATTGCTCCATCACCAATACACTATAGGTGCGGAGGTATTCACATATATCCATGTCATCTTACACACACATCAATATCTGCTATACTTTTCATCCCAGTAGCAGCCTAACAGGCCGGACTATTTAGGTGAAATATCCCATTTGTTACTAAGTTAATTTCACAGGTCAACTAACCGACAGGTCAAACAGTATTCAACAAGTATGCAGTATACAACAAAGTACTGTTTGTACACCTGCCTATACGATTTTTCTCACATACAAACATAATATGAAACTGATTCACAGCATAGCCCAAACTTTTGGATAAGTAGTTGGATAACTTACAAAACATATTAACCATTAGCTGTGGAAATGAAAATGAAATAACTATATCTCAGTATAAACTCCTAGTTAAGGTAGTATAGAAGAAGCTGAACTGCTTGAACAATTCCTGGTGTTCAACAGAATACACATTTTTATCAGATCCATACCCTATCATTGATTCATTTACAGGTAACTGTGTAGACCTAGAGTATAACTACTTGACACATTTATATCAACAGCAGGTATAATTAGATATTCAAGATATATAAGGATATAGTAATTGTACATACTTCACAATTATCTCACAAATAAATTATATTGAAGTACATGTTACTACAGCTCTACTAATCTTTTTTTCATTTTTGGAACAATGTCCGACATGCACTACATTAATCCCTACATAAATAATGGGTATGAAGGCTTGAATAATTACTAAATTTGCTTCCCCTATAAGAATTGTGGTCAGGGATTAACATCATGAACACTAATAATAGTAGCTTTAAGCCTTAAACAAACATCTTTTTTTGATTTTTTCTTTCACAAAATATTCAAGTGATATAACTATACAATGACACAGAAAAATACAAGTACATTGTACCTACAACTTATACAACAGACCCACAGGACATCAAGTGGCTTATCATCAAGGCAGAAAGCATAATGGTAATGATATATTGCAAATATATGTGTAAAAAAATGAAGTTAAACAAACATTTAAACATTGTATTGCGTTAGTTGAGTATTTTGAGTACCTACATAGGGTACCTTTCTAAGACCAATGTGCCAGACATGTGTAACGGTATACCCTATCAGCAGGGTTCTTCTCCAAGCATAAGTAAAATATTGAAAACGTAACATGCTTGAAGACCCTCACCAGCTACTTTTTTAAAAGAAAAAAAAATGAGAATGGAAATTTAGACAATAAAAATATTATCGTCACTTGATTTAATTACTGCATACGCTCCTTATAAACAACAATGGCAAAAGCCAATCAGGTATTGTTCCAAAGCACAATCCCTTCAGCACCTTAATCTCTCATTCCATAAAAAAACTTGACATTCAGAGGAATTGACTTGCTAAGAAACTTGATGTCCTGTGTCAGGGTCTGATCACAAATAACATACACGTAATTTTTTAAGCACATGGTGGGTATAAGGTTATGCAAAAGACACAAACCCAAAAAATAAATAAAGAGATTACTGCAATTATGTGGAATATATAATACAATGACAGCTGAATCAAAATATGTGTACCTCAGACACCACATAAAGGGCTGAGGAACATCTACTACCCTCTAATGACTTTTCTGAATATCAGATGTCCCAATTTTGGCACTACTTTGTTGACCTAATATTTTTTTTGTATTTTTTTGTAACACAAAAAAAGCCTTCAGAAAGAATGAAAAGTAGACAACAGGAGTATTTGTGGCTTTTTTGTTCTCAAAAGTGGTGATGGTATTGTGAATTGATATCAGGAAATGTGAAAAAGAACTGAAGGGAGAACATAGACCGTCTTTTAAAGGATTTTAAAAAAATATCAATTCCAGCACTTAACTGAATATTCTAACCTCAATATGATTCCTATGACATTGAAAAATGATATACTTTCTTTTCTCAATAAGTAAATAATGTTCATGGTTATTATCTGAATATAGTTTAGTCTCCCTTGTAAAATAGAAGGCAAAAAGTTACTATTGCCAATTTTGGGCAACCATTTTCTAAATCCTGGCTACAGCCCTCTTCTGATCTCTTCAGCACAGCTAGTACTACAATAAACATCACATTACAGCACATCAACAAGCCCATCTGGTGATAGATAGTGACACATCAAGTAAGCAATAAACCAGTGCGAGTTACAGCCCAACATGAACATACGTCTTGATATTTTCATTGATAGGACACTTTTTTCTCCAAATTAGGCGAAAATGGACCTTTTTTGAGAGAGGACACCCCCTTCTCTCTGAAATCCACTTCGGTACCAGTACCAGTATCTATAACTGTAGGTGTACCGCTACCAGTATCTGTACCTTTATCTGTGCTGAAATCCTGTACCTTCTGTGTGCATAATACTTTATTCCAGAGCTGCGGCGGCCAAGATTTGCTGAGTGAGAATATGCGGGAGCGGACTGGTCACGGTGGCTGCCTGAAGCGTGCTGGCATGAAGGAGCTGCGCTTGTGAGACCCCTGCGTGAGGAGACGACACTAATCCACTGAGCGTGCCCTGCAGTGCCGAGTTTGAGAACGTAGTCTTCGTTAAGCGCGACTGTGCCGTGAGCGCGGCGAGGTTTGTGCTGGCGGTGGTCGTCAACATAGGTGTCGTCATGGCAACCGATGCCAGTGTTGCCATGGTGACAGTTGTTGGTATGGTGATGCTGGTGTTGCTATGGGAGGTGAGAGGGGACGTGAGGGGTGAAGCGAGGGGGATGGCAGCTCGTTTGTGACGCTGCATCGCCAGGAGGTCGGCGTGGTGATGATGGGTGATGGTGTGGTTACGGAGCCCCTGCGCTGTCTTGTAACTCTTCCCACAGTTACACTTGTAAGCCTTCTTCACCCTATAAAAAGATGACGTAAGCTTCATATAGACATATATAAATTCAGAATAACAAATATTTTCCTGAAATGGGTTGTCCTGGTCGCTATACAAAGGTGCAATGCTTAGAAATTCTGTCAATCAATTGACACATCCTATGGTTATTTTTTAGTGAAGAGAAGAAATTTATTTGAACTTATTATCATTGGGGGGGGGGGGGCAAGGTCTTACACTTAGATTTCAGACTGAGGCCTGAAAAGGTCTTTTGATAAAAATAAGTGGTCAAAAACATGATTTATGGTTATTATACATGCTATTTTGGGCCCCTAGTCTGAAAATTCTAGGGGCTCACAGCAAAATCTAGGGGCATGTGCCCCTATGGGGGCATTTTTCCAATGCATGTGTTATAAGTCATAAATTAAGTTTATAGATGAGTAGGGCTGTAGAAGAAACAAGAATATAGTTTACCTTGTATCTTTCCTGTGTCCATTCTTGGCATGGTATTTGATGCCATTGACATTCTTGTAGCGTTTCTTGCAGCCAGGAACAGGACAGGCAAAAGGCTTCTCCCCATCCCCATCCTTAGTACTCATCATACTGGAATAAACAACATAAACCATATTAGTCAGAGAAAAGTTGTGCACTTTGTATTAAAAGCATGAAATGTAGTTTGTTGGTACAACTCACCAAGGGGAACATTTTGAGACATGGAGGTGTCGCAGCCACACACCCTGGGGGCAGGTGGCGCCACCTATTGGTCAGCTGCTTGGTCAACCTAACCTTCCCTAATATAAAGGGACATATATCTGTCAAACAATTCAATATGCAATCCTGAAGGAACTAGGAAGTAAAGTAGTAGTGAGTTTCATTGAATTTTTTGCAGCCCTAGGATTATGTTCTAGATAAAGGTTTTAACCCAGCCCTGAATTTATGTTTAGGATAAAGGTTTTAAGCCAGCCCCAGGTTTGTCCAGGATAAAAATTTTTTAAAGGGAGACCATGATTTATTCAGATAACTAAGTTATTCCAAGGGAATCATATTTATATAAAAATATTCAAGAGTTTGCTTGAGAAGTTATATTTTTTAAATTTCCTTTTAAATCTTTTTGGATGTCCTGATGTGTTGTTTTTGAGGGTTTGGGTGTCCAAATGACGCCCAGACAACCTGCTGGCTAAGACCATGAACCCAGCCCTGTGTTTATGTTCAGGATAAAGGTGTGAGTTACCTAAGAATGAGCTCTGTGGTGAACTCCTCTTGCGTCGTCCATGAGTCGTCTGAGTTGTCATCCTCACTCACCATCTCCTCGTCATCAAACTCACTCCCTGAAAAGCACACACATACTGTAAAACTGGTATCCTATACAGGCATTTGATTTTCGCTATTTTTGTGCTCCCCATGATAGCATCAAAATAACACCCTTTAAAAAGTATCCTGTTTAACTGGTATTCTTTACAGGTGTTTAATTTTTGCTATTTTCGTGCTCCTCATGATGGCGCCAAAATGACATCCTTCAAATAAATATCCTGCTCGGTATATATATAGTTTGAGTGCTTGAATGTGCAAATTTACAGTAGCCAAATACCCTCCCTCAGGGCTGTAAAGCAAAATTTTTAGCACTTCAAATTAAAGCTGTTTACAGTAATAATAGGGCTATCATTGTCATTTATACAGTAATAATAGGGCTGTCATTGTCATTTATACAGTAATAATAGGGCTATCATTGCATTTTTTTTTATTCAATATGGTGATGAACTACTTATTTGATTTTTATTATTGTGATATGATGCACTGATAGTGCTCGGAATCGTTGGAATTTTCATGGTCGAGTAATCGGCAGAAGCTGCCGACCGATACTCGACCATGGTCGACCATGTCGGGACAATTCAGGAGCGGCGCCGGTCCCCCGGAAGTAATAGAATAAGTACATGCGCAGTGCGCAGTTAGCCATGTTGTTTACAACGCTGAAGCGCTGCGTAGATGTAGGTGAGGAAACAACATAAAGGTAAGTTTATTTTCATTTCATGGTAGATATTTCGATAGATAGGAAGGTTGGCGGCGTGGTAAGTTACTTGCATTGTGTAATATTTTTGTACTTTTGACAGACTAGCGCTAATTCATTATACTCGTTTTCGGTCGACCATTCCTTGGCATGGTCGACCGTGGGTCGAGCATGGCGTGACGACCGAATGCTCGAGCATACGAGTAATCGTCCGAGCACTATGCACTGATATTAATATATCCCTGATTGCTGAAAATGCTGAACATGCTAGGATGGAAAATCAAATCATCAGTGTTCTGCCATATTTTTTTTATTTTTTAATGGAATGCAACAAGGAAATTGATGCCTCATACCATGGAGAACTACTTGTAAACAATATGGCAGTCCAGCACTCGCTGCAAATTGGGTAAGTCGCCACTTTTATTTTTTGGAAATCTAGATGCTTTGAGATAAGTATGGAGCATTTATATGACCCACACATGAGTAAGACATAACTTACATAGAGAAAGGGAGGAGCCCTGCTATGTCTACTACTCTTTTAGTGATATTGCTTATTTCTTTATCTGCTCATCATCAAACTCACTCCTTAACTCTTTCATACCTGGAGATCTCCTTGACAAGCGTCATTTAGATTTAAGATACTTCTGAAAATAACTCAATCAATCATAACTTAAGAAACGTTTGAAAACAACTCCTGAATCAATCATAAAATCACATACTATTTGGCTTGGGTTTTGATCAACATTTCTCCTAAAAGTATTTTGTGAAAATTACTTTTGTTAGTAATATATGACCAAAATAGTGGATGTGCATGGTGCGCTATTAAAATCTACGCCTCTACAGGCTGCAGGATATTTCTGCATTTGCAACCCAACACTGCAGAGTGGTCTAAACCCTTTCAATGCTGAGGCTACTTTCGTCCAAAGCCAAAGGATGCAAAGGTTTTTGAAAGCCATCTAAACCCTGTCATGTTGGTACTCATTGGATAGCTTTCGCTGAGTACTCTCAGATGAGTTTCCATGTGCCAGGTTTTTTTTAATCATTTTCCAGTTTTTTTGCATTATTTTGCAGTGGCCAAATTTGCCACCAACAGCATAAAGGTGTGATTAACCAGGGATCGATTTAAGAAAAAATTTCTGGTCGGTTTTCGGGCGATCTCATATGATAAATGATAGTCAGTCTTGGGTCGGCCGGACATATTTCAGGGCGTGAATACCGCCCGGACACCCACTTAAGTCAAACCCTGTTAACCCATTCATGCTTGAGATCTGAGTAACAAGTGTCCTCTCGAACTATTAGACTTTTGCAAATAACTGAGGAATTAAGTGCAAATTCACAAATTATTTGAAGTAGAGTTGTGGCTTAAGTTCTGGACAACACTTCCCCTCCTAATATTTTCTGACAAATGCTCTAGTCATAAAGATATAACCAACTTTGTGAGTGTGTTTTTGGGCGCTGTAGGCATGATTGGGTTAATTTTGGCCTACCTGTAGGAGTGTTGCTCCTGATGGATACTGCAGGAGACTGAGCTCTTTGGCGGATCGCCTTCTTCTGAAGGTCAGCATTTTCCTTCCTGGCAGCATCAGTGAAAAATCTGAAAATAATGCATACACACAAACTGTAGTGTTAATGACTAAAACATAATTCAGAACTTATTTATTAATAATAAAGCAGAGAAGGAAATAGGAGCGTTGAAGGACATGATGCATGGCATATTGATAAATTCATGAGAGAGAGAGAGAGAGAGAGAGAGAGAGAGAGAGAGAGAGAGAGAGAGAGAGAGAGAGAGAGAGAGAGAGAGAGAGAGAGAGAGAGAGAGAGAGAGAGAGAGAGAGAGAGAGAAGAGAGAGAGAGAGGAGAGAGAGAGAGAGAGAGAGAGAGAGAGAGAGAGAGAGAGAGAGAGAGAGAGAGAGAGAGAGAGAGAGAGAGAGAGAGAGAGGAGAGAGAGAGAGAGAGAGAGGGAGAGAGAGAGCTGTGACTTACTTTAACACATAGCTCAGAGCCAGGGAGGGTGGCTGCTGCAATTCTTGCTTCTCCAATATCCTAGGATCTGAATCTAAAGCAAAAACAAAATACAGTAAACCTTGCTAACCTGACTGACCTACCTCAAATTTTCACAAATCATGGACAAAAGCCCTCGTACCAAATGTTTAGACTTCTTCCCTTTGGCAACAACAAAAGGAAGTAACAACTCCAATTAAAAGAAAAGGATACACAAAGGGCAATAAACCTTGTGGCATTACACATCTAGATCCCAGGACACAGAAATTAGTCAACACAGGAAATATCTATCATTACTTAGAACAGCAATCATTTCCTTTTAAAGTATTTGTGTACATATGTGTAAGATACACGGACAAAAACACAGTTCATAGAATAGCTAGCTTCAAGTAAAACCACATACTGAAAATCTGGATGCACATACTAGAATTGTTTTTATGGTCTGAACATAGCACTGAATGCTTCAGGACAGGTGGATTTACAAGTTTCAGTGATGCTAGCCACAGTTTCAGTGATGCTAGCCACTGTTTTTGTCTGACTTTACCAACAGGAAATATATGAATACTAACTCTGCTAACCTGTCTTTTTGTACAGCCAATTGATGCACATGATTTTAACATGTTCCTGTTTGATACAAGTTTTAATGCAAATTTTGAAGAGAGTTCTTGTGAAGAGCACTGCAGTCTATGATTAACTGCTTATAAAGCGGGGGCAAGAAGTGGCAATGCCACTCATTGAGTCCACAGCTGATAGCAATTGGGGAACATGGCTGCTAGCAGGGGCTGCCAGGGGCTTGGCAGGCTGATGGCAATACACAAAATTAGCCCTTCTTGGGATCACTGAGAGAAAAAGGAGGACAGCATCCTATACTTGAAGTGTATTACTTTCATATAAGCTAATATGTATGTGAGGCTTTAGTTCCCCTTTAACCCTCAAGTCACTGGCAACATTCTCACATGCCCCAGCCATGATTCCAACCAATGGAGTGTTGGGATAATGGCAGCAGTCAATATTAAAGATTGCTCATCCATTCCTGAGAAAGTCCACCAGCCCAGGAGGTCTAGATGGCCAATATTTTCCCACCCTGACTAGCGTCTTAGCCAGGATTTAGAAACTGGGGTGCGTGAAATTGACAATTTTAATTTTCTGAGCATCCTATAATTAAAGGGAGACCATAATCTACTCAGATTACAACCATAAACATGTATTTACTTGATGCAATAAAGCACAATGTGTATCAACAATGCTATGGGAATTATATTGAGGTGAAAAAAATGCAATCATATACTCGAAATTGACATTTTAAGAAATTCCTCACAGGATTGGGTATCCTGAAGAGTGAATTCTGAGTATCTGGGCATCCAAATGACCTCAAGACGCCCTGCTGACTGCTACTATGACCCTGACAATTTTCCCTGCAATTTATCTGAAATAATCATCCTCCCACTCTGCAAGCATGGGGATTATTGCAGTGCTCTTTGAACCATGCTTGTATCATACAATTATTGTCTGCTCCAGGGCTAACAGCACATGCTCCATGAGGCCATGACTCATAAGGCATAGGAACATGTGTGTGACTACCACTAACCTGGCTATGCAGCAGGCATGTCTGGATCACCATGCCCGGCTTAGGCTCTGTGTGCAAAAATAGCCAAGCTCACAAGATAAAGGCTGACCAGTTACTGCACAACAGAACTTGCAGACAATCGGTGAACCCCATCTACATGTATGAAATGTATATATAAATAAATAAATGTATATATAATATATTAGTGGAGTGCTATTTGTGGTGCAAAAATAGCTGAACTCACAATCTTGAGTAAAGCAGGGATGATAAAACTAAAAGACAGGCCAGGGACTTTCTCAGCCAGTTTCCAAATCCTGGATTGGACTAACCTATCAACTCTCACTAGTGAAGTGGTATCAAATAGTGCTCGGACGATTACTCGTATGGTCGAGCATTCGGTCGTCACGCCATGCTCGACCCACGGTCGACCATGCCAAGGAATGGTCGACCGAAAACGAGTATAATGAATTAGCGCTAGTCTGTCCAAAAGCAAAAATATTACACAATGAAAGTAACTTACCACGCCGCCAACCTTCCTATCTAGCAAAATATCTACCATGAAATGAAAATAAACTTACCTTTATGTTGTTGTTGCTGTTGCTCACCTACATCTACGCAGCGCTTCGTCGTTGTGAACAACATGGCTAACTGCGCACTGCGCATGTACTTATTCTATTACTTCTGGGGGACCGGCGCCGCTTCTGAATTGTCCCGACATGGTCGACCATGGTCGAGTATCGGTCGGCAGTTTCTGCCGATTACTCGACCATGATATTTTCAACGATTCCGAGCACTAGTATCAAATATAGCTGCACTCACAGATTAATGCTGACACATTGTATGGCGCATACAATTTTCCCCATATATACTTATGAAATATGATAATGAATTATATATATTCCTGTAGTATTACAGTTAATTCTTTCAACCCTTCACATTTCTTTGAATTTTTAATAATAGCTGCAAGCGTTTTTTGAAATTTGATAAAAATCAGACAACAGGTAATGGGTAGGGATGGGGACCGGAAACCGGTTCAAACCGGCCTGAGCATTGCGGGTAACCAGTCAAAAACCGGACCTCCCTCTAAACAGTTCGGTTTTCTATGCATGCACAGGGTTCCTGGAGGCGTAATAAAACTGTCAGCACCTACCTCCTCGCTGGCCTCACAATGTCTGCCATGCACGACGATCAAACAGCCATTTCAAAATCTCTCAAGTCTGGTACCCTGTCCACTTTCACTATGCTCAGAAGCCTTCTGAGCGTAGAGAAAGTGCTCAGGGAGCTAGTATATAGGAACTTTCAAGAACTTTCCAGTTCAGGCAAGTTCAGTCACGCATTCCATTGCGTAGTTTCGTATCCAAGAAATGTCATTAATAAACCGTTTAGGAAACCGTGATAAAACCGAACCGTAGAAGCAAAACCGAGAACCGAACCGAACCGTAGAATTCTCAACGTTCCCCATCCCTAGTAATGGGTGCATATGTTGCTGATGTTCATGTTTTCTTAGCAAAACTAAAGTAATATTACTTTGACGGTGTGACCCCACTCAATTCTTTTCACAGCTTCAAGCTACTGGGATAAAGCTGACAAACGGCATGAAAGAAATAACATTCAGGTCCATTTACATGGATGAAATGCATAATACATATTTTTGCATTGTGTTATTTTTTCCTTTCTTTGATTAGTTTCTGACATTTAAGAGATTTTTGAGTTTTAATCAAAAGCATAGAAGGGGTATTGGGTGTATCTACTGTCAATTCCCATTAAGCAATACTAAATAATATTATTGTAACCCCACTGATTTTTTTTCACAGCTTCAGGCTACATGATCAAGGGCAGAGCATAAGCCATCATCTGGACCCCCAAACCTTTGAAAATCATACTTTAGTCAACCTGATATTTTGATTAGGAATTTCTTAAAATGAAATGTAAATTAATTTCAGGCAAATAATTTGCAATATTTAATTGATCATATTTCAGATTGCTATAGAATAACCTCCAAGTACACTTGAAACTGATAATAAAAGTTATCTTATGACTGGCCTCTTGTTTGGCCACACCCTGTCTTCACCTTGGCTCATCAGCAGTCACAGTCATTAAATTGTAATTCATTGCATAGGCAGGCGATACTGTGACACTACGAAGGGGGGGGGGGGGGGGGTGGGATGGGAAGAATTTTCAATTTTGACTTTTCCTAGGTAAAAAACAAATCTTTTTTGGACTGGCATTCTAAAAATCCTGGCTTAAAACCTGGGGGGGGGGGGGGGGCGTTGATTTTTGCCGCTGTCAGTCTTTAGTTGTAAAAATACTCTCCTGTCAAAGGTTTACCATAAGAATGCTTGCAGGTGACTTATCCTGTATTATCAAATTCAAAATTTATGTCAGTAAGGGGGGGGGGGGGGGGCGTTAATAAATTTGTTACCCTCTTTAAAAAATGGGATTAGGCCTAGTGTCCATGTCACAGGAGGTCTTGGGCCCCTAACCTTGTATACGGCTTGGGGGATAAACTGATAAACCCTGCTTGCAGCCAATAGGCACACTATATTTTAGAAAGACTTGCCCTTCTTATTGACTTAAGTGCAGCACTTATTACAGTTCAGGCATGCACTGGGCATCACACAAATGCATCTACTGTTCACTCGGCCTAACATGATTGTATGAGAACTGAAGTGAATGAAGAAACTGGGGTAAAGGGAGAGGGATCAGCTTTTTTCCGGTGTTGTCTTGTAGGTTTCCTTACCGCTACTGACATACGATTGTCAGTCAACTGATCTGCGTCCCACCACAACAATATAAACTTACGTGCGTTGCCCAGTGCTAACACTCGTTGCACAACAACTATTTTGCACGCGGGGGTTCCCCGATTGGGGCTCCCCCTGGATCCTTGTAGGTTTACTGGATCCTAGCGGTTTCATACTTTAGTAGTAATCATCAGAGGACTGGGATGTATGGAAGAGATTTAATAAACAGAATTTTGATTATTGAAATGTGCTGTAATGGTTAAATGGTTAAACATACGGTCATATGTTTATATTATTGAAAATTTAGAGTCGAAATAAATTGATGAGTGGGAATGAGACAAGGTTTTAATCAAGTCTCTTTAATGTGGATGGGGTCCCTTAAGAGAGACGAACGCTGATCAGGAAAAAAGAAAGCCATTGATCCAGGTCTGGAATGGCCGAGCTCAGTGGTACAATCACTGTGGAAAGATAAAAATATTAGAACAGGGGCTAACAGATCTTGTACCTCTGGTGGGTATGTATATCTAGGCGACATTTGACTGTTCAGTCAAATACGTTCAAGCCCATGGGTGTGGTAGAGCGAAGTCTATGGATCCATAGTTGCTCTAGTTCGAGACGGACCCTGAGAGACTCTTTGGAGTCTGGGTCATTCCTACCAAATTGTAGGACATGGAGGCAGACATCTCTCAGGCCTGAGTGATCATCTGTGTTGTAGTGTCGGCCGACACTATGTGTAGAGTTGTGTTGTGTGATATAGCGAAAGTGCTCACACATCCGTTCACCAAGTGTGCGCTTGGTGTGGCCAATGTATTGTTTGTAGCAGATTGTGCAAGTGATGCAATAAATGATATTATTGGTCTTGCAATCGCAGTTCCGTATAGTATTATACTCTCTGCCTGTAATAGGACTGATGATGGAACCAGTCTTATTGAGTTTGATGCAGTACCTGCAGGATGCTTTGGAGCATCTCTTGCGTGTAATGTTATTTGTATTAGTGGTTTTAGGCTGTGAAGGATCCTCCACCCTAGCCTTCACTAGTATGTCCCTAATGTTTTTAGGTCGTCGGAAACCTTGGGTAGTTTTCCAATTCAGAATTTCTCTGGTGCTTGACGACTTGTCTAGCATATCCCAGTTTTGTTTCACAACATCACCCAGGATTCTACCTCCTGGGTGGTAAGTGGTGATGAGGAAGATGTTTGTAGTGTCCTCCTCTGTTTCCCTTGGTGGAGGGTTGAGGAGGGTAGCTCTATCCTTGTGATAGGCTCTGGAGAATGCCTCTTGGACTATATTAGCTGGATAGTCTGCTCTCAGGAAATGGTGTCCCATTTCTCTGGAATGTTTGATAAAGTCAGTGTCAGAGCTACAGATCCTACGTACTCGTAGGAACTGGCTGTATGGTATAGCTGATTTGCAGTTCTTAGGGTGACAAGACTTGAAGCTCAGATAGTTGTGAGCATCAGTCGGTTTGGTGTAGAGAGATGTGGATAAGAGACCGTCTGTCAGTGTGACAGTGACATCGAGGAAGTGTACTTCCTGAAGGGATGTCTCGGTTTCGAATTTGATGGATGGGACACAACCATTGAGGTGGTTCTCAAAGTTTTTGAGGGCCTCTTGGCCGTGTGTCCAGATGAGGAATATATCATCTATGAATCTTACCCATAACAATGGTTGTAGTTCATAGGTGTAAACAAATTCTGCCTCAAACCAACCCATGAATGTGTTGGCGAAGGATGGAGCAACTTTTGTTCCCATAGCAGTACCTCCTACCTGTAGGAAGTGTTTTCCTGCGAAGTCAAAATTATTCATGCTCAGTACTTTACTGAGCAGGGTAATAAGACTGTCTGTCTTGGGTAGTTGTGATCTGGGTCTAGATCTGACAAGTGCCTGTCTAGCCGCTAGAAGTCCCTGTTGATTAGGGATGTTTGTGTATAGACTGGCTACATCCATAGTAGCCAGTATAGTGTCTGGTGGTAGATTTTGAATGTTTTGAAGTTTCTGGAGGAAATGGGTGGTATCCTTAATGTATGAAGGAAGTTCCTTCACAGTGGGTTGAAGAAAGAAATCCACAAATTGTGAGATTCTTTCTGTGGGGCAACCATTGCCTGAGACAATAGGTCTACCAGGTGGGTTGACTAGTCTTTTGTGTATCTTAGGGAGCATGTAGAAGAGCGATGTACGTTCTTGACTAATGCTAAGGAAATCATGACACTTGTCATCAATTTCCTCATCATCTAGTAGTGTTTTGAGAAAGTTGTTGATGTCTTCCGTGTGTGTGTGTGTTAAATCAGTAGGTGTCTGTATATAGAAGTTGACATCAGATAACTGTCTGAGTCCTTCTTTGATGTAGTCAGTGGTATTTAATACTACCACTGCTCCCCCCTTGTCAGCTGGTTTAATCACTATGGCTTTATTCTGACTTAGTGATTTAAGGGCAAGATTCTCATCTCTAGTGAGATTGTGAAACTTGGAAGGTGGAACCTTATGTCTTAACAGGTCTACCTCATTCTGTCTGAAGAAGAGCTCCAGTGCTGTCACTGGTGGTGGCTTCCATTTGGATGGTTCCTTGAATCGGGTATCACTAAACGGCCCATTCGGGTCTTGACTAGGCCTTGACCTTGCTAGGTCTTCATCTTCTTCGGCAATATTGTCAAAGAAGAGTTTACGCCGGATTCTCATGTGGAACTTGTTGAGATCCTCCCTGAGTTCACCAAAATTAGGTTCACCCGGGGTGGGACAGAATTTCATACCCTTGGCTAAAATAATTTTCTCTGTCTGGGTTAAGGTATAGTCAGACAGGTTAACAACTAAATTATCTAGATTGGTCTGATTTGAGTTGTTATTGCTGTTAAGAGTGTCTAGTGCATGTGGTGCATGTAGAGTGGGGTCTGTATTTACCTGTCCACAATAAAAATCAATTTTAGGGAACACACAATGTCTTGTTGTTGTCTTATCTTCCATGCTAGAATTAAGAGGATCAAACATTATTACATATAAAGGTGGGCCAAACAAGTTGGGGAAAGAAAGGAGTAGACTCGGACCAGGATGTGGTGACCTCCTATCACATCGTATATATATTAAAATAAATAACATACAAACTTTGGCAAGTATAAAAATATGAACACTTAGATCTGAGTGAGCAATAAATACAGTAATGGAAAGAAACAGACCACATAAGTGGGCAGCTCTTGGTGATTGTAGATGGTAAAACTTCAGGCTTAAAGCTTAATAGTGGGAGCATACATGCTGACTAGGACTGTTAGAATGTCCTATCTGGATATTATAATACTAGTTATCGAGGTAGATGAATAGTTGAAAACACAAAAGTGAGGATAAGAGAAAGTTAGACAACTTCCATGAGTGTACTGTTCTCAGTACAGAGTATTACAGTTCAAAACATGAGACAGCTTAAACATTATAACCTGTATGTAATCATTAACTAAAGTTAAAATTAAAATCTCAACCCGTGAAATGGGGTGGTGGACATTAGGTCAAATGTGGCAAAAACAGACACAAAATTATGCAAGTAACAAGGCAAATAAACAAACTGTTGGATACAATGGATGGCTGATGGTGTACGATTACAGAGTCAGTCTTGTCATGTAGAAAAACAGACTACCATTATCCACTACCTTAAACCTTTGACTAGAAGAGTCTTGACAAAACATAAATAGTTAAAAGTCTCTATAACAAAAGATAATGGCCCGGATTGGGGCAACTCAAGAGTGATTGGTACTCATCCAGTCAGTCGAGCTACTTCTGTAGGTTGCCATAAGCCTGGGCTATCCTCTGGATAACATCTGGTGTCAGGTACCTGGAGTCGTCCTGCGGTTCTCCTGGTCTGCCAATTGCTGCTGTTGGTGGTGGATATGAAGCCTGCCTAGGTCGTTCATTATAATACCAGTTCTGTTGTCTAGGTCTAGCACCGCCAAAGTTCCTGTTGTCCCTGTTGGCCTCCATCTGGTAGTTGTGTTGGTCCCTGTCGTAGTTGTTGTTATAGCCGTAGCCATAACCTCTCCTGCCCCTGTCGTTTCCCCTTGTCTGGGGACGTCCACGAGATCTGACCTTCCTAGGCCTGGATCTGGATCTGGAGCGGCGATCCCTGCTCTGGGAGCGTTTTCTCCCTCGGGGGTTGTCTTCTCTGTCATCCTGGGTATCAGAGGACTCCGATGTGACACCATGGTCGTCTCTGTTCATGTTCCGGACGTCTGCGTAGGCGTATCTGGTGGGGACCACCCCCTTGACCATGGAGGTGAGGTCCTTCTCGCTGACTTGGTTCGCAGAATCGGCCAACTTGTTTCGTTGCTTCGTCATCTGCTCTCGGACTTCTATCTGGACTCTCAGACGTGCATCGAAGATGGCGCCGATGGCGTCTTTGTATCCAGCCTCGTTTCCGTCGAAGATGTTCTTGAGGCTCGCCTTGTCTACCACCACTCTTTCGGCTTGAAAGGTGGCGTTTTTCTGAAGGATTGCGGCACACTTCTGCTGGAAGACGATCGCTTGTTCCCTCATCAAGGCTGCAACTTGGGTCGCATGTGGGTGCATGTAGACCGGCATGGGCGCTAGGTTGAGTGCCCACGGTGCGATGAGGCCCTCCGAGCTGATGTCATTCAGCATTTGACTGCGAATGTTAGCCCGTGCCTCGGCTACTACGCTACTTCTCGCCGTGGTGAAATAATCCAGCTCGAGCTGGCCCATCCATGGCATTCCTGGGTTTTCCACCTCTTTACGCTGGGGTCGATTGGACTCCGGTGGGCCCGAAGGGCCTGCTTGTGCCATGTCTTCGGCTCGAGCTGGAACCTGAAAAGACACAGAAAGAGGGTTTTGAGTTTTCGACCTATTATCACTCACCTGAGATGTTATCGTGATGGCAGGCCTGCCACTCTCCGCAAACAACTCTTTTGACATGTCATCAAGTGGTTGTGGTTCAGAAGGCATGTTAGGATCTAACTTACCCTGTGGTGCAACTCCATTAACCATGATCTCATAGTTATTTGTCGGTTTACTGGTATTGCGTCGTCTCTTCGTCCCACGGTTATCTCCATCGTGGTCTGATGATGTCATTACCGGAAGTGGCACGGTAGCGCCCTCATCGGCAAGATAATCATCTACAATGTTTGGAGTCACCGATCTTTCGTTACCGGGTGATGGTCCAAGTGTACGTGCTACTGATTTTCCGGGTGCATCTGACGATGCCCCCATATTGTCACTTACAATCGGTCGAAAGTAAGATTCTATATTCCTCTCGGCGCGTTTGTTAGTACTTACCGATTGGACTGGGGTTGAGGGGCAACTCACAAAACTGGTTGCGCTCCTCACTCGTTGTCTGCGATCTTCTCTTTCTCTCTGAGGTAGAGCGTTAGAAAGGTGATTGCTTACCTTGGCTTGTGGATCAGACATGTCTGGTTCATCGCTTTCGTGAATCGAGACATTGGTTACTCGCTCCGCTAGGTCAGCGAGGTCGAATCCTTTATTCATCTCGTCGTCAGGGCGGTCGATGTCTACTGACTTACCGTTACCTGCGTACTGGGGTTGGTCAATTACAGTACTTTCATGGGTTGAACCGGTGTCGGCTGCTTCTTCCACTTCAGCTCTCTGTTCACTCTCCATATTGAAGAAAAAATGAAGAAACTGGGGTAAAGGGAGAGGGATCAGCTTTTTTCCGGTGTTGTCTTGTAGGTTTCCTTACCGCTACTGACATACGATTGTCAGTCAACTGATCTGCGTCCCACCACAACAATATAAACTTACGTGCGTTGCCCAGTGCTAACACTCGTTGCACAACAACTATTTTGCACGCGGGGGTTCCCCGATTGGGGCTCCCCCTGGATCCTTGTAGGTTTACTGGATCCTAGCGGTTTCATACTTTAGTAGTAATCATCAGAGGACTGGGATGTATGGAAGAGATTTAATAAACAGAATTTTGATTATTGAAATGTGCTGTAATGGTTAAATGGTTAAACATACGGTCATATGTTTATATTATTGAAAATTTAGAGTCGAAATAAATTGATGAGTGGGAATGAGACAAGGTTTTAATCAAGTCTCTTTAATGTGGATGGGGTCCCTTAAGAGAGACGAACGCTGATCAGGAAAAAAGAAAGCCATTGATCCAGGTCTGGAATGGCCGAGCTCAGTGGTACAATCACTGTGGAAAGATAAAAATATTAGAACAGGGGCTAACAGATCTTGTACCTCTGGTGGGTATGTATATCTAGGCGACATTTGACTGTTCAGTCAAATACGTTCAAGCCCATGGGTGTGGTAGAGCGAAGTCTATGGATCCATAGTTGCTCTAGTTCGAGACGGACCCTGAGAGACTCTTTGGAGTCTGGGTCATTCCTACCAAATTGTAGGACATGGAGGCAGACATCTCTCAGGCCTGAGTGATCATCTGTGTTGTAGTGTCGGCCGACACTATGTGTAGAGTTGTGTTGTGTGATATAGCGAAAGTGCTCACACATCCGTTCACCAAGTGTGCGCTTGGTGTGGCCAATGTATTGTTTGTAGCAGATTGTGCAAGTGATGCAATAAATGATATTATTGGTCTTGCAATCGCAGTTCCGTATAGTATTATACTCTCTGCCTGTAATAGGACTGATGATGGAACCAGTCTTATTGAGTTTGATGCAGTACCTGCAGGATGCTTTGGAGCATCTCTTGCGTGTAATGTTATTGCTCACTCAGATCTAAGTGTTCATATTTTTATACTTGCCAAAGTTTGTATGTTATTTATTTTAATATATATACGATGTGATAGGAGGTCACCACATCCTGGTCCGAGTCTACTCCTTTCTTTCCCCAACTTGTTTGGCCCACCTTTATATGTAATAATGTTTGATCCTCTTAATTCTAGCATGGAAGATAAGACAACAACAAGACATTGTGTGTTCCCTAAAATTGATTTTTATTGTGGACAGGTAAATACAGACCCCACTCTACATGCACCACATGCACTAGACACTCTTAACAGCAATAACAACTCAAATCAGACCAATCTAGATAATTTAGTTGTTAACCTGTCTGACTATACCTTAACCCAGACAGAGAAAATTATTTTAGCCAAGGGTATGAAATTCTGTCCCACCCCGGGTGAACCTAATTTTGGTGAACTCAGGGAGGATCTCAACAAGTTCCACATGAGAATCCGGCGTAAACTCTTCTTTGACAATATTGCCGAAGAAGATGAAGACCTAGCAAGGTCAAGGCCTAGTCAAGACCCGAATGGGCCGTTTAGTGATACCCGATTCAAGGAACCATCCAAATGGAAGCCACCACCAGTGACAGCACTGGAGCTCTTCTTCAGACAGAATGAGGTAGACCTGTTAAGACATAAGGTTCCACCTTCCAAGTTTCACAATCTCACTAGAGATGAGAATCTTGCCCTTAAATCACTAAGTCAGAATAAAGCCATAGTGATTAAACCAGCTGACAAGGGGGGAGCAGTGGTAGTATTAAATACCACTGACTACATCAAAGAAGGACTCAGACAGTTATCTGATGTCAACTTCTATATACAGACACCTACTGATTTAACACACACACACACGGAAGACATCAACAACTTTCTCAAAACACTACTAGATGATGAGGAAATTGATGACAAGTGTCATGATTTCCTTAGCATTAGTCAAGAACGTACATCGCTCTTCTACATGCTCCCTAAGATACACAAAAGACTAGTCAACCCACCTGGTAGACCTATTGTCTCAGGCAATGGTTGCCCCACAGAAAGAATCTCACAATTTGTGGATTTCTTTCTTCAACCCACTGTGAAGGAACTTCCTTCATACATTAAGGATACCACCCATTTCCTCCAGAAACTTCAAAACATTCAAAATCTACCACCAGACACTATACTGGCTACTATGGATGTAGCCAGTCTATACACAAACATCCCTAATCAACAGGGACTTCTAGCGGCTAGACAGGCACTTGTCAGATCTAGACCCAGATCACAACTACCCAAGACAGACAGTCTTATTACCCTGCTCAGTAAAGTACTGAGCATGAATAATTTTGACTTCGCAGGAAAACACTTCCTACAGGTAGGAGGTACTGCTATGGGAACAAAAGTTGCTCCATCCTTCGCCAACACATTCATGGGTTGGTTTGAGGCAGAATTTGTTTACACCTATGAACTACAACCATTGTTATGGGTAAGATTCATAGATGATATATTCCTCATCTGGACACACGGCCAAGAGGCCCTCAAAAACTTTGAGAACCACCTCAATGGTTGTGTCCCATCCATCAAATTCGAAACCGAGACATCCCTTCAGGAAGTATACTTCCTCGATGTCACTGTCACACTGACAGACGGTCTCTTATCCACATCTCTCTACACCAAACCGACTGATGCTCACAACTATCTGAGCTTCAAGTCTTGTCACCCTAAGAACTGCAAATCAGCTATACCATACAGCCAGTTCCTACGAGTACGTAGGATCTGTAGCTCTGACACTGACTTTATCAAACATTCCAGAGAAATGGGACACCATTTCCTGAGAGCAGACTATCCAGCTAATATAGTCCAAGAGGCATTCTCCAGAGCCTATCACAAGGATAGAGCTACCCTCCTCAACCCTCCACCAAGGGAAACAGAGGAGGACACTACAAACATCTTCCTCATCACCACTTACCACCCAGGAGGTAGAATCCTGGGTGATGTTGTGAAACAAAACTGGGATATGCTAGACAAGTCGTCAAGCACCAGAGAAATTCTGAATTGGAAAACTACCCAAGGTTTCCGACGACCTAAAAACATTAGGGACATACTAGTGAAGGCTAGGGTGGAGGATCCTTCACAGCCTAAAACCACTAATACAAATAACATTACACGCAAGAGATGCTCCAAAGCATCCTGCAGGTACTGCATCAAACTCAATAAGACTGGTTCCATCATCAGTCCTATTACAGGCAGAGAGTATAATACTATACGGAACTGCGATTGCAAGACCAATAATATCATTTATTGCATCACTTGCACAATCTGCTACAAACAATACATTGGCCACACCAAGCGCACACTTGGTGAACGGATGTGTGAGCACTTTCGCTATATCACACAACACAACTCTACACATAGTGTCGGCCGACACTACAACACAGATGATCACTCAGGCCTGAGAGATGTCTGCCTCCATGTCCTACAATTTGGTAGGAATGACCCAGACTCCAAAGAGTCTCTCAGGGTCCGTCTCGAACTAGAGCAACTATGGATCCATAGACTTCGCTCTACCACACCCATGGGCTTGAACGTATTTGACTGAACAGTCAAATGTCGCCTAGATATACATACCCACCAGAGGTACAAGATCTGTTAGCCCCTGTTCTAATATTTTTATCTTTCCACAGTGATTGTACCACTGAGCTCGGCCATTCCAGACCTGGATCAATGGCTTTCTTTTTTCCTGATCAGCGTTCGTCTCTCTTAAGGGACCCCATCCACATTAAAGAGACTTGATTAAAACCTTGTCTCATTCCCACTCATCAATTTATTTCGACTCTAAATTTTCAATAATATAAACATATGACCGTATGTTTAACCATTTAACCATTACAGCACATTTCAATAATCAAAATTCTGTTTATTAAATCTCTTCCATACATCCCAGTCCTCTGATGATTACTACTAAAGTATGAAACCGCTAGGATCCAGTAAACCTACAAGGATCCAGGGGGAGCCCCAATCGGGGAACCCCCGCGTGCAAAATAGTTGTTGTGCAACGAGTGTTAGCACTGGGCAACGCACGTAAGTTTATATTGTTGTGGTGGGACGCAGATCAGTTGACTGACAATCGTATGTCAGTAGCGGTAAGGAAACCTACAAGACAACACCGGAAAAAAGCTGATCCCTCTCCCTTTACCCCAGTTTCTTCATTTTTTCTTCAATATGGAGAGTGAACAGAGAGCTGAAGTGGAAGAAGCAGCCGACACCGGTTCAACCCATGAAAGTACTGTAATTGACCAACCCCAGTACGCAGGTAACGGTAAGTCAGTAGACATCGACCGCCCTGACGACGAGATGAATAAAGGATTCGACCTCGCTGACCTAGCGGAGCGAGTAACCAATGTCTCGATTCACGAAAGCGATGAACCAGACATGTCTGATCCACAAGCCAAGGTAAGCAATCACCTTTCTAACGCTCTACCTCAGAGAGAAAGAGAAGATCGCAGACAACGAGTGAGGAGCGCAACCAGTTTTGTGAGTTGCCCCTCAACCCCAGTCCAATCGGTAAGTACTAACAAACGCGCCGAGAGGAATATAGAATCTTACTTTCGACCGATTGTAAGTGACAATATGGGGGCATCGTCAGATGCACCCGGAAAATCAGTAGCACGTACACTTGGACCATCACCCGGTAACGAAAGATCGGTGACTCCAAACATTGTAGATGATTATCTTGCCGATGAGGGCGCTACCGTGCCACTTCCGGTAATGACATCATCAGACCACGATGGAGATAACCGTGGGACGAAGAGACGACGCAATACCAGTAAACCGACAAATAACTATGAGATCATGGTTAATGGAGTTGCACCACAGGGTAAGTTAGATCCTAACATGCCTTCTGAACCACAACCACTTGATGACATGTCAAAAGAGTTGTTTGCGGAGAGTGGCAGGCCTGCCATCACGATAACATCTCAGGTGAGTGATAATAGGTCGAAAACTCAAAACCCTCTTTCTGTGTCTTTTCAGGTTCCAGCTCGAGCCGAAGACATGGCACAAGCAGGCCCTTCGGGCCCACCGGAGTCCAATCGACCCCAGCGTAAAGAGGTGGAAAACCCAGGAATGCCATGGATGGGCCAGCTCGAGCTGGATTATTTCACCACGGCGAGAAGTAGCGTAGTAGCCGAGGCACGGGCTAACATTCGCAGTCAAATGCTGAATGACATCAGCTCGGAGGGCCTCATCGCACCGTGGGCACTCAACCTAGCGCCCATGCCGGTCTACATGCACCCACATGCGACCCAAGTTGCAGCCTTGATGAGGGAACAAGCGATCGTCTTCCAGCAGAAGTGTGCCGCAATCCTTCAGAAAAACGCCACCTTTCAAGCCGAAAGAGTGGTGGTAGACAAGGCGAGCCTCAAGAACATCTTCGACGGAAACGAGGCTGGATACAAAGACGCCATCGGCGCCATCTTCGATGCACGTCTGAGAGTCCAGATAGAAGTCCGAGAGCAGATGACGAAGCAACGAAACAAGTTGGCCGATTCTGCGAACCAAGTCAGCGAGAAGGACCTCACCTCCATGGTCAAGGGGGTGGTCCCCACCAGATACGCCTACGCAGACGTCCGGAACATGAACAGAGACGACCATGGTGTCACATCGGAGTCCTCTGATACCCAGGATGACAGAGAAGACAACCCCCGAGGGAGAAAACGCTCCCAGAGCAGGGATCGCCGCTCCAGATCCAGATCCAGGCCTAGGAAGGTCAGATCTCGTGGACGTCCCCAGACAAGGGGAAACGACAGGGGCAGGAGAGGTTATGGCTACGGCTATAACAACAACTACGACAGGGACCAACACAACTACCAGATGGAGGCCAACAGGGACAACAGGAACTTTGGCGGTGCTAGACCTAGACAACAGAACTGGTATTATAATGAACGACCTAGGCAGGCTTCATATCCACCACCAACAGCAGCAATTGGCAGACCAGGAGAACCGCAGGACGACTCCAGGTACCTGACACCAGATGTTATCCAGAGGATAGCCCAGGCTTATGGCAACCTACAGAAGTAGCTCGACTGACTGGATGAGTACCAATCACTCTTGAGTTGCCCCAATCCGGGCCATTATCTTTTGTTATAGAGACTTTTAACTATTTATGTTTTGTCAAGACTCTTCTAGTCAAAGGTTTAAGGTTTAAGGTAGTGGATAATGGTAGTCTGTTTTTCTACATGACAAGACTGACTCTGTAATCGTACACCATCAGCCATCCATTGTATCCAACAGTTTGTTTATTTGCCTTGTTACTTGCATAATTTTGTGTCTGTTTTTGCCACATTTGACCTAATGTCCACCACCCCATTTCACGGGTTGAGATTTTAATTTTAACTTTAGTTAATGATTACATACAGGTTATAATGTTTAAGCTGTCTCATGTTTTGAACTGTAATACTCTGTACTGAGAACAGTACACTCATGGAAGTTGTCTAACTTTCTCTTATCCTCACTTTTGTGTTTTCAACTATTCATCTACCTCGATAACTAGTATTATAATATCCAGATAGGACATTCTAACAGTCCTAGTCAGCATGTATGCTCCCACTATTAAGCTTTAAGCCTGAAGTTTTACCATCTACAATCACCAAGAGCTGCCCACTTATGTGGTCTGTTTCTTTCCATTACTGTATTTATTGCTCACTCAGATCTAAGTGTTCATATTTTTATACTTGCCAAAGTTTGTATGTTATTTATTTTAATATATATACGATGTGATAGGAGGTCACCACATCCTGGTCCGAGTCTACTCCTTTCTTTCCCCAACTTGTTTGGCCCACCTTTATATGTAATAATGTTTGATCCTCTTAATTCTAGCATGGAAGATAAGACAACAACAAGACATTGTGTGTTCCCTAAAATTGATTTTTATTGTGGACAGGTAAATACAGACCCCACTCTACATGCACCACATGCACTAGACACTCTTAACAGCAATAACAACTCAAATCAGACCAATCTAGATAATTTAGTTGTTAACCTGTCTGACTATACCTTAACCCAGACAGAGAAAATTATTTTAGCCAAGGGTATGAAATTCTGTCCCACCCCGGGTGAACCTAATTTTGGTGAACTCAGGGAGGATCTCAACAAGTTCCACATGAGAATCCGGCGTAAACTCTTCTTTGACAATATTGCCGAAGAAGATGAAGACCTAGCAAGGTCAAGGCCTAGTCAAGACCCGAATGGGCCGTTTAGTGATACCCGATTCAAGGAACCATCCAAATGGAAGCCACCACCAGTGACAGCACTGGAGCTCTTCTTCAGACAGAATGAGGTAGACCTGTTAAGACATAAGGTTCCACCTTCCAAGTTTCACAATCTCACTAGAGATGAGAATCTTGCCCTTAAATCACTAAGTCAGAATAAAGCCATAGTGATTAAACCAGCTGACAAGGGGGGAGCAGTGGTAGTATTAAATACCACTGACTACATCAAAGAAGGACTCAGACAGTTATCTGATGTCAACTTCTATATACAGACACCTACTGATTTAACACACACACACACGGAAGACATCAACAACTTTCTCAAAACACTACTAGATGATGAGGAAATTGATGACAAGTGTCATGATTTCCTTAGCATTAGTCAAGAACGTACATCGCTCTTCTACATGCTCCCTAAGATACACAAAAGACTAGTCAACCCACCTGGTAGACCTATTGTCTCAGGCAATGGTTGCCCCACAGAAAGAATCTCACAATTTGTGGATTTCTTTCTTCAACCCACTGTGAAGGAACTTCCTTCATACATTAAGGATACCACCCATTTCCTCCAGAAACTTCAAAACATTCAAAATCTACCACCAGACACTATACTGGCTACTATGGATGTAGCCAGTCTATACACAAACATCCCTAATCAACAGGGACTTCTAGCGGCTAGACAGGCACTTGTCAGATCTAGACCCAGATCACAACTACCCAAGACAGACAGTCTTATTACCCTGCTCAGTAAAGTACTGAGCATGAATAATTTTGACTTCGCAGGAAAACACTTCCTACAGGTAGGAGGTACTGCTATGGGAACAAAAGTTGCTCCATCCTTCGCCAACACATTCATGGGTTGGTTTGAGGCAGAATTTGTTTACACCTATGAACTACAACCATTGTTATGGGTAAGATTCATAGATGATATATTCCTCATCTGGACACACGGCCAAGAGGCCCTCAAAAACTTTGAGAACCACCTCAATGGTTGTGTCCCATCCATCAAATTCGAAACCGAGACATCCCTTCAGGAAGTACACTTCCTCGATGTCACTGTCACACTGACAGACGGTCTCTTATCCACATCTCTCTACACCAAACCGACTGATGCTCACAACTATCTGAGCTTCAAGTCTTGTCACCCTAAGAACTGCAAATCAGCTATACCATACAGCCAGTTCCTACGAGTACGTAGGATCTGTAGCTCTGACACTGACTTTATCAAACATTCCAGAGAAATGGGACACCATTTCCTGAGAGCAGACTATCCAGCTAATATAGTCCAAGAGGCATTCTCCAGAGCCTATCACAAGGATAGAGCTACCCTCCTCAACCCTCCACCAAGGGAAACAGAGGAGGACACTACAAACATCTTCCTCATCACCACTTACCACCCAGGAGGTAGAATCCTGGGTGATGTTGTGAAACAAAACTGGGATATGCTAGACAAGTCGTCAAGCACCAGAGAAATTCTGAATTGGAAAACTACCCAAGGTTTCCGACGACCTAAAAACATTAGGGACATACTAGTGAAGGCTAGGGTGGAGGATCCTTCACAGCCTAAAACCACTAATACAAATAACATTACACGCAAGAGATGCTCCAAAGCATCCTGCAGGTACTGCATCAAACTCAATAAGACTGGTTCCATCATCAGTCCTATTACAGGCAGAGAGTATAATACTATACGGAACTGCGATTGCAAGACCAATAATATCATTTATTGCATCACTTGCACAATCTGCTACAAACAATACATTGGCCACACCAAGCGCACACTTGGTGAACGGATGTGTGAGCACTTTCGCTATATCACACAACACAACTCTACACATAGTGTCGGCCGACACTACAACACAGATGATCACTCAGGCCTGAGAGATGTCTGCCTCCATGTCCTACAATTTGGTAGGAATGACCCAGACTCCAAAGAGTCTCTCAGGGTCCGTCTCGAACTAGAGCAACTATGGATCCATAGACTTCGCTCTACCACACCCATGGGCTTGAACGTATTTGACTGAACAGTCAAATGTCGCCTAGATATACATACCCACCAGAGGTACAAGATCTGTTAGCCCCTGTTCTAATATGATTGTATGAGAACTGATTGGCACTGTGCAAACTTGTCTTATCTGGAATCTGGATTACCAAAACAACTTCCCAGAAGGCATGTAACAAAAACAACCAAAAATGTTATAAAGTTACACTTATGCAAATAAATGTGTATGTATGGCCTTAAATTGGTGTTGCATTGCAGTGACACATCTGAATGGTGTCAACTCAGAAATTTAAATGTCCCATAAGTGTCACATGGGTTTGTTGACAAAACTGAAAACAAAAAACAAACTTTTTTTGACAGTTAGATCATCTATTTGTATCTCTATTGCATTCATGATATATTCAAGAGTACAACACACTAATCTCCATCAAAACTGTACAATACCCTCTATTCTCTACTCATTTTGAGAAATTGACATAAGATCATTCCAATGAATGGGCTTTTGACATACCAGCTGGCATGATTGACAGATGAGACTGAATGCAAGATGTAAACATTACATTCAATGGCTTCACTTAAGCGCACTGGGGCACAGGCTACGTATTCTTTGACACATTTCCAAAGATAGAATATCCATACCTATATGTGTGTCTTCAATATGTTGTATAAGCTCTCCTAAGGTGGAAAAAGTGAGCCCACATCCATTGAATTTGCAAGTGTTGATCAAGAAGACCGCCATTTGCATCGCTGGACTGAGGGCCTCGAGTCTGGGGCTCATTAACATAAATTATGCAGATACGCTTACTTCCAGATTGGTCAAAATTATGAAATCTTGATTGGAACAAATGGGATTGCATCAAGTTATGTGAAACGCTCTTTATTCGTCCAAGTTAAATTAAAAAATTTCTGTTTATAAGAAATTGATCTAGAATATATGAAAAGAATGATTTGGAGGGGTAAGAAACATTTCATTTTGGTAAGACCCCTCTAGGAGTTATTGAATCTCTGACCTCCACGCATGCCCACTATCGTTCTCCTTGCCCGATTGCCGGTAAGTGTTCCCGAGCTCTCCGTTCCCCTTCCATAATCCTTTAGATTCCTTCGCAAGTACGTATCATCGGTTGTCGCTGCACTAATGCAACTTTTACTTAGTTTCTTCTCTCAAAATGTGTGATCTTATTTTATAATTTTTTTGTTGCAATTATGTCAAAATGTGAAAGATATTCGATTCACCTCTAACCGGCATCCATGTTTTTATTTCAGAGACTAAGGTAGCTTCACCAAGCTCTAAACATGTACGCTTGCAAGTTGCTCACCCCCGTTGCCAGGAATGTGGTAAGTACGCTGTTTAGTATAACTCATTGTTATTCATGCTGACAATTTGTTTTATCGTGGCATAACGTTTTATTCAAGAAATATTTGAATTAGTTTTTGACAGCGATCGTCGAGGTCGACGCAAACCTGCCGGCAGTTGCCTTGTATTTGAAAATGATTATAACATTATACTCGCAAGTATTCAAGTAGTGGGGCTGTGATTTAAGACATTGGTAGTTTTGAATGTTGTCTTAAACACAGTGGTTTGCAATTGCACCGTTTATTATGAGTTAACTCTCCAGAGAATGATAGAAGGGTAGAGGTCAAATTGCAAGGTCACCTGACGTCAGTATAACTTCAGACAATCGAGCTATCTTTTAAATATTCCCTAGCTGTCAGTTGTTTAATCTGTCACTCAACTTGCGCTGTTTAAAAATCCAAGTAGGGACGAACTCTGTCGTAATTTGGATTGTTTATGTCAGTAAAATTGGACCTTGACAGAGGGAACAACACCTCCACTGTTTGGTTCAAGTTCCTTGCTATATATATAACATTAAACGAAGCTGCATCTTTATGACACGAAGGTCATTAATTGAACGAGCGTCTTGCTGATCATTCTAATCTAAAAAGCAGTATATGACTTATCTCAAGGGAATTTAGGCTAATTTTACTTGGAGAATGCATATACACTACCTACTGAGTGATAATAAGGGGTCAGTCTAAAATGACCTTGTGATGAGTAGATCTAACAACATATTTAGGAGGTTGGATCTCCATTATGATTATGTAGACTTGCTCTTCTACAAATTGGTTTTAATTTTGTGCATGACAATTGTTCATTTCAATGGTGATTGATGTAGGTCCAGTAGGTCACTATTTGACCTTGTTGACATTCTGGTCATGCACTTCACATGGTCCCAGACTCCCAGTGTCACTTGCTGTTACTAGTCTAACTGTGGTGCACCTCTCTTGTGTTTATCTACAATATAAAAGTTAATTCTATTGCATATCCTTTAAATGTCATTTGTATTTTAATGTTTTAAAACTCAAACCCATGCTTCAAACCTTGAAAGTTAAGTTTGACTATTACTGGATAGGCGAGCCAGTTTGGTTTTGTATGAATAAAGTGGTCAATCTTTTGAAATACAGGGGGAATCCTTTTCATATTGTAGAATTGTTAGCTACTTGTTTGTGAAGTTGGTTAAAATCTGATTGCCAGAGGCCTGTTCAAATATCCATAGGTCACTGTTAAGGTCAATTCCACATCTCCAATGACCTACTTGTCAAAGTGAATTCACATACACAGGGGTCAGGCTTTGGGTAAAAGCTCTAAGAGACGATTAAACTGCAGGTTTTCAAATCACTATATCCCCACCCAAGATCTCATTGCCCTTTAATTTTCTAAATGCTGAACTCCCACCCTAAAATCAGTTTTGAAGGTGTAATTCTTTTTACTGTTGCATGTTGGAATTGTACCAAAGGACAGCTGATGTGTCAAATTCTTCAACTGATTTTATTATTGATATTGCTCTGAGCACAATCTTTAAACTTCACTTATAGTCAGTCCAGCTTTAAAGTCCAATATTATTGTAGACTAGTACAATTTTCTTTAGCCTTTGGCTATAGGGCTAGTGGCTAGCCGTATCCCTGCATACAAGTACAAATGCCTCACAGAAAGAAGTAAGCCTTCAGCCATGAGGTGTTTTGGTGAATGTAGATTTAGTACTAGCTACCAATCCTTTGAACCTTAGTAATTTTGTATTAATTTATTTTCCTTTTATTTCTTATAGGCTTCACGCCAGAGTGCTGTTCTCCGACCACTCGGCAGTGTGATGGCCGGCAGAACGAACCAGGAGGTAAGTTTCTGGTGTGCAAGTCGTGTCTGTCCTCACTATACCATTTTGGCATCTTATAATCTAATGCACTAATTGGGAAATATTGAAGGGAAGATATTTCATTCTACTCAATCTAACCCTCCCTAGATATGCAAGTTGATATACTACGGCATTTTCAAAAGTTTATCTTATAGAAAATTTTGACTTGATTACATTGTGCGAACATTCAGGATAATACAACCGCATAGGCATCCACCTAGTAAAATCCTGACCTTGACATTGAAAGGGTCTTTGAATAATTGACCTCAATGTCAGCCATGTGGTAAATGTGTGTTATATATAGCTATATCCCCACACATTCTTTCAGTCTCAACTCCGGACAATGTTTATTGCGCTTAATAGGTGCCCTGTGTAAAGTCCCACTCAAGGTCGCTCAAATTTGTGCTGTCTGCAATTGGTATCTAATGAGGAGCGAATGCAATATTTTAAGGAGTTGAAACAGAAAGTAGGTATATTGATCTAGGATTTCGTGCTCCTGAGAGTTCGGCCAAGTTTGTATGTTAATCACAAACTTTTTGTAACAAAAAGAGGAAAACAGTCTGTCAAGCTTAGCTCAGACTGACTAGACTAAGTTTACGACTGGTAATGGATAGGAATATTGCATGGCCCACAGCGAAATCTACCAAATAGCTTGATTGTAAAGGTTTCTTACAAACAAATATGCAATTTAGATTTCTAAAAAATATATATGCTATATATTCTTTTCACCATTGTAGGTTGCACCAGCCACCCCAAGCTGTAGCCTGGCAACGTACAGTGGTCTCTCAGGTCTTAACTCTACATCCAACACAAGTTTACTATCACAGGTAAGTACAGGAGTAATCTGTAAAGTATAATGGCCAAGATAAACAATTTCAAGATTGTGTCAAACTAAAAATCCCTCCTCAAATCTGTGTTATTTCTGCAGTTGGTTTGTTACATTATTTAGGCTAGTGTCAATATTTTGCGTAGTCGTTTTTTTGCACAAAGCCATATTTGCTGTAAACAGTAATGTTTGAACTAAATGGGTGTATTTCATAATTTGATGAAGAATCTAAGTAAGGCCAGCTTCCAACTACTGGTAGATTGGTCTAGACATTTATTGTCAAATTTTCTCTTGCTAAGCATGGTCTTAGCCAATATTTGGAAACGGGGTGTCAAAATAGAGATTTTATAGACTGCGTGTCCAAAGTGTTATACAAAATACATACTAATAAAGTAAACCCTTTATATTTATAGATTTTGCTTTTTTATGCCAGTAACTGCTTTGTGTCTCTTACAAAAGTGACACTACAGCTTCTACATCTTCTATCCAATAAGAAAAGTCATCATCAGCAAATTCTGACAAATCTTTGGTTGTCCAAATCAAAAAACAGTGTTCTGGGTGTCCACGTGATAGCTGAATGCCTAGGTGGCTAAGCCCCTGTTGCTAGGTGTTTTCTTGTATATGCAAACAAACAAACTTGTCTATGCAAGATTTTTGCTAAATGCTCTAACAAAGCTTTGGTCCAGGTTTACTTGCCCCGCTTGACTATCTAACATTAGAATGAAAATTGCATTCTTTGAATTTTGAACAAGATCTTTTGAATAATGATATAGTTGACACTTGACAGCAACCTTGAAGGCGTAAAGGTGGAAATAAAATTGGCAGGAAAAATATACAGAAATAACATGAAACCTTAAGTTAATGAGAATTGAGAATTTTTTTTGTCTCTGTCTCAATGTTCAACAAGGTACTATCAAATTGTCCGGGAACCTGAAAGCCTGGCTGGACTATCTGATCTTGGGCCCAACTTGCCCCGCCTGACTTCCTGGGTTAGCCAGATATTGTTGAGCCCTGCAGTTATCTCTTGTCGATGAGAAGATTCCTATGGCAGCAATGCACCTTTGATTACAATGTTATTCCCGGCTAATGAAGATCTCATTCTTGTTTCAGATCCGTGCTTTCCAGACTAGTGCAGTAACAAGAGATATTGACCAGGCTGCTAAATATATCGGTGCCGGTGCTGCCACAGTAGGAGTCGCTGGTTCAGGTAAGTTTCCAGTGAAAGAAATGGAAAATTTGTTATTACGCTTTTTCTGTGTTAGTGGACACAATGACCTAAGTCAGATGTTGGCTCGTTATTTGGAAGCAATTTACAAACTGGTAGTTATAACAACTTAAGAAATCTGTCTTGCCTCTCCTTGAGGTTAACTTTAGCAAGGGCCACTTGACTGCAGTTTTTCTGCTCATGGTCTGCCTGCATATGACAGATAAAACCTCGAGGATTGAAACCTGGAATTACCAGAATTTAATCTGTCAGTACTAGTTAAGAGGGGCATTGCCAGCAGGGTGTCTGGGCATCATTTACACACCCAAACCTTTATAATTCTCAGTAAGTTACGCTCATTTAGGTTATTGAACATTCACCAAATGCAACTTCCATGACAAAGCAGAAGGATGTTATGCTGTTTCTCAATAGTTTCTAAACATTTGTACGTTCTGCAATAGCCCTGAGCCCTTAAGAAGTAGATGTATATTTATAATTATTTGAATGTATAGTGGACTCCTTCACATGCAAGACCACGAAAAAATTTGCAATTAAATTTAGGCACCTGCTTTCTTAATGCCAATCATGACTCTTTTGTTGAGCCCAAAATGGAATTTTAACAAGTGTAATTATTGTGAAATTTAATTGGATTTAATTATAGAATATCTATCTTTTACAAATTGTTTCTGTCTTTAGTTTGTAGAATGCAAGATACTATTGATTGTTAGTTCACTGTATTTATTTTGCTTTATTTTTATCGTTGCAGGAGCTGGAATTGGCAGTGTATTCGGAAACCTTGTAATAGGATACGCCAGAAATCCCTCCTTGAAACAACAGTTGTTCTCATATGCTATCCTGGGATTCGCCTTGTCTGAGGCTATGGGTCTGTTCTGTTTGATGATGGCCTTCTTAATCCTGTTTGCATTCTAATGTATAGGCACAATTAAACAATACTGTATTGGATAGACCAGCTGTTCACACCTAATTTAACTCAGTTGTGATCGTAGGGAGACCGTGTCAAGTGTGCCGAGCACATGCTGCAGATTAATTGAACTTGTTGGAACTTGGACAGAAACATCATCAGTATATCACCGACTGGTAATGCTGGCTTTTGCCAGGGTCCTAGTGAGATCTTCTATGTTATGCAAGAACAAATGTCTGGGAAATTGTTTGTCATGAGGCTATCAAGTATTCCAGTGCAATCAGTGTAACATGAGGGTTTTGTGTAATAGAATAGCATTCCATAACATGGTTATACACCGACTAACAGGGACCCGATGCAGCAGTAGATTGACATTTTGTCATCTTGCAGCGTCGCCTGTTTTTTCGATCCCAAGTTCCAATGAGTTGTATTTTTCTCAGTGTGTATGAGTGAAATAATTAGTAGTGAAGGTTACCACATCATCCATCTACCAACCAGCAAAGACAGTTGTCAAAGTAACTTGACTGCATTGTACAGAATATTGAAATTTTGCTAGGAACACTGTTGGAAAGATCAGTTGAAAGAATAAATGTTGAATCTGTATTTTCTTGACTTGTTGTTTGTTCTTGGTTCTCGGGGTCTTTTAATAAGACTCCAGGTATTTCTGACTCATCGTTTTCATATTTCTCATACCTTTTAACATACATTCTAGCACTGGGATCAGTTAGGTTTCCATTTGCTGTACTTGTTTTGTGAGAATTCGATCAAATCTTTATTTCTAATTCGATTCTATCTTACAAAACTAGCGCCTAAGTGTAGTAAATTTGGACTTAAATAATTTTCTCTTCCCATCTTAGTGTAAAAAATTAAACTTACATTTGTTGAATTGACCTACAGGTAACTTTGTTAGATCATAGGCTTATTTGATACACTTCAAAGTTAGTGGGATTGATTTAGTGCTCCCTGTATCTAGTTGGGTTGAAAATGTCAGTAAAGATTTTGAATGAGGGAGGCACCACAGCAAAAGTGCACTACTTAACATATTAAATATGTTTAACATGCCAAATAGGTGGGGAAAATGGTAGTTTGGTCCACAAGTCATTTACACTTGCTTTCTGCTTCTTGATATTGGCCCTCAAAGCCGCATGCCTAGGGTATCTATACCATATCCCCTTTACAGTAGGGAGAACTAAAAACATGTGCAGGTATTACAGGTAGTTCCGATCTACTTGTTAAATTGATGGGAAAGAAAAAGTGCTTATTGAAGAAAGTGTCCATAGTATCCTGTGCAAGAAAAATAAGTCGCGTTGTGTCATATACCAAATGAAAGGATTATGTCACTCGCATAATAGGTGGGTACCTAAGCTAAAAAAAGCTTGTAGAATTGGACTGTCAATTGTCACTTCATTCATACTAAAAACAAGTCCAATGCTCAAATGTATGACTGCTACTTTGTCATCCATATTGTACATACAGTTCGTCAATGGTTGTTCAAATTTCCACAAGATCTGAAAACCCCCACTAGATTTTCTTAAGGCAACATACCTACACTTTGAATTGTCCTGGAAACTGGGCCCATCTCTATCCTTGCACAAGTTTAAGTATTTTACACACATTAAAATTAACCCTTATGCTGCTTTTGGCAAATTTGACCAATACCAAATGATACAAAAAAACTTTTGAAAAATGACAAACTATGGAACATCTGAGTACTATCCAATGAATGCCAACAAGATGGTTTAAAAAAAAAAATTTGCATCCTTGTGCTTTGGATGAAAGTAGACCGCATTAGAAGGGTTAGCTTCTCAATTTATTTGGAAGTCTTTTCTTGTGCTTGTGATCCGAACATTACTTAAGTAGCAGACTAATTTTGTAGGGCTACTACCTACTCAATACACAACTAGCATCACCTTAATGTCTAAAAATTTCAAAAAAGATCTTGTATTCATGGTGTAATTGAGATGTCTCAAGTTCTGTACTCAGATATTCAGTTCATTTTGTCTTGACTGTTGCCTAGTTAATTTACTAATTCCCTTCCCAGTATACTACAGGCAACTCTGCCTAATCCGGACTGTGGACCCTAAATTTCTGTCTGTATTATGCATATAGGAATTATTTATATAGGAAGGGACTGGGACCTTCCAATCTGTCCTGTTTATACGACAGTCCGGATTAAGCAGTTGCCTGTATATCAATTTACACTTAATCAACTGGAGGTTATAAACTGTAAATATTGGAAAAAGATGTTTATTCATGTTTGTCCTTTTCACCCATCATGCCTGGAGTTCTTGACAAGTGCTGTCAGGACAGGTTCGGGGGAGGTCTTATTTGAAAGGTGACATGTATAAGCTCATTTTGAACCTAAATCATTCTGATGGTGCATTTGCCCTTTAAGGAAATAACTTTTCCAAAAATGGTTATCTTCAAAAATTATTTGAAAGTTTTATAATAGGCAGGAAATTTTTGATGGTACATATTATATAAATGGATAGGCAGAAACAGATTCAATTGTTTGGTAAATTTTATCCATGCACAAAAACCAGGCGGCATTAAGTCACATTTAGATCAAATCAAAAGTTGTTTTCGTGTGGAGATTTCATTCTGTATTCAGCCAATAGGTATTGCCACCTACTCCCCTTAAAAATTTGGACGCCCAAAATTTGACAATTGCCAATTTTAGGCACCCAGTTTCTAAATACTGGCTAGGACCCTGCAGATGCTTATATAGTTTTTCTACCCTCAGCCACAATTCAGGTACAATTAGCAGAAGTTATAATAAATATTAAAATGATTGCTAGAAATGTACCTGAGCTCTCAATATCAATTGGTTTTGCATCAGCAGTAACAGTAACAAACACATATAGCTTAACAAATCACAAAGGGCTGGTATAAGCTATCAGATTATCACCTATGTAGAACACTGAGATAATCTCCTTGTGTTAGAGGATTAAGTAATATATGGTGGTGTCATGTGACCACTATTACATGAGCTGGAGGACGGGGAACTTAGTCGACATTTAGAACTACAGTGTGGTAAGTTGAAAGCCTTGGACTGAGTGGATACCATATCCAATAAACTGGCTGGAGCTGGATGTAAGCATATTGTATATACAGGTGAACTTGGATATGACAGACTCAATGGGACCAGGAAAATTGGTCCGTCATATGCAAAATCCGTCGTATACATATGACGAATATTTGATATGCATCAGACTGGGACCGAGCATATTGTCCGTCATATGCGAAAATCCGTCGTACAGTGGTCCGTCATATCCAAGTTCACCTGTACATGTACTGTGTAAGTTGATTGGTGAGTATACTTATCTTCTCAAAAACAGATCCACACCCAGATATGAATTTGAGTATAATTGACAAACTCTCAAATGCAGGTCTGCTGGTCAACCTAAACAACCAGGCTGTGCGGGAAAGCCCAAAAGTCACGTTCTGCGCATGTTGTATGCACAGTTTTCTCTGTAATGTAAACGATATGAGAGCCCTCATTGGTCTTTGTCTCCTAGTGACTTCACACTGAGGCCCGATTCGAGACCCCTGGGATAGCCAGGTATAGGGCATATCCATTATTTTATTCATGTAAGGTTCTTAGCACCAGCCATATCCCTTTATCATATTGAACTGGATATACCCAAGAATTCCTAGGATAAGGCTAACAAAATGCTAGAACTTCTTGGGAAGTCTAAGCTACATCTGATTAGGGATGGTGCAAATTTTTGAAAAAATTTGCATGATATTTGAACAAGAGTTGTAGTTAAGAGTTTCAGTGAATTATTCTCCTCAAAATATTTTCTCAATGTTGATCGGTCCATAGGTGTCAGACATGCACCCGTTCTTACTATGTAGATTTAACATTGCACGTCTGAAATTAATATTACATGCCATAACCAATATCACATGGTAGCCAGCAATGTGATGGATTTGATTTTTTTACTAACCATGGATGAGCAGGTGATAAATTTGTTACACCCTGTTTGAAAGTGCAGTCTGGCCTGCTATCAACCATCAGTCATCTGTATCTCACTCGGCGGATATGGATGACTTTGGGTGGATAGTAACCCATTAATACTCACAGGGGCCAAAAGCAGCCAGGCAATTTTGAGGGAACCATTCAACCAACAGAATATTTGGGGAAATATTTGAAGGAGACATGTTCATGAGATCATTACCGGTACTCACAACTCTTCTTCAAATATTTTGTAAAATCCTTCTTAATGCCCAAGTTATTCTCAAACAGTATCAAAGCTCCAGACGACAATTTTAAGAGTAACTCTTAAGCAATAATGGGTTAAGTTGAACCACACTTTCAAACAGGGCATAACTAATAGTCTTTTGATGTTCCTCATTGGTGCACTTCAACATCTTGATTACTAGGTCCATGGGTTCATGGATTTAACCCATTTATGCCTGAAGATCTACTGGACCTATAATACTTTTGAAAATAATTTTGAAATGAAGAACTAATTTGCATGATATTTGAACAAGAGTTGTAGTTAGAGTTCCAGAGAATTATTCTCCTCCAAATATTTTCTAAATATCACTTTATGAGAGAGATATTAGAGAGTTTTGCTAGGAAAGATATGGCCAAAGATGTCAATTTTTTTACTGCTACATGCATGAATGGTTTAATAATCTTTACTATGTGATGGCACTCCCTTTCTTTTTCTCTATAAATTTTGTAGCTATATTTGTGTCACTTGGCAACACATATGGACTTCAAATCAGTGTCCGTTTTGTGTTTGCTCATCACTCTGGTGCCCCCTGGTGGCATGGGAAGGAACCAAGATACTCAGAGACCATACATCATCCTGATAGTGGCTGATGATTTGGTGAGTGAATCCAAGGAAAAAACATATAAACATACGTTTATATACTTATTATACTATATACGGCTTTAATTTGGAGTGCTGAAATTTTTTGGATGGTATTTGTGCTATTTTAAATTTGGGCATTCAAGCACTCAGACTAAGTTTATTACGACATGTATGTAGATATTTACTTGAAGGATGTTAATTTTGCGCTATCATTGGGAGTGCGATAATTAAATGCCTATTAGAAATACCAGTCATACAGTATACAATGCTATTTTGACAAATGTGTACCTAATGATTTTTAAAATTATCAATAAAATCATGATCATGTTCTAATAACTGATTTCTGGCAATGCTGCTTGATGATTGCCTACATTATTGCAATTAAGAAGCCATAAAGAAACAGCATTTGAGGAAATATTATTTCCCCTAGAATTTGATGAGCTAATATTCAATTATAAAAAGATAACTTTATTTATAAGATCACAGTGTTACATGTCGGATCCATGACTTCGGAAGAAACCTTTCTTTTCTAAACCCTTTCAGACCATTTTGGAACTCTTCGTTTTACTATGTGATTATTGGTTTTCCTGCACTCTATTTTAGGGCTGGGATGATGTCAGTTTTCACGGCTCAGACCAGATTCCTACACCCAACATTGATGCCCTAGCTCAAGATGGAAACATCCTTAACAATTACTATGTTCAACCCATCTGCACCCCAACACGGTCAGCCCTCATGACGGGCAGACACCCCATACATACAGGTAAGATATTTGGGTAACCCCCCCCCCCCCCTATCTAATGAAATACCAACATGACAGGGTTTAGATGGTTTTCAAAAATCTTCGCATCCTTGTGCTTTTGGCAAAGGTGGCCTCAGCATTGGAAGGGTTTAACTCTAGAACATCAAAAGCTGCTTGCCCCTTAAATATGAAAATGGCACCATCTCTCTCATCATTCAAGAAACTAACCTTGAAGAACAATTTTCAACTCTGTGGCCTGAAGCATGAAAGGTATAATCCTTAAATCTAAGGGCCACAGCAAAAATCAAATCTTGATTATTATTATTATTATTATTATTATTATTATTATTATTATTAACTCTAGGTATGCAACATAGAGTGATTGATGGATCCCAGAAATATGGCCTAGGCTTGGACGAGAAGCTGATTCCTGAGTATCTCAAAGAGGCTGGGTACGCCACACACATGGTGGGCAAGGTAAGTCATGGAAGGATAAGTGAGCCATGGGACCTGCAAATATTGTAAGGAAATAAAACAATTTTTTTTTTTGCAGAATATGTCTGGCATAATTCAAGTATGAACGATGGTGCAGGTGTGAACGGCAGAAAGTGCACTGCCTGTATCGTTCTATCAAAATACTGCTTTGTTATCAAGACATTGCTAAATGTGTCAGATGTGAATAAGTCGAGGGCTTTTGCATCATTGCATAATAACTTGTTTATAGCGAGCGCGCCAGCGCTGCTGCACGAAGTGCAGCTAGCGCAAGCGAGCATTCATGTAACGTGTGTGTGTACGTATATAGATACAATGTATATATCCAATCTGTATATGTACCAGAAAAGTTTTGAGGTGCCAACAATGTGGTCTCACGCGCGTAAACGGAAGTATTATTTAGTACATCCGGTCACGCAGGCGCAAGTTTCTGAAGTCTGAAGGGAAGTCTGGGAAATGAACATCACCTTTTGCTTTAAGTGCACATTTTGCCGCCAGATCTTTCCATGCTTTGAACATTGCTTTGTCACGTAATAAGTATTGACTGTTCACTTTAAATTATATCAATAGAGCGTTTTGATCAGGCATCACGCGAAACTACGCAACAAAGTTATAACAATCATGCTCACGCGACGTCGGGGAGAGCCGACTAGGTGACGGTGTTCAGGACGATATGTTGAACAGTTAAAGTAGATTTATGAATACTCGCTTTTCTGTGGCTCGATTTTAATGCGGTTTAGAGCATTAAAACTGCCATAACTTATTCCACCTGCCGTTTAATTCTCTCTCAAATCTGTTGCGAAATGAGGATTTTGCGACAGGTTGAAATCGTTGTGGTTTTAATGCCAATTCTTTTTGCTATAATTCTATGCTACTTTTTAGTCAGTATGAACTAGAATCATCTGAGATTACGCGTTTCCGTAGCTCAATTTCAATGCGGTTTAAATCGTTTGAACCGCCACAATTCCTTCTACATGCTTCTCAATTTGCTTTCAAATCTGTTGAGAAATAAAGATTTTGCGACAGGTTGAAATCGTTGTAGTGTGAAGGCTAATTTCTTTCGCTCAATCTATGTTAGCTTTTGGTCAGTATGAAATGAAATCATCCGAAGCTAGTCGCCTTTCCGTTAGTCAATTTAAATGCGGTTTAAATCGTTAAACCGCCACAATTTCCTTTACATGCTTCTAAATTGGCTTTCAAATCTGTTGAGAAATTAAGATATTGCGACAGGTTGAAATCGTTACAATTTTGATGCCATTTTTTTCGTTCAATCTATGCTATCTTTTGGTCAGTATGAAATGAAATAATCCGAAGCTACGCCTTTCCATTAGTCAATTTCAATGCAGTTTAAATCGTTAGAATCGTCACTATTTCCTCTACATGCTCCTCAATTTGCTTTTAAATCTGTTGAGTAAGGAAGATTTAGGGACAGGTTGAAATTGTTGTAAATTTTCTGCCATTTTTTTCGCTCAATCTATGCTATCTTTTGTTCAGCATGAAATGAAATTATCCGAACCTTTTCCGTGGGTCAATCTTAATGTGGTTTAAATCGTTGGAACCGCCACAATTTCTTCTACATGCTTTCCAATTTGCTCTTAGATCTATTGAGAAATAACGATTTTGCGACAGGTTGAAATTGTTGTAATTTTTATGCCAATTTTTTTCGCTCAATCTATGCTATCTTTTGGTCAGTATGAAATAAATTCATCCGAAGCTACCCGTTTCTGGGGGTCAATTTTAATGCGGTTTGAATTGTTAGAACCGCCACTATTCCCCCTACATGCTTTTCAATTTGCTTTCAAATCTGTGGAGAAATAAGGATTTTGCGACAGGTTGAAATCGTTGTAATTTTGATGCCAATTATTTTTTGCTCAATCTACTGTAAAACTGGTAATGTTTGCGTGTAGTAAATATTGCGTTTTTTTCATTTTCTCTTTTATGCGTGTTTTAATTAATGCGACGCCACCAGACGTCAGATATCTGAAACAGAAGGGACAGATTTATGCGTGTTTTAATTATTGCGTCCTCATGCATTCGCATTAAAACGCAATAATTAAAATCACGCAATCATTACCAGTTTTACAGTATATATGCTATCTTTTGGTCAGTATGAAATGACATCATTTCCTCAACATGCTTCTTAATTGGCTTTCAAATCTGTTGAGAAATAAAGATTTAGCGACAGGTTGAAATCGTAATTCTAATGCCAATTTTTTCGCTTAATCTATGCTAACGGTTGGTCAGTATGAAATGAAATCAACCGACGCTACGCCTTTCTGTGGATCAATTTTAATGTGATTTGAATCGTTAGATCTGTCACAATTTCCTGTACATGCTTCTTAATTGGCTTTCAAATATGTTGAGAAGTAAAGATATTGCGACTGGTTGAAATTGCTGTAATTTTTATGCAATTTTTTTCGCTTAACCTATGCTATCTTTTGGTCAGTATGAAATGAAATCATCCGAAGCTTCGTGGGTCAATTTTAATGCAGTGTAGATCGTTAGAATCACCACAATTTCCTCTACATGCTTCTCTTTTAAATATTTTATTTGCTTTTAAATCTGTAGCAAAATGAAAATTCTGGTAAAGGTTAAAATCTTAGTAAGTTTTATGACATCTTTAGTAGCGGGAAAAGTTGCCACACAATAGACTCAATGTTTACATGGCAAAATTAAATTATTCGCCAAGTTTCAAATTTCAAAGCCTCACAATTCGTTCTACTAGCCTTTAACTGCTCTAAAATGATGATTTTACGACAGGTTGAAATCGTAGTAATTTTATGCAATTAATCTTATGGTCAGAACAAAAAAAATGAAATAAGCCAAAGCTTAGCGCTCGCTTCCTGGCCATGCCAGCATCATATTACTCGCAGCGGCTAAAAGCAGCCTGACAGTATTGGTGATATTTTTCAGGCAAAAGCATTGATTGGAAAAGAGTTCACCAGAATACTACAACCAACTCTTCCTCAAATATTTTGCAGAATAATTTCCAAGTTATTGCAAAAAGTACCAAAGATCAAGACAACAATTTCAAAATTAACTCTTTTGCATCATTGTATAACAAGATCATGTCAAGCTGTCATATAATTTAGTTTCTTTTTCAAGCAAAAGATGGCGCCACCAACAGAAAGCGCTTCCTTTGAGTTTGGATCAGTTCCACAGGCCCAGATTTATAGTAAACTTGGAAGCACCAACATAATTAAAAGCCCTTTGCCGGTAGGTGTCAATGATCATAGATATGATATGATATTTTTTTCAGGTTTGGAGGTTGATAATTACTACATGCACATACATATATCCTCACTAAAAACCCATCCTCATTCAGTCAACTGAAGGACCCTCTAGATGAATGGCAGGAAGTGTGACTCTCCTGAATAGGAGGTAGGAAAGCTCTTCAGTCATGTGACAGTAGTTCCCTAGCTGCAGGAAAGGGAGGGATCCTTGAGTTGGTAGTGCACACTGCTGTAGACAGGATTAAGTAAATGCAGGATACCAATTAATTCTATCATCTGGAAATGTGCCAGGGGTGGTGCTGAGAGTAGGGAACCGCCTGACTTACCCTGGATACTTGTAAGTACAATCAGCTTGTTATGTGGAATGACTTAACTATGATTTTATCTTGAATAACAAACAAGTGGATATGGAACCAGCCGGTCAACCTGAACAAGCTGGCTGTGGCGAATAGCCAGAAAGTCGTGTTCTGCGCATGTTGCAGTGCAGCTTTCTCTGTAATGTAAACGATACGAGAGCTCTCATTGGTCTTTGTCTCTTATTATAGCGCATAGCTATGAAAATACCTGGGCTTGGAAAACACACTATGTTCAGTGAGAAGCTGTTTCTGTGGCTTCAAAGTGGTCCTGGTTCACAGCAGTGAGCCGGGACCAAATCCAGACTGAGGCTCCTGAGCTGGGACCATATCCAGGCTCAGCAACCATTAGAAAACATGATTTTTGTGTCATTTCCACAGAGTTGTAGGATAATTTTTTATCACTCAAATGCGCTATAATAGCCATTAAGACCTGCCACTGAGCATTGGTGCAGATTCATTGCCTCGCCGAGGGTGTTTGTTGCAAAGCTTCAGCCTTGGCGGCCTCAGCTTTGGCAACAAACACCTACGCCTCGGTTATAAATCTGCACCAATGCTCAGAGTCAGATTTTAATCCCTATATTGATGTGACACTGAGGCCAGATTCGAAAACCCCTGGGATAGACAGGTCTTCACTAGAGCGCATATAGTAATTGGTCTCTCGCTACATATCCATTCTTTTATTCATCTAAGATAATAACTGAATGATTATGCACTCAAACCTGCTGAAATGATCACCTCTTCAATGGGACCACCTTTGCTGACAGGTTCCAAAATATCCTCTTCATGAAAAAAGCGCCTATTTTGAAGACCACCTGTCCACTGAGAAAGCTCTGAAGTTTTCTCACAAGTAATCTTTCTTAGAAGGTTGACTTGTACATCTCCATAGCCTTAAAGGATAATACTTTAGCATTGAGGGGTATTGTTATTTTGTGATTTGGCCCATTTTGGGATGCTGAATGGGTTGAATTCCTGGTCTCAGTTGGGGATACAAAGGGTGTACACGGGGTTCAACAAATCCCCCTTTAATATAAACAATTCAAAACGTTGATTTTTATTGCAAAAAATGCAACTTTAGTTTACCTTACAAAACACAATGAATATCATCTGCATCTCTGTCAAAAAAGACCTCCCTCATACAATAGAAACCTACAAAGAAATCAATGTTTGTTTCCACCATAGTTCTATTTATCAGCCAACATGTGATTCTCTCAGTTGACAGATGTCACTATGTAGTCCTTCACCTAAGGCCCCCAGGTGCATGTCATAAGATCTGACTCTCCTGAATAGGACCAGTAGTCCTCTAGCTGTAGGAAAGAGAGGGAGCCTTGAGTAGGTAGTCCACACCGCTGCTGTAGACAGGAGTCAGTTAAAGCAGTAAACCAATTAAATCCATCATCTGGAGGTGTAGCTGGAGTAGTGCTGTGAGTAGAATGTACCTTACCCTGAACACTCTTAACTGTTATTTGTGCGGTCATTTACATTTTTGAAAAAATAACGCAATTTATGTCACATGGTTCTTTCTTTGCTTAATGTATCCCTTCAGAGATACTAACGCTGCCTGAAATACTGTTCTGTCATGTCGAAAATATTTTCTGCTGAAAAGGAATTCAAGAAACAAGTTTTTAACCCAAAATTGGTACGTCAGAATTGCCAAGTTCAATTTTCACCAAAGTTTGTCTAAACTACATCTACACAATGCCCTAAAGAAGAAGACATAAAGAAAATGACAGGTCATTTGGCTAGTTTTCGAACCACAGATAGTTAAAGTTTGTGATATAGGAATTTTTTTGGCAGATTTTCATAGAAATGGTACAAAAGAGTTATGCAATTGGTACCGTATTTGCCCTTTATTATATAAGATACTGTTTAGCAAGGGAATCTCTATTTGTACATAAATGAATGATCATACATATTTTCTTCAAATGTGTTAAATCATCAAAGTCAATTAATATGATGATCACCATATCCAAGACTTTCAGTGTTAAAAACTGTCTCTTACTATTTAAAATAGGCAGGTAAAGTCATAATGGTACATATTTAATGAAAATAATCTGTTTGTTCAATACTCAATATTTGTGAAGTGCAATCAGCTTATTAAGTAGAAAGACTAAACCATGATTTTATATAATAATTAAAGGATATGCAGTCAAACCTGCTGAAATGATTACCTGTTCATACAATACCAACCACCTACAAAGAATTTATGTATCCATCCCAGTTCTATTTGTCAGCCATCATGTGATTTTCTCAGTTGACAGATGTAACCATGTAGTTTTTCACCAACTGCAGTAATTTTCTGTTTATAATGGATATTAATTAGTATCGACCCAGTTCTCTTGACTGATTTTCCATGTGTTGACATTACAAGGATTTAGAATCAGGGCCCTGCAGTATGAGCAGTACCACATGACAGGGTAGGGTGTCCTACTGTCAGATTATTCAACCAGCATGCAACAGGAGCTTCAAAGCATGTGACAGGCCAATTCTGTGAAGCATTAATAATTTATTATACCTCACTTGAAGATTCTGGATCAGTGCCTTAGCCAGGATTTAGAAACTGGGTGCCTAAAATTGGCAGTTGTAAAATTTTTGGGCATCCAAATTTTAAAGGGGGATCACAAAATACTCATATTTCAACCATAAACATCTATAAATACGTCAAAATAAGGCATGATATTTATCAAAGAATGTCATGTTAATTATAAGGAGATGAAAAAATTCAATTATAAGCTTGAGATTGAGATTTTTAGAAATTCACACACATAAAAATTTGGGTGTCCTGAGGGGTTCTTTTTAAGGGTTTCGGTGTCCAAAAAGGCACCCAGACGCCCTGCTGGCTAAGACCATGTTCTGGATCCTGGTTGGTCTTTTATTTTCCTGGCCCGCACACGGCTGCACTGATACTTAATTTAGCGTTAATGCTACCAAATGTTTTGGCTCTGGGACGTTTATTGCAAGACGACTGTTTGTGTGCTGAATGCGTATGTGCAGATTAAAAAAGTCAGTCATATGACAGCTCAATTGAGTTGGCAAGGCAGGCTCTATTGTTCTGCACATTAATAGCACTTAGAGCAACATATACCCACCTGTATAAATATGCGGAACGGTTTGTGGACAGGTTGATAAACTGTTCATGACAGACAGTGAGTATAACAAACATGTATCTGGACAAGCGAGTACTTTAAATGTACGGCTTTACTACTCGATCTGAATACTTCTATCGTGGTATATCTTTTTCATATGGAATTATATATAAGTAAATTTATTTTTGTGCAGTTTGAATATCCATTTATTGACCAAAAAAAACAAGTATGCAGAACGAAACAAATTCACACACTAGTAGTACAGGTGAACTTGGATATGACGGACCACTGTACGACAGATTTTTGTATACAACAGATTTTGCATATGACGGACTAATTTTCCTGGTCCCATTGAGTCTGTCATATCCAAGTTCACCTGTAGTATCTGAGTTCAGACTATAACACATCGCCTGCCACACCATACCAACAAAAATTATTTAAGATAACGTTTTTAAGAGGTGATCTCCTACAGAGTCACCTCTTCATGAAATCACAAATGTTGTATCCCCATCGCATTTGTTTGCTTTTTCAATCATGATCGTTTGTTTATCTCTTTTGTTCTTGATGAAGTTCCGAGAAAGCCTAGTTTGTGCTCATTGAGGCTTTTCTATCTTTTCCTTTTAGATTACCTTGTTAATCAATGTCCAACCTTGACACAGTTTCTTTTCTTTTTGTTCTTGTGTCCTTAAAAAGTTGCTTTTTTGGCAATTTGTAATTGACATTGGACTGATGCTCTGTCATCTAGCACAGTGAGGGAGGCAATTAAGAACTTAACATCCCTTTCATAGGGTCATCAAATGGTCATTAAAGATAATGACCCAGGACACCATATGCCTTCCTCCACTGTAGGACTTCCTGCCTAAAGAGAACACTTAATCCTAGACTCCCCACAGGTCTGTGTTACCTAAGCATACATCAACTGCCACATGCAGATAAGACACCCCCCCCCTCCCATTGTGTTATGATCTCCACTCAATAAACAATTCACACTCTATAGCCACTTCCTTAAAGGACCAGCAAAAGAGGACCATCTGTAAGTTCAACTGAGTGCCTTACAGCTGACTAGCAATGTTGTAACAGCATACTAGTAGTTATTCACAGACATCTACCAAAACCCCTGTAAAACTGTTTCAGCTCACTCCTGGATGATGTTTCCACTGTTTCATCTAATTTCTTGGATGAATTGGATTTTCAGATGTTTATTGATTTCATGAGAGACAAGTCATATTTTGCTGATTTAGATATTCGCAGGTCTCTTAGAAATAGAAAAGTTATAACCGAATGAGCAGAACATAGGACTTACAAATAGATCATAGTTGATTACTCTGGGGTATATTTTCCTAGGAAATGCAACACCCTACAGGTGATGTTTTACTAAGAAATTTTACCTCCCCTCTGGAGTAAAATTTATTAGGTACCTTTAACACACTTAAATTTAAGGTAGCTTTCAAGAGGGTTTTAGTTCTTTTGACTCTTTTTTTATCCGGCCTGCTTTAATTTCACTAGTTAGCCTCTCTCTCTCTCTCTCTCTCTCTTCTTCTCTCTCTCTCTCTCTCTCTCTCTCTCTCTCTCTCTCTCTCTCTCTCCTCTCTCTCTCTCTCTCTCTCTCTCTCTCTCTCTCTCTCTCTCTCTCTCTCTCTCTCTCTCCTCTCTCTCTCTCTCTCTCTCTCTCTCTCTCTCTCTCTTTTCTCTCTCCCTCTCTTCTCTCTCTCTCTCTCTCTCTCTCTCTCCCTCCCTCCCTCCCTCCCTCCCTCCCCCCCCCCCTCTCTCTCTCTCTCTCTCTCTCTCTCTACTCTCTCTCTCTCTCTCTCTCTCTCTCTCTCTCTCTCTCTCTCTCTCTCTCTCTCTCTCTCTCTCTCTCTCTCTCTCTCTCTCTCCATTTACTAAGACAAGGGACAATGTTTCTCTACTAGGACAAAGCCATTTAGTTAAGTCAGTATATGTTCCCTCCATCCATATTTTTGAATGGTGGGACGTCAAATTGCACTTATACTAACCACCCAGAATACATGGTTAAGACTCTTCATTCCTCTAAGAGCACCTCTTAAAGAATGTGACCACATCTCTCTTGTTATTTTTACCGTCTCAAACCCATTAGGTAAATTCGGGAACATTAAGAACAAGTAAACATTACCCGTTATACAGTATTCTGGATAATTTTTCACAAAAGCAAACGTTATGAAATGTTTAAAGGAATAACTGTTATTCTTTTTTTTCTAGAATCCCTTGTTGCTGAGCAACAAACATGGACTACACGTTAGTGTGCGTATTGTGTCTGCTCATCTCTCTGGCTCCATCTGGTGGCAAGGCAAGGAACCAAGAGACTCAGAGACCAAACATCATAGTCATTGTGGCTGATGACTTGGTGAGTGGGAAAACTATTGTAGTAGATATACACATTATATACAGTGCTATTTTGACAAATGTGTACCTTATGATTTTTTAAAGTTATCAATAAAATCATAATCATTGTGGCTGATGACTTGGTGATTGGGAAGCTTCATAGTTTATTTACTAATCAACCTGAAGATATTAGATGTGTTCTTTTATCTATATATACTTGGAAATATATTCAGATTATTAGGCGGCACTGGTCAATTGTTTTATATCAAATAGGCCAAATGACTTAAGGAGTTTTTTATGCAAATTTCTAATCTTGATTTGAAAAAAAAAGAATTCGGTCCAAATACTCTGCATTTGATACTATGTACATATGATTGTTTAATTGCTGGCGTTGGGAATCGGTTCCAATTTCATGATCGATAATCAGTTGCAGCCAAATGATCGATTATCAATGATAATCGCTTCTTAGACAATTGCTTGCTATTACCACCCACTCTAACTTTGGTTGGAAGTGTTTTAGGATCTTAGTTTCATCGCAAGAAAGCTGACAACTTGGCTCTCATTTAGTTATATTTTTCGTCGCTAGGTGTCACCTTTTCCGATTATTATCTATTGCCAGTTTTTTAATTGATAAATCAGTAGAAAAGATTGAACACAAATAATTGATGCCTATTATGGCTATTTAACAATTGGTTGAGATTACTTGATCTTGCAATACATACTTCATTTTAACTCTCACATCTTATCCTAGGGCTGGGATGATGTCAGTTTTCACGGCTCAGACCAGATTCCTACGCCTAACATTGATGCCCTAGCTCAAGACGGAATCATCCTCAACAACTACTATGTTCAACCCATCTGCACCCCAACACGCTCAGCCCTCATGACGGGCAGACACCCCATACATACAGGCAAGTTAACCCCCCCTCTCCCCCCCTCCTCAACAGTTAGTATGTTCAACCCATCTGCACCCCCACACGGTCAGCCCTCATGACTGGCAGACACGCCATACATACAGGTGAGTTACTTGGATAACACCCCCCCTCCCACTCCTTAACAATTACTATGTTTAACCCACGCTCTGCCCTCATGAGTGGCAGACACCCCATACATACAGGTAAGATATTTGAATCTCCATCCTTCCAGTATGATGAGGATTTGAGGGGGGTGTAGGAGCAGAGGTGAATATGAATATCTGTCACATGTATCAAACATATTTTAACTACGGGTGCGGATCCACACCAGTTTGCATCAATGCACGTCCATTGCTCATACTGTGAGGTGCATCTTTTAGTATCAAATTGCATCGGTCAAATTTTGAAGTTCAAACTCACTATTTTTGGTATTTAATATAAAAAATCACCAGTGATCCAAACACGGAGAAGAAGAAGAAAGAACAAATTTATCTGTTAAATTTATGAAATCTAGTAAAGCCCCAGGAACTGGGAAACTGGTGACCTGTCTAATATTGTGATATATATTAATTGTCAGATTTGAAGGCTGTATCCACCCTTGAACTAGTGAACTAATAGTCAAAATGACACTTTTTGCTACAATGGCCGGAAAAACTTTGCACCTCTACAGTAAAATCCTGATCCTGTACTACTGTTGATGCTCTTGTAGGTATGCAGCAGGGTGTCATAGTGGGAGCCGAAAAATATGGCCTAGGCTTGGACGAGAAGCTGATGCCTGAGTATCTCAAGGAGGCTGGATACGCCACACACATGGTGGGCAAGGTAAGTCATGGTGAAAGTTTAAGAATTTAACCCTTATGCAGCTGGTGGCTTATTGGGGCAACACAAAATGATGCAAAAAAACTGAAAAAAAGACTCAAATATAGAAGGGATTCAAAGGGTTTGATGAACCCCCCTTTAGCCCTTAATCTGCCGGTGGCTAATTTGGTCAATAAAAAATGATGCAAAAAACCTGGAAAAAGACTCAAACCCTTGGATATGGGTTCTCATCTGAGAGTACTCAGCGAGAGCAATCTAATGAATACCAACATGGTAGGGTTCATATGGATTCAAAAGAAAATTGCATCCCTGTGCTTTGGACGAAAGTAGCCATTTCTGAGAGCAATATAATGAATACCAACATGACAAGCTTTACATGGTTTTCAAAGATGTTTCCATCCTTGTGCTTTATGAAAGTAGCCTGAGCATTGGAAGGGTTACATTTTGTATGCTACTGTATCTAGAGCATTTGGCTTAGATATTTGATATTTTTCTTACTTATGGATTTGTTGGCTGAAAATCTCTAAGTTGACAAACCAGACACACTGCTTGGATTTGATCTAGGTATTTGGCCTTATAGAAGACTTTCTTTCAGGAAGGCCAGAAATCCTAGGTTGAAATGCAGCTTCAGGCATGTGAGGTAGTTGCCAGTGTCTTGGAGTCATGCTTTGTTTTTTCCCAGGATGTGCTGGTTTTCTCCTCAATTAATAACTGCCTTGATATAATTGAGTCCGTAAATGGCACAAAACGTGACAATTAAGGAAATTATCAATGTTTGATGTCTCGTCTTTTTCAGTGGCACCTGGGTATGTTTGCTAAGGAGTATACACCTACATATCGGGGCTTTGAGAGTCATTATGGTTATTACCAAGGCTGTGAGGATTATTTAGACCACACCTACCAAGCACATGTGAGTACAACAAATATAGATTACACACACATATTTAGATATATACTAGCAGGCCCCCGTGCACAGCACGGGTTTGGATGCTAAGTCATACTACATGATGTGCAGGAAGTTCGGAGGCAGAAAATAAAAAAACACAATGAAACTACCTTAACCACTCAAAACATTAGAACCCTTACTGAATCATTGGCGTCGCTCTTGTTGTTTTATTGTTTCTAGTTTTCAATCATCACCAGGAACTGTGAGACACACATATTATAAATTAGACTAAAATGCATAAAGTGGACTCGCTACCAGCATATCTCGCCACCTGACCTGGGGTATGGGTCATAGCAGGGGATCCCCTAATATACCCTGCTTGCAGCCAATAGGTACACTATATAGTTTGGATAGTGTGGCCCGTGTTAAGTGCAGCACTGATTACAAAGTAGACATGTTAGTTGCACTGGGCAACACACTATGTAATCACTGCGCACAGGGCCTTAAGTAATTGTGCTTGTTGTCTAGTGATAATGATCGATTATAATCGATCATCGGATCGAAAGGGTTTTAATTTCGATTAATCGATCCCAGAATTTGGCATTGATTATGATCGAAATAAATAAAAAAGAAGTTTTTTGCCAATAATAGTACCAGAAAGCGGCGGAAATAGCTAATAAGTGCTGCTGGGATGAAAGCGTGGGCAACCGATTCTGATCGATCATCAATTGGTTGTACCCAACCGATAATCGATCATGAATACCGAGCCGATTCCTATCACTATTGCCGTCTCTTACCATAACCCACATTCAAATTCCTACCAGGGCATGTGAGAAATTTACCAATGACATGGTTTATGCTTTGATCTTTGCCGGGTACCCTGGTTTCCTCAACCACTAACAACTGGCTAGTCACGGCATAGCTCCACTATGGCAGGAAAAGTGAGGAACAAAATTTTAAATTCCTATGTGATTGTATGATAACTGGCTCCTCGCTACAGAGATTACATTCAAGGAAAAAAGTTGAGAATTGTGTCAAGAAAATATATAGTTTAATGGGTGTAAATCCATCCGAAGTATGTATGTCAGCCCCCAAGATTCTGAAATACAATATAAATCTGGAGAGAGAGGGGTCAGAAAATAATATCCATTATGAAAATGAAGAAAATAGAGTATGCCTACTTAAGCTGCAAGCAGGTTATATCAGTTGTTCCACTGCTGAAATATGTAATGCAGATCTCACATGAGATCATCCAGTCCAGTTTTTAAGTGTGGGTACTCGATACAGTACCAAAAACCAATATCAAATCAGAATAAGCATTGTATAATTGCTACCAAGACATCTTCACACTAATACAGATTGCTATACATTTCCAAGGTCACAGATAAAATAGGGAGATAAAATAAATAAAGTAAAAAGAGAAGCCTCAAGAGAGGCAGTGTGTGAGATATAGAGAGTACATTAAAAGGGATAATGCAGGATGCCGAAATTAAATAAATCTAAGAATAGAGGGAATGAGAATCAAAAAGTGGAAACAGAGACTCACAGAGAAGTGTGGGGAAAAGACAGAGGGCAGAGGATGCAACAAAAGGAAGAAATCAAAACATACAGGAGAGAGATTTCAAGAAAGAAAATAAGAAAACAGGGTCTGACACTGACAAAAAACAGGATTGCTGGTTATTATACATACTATTTTGGGCCCCTAGTTTGAAAAATCTAGGAGCCCACAGCAAAATTTACTGGCATATGCCCCTGGGAAAGTTGAACTCCGAAAAATGTATAAATCAATGAGGGGCAGACTGACAGCTAGGGAATACCAAAAATTATAGAAATAAAGAGTATGAAAAAAAACATTTAATACAGAATAAGTAAACAAATGGAGAATTCCAAAGCTGCAAAAAAAAAAAAAGAACTAAACAAAGAAAAAAAAGTAAAAGATTAAAAAAGTGGGAGAGAAAAGGAATGAAAAATAATAATACAGGCAAGAAAGTTAAAAAGGAATAGGGGAAGGGGGCAATTACCAAAGAATCCCAGTAGACCCAGTGCTCAAGCGCAGGTTAAGGGTGTTGTTAAGTGTCACTAACACATCTTCAGCAGGCCTCAACAGTACCCAGCCAACCAAGGTAACAGGCACGGCAAGTTGGACCCAATATGAGATAGTCCCGCCAGGCATTTAGGTTGTCAGACTGATTTAATAGCAATTACCTACTTTAAGCTTGACATAGAGACAAAAAGTGTTTTCTAACTTTTACATTTCATATCATTTCCATGTTATTTCCGACTTTACCCTTTATGACTTTTCAACGTTGCTGTGAACTATATTTTTTATTCAAAAGATCCTGTTATGAATTCAATGAATGTAACCCCCCCCCCCCCCATACTGTTTATCCATGATTAGATAGTCACAACTACGGGCCAATCTGCCATGTCGAGCCCTGCTAAGTGTAATTAGTGCTGCATTTGGGTCATTAAGGACTGACCTGAGGAAAGATGATGACACATAACCCAGGTCATGGTTAATATCCAATTGCTTCAAGTCCACCCGTATATAATTTTTGGGTGTCCTATATTCCAAGGGAGACCACATTATTTACTCAGATTAGCCATTACAATCATAAACATGCATTTACATGTTGAAATAAAGCAGGATATCCATATACCATTTCATTGGAATTGTACTTGCATTTACTATGTAAACCACATGCTGTTAGTAATTTTGAGGCTTATGGGAACATTCAAAATGCTCATCTGGAGGACCTAGGACCTTACCAAAGATATAAATGATCAAAGGGTAGACTGAATTTCAAGTAAAGGGTGAGTCTTGACATTGTGACCAAAAATAAGACACAGCCAGATATGTTCTTTAACGGTGCTATATCTCATCAAAATAGCCACTTATGGATAAGTTAATCATTGTTTGGTAATTATGAAATGTAAACTAAACAAAAGCATAAGTGCTGTTGTCTTCATTTAACTCAGTTTTCAGTTATTCAAGTTTTAAAAGTGACCCAGGTATATGTAGGGTTCTACCTTAATGATATAACATTGACTTAACTGTTACCTGGACATATTTTATCAACTGACATCCCACCCTTGCCCATCAAAATCTGAAATGCTAACAACATTTTTGTGTGAGAGAGAGAATCGCTAAGAGTGAGAGAAAACTGGAGTGATTTAAAATCATCCTAAGTGAAAAATGCTCTCAAAGTTGAGCAGACAGATAGACAGGGGATGGGGGTATTTTATATCAAGAAGTATTAAAAAGAATCTTGCTCTGAATATCAAAATGCAGGAAAATGAGAAAGTATGATGCAAAAAAATGCATTAGAGAAGGAATGCAGAAAAAGAGACAATGTAAAAGAGTAAACAGTAGAGGAGAAAAACAGGAGTAAATGTCACAAATTACAAAGAAAATTACTAAGTATGCAAAAATAAATACAATACTATTGAACATACAGTAAGTTTAAGTATGAAAAGTAAGAATAAACTTAGAGAAAGGATAGAATGAAAAAAAAAAAGAAAATACAGGGTAAAGAATACATGAGGGATTGCACAAAAGGAGATATACATAATACAAATATGCTAAAATGAAACAAAAAAGAATGAAGCATAAAGAGAAATACAGAAGAGATGGAATACAGAATAGGAAATTAAATTATAGTTGCAGCCTGCTGAGCCAGGAGAAGATCATCCTGGAGAGAAAGAATACAAAGAAAATGAAAATTGAGTGTGCAAAATGAAATCGCATTAAAATGAGAAAATGCATAAATGAAAGGAAGGAAGACAGGCTACAAAAAGGATGAAATATTTAAGGATAACATAAATCCAATACAGGAGAGAACTGAAAATGAAGGAATAGATAATGCAAAATATCTGTGAGTGTGACAGAGAAAATAAAAGAATTGAGTAACCAATTTTAAACCCAACTCAATAAGAAACAAAACAAAAAATGAGAAGCTGTATAAATCAAATAGACAGTAAATACAGCAAAGAATAGAGTATGACAATTATGAAAAGTCATTATAGTGGCAAGAATAGGAAATCAGTATATATCGGAAAGAAAAAGTAGGAATGTCACTGTTTAAGAAAATTTGTTGATTCGACACTCATATATACCCATGGTTTCTATAGAATAATAGAAATACATGTAGATTTCTATACTACTTGAAATTCAGACTGGAAGACATTCATGTAATATATACGACTCATTTCTTACACCCTGCAGGGAGGGTACTTTTGTAATGCTAACTTATTCCTTATCAGAAGACTTCAGGCAATAAACACTTTATATATATATAGGCCGAGTGATCAAATAATACAAACACAGTCAAGAAAAAAACATTCATTAAAATAGCAGATTGTCATGTCAAGACAATAGCGATATTCACTTATTATCGCTCATTCACTTACCTTCAGTTAAAAGGGTCTGTGTCAAAACATCCACTGTAAGTTATACAAAAGAAGTAAATAAATAAAGTTTTCCTCTACCTGTTTCGTCACATAGTATGCACAGTAAATGTTACAGGCTGCTGCAAATTATACTCGGCTTAACTGTTAACACGATCGTTAAATGGATCATTGGATGTACGATGTGCCGAGTTCCGTGATTGAGTGAATCATGCAATTGACCATTCACTCAATCAGCCGTAGACGTAAATACTTTATACAATACGTCTAATTCAACAGAAGAAAACAGCGTTCAATGATAAAGACACTCTCGGGGATCCTCTAAGTCTTGATGCGGTGTATAAACTTGTGATTCTCCAACTTCAAACATCACACCGCTTCACTTGCTATGTAGATGGCGCTGATGACTATTCTGCGCAGTAAAGTGCGCAGCAAGCCAGAAAGTGGCACAAAAAATGGCGCTGCCCATGAAGGGGGGAGGGGCATAAAAAGACACATTTCTCAAGATAAAACGGCAAGCAAACATATTTTGAAAAAAATAAAGGTGTTCCACGCCTCCTTACACCCCTGGCAAATGATCCAGGAGGGCAGACCAGCTCGGCATCGCGTATGTGCCTCGGGCTCGATGAACATAGGTCTGCCCAAACTCCGAATTAAGATATAGATAAATATATATATGTGTGTGTGTGTATATTTGTATTCTTGATTGCATTTGCACTTACAGATCACAAATATGGTTTTACAATTTAAAACAATGAATAGGGAAATAAATTACACCTAGAACAATACATAGAGAAACATATTTTAAGTGAAAACTGAAAAAAAATTAAATCTGAAAATGATGAAGAGGTATTGTTACACTTAACAAATAAAAGATTTTTCAAATCAGAATCAGGCTGACTTTTTAAAAGTCAAATTTTTTTTTAAATCACTTTAATATCAAAGAAAACTTGTCAGATCATGTGTACCGATGCCTAAAATGAGATGGGACTCCCAGCATGCATGTTACAAAGATATCCATTAACTCTCCTAGAAATGTCTTTCAGAGGAATGTCTTTTTTGATTGTAGGGAGACAAATGGGGTTTGGATTTCAGAAGAAACATGACTCTTGTGAAAGATGCATTTGGAGAATATTCCACGGAACTCTTCACCAAGGAGACAGAGAAAGTTATCAACAATCATGATACAAACAAGGTAATACCTTGCTTCTTTCTTAGAGGAAGAGAACATGGATTGGTCGCTACAGACAAATTACCATATGGCCCATTATGAAGCTCCCGACATAACTAATCTCACCTCAGAATGACCTCACTAGGAGATAGAAGAATGACGGCTCTCATATGTGTTTACAGTTTTAAAAAGGTTAATTACCCACATGCACAGAATGTACCTCTTGAGTGGTTCTCAAAAGCACCTGTACTGGGCTAGGAGTTTTGCTGAGGACTTTTTTTTTTAATTGCCCAAAAAAATGTCTGCAATTCCTTAAGACCAAAAATCGGTCTGGTCTACTATGTCAAAAGAAGTGACAATAGATATTTTACCAGGGTACTATGGTGCCCTCCACCATTGATTAGGGGCTAGTAAAATTTAGAAGTGACAATAAACAAAATTTCCAATTCAAATATATATATATATATATATATATATATATATATATATATATATATATATATATATATATATATATATATATATATATATATATATATATATATATATATATGTGTGTATATGTATATGTATGTATATATACATACCTTGTTAGTTATTGTGCCTGCTTTTCTTCATTTCAGCCACTGTTCCTGTACCTGCCTCACCAGGCAGTTCACAGTGGCAACACCGTTACTCCTCTAGAGGCACCTGTGAGGTACCTGGAGAAACTAGGATACATAAAGGACAAAAACAGGAGACTATTTGCAGGTAACTTTATATATGTATATATCTATTTATATATATATATATATATATATATATATATATATATATATATATATATATATATATATATATATATATATATATATATATATTTGTTTGTCAAAAGAAAACAAATATGGCATACCAATCAAAATAGTGAGGGGATCCACTTCCATCATGTTGACCTGATTGTAGGGTTAGTACAGGTACTAGGTGTCAGTGTCTTAGCCAGGATTTTGAAACTGGGTACCCAAAATTGGTAATTGTAAAATTGTAAAATTTTGGGGCGTCCATATTTTAAGGGGGACCACAATATACTCAGATTTCAACCATAATCATGAATAAATTTATCAAAATAAGGCATCATATCCTTATACAATGTCATCAGGATTAAATGGAGATGAAAACATTCAATTGGATGCTTAAGATTGACATTTTAAGAAATTGGGTGCCCTGAGTGGTGCTTTTTAAGGGTTTGGGTGTCCAAAAAGCCACCCATATGCCCTGCTGGCTAAGACCATGCTAGGCATGATACCAAATACTGATATTGAATCTGATATTGAATAGGGAAATGTATCATACCAATTAAGATCTGTTATACTGGTAATGCTTAATGATATCAAATTGGCCTTACTGCTATCAGGACATCCCCAAATGAAGGCAGTTTTCAGTTTATTAGTGAAATTTCTGAAGCTGCCTGTGGTGATTTGAACAAAATTGGATCCATGGAAGGCAGGCAGTATTGTTATAATTATCGTTAAGAAATGTATGGTTAAGGAAATATTGATATTGTATCATATGAACATTTTTGAAATGCCAATCCTTACCTGATTGGAATGTCTTATTTGTAAATTTGAATACTGTATTACTGTTATCTAGATACTGTGTAACTGGTATTTTTTACAGGCATTTAATTTTCACTATTTTCGCGTTTCCCATGATAGCGCCAAAATGACATCCTTCAAATAAATATCCTGCTTATATATGGTTTATTTTGAGTGCTTGAATGTGCAAATTCAAAGTAGGGCTGGGCTTTAAAGCGTTATTTTTAGCACTCCAAATTAAAGCCGTGTACAGTACTATACTGCTCAAGAATATTTTTCTGCTTATGACAGGTATGGCGTCTGTACTGGACAGTTCTATAGGGAACGTGACAAAGCTGCTCCACCAGCGAGGAATGCTAGACAACTCCATCATCGTCTTCACCACAGATAACGGCGGGCCAGCTGCAGGCTTTGATATGAATCATGCTTCTAACTGGCCACTCAGGTACGATAACACGTTATTTCCATTAGATAAAGGTAGAAAATGCAGTTTTCCTAGGTAAAATATGCTAGAAAAGGTCATCTTAATTGAGCACAGAACTCAATGCTACCCTATGGTATGTTGTAAGCATATGATCTTAATGCTGTGGTACTTAACCCTTCCAAAGCTAATATAAGGCTACTTTTGTCCAAAGCACAAGAACACAAAGAGTTTTGAAAAACATCTAATCCCTATCATGTTGGTATTCATTGAATAGCCCTCACTGAGTACTCTCAGATGAGTACCCATATTCCAGGGTTTCAGTAATTTTCCAGTTTTTTGCCTGATTTTGTATTGGCCAAATCAGCCACCAGCAACATAAGGCTTGATATTCTATGAATATTACTCTGATTGATATAGTTATGTTCAAAGTTGTGGCATGTGTGTTCTCCAGATCCCTAGGGGTTGACTACTTTACTCTAGTGAGATAGGTGAAAATATAGCTCATGCTATTGCACTGTGAAAAGGAATTGGAAGTAATTGTAAGGTTTCTAATGATTTTTATATAAAGATTTTTTTTATCGAATTCCTATGATTTTTTTTCAGAGGTACAAAAGCCCAGCTGTGGGAGGGTGGAGTTCGCGCCACTGGCTTCGTCTGGAGTCCACTTCTCAAAAAGTCGGGCTACGTCGCAGAACAAATGATAAATGTCTGTGATTGGCTGCCGACCATTCTCAGGGCTGCTGGTGTCAAGATAACTGGCAATAGCAAGAAATTGGATGGTGTTGATGTCTGGGAGTCGTTATCTACTAATAGTACATCGCCAAGAAAGGAGATACTACATAATATTGACTCTCACCATGGCACGAAGGCCCTCAGGGTCGGAGATTTCAAGGTCATTCAGGGTGAATATGACCATGGAAACTGGGATGGCTGGTATAAACCAGAATCGTTAACATTGCACGGACAGCGCGAAAAACATGAGAACGGGATTGTGAAAATGAAACAAAGTGTTGAATTTAATAACGATTTGTTTCATTCAGATCTTCCTGACATGCTGCGTAGTATGGGGCGTTATAGAAATCTTGCTCCTCGCGTGGTTGTGGAGTGTGGCCCACGTCCAGCAAATGCAAGTACTAACTGCAGACCGGCGAAGGCACCTTGCCTGTATAACATAGCCAAGGACCCATGTGAGTTCAACAATATTGCAGCGCAAAATCCTGAGATTCTGATGTCCCTACGAAAGCGCATGTTGCAGTATGAGGTGACCGCAGTGCCCCCTAGGAACCAACCAGAAGACCCTAAAGGCTTGCCGGCGGAAAGCAACGGCTGGGCATGGGTACCCTGGGTCAACCTTACCCAGAGCAACAACAACCACAACAACAACAACAATGTATAATAAGTAACCTAATTAAGTACACAGCATCTTCATAAAAATAGTTTCTCTTAAAATATGAAATAAGCCAGGACAGTCTTTCATTTATTTTTTGTGTTCACACACACAAATAAGTCATAATGGTATTAAAAAACACCAAAAATTAGAATTGTGCTATTTTAATTTTTTGTGCTTATTTTATTGGTATTAGCATAATTAGCTATGTGATAATTCTTTTTGGTATTTGCATGTTACATGATTTACAGGTACTTAGATATATAGCTAGGATGAGTAACAGAAATTTGGGATAGTGGGCCATATTGCCTTGCTTAAAGCAGCAATTGATCACTTGATTTTCAACTGGTAATCATGCATGGATACTGTAAATATTTGAATACTTGAAAAAGTGCCTTAAAGGTGCCTTTAAGAGTATCATAGTTCCAGAAGACACTTGTCCATAAGATCTCCAGCAAAAATGGTTTATTAGGCACAGACAGCTGATGGGAGAGAAGAAATGAGATTATGTGTAACATTTTAATATGTGGAGAATAACAGATTTAACAAAAATAAATCATCAAAGACCAGTTATGGAAAAAAATGGTTATTATGTGCCATTTTCAAGCAAGTGCCATATTGTGTATTAATGCTGTTTTATGCTTTTTTTTTGTGGTGAAGTGGTGCATGTATACATGTATAATATAGATCAATGTTTATCTATGATGGAATATTTTTTTCAATTTATTCTAATTTAATTATAAAATTGGACTGAAAGTATAGCATTTAAGTTGATTGATTTAATTTTGCATTGTGAATTTTTATAATACGGTACAGTATATTGTATGTTATTCTTTGAATGGTTCCAAGCAAGCAGTATTTGTATTTTATGAACAGGTATTGGGCAAATAAAAAGAAAATGTCAAATAATCTTAGTATTTGTTGTCCCTGTTTCTTTTATAAAGCTGATTATTTAAAATCAAATGCCTATTGATGGGTACTCATCCGAGAGTACTCAGTGAGAGCTTTTCCATGAATACCAACATGACAGGGTTTAGATAGTTTTCAAAAATCTTTGCGTTCTTGTGCTTTGGACGAAAGAAGCCTTAGCATTGAAAGGGTTTTAATCTAATGGACAGTTGATTATTTTCCTATTAGCAATGTGATGTTCAAACCTCTCTTGGTGATTTCAAATATTTGTAGCTGTTTGATTCCCAAAACATGCGATTGAAAATCACTTAATTTGTTTGTAAAAAGGTAGCAAATACTATAAGCGTGTGAATGACTGCCACCCATGATGGCTTTACTACTGAAGGTCATGGAAGTCATAAACCGACCAACTGTATTCATAATTACTTATGTGGTTTAATGGTTCTAGCATTTTGATAGAGCACATAGATGTGTTCCCAATAGGACCGCATCCATTTGTAATGAATTTGAATTTAATTTGGTAAGCTGCTTTAGTTCCGCAAAAATAGAAGTTAACGCTTCTTATATCGAGGCTACTTTCTTCCAAAGCACAAGGACACAAAGTTTTTGAAAACAATCTGAAGCGCACCATATTGGTGATCATTGGATAGCTCTGGCTGAGTACTGTCAAATGAGTACCCATTTGCCAGGATTTCAATCATTTTTCAGGTATTTTATATCATTTTGTATTGGCAAAATTAGCCACCAGCAGCATAAGGAGAATAGATTAAGTGCAATAGGAGCTCACATGGCTTCTATACCATTCTGTACATACAGGAGTGGGGACTTAACTCAACAAAAAAAAATTGTGCCCTAACTTCTATAGGATATCTAATGGTCAATGCCGTATTGAGTTTACATGGACACACTAAATTCGGAGAGTTTAAGATGTAAGAGTAAAATACTTACCCTTCCCATCGCTCTAGACCACATTCAGATGGTGCACTGATTGTAAATTATTGTTTGTTTGTACTGATTTACATTGTGCTTGTTAAAAGGCAGGAGATGGTTAGTCAGGTAGATGCCAACAATTGCAAGCACTTCCCTGTGGAGATTTGAAAACACCCTGGGGACTTCAGGTGCTCAAGAAACAGCCATCTCAACACAATCATTTTGATTGCTATTACCATTGCAAGAAGTGATTCTGAGGAGCTAATAATCAATCAGTCAGGTAATGCAATTGACCTGGCTAGTACTGTCAATCTAAGAAACACTTTCCCTGATGGGTTTGCAAGTCTAGTTGTGGGATTTTAAAACTCTTAAGGGAAGTCATTTGATACCAACCTTTTCCAGCTGTCATACAAACAAACAAAGTGAATGAATGACTTATATGACCCTGATGTTAAGGATATAGAATAAATAATCATCAAATTAAGGGGTCTGGCAGAAGCAGACTTATCCATAACAAATGTAAAGTGTACTTTTATCTCCCTCCTTTTCTTAGCCATTTTATTGTACCCTCTAAAGAGAAATTGTCTTCCAACAATTTGATGTAACAGATCTTGCCTTCTTTTTTGTGTGCTTCTGGACCCTTTATTTTCTCCTGTTGAACATGGCTCTGTGTGGTATTAAAATTGAATGTTGTAGGCCCTGCACCATGTTTCGGGCATTTAAACCTCCTAAATTCCAGTCTTGTTTGTAGTTCAGCCTCAAAACAAGATTCCTCAAAATGTTCATTACAAACTCTTTGGCTCCACTAAATCTTGTGTTTGGTCATCTAAGACTAAATGAGTAGTTCTTCACTGTCCATCCTGTCCTAATGTTGAATAGCCATCTTGTTCTTGTCTTGAGTCGCACGCCCTTTCACGTAGAGCCTCTTAGTAAGTTGCAGAATAGTTCATATCCAGTAGAATCTCAGCAGATAAGAGTTATGAGAATACGCCTTCTGCAATGTAATTTGTACATGTACCGCTTAGTTAACATGAATACCGCCTGTAGGCCCTCCATATGCCTAGTGTCATAGTCAGTGATTGTTGAGGGATCTAGTAGTGAATCTACTTCAAGCTCGCTTATTTCTATGCCAAGGTTATTCCGGATGCAGTCCTGGATCTTAGGGAGATAGGTATCTCTGATGTCATCCAGGGCTTTGCACTGGAGCAGGAAATGTGATCTATTTTCTGCCCCGGAGTGGCAGAGTGGGCAATCTGGGCTGACGGCGAATTGGTTGAAGGTCGCACGGTTTGCCTCCAGTCGATATGTGCCTGTTGCCAGTCGAGCATTGATGATGGCTTGCTGAGTGGAGATAGAGTCGTGGTTGCCGGTTTCCCAGATAGGGTGCGCTTTCTTGAAGAGTTTATCTTGACAGCCGAGGTAGCGCAGGCTGGGGTATGAGGCTGCACTCTCTAGTAGGCTCCTCTCCCATGTCTCTTGAATACAGGTTTTCATGTAGGAAGCCCATATTGCTGGATCCAAATCCCTGCTTAAAGGGCAAATGCACCATCATGATGATTTAGGTTCAAAATGTGCCTATATGTGTCACCTTTCAAATAAGACCACCCGCAAGTCTGTCCTCCTCAGCACTCCTCAGATATGGCTTATGAAAGTTAGTAAAAAAATGGCCTGAGTCTGGGTATAGAGGCTGCCATTATCAGAAGTGGTGCTAATGAAGTGACTGCCAGCCCTGCTTCTGATTGGTTGAGAGATATCAGTGGCAGTCACTGATATCTCTCAACCAATCAGAAGCAGGGCTGGCAGTCACTTCATTAGTACCACTTCTGATAATGGCAGCCTCTATACCCAGACTCAGGCCATTTTTTTACTAACTTTCATAAGCCATATCTGAGGAGTGCTGAGGAGGACAGACTTGCGGGTGGTCTTATTTGAAAGGTGACACATATAGGCACATTTTGAACCTAAATCATCATGATGGTGCATTTGCCCTTTAAGCATTCTCCTGGTGAGTAGAATGGGTATTTTGAGAGTCTCTTCTGGGCGTATATGAACCAGGATTTGGAGCGTGAGGATTTAGTAGCAAAGCGATGGAGTGCCAGCTGCCGGATTGAGCTGTCCCCTAGTGCAGCTGCCAGTAGGGAGACAAGATTCTTGTCATATGTGGCCTCGATTGGGCACAATCCAATCAGGATGTAGGGTGCTGGGTTGGCCACATTGTCTGGTAGCGACTGGACTTGCTTGAGGAGGGATCTAAAGTATGTCTCAATTGAGTTGAATTGTTTCTGGGTAAGGACCATAGTCTCTAATCCATAAAGGAGTCTTGGGACGATGTAGGCTTGAAGCAGAGATCTGGCAGACTTGGGATTCATGCCGTTGATGCCGTGTATGCCCGGCCCCATCAGTGCGTATGTTGCTCTTCTGGCAGTTTTGATTCTTTTCTCAATAGTGGCATCTGGGCAGTGACGGTTGTCAGTTCTCTCTATCCCAAGGTGGATCAAGGATTCTACATAGGGCACGGGAGTGACGTTGATCAGGAGTTGCTCTTTGCCAACCTTGCCATGGCTAACAGTTTTTGATTTCGTGGGGTGGATATCATGATGATTGTCCTCTGCAAAGCCAGTGACTAAGGAAAGCTGTGTCTGTTGTGCCAGTTCACCATCGCTAGCAAGAATAATGTCATCAGCACATGTGGGGAAGCCAGCATTGTAGATTCCAAGGCAAATTCCGGATGCCATCTTCCTGAGGGCAGTGAGCTAAATCCTTTTCTGGTTTAATCCTTGGGTTAGGAATGGAGAAAAAGGAAATTCCCTTTCCTTTTCCCTTGTCAGATTTGTTATACCGGTAGCATCCATTAGCAGCACAAATCACCATTTTCACAACATAGTTCTCCCACTCTCATATGCACACTATACAGGATGTGGCAGCTCTGCACACAGGAAGTATAGTGCGGACATCATGAACTGGCTGTCAGATGGATTTTAGCAGGGCATTCTGGGATACAATGGCCCCCATGATCTTCAACTGGAATGGCTGGTTGGGGGTGGTAATTAAGTGCAATTTCACAGGTAGGGAAGCCAAACAGTATTCAGGTGAACAGGGACAGTAAAGTACACATATCAAAGTATGTTCTCAGCATATACTATTCTTGTATCTTATCTTATTCTACTGTATGTACTGTTTCTTTACTTCCATTGTATATGTATTTCTCCATCTCTGGAGGTTTAATGAATAAGTTATTATAATAACTGTGTAGCAAGGGGACCCTATCTTACACATACCATGAATGATCATACATATTTTCTTAAAATGTGTTAACTCATCAAATTTAATAAACATGATAATCTCTATAGCCAAGACATTCAATGTTATAAACTGTATCTTAGGATAGAGTGGTGTCTAAAAATTTGTAATAAATTACTTTAGTTTGTCCAATACTGAATAGGCGTCACCCATGTAGAGTATCGTAAGACCTTAAATCAACCATTATTCTGTATCAGCCTTATGATAAACATAACGACCAGTGGGTCTGCTTATGAATAATTGCGTTTAAAACATCTTAGTGAATTAGTTGGTTGGACATATGCGGCTTATATCAATAACTATAAGGTAAAGGTGGTCAGCTAACTAAAATTTAATTTAGGGAGATCTTTGCCAGTACAAAATCAACTGCTTTGACACTGTCACGTGTACTGTAAAGTTCGAAATATTAACGTGGAAGTCTTTAACGACTATGTCTGATTTCCGAATATTACGATCAGTTAATATCTGTTCTATTTTTCATCAAAAGAGAGAAACGATCAATAGATCACAGAAATTTGACTGGAATTTGACATTGGATTCGATCGGCTCTGTTCACAGTATATAACAATCATTATTGAGAGACTAGTCCTATACAGGCTGTTGACTTGGGGCAGCAAAAGGCAAAGGGAATAAAAACACAGGAGTCATGTATAAATGAAATAGAATATGTATTTAATAACAAGCGTATATTTCCAGTATAAATAGGTTTTCTGACAGATGTATAAACACATCAAAAAGTAAAGATTTAATATATTCAACAATGCTGAGTATGTATCAAAATACCTATGGTAAAACTTAAATATATACACTTTAAATGGTGTTTCATAAATCAAAGGCCACACCAAAGATATAAAATCTTGATGAATAATATTCATATCACATGTGCTTTCTTGGAATAACTAGTTTTCTTTTAGGTAGAAGTATGAATAACGATTGTAGGATTACACACAATTAGAAGGGAAGTACTATCAAAGAGAAAAGTATGAGAAAAAAATGTAACACATCTTAAATTGGCTTTAATAGGGTCGAGAGGTAATTCATGTGATGCAACATATGAAAATGCACTGTTATGAAGGAATGGTGGAAACTTTAACAAGAAAAGCACTGTTGAAGTGGACACACCTATGATATACTATGATGAGTGGCTATATATTAAAATGAAAGTGTATGGCAGCTATATACAACTTGTGGTTCACCTTCAAGGCTTGCTATTTGGGAAGAATGAGGGCAACCAGTACAAGTGCTTTTCAGATCAAACCAAGTCTATGCATATACTGGTTACTTAAGTTAAAAGATTAAAAAAAATCTATTTTCAATCAGTGGAGTTGAAAAAAACAAACAACGGCATAATTAACATTGACCTACAGTCATTAAAATCAGTCAAGTAATTATGTACAGGAAAAAATATGTATCAGAAGTGTAACAGCAAACCAATCCAGTGAACCATAGGCATACAGCATCAACGTGACAGGGTGTTGTTGGAGAAGAGCAATGCAGTTTTAGAACATGGTTCTTACATAATAGGAGTTACAAAGGCAAAGTGACCACTTTAAACAGTGCTTCGATAGTTTTAACATTAAACATATTAAACATGTAACAAATTAGCATTTGTTTAAAACATATGGCATAGGTTATGGTACTGTAGAAACCCTGCACAACTATAACAGTGAATCCTACAATGCTTATTCATACAACCAATGAATCTAAAGATTTTGATTGATATAGATAGACATTTGTGTCTACCAAAAGAAGTATCTGATGGTTTTGTAGGCAGCATAGGCTCCTACTGCAGCCATTCCACCAACAAGGGCAAGCTTGATGCGAGCTGCACGACAACGAGCCTGCCTTTTCTGGAGACGCACAAGATAGGACAGTTTGTCAAGAAGGCCCTGGTAGCCACCATTGAGCACAATCCACTCCTCGTGATCCTGGAGAACCTTGCCCACGATATAGGTCAGCATTCGTATGGAGAAGTGGCTATCTACTTTGTTCTGCTTAGCAAGGACACTACCAAGGATAAGCACCTGGCAAAAAAAGAAAATCGGCATCAATAAACAGAAACCCTCGACAAACAACTTGATTGAGATCAAATACGATATATTTTTGTTCAAATAGGTTTGAACAATACTCAATACAGAATTTGAAAATAATTCACATTTAAAAAAAATTACAAATGGACTACTAGAATTATTGGCGCTCTGCTTCTACCTCTTACCAGAGTTACAATGATCCGTGGCAAATTAATAACGAGACAAATTAACTCGATCACAGAGTACCAACTATACAAATGTGTCCATTTTGTAGAAAAATGTGTTTCTAGTAGTAATAAATGATAATCACCTGCATAACCCACTTCCAGCTGATATTGGCATCAGAGAGCAGGTCACTTGCGATGGCCAGAAAGACACTGAAATAAGCATATATAATATTGTACAACACAAGAGTAGCTTTGCTAAAATTTATCAGTTATTCGTTTCAAGCATGGCATTATTAAACTACAGCTATTTGCCATCGATATGTTATTTTACTATATGCAGTAGATCAGGTCCCCATTACTTGATTTTAAATAATACAAGATATTTCTATGTAATATCCGCCGTTAAAAAATGTTTTTGACTGTGAGAAGAAAATGGCTGGACTTGATATCAAAGAGAAAGCTTCTATTCATTAAACATCTAAAGATGGTTGATATCCACATGAATAAAGTGTTTACCTGTAAGCATTCTGGGTTCCATTCTGCTTGCATTTATTTATCTTGGCTTTCATGGCATCACCATACTCAATCATGGCAGATTGGTAGAGGTGGCTGGTCCCTATGGGAGCTTGGGGGTTATCTCCCAATGCCGTTTCAAAACCATTGAAGACTGTTTTTGACTTGATGAAGAATGGATCAAAGTCATGTGGCACCATCTCAATAACATCATCACCCCACAGGTAGGATTGGAAGTCACGCATGTTTGCCATGTTTGCAAAAGCAAGTGTACCTAAGATATAGAAAGACACGCAAATGTTCAAAAGTTCAGGTTAAATCAAAATTATCACTAAACTAATGAGAATCTATCATAAAAATGTATTCATTTCAAGGATTCTTATCTTATCTCTACAATGAACTTAATGTTTCATATCAGTCTAGCCACAGTCTAGCCATTTGCCAGAAAGAAAAAGAAAAAACAACAAAATTTCATATGCAATTATATAATTATATAGAGTTTATTATAGATTGTGCTAAATGCGTAGTGGTGTCTATCGCACATTGGTGAATCAATACTATCATCTTTTTCATAACGAAATGTACCTAACAATTTATTAAAAATACAACTAATCTATATACTGTAGAATAGGAAATTAATCCGAGTGGTTTATTCTGCCAAACTTTTCCGAGAGCTGTTCAGTTCGGCATAATGAAAATCGGAAATATTGCACCATACATTTACAGTATTATTCCTGTCATTAGAATATTAGTCTTCAATATTGACTATTCGGAATAAAAAATCTCGGAAAAATCAAAAATCACAAATACGGTTAATTTGCACCTCGAATTGATTTCCTATTCTACAGTAGCAGGTGAATTTCTGTTTTAGATATCATATTGTAATCTAACCTGCTCGAATTTGAACAATGTGGTCTAAAATCATTCTATTCTGGTTGACTTTCTGTATATTACTTACTGAATCTGCTACACATTTCATTGGAATGGGATTACGCTTACAATCATGTTGTATTTATATTGCATATGTTACGCTTAATGTAATTTCATGTATTTGTAATTACAAGCATTGTTTTTCATTTTAATCATTCTTATGGAAGGTAATATCTTATCTTTAGTACTTTTTCCTTTTATGTTTCAAGATCAGATGGGCCACATTTAATTCCTGCACTAATTGGGTGGGCAACCCGGGCATAATACGACCACATGCCCGACTGCCACCCAGTTGTCTGGCCATAGATGCACGGATGAGTTCACAACTGAATGACTTTGATTTGCAAGCTACTTGGGCCATTGATGTGTCTGGCTTATTTTCTTGACATGTTAGCCATTGATGCTTATACAATCGCGCACTCGCAGACGTCCAGTCGACTGGTGCAGGAATCAAATGTCCAATATATACTGTTTTCATCATTGATCACATAGTTTGATTCCAGTGTACAAAACGTGTAATCGCCATATCCTATCCAGGTATGCACAAAAGGTGCAAGTGCCTTTATTGTGTTAGAATAGGCCAAAGAATGGAAACGAGTGTTTTAGTAAACACCGATCGGTATGATCTAAAAAATCCTATCCATTACTGCTTGAAGTCCATACCCGTGCTTCATTTATATGCATGTGTAGGGTATCCAAAGAGTGTACGTATTCTCGAGCACCATCACCCAAATAAGAACCTTATATCCGTTAGTGTGTGTGTTTGTGTTTAGTTATGACAGTGATGAGGGAACTAGTTCAGACATAAACCCTACCTATTTTCCCGTTTCTGTTTTCATCCTACTGACGGTAGGTGCAACACAGAACATCCACAATAAGATATTGTTGCATATATAGTAAGGTTCGATATTATTGAACTAGTTGAGGAACATGCCAAGTTTGACGGGTGCTTCCTCGTTCCAGGTATAGAAGGTGCTGATCATCAGCACCTTCTATGATGATGGATATATCATTTATCATGATCTGATGGATTTATATAATTTAGCAGATGTGAGGGTATGGATATTTGTCACTTTGCTACACCCGAGAATATGGTTTTGCATAACGTTGTGTAGTCCGTAGTTCTATATTGATTATGAAGTGTCTTAGAAATGTGGTTTAGGAGCAGTCAACAAAAACGTGAATTGTGAGGCAATTTCTAGATATGATTACTCATCTTTATATCAGTTTGATTTCTACTATTTAAGTGCATTTTATGTGTAGATGGCGATTACTTTTTTTCGCATTTTTATGATTGGCCTTTATGGAATGGCTTTTAGCCATATTTAGTTTACATGAAGCCGCCGCCTTTGGACCTGTTGATAAACAGTAGTTAGAGTAAGAATATGAGTCAGTGCTTGATAAGCGTAGATTATATCTAAATGACTCTAGAATATAATAATATAACTCCATATCACTTCCTATGGAAAAGTGAAACGATTGACATTATAGTTCGATCAATGCTTAATTTTGATTGTTGGGCAATTTTAAAGGAATGGTAAACATGAACCTTAGTGTGGCTGCCTCAGGCCTGTTACTTGGTCACTTCTGTAAGCGATAACTGAGTAGTGCTGAGGTGACAGGTTTGGGGGAGGTCTTAATTGAAGTGTAAAATGTATAAGCTCATTTCGAAACTAAATCATTCTGATGGTGCATTTGTCCTTTAAAGCTAACTTTACATCAATATACTAAACAGGGCTTGTAATTGTCCACATTAATCATTTAATATTGTCTTGGGAGCATAAAGAGGGGGGGGGGCACTCAGGTTACAGAGGGGGGCCGCACCCGCGTTACGTATTTCGCGGAAGATGGGGTCTTTTTTTTAAGACCTCCGCATGTCCGCGATATTGTAAAAGAAGGGTACTTTTTTGTGCCCAGGTACGAAGTATGGGGGTCAAAATCCCCTTACAATCCACGAAATATACGCGGCTCTGACGCCGAGTGACTCCCGTAGTGACTGGGCTTCCAAGTTTTCCGCCGCCACTTGCTGCCGCTAAACACGCAGAGGATTATAAAATCTAAAGTTAAAATACGTGTTCCCGTTCATCCAATGTCAGTGTTTTGATAAAAGAAGGGGTGTTTATTTAGGGGAAAACATCAGCGTTTTATTAAAATAAGGGTGCTTTTTTGGCCAGAAATCAGTGCTTTAGGGGTATTTTTCAATTTTGATAACGAGCGTATGCACCCCCCTAAATACCCAAGTGCCCCCCCCCCCCCCCCCCCCACCGGGAAAGAGGACCCTAAACCCCTACATACTTTATCAAGGATTCAGGTTATATTAGGACGCAAAAATTGACTACTCGTTTGTTCAGATATTTTCTATACATGTTGTCTACAGCCCGCCCTGCTATTGACCACATAGTCATCATTTCTGACTGAATCAAACCCTGTATCGTACCACCTAGTAGCCATGTTAATGTCATGTTAGGGTGTTCATTTAAGTGTCTCATCTTATTGATGAATCAGCAGGATGATACGGACATCAAAAACAAGATTTTTATGTGATGCTAACCACTTTATTTTGTCAGTATGAAATAGTATTCACATGGTATGGTTTGTTTTGTATTAGTCACTTTTTGACATTTTAGATGTAATCGTGACAAGCCAGCAGTTACTGGAGTGCCCGGGGAAAACCACACACAGAGTCCAAGTCACTGAAAAGTTTCTTACATGCCTGAAGTGGAACTCGACTAAAAGAGCATGCGCCCATCATGGGCTCAAGGAATCAAACCTTAATAACCATGGCTGTTGAATTACCATCTTCTTCGAATAATATCGAACTAATTGTTTAAAATGAGATGAAATAGAATGAAATATAAATTGAATGAAATAAGATAAATCAAGATAAAATTTAATTTAATTTAATTTGATTAATTTGATTTTATTTAATTATATCATACAAAATTGAATTGAATTAAATTAGATTGAATTACATGTACTAAATTGCAGAGAGATAGAGCAGATTGTTAGCGTATTTAGAATCAATGCTTGGTACAGTGGAAAGTTAATGTAACACTCAAATGCACCACCGAAGATGTTGTAGCTATCCCTGTGAGGCCTATTATTTAGTGGCTATCCGTGACCGCATTTGGCCTGGGAGGACCTATGGAAAACACTCACCCCTCCCAAGCCTAGTCCCGGGGCTTCTGTCTCCCTGTGCCCCTACCCCCACACACACACTAGCAGTCATTCTTCCTGCATCAGGTCAACCCATACCCAAAGATCATAAGCAATTCTATAACACATGTATGTCTCTCAACCCCCATCCTCCTCCCTCAAAGGTCTGTCACACTGACCAAGTGTGTCTTAGAAAATACTTGAGAAAAAGTGTAAATTCGATCGCTAGTAGCTACTAAAAAAAACTCATGAAATATTATTGGCATTCATACTGCTTTATTCCGATTGTAATTGTCACGGAATCATGGCTCAGACCCAAACAATGGGTTCCAGTAGTAGAACTACATGTAGGAGCATGAACAAACTTAGATAACTTGCGAGTTGGATGGAATCTGGAATCGTGAAAATAGATAATTTTTTTAATTTTCTCCCCCAGAAATACGGTGGTAAAAATTAAAAGTTTTGTATTCTATTTTGTTTAATTTTTATTTTATTTGTTTTATTCTTTAGTGTGATTCATTTTAAGAATAGCCCAATCGTCATTGCTTGCAAATGGCATAAGCGCGTGCCAGATGGATAGACAACTTTTTAACGATTTGACGAACATCACGGACTGTAGTTCAATAATATTGAACCTTACTATATATGCAACGATATCTTATTGTGGACGTTCTGTGTTGCACATGTAAGTAGGATGAAAATAGAAACGGGAGAGTAGGTAGGGTTTATGTCTGAACTACACGGACTGCCGCATTGGGAGTCTGCATGCTGTACTGTCAAAAGGAACACTATAGATGAACTTTAAGTGTGGTTTCACCGCAATGCCGCGGTATTGATGAGGTATCTGTCCCCTGTCATTCAACATTATACAGGCTATACATAGACAAGGAGACTTGCCCCCTTAGCCTTAGGCTGTCCGTACCGCTTGCCGTATAGGTAAGTCCCGTCAGACCAACAATAGCATAGGGACGTTACGTTACGGCACGGAGGGTCAGCGCTGGGGCTCGGAATTTTCCAAGAAAATATTTTTCTTGAATTACTCGAGAAAAAATCCATGAGAATCTCCGAAATTATATCTCCGTAGTCTCGTTATATTCATAAACCTTTATGCCACTTCATTTGTCACGTGCCCATCGAAAACCGCAACTTTTCCACGATATTTTCAGGAGCTTACAAAAGTACGTCCAAACTCACCAAATGTTCGCAGTAAACAAACATTGCCTAGCAACAGTCCGAGTAAACAAAGCGACACAGATAGCCTGTACAAATGTGTTATATCTTTGAAATCAAGTTCGCCTCATTGTCGCCTACAAACGATTTGCGTATTTCGTTTGAAAATTCACCAATATCGCTAAGTAGTAACCTACATAATGCTGTAATTGAGTTACCAATGCATAACACAGTTGTTCATTTTTTTAGAGATTAAAACAATCATTATGACGTCACGAAACAATAAATCAGATTGTTGGACGTCGTGGCCCTTTATTGTTGGCCCATTGTGGTCTCGGTGAACTAATTGCTGTGTCCCTCCGAGTAGCATGAAAACATAGTCCCAAATGAAAACTGGGGGTATGAAGAATTAAGGCCTATAAATGAAGATATATACAACTCTGTTCAATAAATATGATATCTTCGGAATCGGGAGAAGCTGGGCTTTTTTATATTGCCCAAAAAGTTGGATTTGTTGCTTGGGCGTATGAATACCAAGCTGGAAGTGATGTAGTACTGCTAGGAAAACGGCCAACGTCATCGCTCAGCCACAGGCCAGGGCCTGTGCCTCAGCCAGGTTAGCCAACATATATCTGCTGTCATTAGTTAAAATACCTAGGCTTGGAAAACACACTATGTACAGTGAGAAGCTGTTTCTGTGGCTCCAAAGTGGTCTCGGTTCACAGCAGGGAGCCGGGACCAAATCCAGAATGAGGCTCCAGTGGTCCCGGTTCACAGCAGGGAGCCGGGACCAAATCCAGGCTGAGAAACCACTAGAAAACATGATTTTTGTGTCATTTCCACAGAGTTGTAGGATAATTTTTTATCACTCAAATGCGCTATAATAGCCATTAAGACCTGCTACTGAGCATTGGTGCAGATTTATAGCCTCGCCGAGGGTGTTTTTTGCAAAGCTTCGGCCTTGGCGGCCTCAGCTTTGGCAACAAACACCTACTTCTCGGCTACAAATCTGCACCAATGCTCAGCGGCAGATCTTAATCCCTATATTATAGCGCATAGCTATGAAAATACCTAGGCTTGGATAACACACTATGTACAGTGAGAAGCTGTTTCTGTGGCTCCAAAGTGGTCCCGATTCACAGCAGGGAGCTGGGACCAAATCCAGAATGAGGCTCCAGTAGTCCCGGTTCACAGCAGGGAGCCGGGACCAAATCCAGGCTGAGAAACCACTAGAAAACATGATTTTTGTGTTATTTCCACAGTTGTAGGATAATATTTCATCACTCAAATGCGCTATAATAGCCATTAAGACCTGCCACTGAGCATTGGTGCAGATTTATAGCCTTGCCGAGGGTGTTTGTTGCAAAGCTTCGGCCTTGGCGGCCTCAGCTTTGGCAACAAACACCTACGTCTCGGCTATAAATCTGCACCAATGCTCGGCGGCATATCTTAATCCCTATAATATTGAACCTTACTATATGCAACGATATTTTATTGTGGATGTTCTATATTGCACATGTATATGATATCAGAAATGGGAAAATAGGTAGGGTTTATGTCTAAACTAGGCTTTCATCAGTCAATCTGAAATCCGTTTACAAACCAGTCACGCGGGCGACTAGCCTATCAGAACTGAACGCCAGTTAGATTTCACTTTCACTTCAAGCTCATGGTGTGACGGACATTCGACCTTTCTGCCTACAACCCGTTATTCTTTCCGACCGGAGCTATTCCAGAATTACTTCGATTGCAAGAATTATAGATCTTGGGATCTCCCCTATGAAAGCTGCATTCAATAAGATAGTAATTGAGCCTAAGCTGTCGCAGAATGATATAATGGACGTCTATTTATGCTTTCCTATCCAGTGAAAATTTGTGTAGATCCCGTGGCTCATTAGAGCGGGAATTTCTCCAGCTTTTAATTAGACGCATCGTTCATAACCGAAGCGCGTAGCGCTTGGAAAAATGTAACGTTCGCAATTATTTGATATTAAACGCCTCCAGAGCCAGTTCCTAACAGTAGAGATTTTTCGAGGGTGAGGCCGCAAAGTTAACGACATGTAAAGGCGTATAGATAGAATTGTTTCTTTATTTGCAAAGGAATTAGGTTGGTAAATCAAAAACAAATTTTCAGTTGTTTTGGCGCTCATAAATGATTTTTAACGACATTCGAGAGATCTATATAGCTGGATATTGCCATCTTAAGACAAAGTAGCTCAGTTCAACTAACCAACTGAGTTGGTTAGGTGTCCGTCAGACCAGTAATCAGTAGGTCGCTGTTCAATTCCCGGCCAGGGCACTTTGGTCTGTCCTTGGGCAAGACAGTTTATTCAATATTGCCTCAGTCTACCCAGCTGCAAAATAGGTACCTAGCATTAATAGGGCCGTGTTTAGAGCTTGTGCGCTATATGCTGCCAGCTGCTTTGGAATATCCCTCAGGAGATGGAAATGGTTTCTTTGTGTGTACACTAGGCTTGCTAGGGAAGAAAGGTTGTGTGAACATTTCGGTGGATACAAGTCTATAAACCGAATACCGGTACCTTAGTTAGCCAGTGATTACGGACACACATGTTAACATGACAAGGGGACAGATCAAATTCATTTTGGGGCCAAAAAGTAAATAAAAAGATTTTTCTCGGAATGTCAGGCACGATCCGAAATAGATTTACGGGAAATCATGAATATAAGTTATAACTTTCTAATCACACAGCAATTTAGTAAAAGGCCCAGTGGCCTAATTGGTATCGCACTGGTCTAGCAGCCCAGGTGTCCCAGGTTCAAACTCAACTTGTCGCTACTTATGACAGTTTATTTCTTCAGATGGCACTCATTTCCTACTTAGGGTGATGAGTACCACTGCAAGCTAGTCAAAAGACCCGTCCGAAAACACACCCCACAGTAGCATGCTCATATAACAAGGTGTATCTCCAGGTTCCTGAGTGTTATCAAGTACAGAATATCATAGCCAACCATCCTTAGTCTACCCATATTCGAGTTCAATTCAATATTTACAACTTTTCACTCAAATGACAATCTCATTATACTTATGCAGGTGATGGTCACTACAGGTTCACAGATACATTAGGGATATCATTGACTAGGCCCAATAAGAAGTAAATTTCAGATTCCTTACAACTTAAGATTTATACAGGCCATAACATTGAAAATATTAGCGAGAATCTTTTCAAGAAAATATATAGTTTAATGGATGTGAGTGATGCCTAGCCTTCACATAGAATATGAGATCTGTGAAGTGGTCAGCTTGTTGCATTCAACAGAAAAATGAACTTCAGTAATAAAGTTGAGAATTTCTTCAAGAAAATATATAGTTTAATGGGTGTAAGTGATGCCTAGCCTTCACATAGAATATGAGATCTGTGAAGTGGTCAGCTTGTTGCTTTCAACAGAAAAATGAACAGTTGAGAATTTCTTCAAGAAAATATTTAGTTTAATGGGTGTAAGTATTAATTGATACATGTTAATGAAGGGAATATTCCCTTAAATCCCCTATGGTGTTGGTATTGTCACTTTGCACTTTCACTTTGTTGTTCCTGCAATTTCCTACCATTCACCTTCTGTCTGTCCTTTTACACGTCCCCATCTGTTGATCAGTGCCCTATCCATGCACCTTCCACCTGTGCCATGGGCTTGGATCCACCACTCCCCCTTTTCTGTAATTGTACTGTCCTCCCAGTACCTCTTTCAACAGGGCCCTATCGGGGTACAGGTGAACTCGGATATGAAGGACCACTGTACGACGGACTTTTGTATATGACGGACGATATGCTTGTCCCCAGTCCTATGCATATCAAGTAAATGTCATATGTATATGAAAATTTTTGCATATGACAGACCAACTTTCCTCATCCCATTGAGTCTGTCATATCCAAGTTCGCCTGTACTAGGTAACAGTGTAAGTAAATAAAGACACAGATATGCATGTAAAGTATTTTGTACAAAAATGTTTATTTCCACTGTTGAAACTTACACAATATACAAGGAAATACTGGGATAGGGCGATCGGGGATAAGGGTCAAGCAGCCCTATTTCACTGCGTGCCGATATGAAAAGACTTGCAATGAACAACCTCAGCAAAGTTGGTGATGCCAGAGATTTCTGTAAGTGAAATCTACGTGAAGGAGGAGGTAGCTCACTGCATGCCGGAGAAGATATGGAAATATGGACTCTTTAGATGATGATTTCTAGTTCTTCGTTTCGCCACCAGGGGGGGGGGGGGGAGCAGCTGATAGCAAAAATGTAAAGTAAAGAGTACCTTATAAGGAAGAATGATGATAGTAATGATATGTGACTATCCTTCTTCTTTACTTGTGAGAATATAAAGGGCAGTCAGCAAACGTTTTTGATCAACTCATGCCTAGAAGTCTCCCTGACAAGTGACCTTTGGAATACAAGAATACTTTCAGCTTAACCCTTCCAATGCTGAGGCTACTTTCATCGAAATCAAAAGGATGCAAAGATTTTTTGAAAGCCATCTAAATCCTGTCATGTCAGGGTTTCAATTATTTTCCATTTTTTTGTGCGTAATTTTGTATTGGCAATATACAATGAGTAATGTCAGTCCATGTATGTACTTTAGTAGAAATGGGTTATAAGCATGACTTTTAAGAGAACTAGAAATCTACATCAAACCCAGGTATGTTGTCCACACACACACACACACACAGACTCTCACGCCCCCTCTCCGCCCCTTCAACCCTAACCCCATGGCCAACCTTTACACAACATTCACACAGGGCCCTGAGACTGGAATAAATAAAGCTCATCCTCTCTCCCAGACAACCTCCTCATCCTTCTCCTCCTCATCATCATCATCATCTTCCCAGTCAACAGGTTCCCCGCGAAAACACAAATTCTCCACTTTCTAAGATTCAAAAGGCATTGTTTGACAAAGACTGTTGAGTGAACACACAGCCTCACATCCAGAGAGTGCTTATAAAATATCTTGATAAATTTCGGGCAAAATCGCCCGCCAGACTAGTATATCTTGACACTAGAGTTGTTGTTGCATGCAGTTTAAAGTGTGAATGTATAAAAGCTTGTACTGTATTCCTCTTGGCCAAAGGTAATGCAAAATGAGTAATTTTTCAAGCACCACATGAATGAAATCTTAGGCCAGTTTCACAGAGCGGTCAGGCTTTGACCATATCCTGAGTATTAGTCAGCTAATTTCACAATTACAAACTATGCATATTTGTGTTTTAAAAGCCAAATCTTTGAGACATTTCTGTTTTAGTCATAAGACCCAACCACAAAATGATGACAAACCACACATGACAAGGGCAGATCCAGGATTTTGAAAACCACTTAAATTCTGTCATGTTGGTAGCTCTCACAGAGTGCTCACCCATGCGACAGGGTTTCAGTCATTTTTCAGGATTTTTGCATCACTTTGTTCTGCCCAAATTAGCCACCAGCAGCATAAGGGTTATTTTTACATGTCATGTTATTTTTGGGACATGTCTATGTCTGAGGACAGCTCTGTGAAACTGGGCCTGTTGGTTTCCATGTCTTTGGACCAACACAGGACTTCATAACTTAAGCAGCCCATGATTTAAGTAGCGTCGCCGTTCATTTCATTATTAAGTACCACACCATTAAAATTCCCGTCCATCTCCCTGCACAGATTCCAGTCATCAATCTTTAAGTAGTAAAATTATTTTACAATGTCGACTAGCCTTATCTTGTCATCAGTAGAACATGCGTCTATTTCTTCACCGTGAATGTCTCGATTATGGAAAGCTCGCTTTCCTCTTCACCGCACTTTAAGGATGAGTTGGAATGTTTGCGTTGACACACGCGCGGGAGTGAAGTTGTCAATTGCAGTCCTCTAGGATGAAGACATTGATATACTTCACTTTTCTTTGAAAAATAGATTGCATAGTGAAGAAACAGTTACTTACAGGAGAATGCCGTCAGAAGTCGACACGAGTTGTTGTGAGGACTCCCAACAATCCTAAATCGCAAAACTAATCTCAATTCTTTAAGTACATCGGACATAAATCAAGATTTTCTCCCAGGAAAATCACAGTATTCATTTGATATCTCCACTGACTTCCTGCAGGTAACGATAAATTATGTGAACATCAAAAGCAGAATGCTCACAGAACACCTGCAATGACGTAGCCATGGAAATGTGCTGTCATGGCAATGGTTGCCATGGTAATAGATGAGATAATCTGATCCATGAATTATCCCTAAACTGACAATACAAGAACACCCAAATATGACAATCATTTAAATCATGCTATAAACAGAGATATATAAACAACTTCATCATTACTGTTTGATACAGGTGCCGTAACTCCCCAGTCAGCCTCTAGGGGTCTCTAGTAGTCTCATCAAAAATAGCAGCAGTATAAATATGAAAAAAATTCTCTATTGCTGTGATCCTGAACGTCTGCCAGACAGAGGTCGTGACCTCTAACCTTGAGAGCATTTTCAATACTCTTTACAGAGCGAATAAATTAAGATTTGTTTTTTGGTGAGAATAAATAGTGAGTTAGTTTGACTCTGTCAATTCTTTCCATCGTTGCTGGAAGAACTTTCGGAGAGAATGTCCCGCTTTTCCCACCTCTGCCTCATCCTCGTTAAATGTCTGGCAGTTGTCGAATATTAGTCGTGCATCCATGCAGAAATCTCCATTTGTCTTGTACCTGCAGCAGAAAAAAAGTTTGATTCAAAACTTGTATAATTAATACATCCAAGTGGGGAACTTGTCAAATTAGTTAACCCTCAATAGTTCTAAAACCTCTGCAAGCTAAACGTTATTTCAGTGATACAATTTTGACAGAAGCATCTTTCGGAAAAATATTTGAAAGAGAAATGTTTATACATCACCCATGCAACAGTCATCCTTTAAATTTTGTGCAAGTTTATGGCTTTATACTAAGTTATTTTCATTAGTATTCAAAATCCAGATGATACTTTTGAAAATGACTGATATATAGCATATGTGACAAAATTGAGATGCCAGCCCTCTAGTGGTCATTGGTTGAACTACTTACACATTATCCCTGAGTTTATTTCTCATTGTAGACAAGTCCATTGGGCGTTTGATTATTTTTTTGTAGCTGGGGAACTGTTTGAAGTTGACGGGCTGCAGGAAGGGCCAGGAGTCCTCATGTTTCTCCATCTCGGCAATCATCGTCCTGAAACAAAACCCAACACACTCGTTAACCCACTAACCCTGTACTGTCCATGGCCATTTTGGCCAATACAAACTCTAATAAAACAATGAATAATATGATAAATAAAAGATGCAAAATGCATCCTTCATGTGTTTGCAAATATTGGTCACACTAAAATTTCCTTAATTAGACAGTTGTAACTGGTAGAAGAAACTGGAGCATGCGGGGAAAACCACCGCCTAACCCCAAGTCACTGGGCACACTATCAAATCATCCATGTTCATTAACCCATTAGCTTCTGAACTGTACACATGGTATAACATGAATCCTGTAGATGTTTAAAAAATATTCAATAGGAATTCAATTCCATGCAAAAAGAACAAGAACTTTCAGTCAAATTTATTTAAAGGTACCACTTTGATAATGTGTAAGCTCCAGGTGCAAATCCGAGGTACAAAATAACCGAATTTGTAATTTTGGATTGTTCTGAGATTTTTTTTCCAATGAGCCAATATTGAAGTTTAATATTCTAATGACAGGAATAATATATCCGACTTTCATTTTACCGAACTGGCCCACTCAGAAAAGTTTGGCAAAATAAACCACCCAGATTAATTTCCTATTCTACAGTACATAAAGTTGACCATTCCCGCGCCAGCACTACTTACTTGCATGCAGATATGTTTATTGTACTCTCGATCCTCGGTTCTATTTTCGGCGTTCTCCTCTCTGCCATTTTCTCCCCTCCTCCTCCAGTGGGCGTGGCACACCGACTACTCTCCGACTCCTCCTTCGCGGAATCTTTCGTACTGGCCGCAGAATCTTTCGTACTGGCGGGGGGAGGCTTACGAATACGCCTGGACTTTCCTTTGCCCTGTCAAACAAACACAAATCATGAGATAATTGGGAAGAGTTCAATTCTAGATTACAGGTAACAACAGTTATTTATCAATGTTTTACAACCTTAAGTCTAGATTATAGGTAAGAACTCTTATTTACCAATGTTTTACAACCTTTATTCAAATTTCAAGGAAAACATCAAATTAATTCAGGCTTTAAAGATACTTCAGAAAAAGCCATCTGAATGCTATGATAAGATGGAAAATAACTTAAGAATATAACAAAACTTGGGGGTCAAAAAGCCAACTGAAGATCGAATTAATTCACAATTTATACTGAATAAACAGTTTGTTAATGAACAGTATCACTGGAGTAATGAAGTAAGAATTTATGTAACAAAATAAAACAGTAACGCCTAGTAGCTAGGCTATACATAGGGTTGACTCCTTACCTTGCCCATTAAACAGGAGGGACACTGCCACCTTCTGGGAGCCCTGAAACAACACAGAAAGTAATACTTACAGGAAACCAACACAAACAAGTATAGATATAGAAAATATGTACAAAACTTTTAACCCATTCACAACCAGAAATTTCCTGGATCTATGATACTTTTGAAGATAGCTTTATAGTTGAGCACGAGTTGGTGTACTATTTCAAGGTGATGAGTTGTTAGTTAACTTCTATTCAACATTTTTTCTGAATGTTGATTTTGCTGGAGAGATATCAGCAACTTTGTCAGAGCAGGTTAAGTTAAGGAATCTCTTACATTTTACTCAAGGTTTTAATTTATCTAATGATTTCCAATTTATTAAGGATATGATTAAAAGAAACCTACGCCCTAAAGGAAACCTCAAGGGATTTCTAACTGCAACATATCTTATGCAATGCAATCGAATTAAGAGAGAGAGAGTGAGTGAGTGAGTGAGTGAGTGAGTGAGTGAGTGAGTGAGTGAGTGAGTGAGAGAGAGAGAGAGAGAGAGAGAGAGAGAGAGAGAGAGAGAGAGAGAGAGAGAGAGAGAGAGAGAGAGAGAGAGAGAGAGAGAGAGAGAGAGAGAGAGAGAGAGAGAGAGAGAGAGAGAGAGAGAGAGGAGAGAGAGAGAGAGAGAGAGAGAGAGAGAGAAGAGAGAGAGAGAGAGAGAGACAGAGACAGAGACAGAGAGACAGAGACAGAGAGAGCTTACCTGGGTAGAGGAACAAGTAGACAGTCGTAGTGGTAAGACTTGGGGCAGCTATCACACTCCACCTGGCGGCCATGGCGCTTACCACACACCGTGCAGTGCTTCTCACCTGTAGCCTGTAAAACACAACAATACGATGAGGAAAAACAATACATAACTCTCATAAACTACAACATATAACAGTGTCAGGATGTTGAAGAATATGTGACTACAAAATTAACTACATGAAGTGAACAACCAGAATATAATGAGGTGAAACAATACATAGCAGTGTTGTGATGTTGAAGAATATGTAAAACTCACAGGCTACAACTTAAAGAACTATGTGACGAAATAATTGTTTTTATAACAATATATAACATTGTTTTGATATAGAAGAATATGTGAAACTCATATTTTGACATATAGAACTGACAAAAGAAAATAATATAGGTGTGCAATTAAAATACAATGCCCAAAACAATACTTAAAGCTTATAGACTCCTAGAGTACATTATGATAGTGACAAGCAATAATTCATATTTTATGAAAATCAACTCTTCTTGACCTAAAAGTGACTGTTTTTTGTGAAATCCTTACCTTTGATATGCATTCATTACAGTACCAGTCACCTTCTGGAATGTTGTCCATCTTAGGCTGCAAGAAATGTTGTACAAACAAAGTTAGGCAACCTGTGTACCAAATTAATACCTTAAATTGAAGAGTAATGGAGTAATGGTACCAAAAAAAGTCTCCAAACAGTTGTAACTGTCTTAAACGAGTTCTTAAGATTCAGAAAGATCCAATCTGATAGATATGTGACTCATTGCAAAGGATGTATATAAATTTTTGAATTTATTTCGAATTCCAGCTATAGCTGATGATGATGCCCGATATTCAAGTCTGTGCATGGATATACTCACCACAAAGAAATCTGCTCAAGAAGTATTCATTGCAGGGTCAACTATCTATGTTGTTAACTTGCCTGTAGGCTTCTTGATAAGAACTTTTGAACCTAATAGATGCAAAGGGCGCTATATCAAATATCGAATACTATTACTAATTTTTACTATCATTATTACTATTATTATCATTATTATTATTATTATTATTATTATTATTATTATTATTATCATTAACTTACCTTGAAACAATAGGTGTGGTACCCTTTATCACATCCATCACATAACAATAGCTCAGCCTCATTGTCATCCTTGGTACAAATCTGGCACATCTGTGATAAATAAACAACAAATAAACAAATTTAACAATAGCAAAACAAACATATGGGAGACAGTTGTAGATCACCAGAAACACATGGCCATGACAAAACGACCAGACTTAAGTTAACCATGGAAAATTTTGTTGGTTATAATTTCGCAGCATTGAAAACAGCTAATAGCATTTATCAGATACAAATCCCCTTATTAGCCCCCTGGTGTATAAGTATAGAACTAAAAAGGGGAGGGAAGTCTCAGAACAAAACTAATATTAAGAAAAATATATACCAGCAAAAAAAAAAATGAAAAAATTCACAGCTAAAAAAGCTTTTCAGTTCATAATTCCATTACTTTTCTTTCGTCTTTGCGCTTTCTTTTCATGAAAATGTAGGTGCTGGTAAGGAAACACAGAAACAGACAGAATTATGAAGTACTCACCACTTTCATGACAGATTTTTCCCAGGAGATGGAGTTCGTGAGCTGATGTATGCAGAGATGCAGCTGTGCGGCCGAGGTTGCCCTGGCAACGGCCGTTCGCCATGTCAACAGGCCGGGTGGCAGTTTCTTCTCGATCTTCTCCTCCACTTCCTGCTCCTCCTCCTCAGATTCGTCATCTTCACGGTTAGACGTGGACGCCTCGATACGCGTGATATTGATCTGCATCCTACAAAAATATAGTGCGCAAATGAAATATGTTCTGCTCAACCAGGGATAGGTACCATGCGATGGTGCAGGTGTGATTTTTTCCAAAAACAGCAGAAAATTTATTAGACTTTTTTTTCTGCCGTTCACACCTGCATCATCATAGTACCAGTACTCCTTACCATACCAAACACCAATATTATTTGGGGAAAAAGTAACATATCGAAAAAGTTTTGTTTCAAAACAGTACTGTATCATATCGTTTAAGATTTCAAATATATATATAAAATTGATTTAATTGCTTCTTAGACCTCTCCACATGAAGGTAGTTCATTATTCATTAGTGAAATTTCCAAAGCTGACAGTGTCAAATTTCAACAAATTAGGCAGTATCATTAAAAATATTGTTAAGGTATCGTATCATTTAGGAAATACCAATATTGTATCGAATCGCAAAAATATTAAAGGAGCTTTTTGACACTTACGTTTTGCAGAGGGGGGAGGTTTGAGGCTTTTGACACTTACGTTTTGCAGAGAGGAGGTTTGAGGCTTTTGACACTTACGTTTTGCAGAGGGGAGGTTTGATGTTTTTGACACTTACGTTTCGCAGAGGGGAGGTTTGAGGTTTTTGACACTTACGTTTTGCAGAGAGGAGGTTTGAGGCTTTTGACACTTACGTTTTGCAGAGGGGAGGTTTGAGGTATCTGCGCTCGATGTTTTCCTCGAGGGACTGTATGCGCTCGCGGGCGACCTCTAGTGGGAACCTCTCATCGTCCTCGAGGTTGTCCTTGCGGTGGACGAGTTTGATCTCCTCGTTCTGCGTGGCCTTCGGCGGCATCTTAAACGCCTGCTGGGGAAAGGGTCAACGGGGAGACCGCAGTTAGCAAAACAACCAGAGAACTCAACCAAAAACACAGGCAAAAAGGAGAGTTTTCATAATTTATACTGGATTAACATAGTTCGGTAATGGACTCCAGGGCACTTATGCCAAAGGTCATGTAAGTTAGCAAAACAACAAGAGAAGACAGACAGAAACAGCCAAGAGGAGCAGATTTTTCACAATTTATACTGGATAAACGTAGTTTGGTAATTGACTATGGAGTGATTATGCCAAAGGTCCTGTAAGTGCAATTATATATCAGGTTCTGAATATGCTCCCCATGATAGCACCAAAAAAACATCCTTCAAATAAATATCTAAATAATAATAAATACGTGTATATAGTTTGAGTGCTTGAATGCGCAAATTTAAAGTAGCACAAATACCCTCCAGCAAGGCTGGTAAGCGAAATTTTTAGCACTCCAAAGTCTTATACAGTATAGGGTGTTAAAGGGTTACATGGGGTTCTAGGGTATTTGGTTCCCAATATGAAGGGTGCAGGGTTTGTATTGTGTTGTAGGGTATTACCTTGACCTGCAGACTGGCGCTGTAGACTCGCTCCTCGATGGCCTCCACCTCCTCAAGCACAGCCATGTCCAGCTCGTGGGCCGCGTCCGGGATGAACTCCTCGGGCAGGTCGGGCTCTGGGGCGTCGTCGTTACGCGCCTTCTTCTCCTTCACCTCCTCATTGTCCTCCTTCTTCTTATCCTCCTCATCCTCACCCTCCTTCTCCTCCTCATCACCATCCTTCTCTTCTTTCTCTTTCTTCTCCACTCCCTCCTTTTCTTCCTCCTCCTCCTCGTCTTCATCATCTTCTAACACCTCGAGCTGCAGAGCTACAAAGAGGATCAGGATCATTCTGAACAGTGTACTAACAAGAAATGCAGCGGTAAATATTGAATTACTAATTTTTACAGGCATTTAATTTTCGCTACTTTTGCACTCCCCATGACAGCGCCAAAATAACATACATTAAATAAATATCTATACAGTACTGAATATATATTGCTTTGAATGCGCAAATTAAAAGTAGCACAAATAACCTCCAGCAGGGCTGTAAATTAAAGTTGTATGCAATAGGCCATTGAAAAAATGAGCTCCCATAGTCAACAAGTAGATTATGAGGGGATTATGATTGCTTCAGGATTTGGAACAAAGCTTCTTATATTCTAATGAGGATTCAAGCATTAGGACTTCTGTACATATTACAAGAAACAAGCTTGACACCTCCAGTAAACCATATATTTTTTCTAGAATTGGTTGAGCAAACTGCATTCCTTTATGCAAACATTCAACTGCAATTTAAAAATATAATAAGATTAATGTCTTTTTAAAAAAAAAGTGTATACCCATGGATGATCTGATAAGCATTTGACAGTTTGTATGTATTGCAATTTAAACAAATGTTGTTTAGTTTTTTGTCCCTCTAAAGTCCTGAATATAAAAAATACAACATTGTTTCTATTTTGGCAATACGAAAATGAATCCACTAAACAACAGGAAGGCTTACCTTCATTGTTTTTTTTCCATTCTTAACCCTTATGCTGCTGTTGGCTAAGTTGGCCAATACAGAATAATGCTAAAATCCTGAAAAATCACTGAACCCCTGGCAAATGGGTACTCATATGAGAGTACTCAGTGAGAGCTTTCCAATGAGTACCAACATGACAGGGTTTAGATGGTTTTCAAAAATCTTTGCGTATTTGTGCATTTGACGAAAGTAGCCTTAGCATTGTAAGGGTTAAAAAAGCCTTCCAAAGGGAGGCCTTTTTGTTCATTTCACTTACCTTCATTGTTAGCTTGCTTGAGTGACTGGCAAGCATAGTCGGTGTATTTCTGTAGGTTTTTCAGCATGTTCTTTTCGCGTATCCCGCGACTATGGAGACACTTCATGAGGGCTTTCACCTGGTCTGGCTCCGTAATCTGCCACCAGCCTCGCTGGTACACTGAAATCAACAACATTTCTATATGGAAAAGAGGGACAGGGAACCAATCACAAGATCTGATATAGGGAACCTTCACACCAAGGTCTTGCAGAAAATTTTAGCCACTGCAAATTGCATCATATTCACCTTTTTGTGGGTGAATACAGAGTTGATTTTTGACAAAAAGGAAGAGTACAAACACTCTTAGATATTTCTTTGTTTTTATTCTAAGTTTTACTTCATTTTTATAATTTTTGATCAATTATCGCTTAAAGGAATAATAATCATTATATTCAAACCATGACTAAGGAGATTTGTATTTTTTTAAAACCAATAAAAATCTCAATATGAACAAGATACAGAATCATAATCAGGTCAATATCACAGCATTCCCATATGGGACCATTTTGCTTTAACTTTAAATTAAGAATACTGGTAATATCTAGGTCTTATATATTGTACTCCAAAAATTCAATAACAAACATAGTGGAGACTCAGTGCATTCTATAAAAGACATAACACTTTTATAAACATACAAAGGATACTACCACTATTCCACATAACGTTAGGGCACAGATGCAAAAACACCCCAGAGTTAAGAATCCTTTGAAGTTTCTTTAAGGGCATGAGTGTCCCTTTAATTTATTCTGAAAGTTGCCCTAAGGTAAGAATAGACTTAAGGGAAAGCTTGACCCTTGACCCTTAGGCTGCTGGTGGCTAATATGACCGATACAAAATGATGCAAAAAACCTGAAAAATGACCGAAACCCTGGCAAATGGGTACTCATCTGAGAGTACTCATCAAGAGCTATCCAATGAATACCAACATGACAGGGTTTAGATGTTTTTCAAAAGTTTTTGCTTCCTGGTGTTTTTGACAAAAAGTAGCCTTAGCATTGGAAGGGTTAAGGAGACCTCAAGGGATTCCTATCCATAAGGCATTACATGCAACCAGGCCAACGTATACATTCACAATTCCATGTCCAACATTTCACATCTACTAATCCATTGAAAACACATGGGACACCATATTTTACCATTTCTAAACAAAGATTGGGTGTATATTGCAAATATTCTGTACAAACAAGTAATGATTTTTCAATGAGAACTTAACTCCAAATAGTATTTTACATTGCACTGGAAGACCTATCTTCACATTTGACTACTAGATATTTTACAACTGTCTTTTCCATATCCAGGTATCGAGGGAGACCTGATTAGTAATCAGGCATTTTTAATATAGAATGTGAGAGATATTCAAAAAAGTTCTTGATGTGAATTTTTTCTACATACACCACCGACACCACAATAAGCTGTGCAAAAGCGAGGAGTACATGTAGTGGGTACATGGGTGGGTACCAGGGAGGGTTGGGTATCATAGACAGAGGGTAGTGTGCAAGTTGAGTGTGTTGACAGAAGGGTAACGGTATACCACTATCAAGGACGCCCTACATACTTTCCCTAAATAAATTTCGAGGCCATTTCAACTGTTACGTGTACAGAATATCCTCTCTCTTGATAATCTGAGTTTGTATTGTTGTGATGGTATTTGTTGAGGTGATTTCTCCTATTAACAATAATCATGTGATAATATGTACTACATTTCAGAGATGTCAATATCATTGTTGTTCCTATGACAACTTCTTTGAACACTTTTTGGTGTAACAGCATACATATAGCTGAAACCACTTTATATTCTTTTCTTGTGGAAAAATATGGATAAATGATAAAAAAAATTCTAACAAATATTTGTTCCTGTGGAAAATCTCCTTTTCATAGAAAATTGTTTAAATAAAATGTTGTTTTTGTATAGTAAGAGGAAGATTGTGAACCCTTTATTTTGTTACTGAACCCTCACATCCAACCCAATGATTTTTGTTGGTGTTCATCTTTGAGAACAGATTTTCATATATAGATGTGTTGCATGTCCTCATTGCATTTTAATTAAACAAATATGGTATCAATTAAATTCTTTATTTTGCTTTATTAGTAACAGTCCTACAAATCCTTAACATAACTAATTTGAATACTGAAAATTAATTAACATACAATTAACATATTGCCATTTAAGGCTAATAGAGGCAATTTGAAAAGAAAGAAATATATTATGTCTAGTAATACCCCTCAAGCTCTGGAGAAGATACAACATTTGGAAACAGGAAGGAATCGGTGCTATGTGCAGTACCACTTTCTTTACTTTAAGTGCAGAAGAGTCGAACAACGGAGTGAGGGGTAAAAAGATGTTCTTGACGCTATATATAAGGAACTGTAGCTGTGATTGCAGAAACGTGTTTGCAGGGGCGGACCTAGAAAGAGGAGAGGGTTTGCCGGGTTCAAACAAACCCACCTTCATATAAATAGTAAAACTTAATTTTCATAATTATAACGTGACTCAATTAAAAATTCTGATTTCATAGAAAAGCAAACCCCTTATCGAAAAACACAACCCATTTCTTTCAAATCCTGCTTCCGCCCCTGGTAAGTGAAAGGACCTACGGACAAAACCGAAACAATCACCAGTGGCAGCAGCATCGGCTACAAGCGGGACCACAAGAGTACGACCAACAGCGCCACCTATATTGATTACACCCTACCTGCGGGAATCGGTCGTGGCTCGCTGTCAGGTGGCGCCACATCAGAATCAGAGTTACTGTTCGACTGAAGCTGATGGTAGTGTCCATGTGGGTGCATATGTTCTAAGTGTGGTGGTGGATTTTTAAGGTTTTCAGTGTTGTTGGTAGTAGTAATAGTGTTGGTCGATGTTGTTGTGGATGTCGTTGGCGGTGATGATGTTGTTGTTGGTAATGTGGAGGCGGTGGTGAAGTTGGTTGTGGCGGTGGAGTCAAAATGGAGAGCGTAAGGATCGTGATGCGGCGGAGGCGGCGCATACGGAAACATCATGGCCGCCATATGTGCCAAATGCCAAGTATAGGTGGCAGCACTATCTTCACTACAGCCTGGAGGAGATGGGAGACAGAGCACACTTTGCGTCAAACACATGCTGGTTCTAAGTCTCACTTTTAACCTCATCAATGCTCAGGGAAATCATGTGCTCTGACAGTTTTTAGAATTTTTCAACCCATTCATGCCTGGAGATCCCTTTAACAAATGTTGTCAGGACCTATGATATCTTTTAAAATAACTCGGGATTTAGCCATTAATTTATGCAATATTTCAAAGAATACTGAGGGTCGGTTTGCTATCAACACTTCTTCAAATACTTTTCTAAAACTACTCAGGTTACAAAAATATAACCAAAATACTTGAAAATAGTCAAGATGTTTTTGGGCATTACAGGCATGAGTGGATTAACCCATTCACACTTAAGAGTTCCTCTAGAAAGTATTGTCTGCTACTCTCATACTTTTGAAAATAACTTGGGAATAAAGTAAAAGTTGACAAAATATTTGAAGAGGAGTTGTTGCTTGGCTTCTTGTAAACATTTCTCCTTCAAATATTTTCCAAAAAATGCTTTTGTTAGAAAAATATCATCAAAATTGTCAGGCCTGTTTTGGCTGCTCTGAGTGTGAATGGGTTAAAGTAAGGTTCTGAACTATGTTGTACAACTGAACAAAAAGGCAATATTCTCAAGCTTTCTTTCTAATCTCTTTCAGTTTTCTATTCTTTTCTCAAGGTGCTTCCATTTGTGTCAGAACAGATGAGACCTCAGAGCACAAATGGGTTAAGGAATCATATCACAACTTTTAAGACGCAATTCTCAAAGTCTCTGTCATTCCTCTCAAAGATGATGAATATGATGCATTGATGACACAGATATAAACTTATTATACACCATCCTTATCACAAATTCATACCTGTCAACATTCAACCATCCAAAATCAGGAGATTTCACGAGGTTCACTATTGGGGCCTCTTTCGCGGCATTTTGTTTAGTTCCAATCCTGGCCACCAGGGATCAGGTTATTAGTTTAACTTAGGACTAGGATATTATATTCACAGAAGTTGCCAAATTGATAACTATAAACATATGTTAATGAAACAACTCTTATTTTATGTAGCAGATCACACTTGCAGCATGATGATATATTCACAGTTATGAAAAGCACACAGAGATAGCTTTTCAATGTATACTTTCAAGATCAAATACACAGCAAAATCAGTAGCTAATCAGTAGATTTCTTCAAATCAGGTGCTCAATCAGAAGACAGCAATTTTGGGGTCTGAAATCAGTAGAGTACTGCTCAAATCAGTAGAGTTGACAGGTATGCAAATTCCTCATTCATTTATGATTCCCAGGGAAAAAAGTTTTAATACATCTTATCAGTTATAGTTCTTAATTAGCCTTTTAACCCTCTTTGTAAATAAATTAGTTTGAAAATGTTCAGTTTAGGTTTTTGATGAGAGAATGGACTCAAAATTCTAGCTTAGTCAATATCTACTGTGATTGTATCAACTATCAAGTGCATCTTGTGCAAGAATAAACATATTCATGACGTTTTGATTTATTTAAAATTTCCCACAAGGTATTTTACATTTTAGTCAATATCATTTGTGCAAAATAAGATGCACTCCATCATCAAATGATTCACCTCAGAGCCTGACCGATGCATGTGCATCAGTGCAACCCATATTGATCCGCACATCAACGTCCCTCCTAATTTCAAACCCTGAAACGTAATCATGTACTTTTGCGACAATGTTCACCACGCAAAAAAAGAGACGGTGTACTTACCTAGAGGTATTGGTTGTGGTTCAGGGAACTGCAGACACTCTATGGAGTCCACAGCCGATGGCGTGCCCGTACACGGTGTACTGGATGAGACGGGGGGCATAACTGGTTTACGAAACGAATTGAACTGACTGATTTGATTGGGCGAGGGGAACTGTCCGACCGACGAAAAGTCGTTGGGGGGTCCTCGAATCTGCCCCATTTGGAATGACGCAAATGTTGGGGAATGTAGTTGGAACGGACTATAGCCGACTGGAGGAGGGCTGAGTTTCGAAGACTCCTTCGGCGAGGGCTTTGTGGGCGAATGAGATCGTGTTAATGAGGTTTCATCACAGGGCATTCTGGGTAAAACGCTAAACCATGAGTTCTCGAGGCTGCTCCGCCGACTGAGATTTTTGAGCATCTGCTCGGCTGAGAGTGGTCCCACTGGGTAGAGACTGTGCGGCAAGTAGCTATTATTAAAGAAGCCTGGCGACGAACAGGAATTGTCTTTGCTGAGAATATTGTCAATGCTCATGAAGCTAGAGCCTGGCGAGGCAGTTGAGGCAGAATTGTTCAAGCGGAATGATGACGATTTATCGTGAGTATTATTCATGAAGGGAGACGTGACCTCCGGCGACTTAACGCCATCAGCTTTGCTCATAAAGTCTGTGAGTTTGGTCGAGCCCGGTTTTTGGAGGAACAGGTTTGTACAACCATCCGGTTCCTTAAATGCATGTGCCTCGCCGTTTTGTGTTTTGGAGTCTCTTTCCTCCTCCACATCTTTCATGGTCACGTCTCCGTTCGTTTTAAGCGAGTCCGACGATATCGTGGAGCCCTGAGATTTGGATAAATTCAAGGGTTCGTTTTTCACTGGTTCCACTTCCCACTTCACATCCGGTTCTGGTTTCACTTCCTCGTTCTCCTCGCACTTCACCTTTTCGTCTTTGATCGCTTGCTCTTTCTTGACCTCCTCCTTTGATACATTTTCCTCTGAGACATTTTCTTTCATCACATCGTTCTCTTTTTTCACCTCTTCCTCCTCCTTTTCACATTTTACCAACTCATTGTCAAGATTCTGCTTCTCCGTTTCAGCACTTTCTTGGTTCTCTTGCTCTTCCACTTCACCTGACTCCAAGCCTTCGATGTAAATGCCTCCCGCAAAAGGAAGTGCCCAATAGCGGCGCTTGTAACGGTCTTGTCCAAACACCATAGCACGCAGTTTATGTGACACCTCAAATACCTTGCCCTTGAATTGACCTTGTTGCTGAAAGAAAATGAAAATAAACATTTTCAAAAATGAGAACGGCTAATTTATAAAACTTAATAACCAAAAAATATACACTTCCTACGGCTACTGAACATTTAGAGAGAGCTTCATCTATCTTTGAGAAACTTAGTCCCTTGGAAAAAATGTGTAAACTTATTTTGTACTCTTACTATTCCGTGTGCTGAGTTAGCAATGCTAGGTAATAAACAGTATTTTATATGTTTCAATGATACATAAGTCAACTACAACCACTGCATAAAGTCAATTAATTGATAAGAATGCATAATTATAAACATTAGCAAAGTGAGTGCAAGCAATAGCAAATATTCAATTAATAATGTGTCAGAGCCATTTTGAAATTCTGGATACGTTGAGCCATATTTCCTTCAAGATTCTTATTTGCCTCATCATAAGTATGCTGTAAATTGCATTTGATATATGATACCTACTCGGCTGGAAGAGTATTATTGTTTAATCGTTAACACATCTGTCTTACCCGGTTGAGTTTCTCTATTTTCTTCTCCACATCTTCTTGACTCGTTGGTTCTTCTTCCTGCTAGAAAGAAATCAGTTATTCCATTATTTTTTGCCATTCTTTGTATACTTATCCATACTAAATATGGCTGTTATTTACACATGTAAACCTATATAACAGGGTTAATGAAACTGGTACAAACATACAATGAGTAACCATGTTCCCTTTACATTGTACTCCTGTCTCAAAATTAGCCAATAATACTAAAACATGCTTTGTATGACAATAGAGGAATAAAAGGGAATACAATAGACTACTATAACCACCACCCTAAACTGTCTTTAGAAATCCTGATGATCAATATTCGTTAACATCAACTTTGGTGCTACAAAGACACCAAAAATGACTTCCAAATAACAAATGCTATCCTTAATACGGTATAACTGGTATTTTTGAAGGCATCTTATATTCGCTATTTCCCCCATGCTAGCGCCTAAATAACGTCCTTCAAATAAATATCCTGATTTGTATGTAGTTTGAGTGCTTGAATGTGCGAATTTTAAGTAGCCCAAGTACCCTCCAGCAGGGCTGTAAAGGGAAATATTCAGCACTCCAAATTGAAGCTGTATACAGTAATACTTACAATGCTGACCTCGTTATCGGATATTTGACCTTCGTGTGACCCCTCGCTCTCGTTGCCACTCTCCTCCTCCTCGTCACTGCCTTTCTTGCTGCCGACGGACAGCGCTGAGGTATTTCTTGTTTCGTCGTTTTCGCCTATTGAGATGTTGGAGTTGTCCATGGAGTTCTCCGTGGGCTGCTTGGCGCGTGGACGGTTAGGGCACTTTTTCTTCAGCCTGATAAGACAAGAAACGATGTGAAGATGCACAAAGATATTGGTGATGAGTTTGGAATTCGTAATTTCATTTTTCGTCACTTTTACTGCCATATTACGGCTAAGTCGTGACCAGCCAGCTGTAACTGGTGAAGGAAACTGGAGTGTCCAGCGAAAACCACCGCCTAACCCTAAGTCACTGGCAACTTTGGTGATGCGGTATTGTGATTCAATGCATCAGTGTGAAAAAAGCATTTGTCAATTATGCGTTTAACCATAGATGAATATACACATGGATTCGTCGCAACCAGCCAATGGCCATAGGACACATCACAGAACCCTGGCTACGCCTAATCTTGGCAAATCTGTGTGACGTCACTAGAAGACAAAGACTAATGAGGGCTCTCGTATCATTTACATTACAGAGAAATTTGCAGACCAACATGCGCAAAACGCACCTCTAGATCAATCCTGACCAACATCCGGTCCATTAGTTGTAGCCAGGCTGTTGAACAAGCCCTGCTGGTTGCGTATCCAGTGGATCGACATTTGTGGTTTAATCCTTTAATGCTTAGAGCTCAAAATTCACAGGTTGAGATCGGATGGACATCTCCCCTTTAGATATTTTCCTAAAGATGTTTTTGAAGGAGAAATACCATCAACTCAGTCGGGTCTTTTTTTAGTAACTATATTCATAAATGAGTTAAGCAGGGGGAGGTAGATTCATTAAATATACATTTAAATTTAACAATTTTATAGTAAATTGTAATTTTCTTTGGATGTGGATAGTGAACGAGTCCAAAAACGAATGAATTAGTACTTTGCATTCAAAAGTCAGGCCGTTATGGGTATAAAGGCATAAACACACGTAAACAGACTAATGGATAACAGACTTACTTTCTCAGTTTGCCTTCAACGATCCATTTGTCTCGTCGCAAGTTGGACATGGCATCAATATTCTTGTCAATCTCACTGCAATGCACATAAAAACATAACATTAGAATAAAGCACTCAAATACAGATCAGAAAATACTTATACTCCTAAATCTCACTAATACATGTACTTATAATGGTTAAGTACTGTATACCTTGTTAATTATATAAAGTGATATGCACTGACGGCAGCTCCCTTTGATGCATTTCAATTCTTGCATACTTGTGTTGAATGACAAGCTATCATGTCAGCATGTTGTGCGATAGTAGCATAAGGATCAGATGTCCAAATAATGGTGCGCAGTGTGATAGATGCGGACTCCAGGGGTGCGCAAAATATGCAACAATCAAACTGCGGCAATATTAACAAAGTGTCGGTTATTTCAATCCTGTTGCATCTGGCATGCATACAATGCCTGATAAGTTAGAGCATAACTTATGAATATCATTTGAAACTCCAAAGAGTTGGACCTTTCTAGGCCATGCAGTCAAACAAGGTTTAATTTTCCAATTCTAAATAACCCACAATGCATGAAATCAGAGCGTATAATTTCATAAAATCTAAAAAGATACTTTCTGACTTGTTGATGAATTTGATGTAAAGTAGCTTGTTTTAAAGATGCACTAGGAAAGCTTGACCCTTATGCGGCTGGCGGCTAATTTAGCCAATACAAAATGATGCAAAAATCCTGAAAAATGGAACCCTGGCAAATGGTTACTCATCTGAGAGTACTCAGCAAGAGCTATCCAATGAATAGCAACATGACAGGGTTAAGATGGTTTCAAAGATCTTTGCATCCTTGTGTTTTAGACGAAAGTAACATCAGCATTGGAGGGGTTAAGGGTTAACCCATTCACACTCAAAGTTCCCCAGGAAAGTATTGTCTGCTATTTGCATACTTTTGAAAATAACTTGGAAATAAAACAAATTCTCACATAACATTTGAAGGAGAGTTGTTGGTAATATTCTGATAAACATTTCTCCTTCAAATATTTTTGATGAAAACGCTTTTGTGAGGAAAATATCAACAAAATAGTCAGGCCTGTTTTGGCTGCTCCGAGTGTTAATGGGTTAATTTCTCACCTGACTATGACCTTGCTACATAGTAGCTCGTTACACAGGTGTGCTAGTAGCGCGGCCTTCTGGGTCGGGTTGAGGGCTTGATAAGGCAGGTCATTCAACCAGATAGTCATCTGAGAATACAGAAATAATATACAATGCATATGAAATGCAAAACACAACAATTCAATCCTGCCAAACTCAGAGTGGCTCTTAAGGTTTGATGAATTTCAAATAACTAGAAACTAAAGAACTATGAATATATGACTCTCTATAGATAGATAGATAGAGAGACAATATATTATTTCAGGTAGGTAACAATTTTTACATTGCAAACATGAGCTCTCTCTCTCATATGTTTATACATATATATATATATATATATATATATATATATATATATATATATATATATATATATATATATATATATATATATATATATATATATATATATATATATGGATTATGGTCTACCATGATAGGTTGTAGAACCCATAATTAAGTGGGGAAAAGTCAGTCTATGTATACATATATATATATTATATATATATATATATATATATATATATATATATATATATATATATATATATATATATATATATATATATATATATATATATATATATATATATATATACACATATATATGTTACAGTAAGAGTGTCAAACCAGGGATTTAGTCAAATCCCTAAAACTTTCAGGGAATCTGTCAAATTCTTGTTTCACTCACGGATTTGGTCCCTAAATGTCTAGAGATTTGACTAAATCCTTGAAAATAGGAGTGTCAGAATGATGAAATTGATAAAAGTAGCGCTCAACTAAGCATAAAACAAAGGTAATTGTCATTCAACAATCCCTCTGAAAGGTCTCCAGTAAACAAGTCAAAATTGACCCACCTATTTTTAGGGGTTTAGACTTTTAGACATTTAGGGACCGAATCCTTGAGTGAAACAGGAATTTGACAGATTCCCTGAAAGTTTTAGGGATTTGACTAAATCCCTGGTTTGACACTCTTACTGTAACATATATACATATACATATACATATATATATATATATTTATATATATATATATATATATATATATATATATATATATATATATAAATATATATATATATATATATATATATATATATACATATATATGAATGAATTATGGTCTTCCATGATAGGTTGTAAAACCCCATCATGGTTGAGTGGAGAAGTCAGTCTGACCAAGGTGAGTCATACAACATAGTGCTGGCTGAACTCTGTCATGATGGGTTAACCAACCCAATTATAACCTCTATTCAACTAATAGGAATATATGTTTTACTTAATCATTCCATTGAAAATCACTGAAATCTCTCTTACCTCTGTTTCTTCATCGTCATTTCGAGCAATGAAAAATAGACGTAGAATTTCTGAGAAGTTACTGTCCGTCAATTCCATATCGACAATCTTGTCCCCTAACATGGTGACAGCCTGAAAAACAAAAGATAAATTATGTAACTGAATTATTTCTAAGATATTGGAAATGAATATTATACCAGTGTTGGCTAGTTGGCCCACTGCACTAGATACATACAACTCTTAACATGCATGTCCTTAGAATTTTCCCTGGGTGTGTGTCTTAGACACTACAAATATTTCTGTTAAATAACTAAAGAATAAAGTGCAAATTCTTGAAAGTTAATTAAAGTGTTGTTGATTAGGTTCTGGTCACCATTTCTACTTCAATAGTTTCATGAACATATTGTTGTTTGAAAGATATTTCCCTGGAAATTGTCAGGTCTTTTCATGGAGTTGCTTGAAAAAGTGATCAAATGTATAGATCAAATATAATATACTAGTATATTAAGATAAATGCATTAGTCCTAAAATAGGTCCTAATCAGGAACTCTATCATCTAAAGATCTAGGGACATGACAATTTGAACGAGAAAAAAAGTATTTTAAAGGGAAAATATACCATTTTTGCAAAATGTCCTACACAAGAAGGGGGCAACACAAACTTGAGGTAGAATCAACCTAACTCTTCCTAGAAACAAGGTGGAAGCTTCATATTACCTCTTTGGGGTTGGGTACTCCGGGGTCATCAAGTGCAAACTTGAGTAGGTGGTTTAATAGGGACATGAGTTCTTCCATCTCGTCATCGTCATTAAGCAGAGCCTTCTGGAGCGTGTCCAAAGTGGGGATGTAGTCAAGGTCTGGAACAGGAGGCAAATAATAATCAACAACGTGAAATAATTCAAAATATACATGGAACGACAGAACATAATACAAACATATATTTTAAAAACCAATATAAGAAAATACTTTTTTTATCTTAAAAAAAAAAAGTCTTTTTCCTCCTCGCCGAACCCCACGGCCATGCTTTACAATGCTTTTAGATTGTTTTTTGAATACTGTAAAACCCATTATTATCGCGCTCCTTTTAATTTCACGCATTTCGCGCTAGATGATGATAACGCGTATATTACTGGCGCTGATATACGTTTAAAGTAGCATAACAATGCCCCATCTAGTGGTGATACAGTTGATGCGTGTAATTAAATGGCCGCGATCGCATTCACACGGCAATTGCGTGAATAAAAAGGGGCGTGGTTATAAAGGGTTTTACAGTAATAGAAATTAACTTATTCAAAACATATTCAATTAATTAACATCTAAAATTCAACATGGCTGCAATACTTCACATATGAAAACATATACCTAAACTTCATGTACCAATCATATTTGCATCAGAATTTCTTTGATTGTTTTCGATATCAAAAAATCATTTTATTGACATTTCAGCAAGTCAGAAACTGAGGGCTGTTTACAGCAGTATGAAAATATATTAAATTTCTTCTTGAATCCAACCCTCTGTATCCCGTTATCTTAAAAGAGAGCAGAATTCTAACCAATATTTGACCGAGCAGTCGTTTTTCCAGGTAGATTTACAAACCTCTTCAAAAAGCTTCAAAATTTCACCCTTAATAATGAGTTATGAGTTGTCAGACCAGCAATTCAGATTAAAAAGAGTCAGTCCAATTATGTTAGTATTCTTAATTCTTACATTTTCTATGGGTTGAGGGTGGCCCATGTTTTTTATGAAAACCCCGACAAGGCAAATTAATACTAGTACATACTTTGTGAAATAGCTACCAGCGATAAATCAAGGGTGAACCATATTTCCCAAAAATTATTTTGTAAAATAACTATAGTGGCCCTAAGTCCTACGGTGGTCCAAATTTCCGAGAATTTACGGTAGGTACTTACCAAAGCCCAGTGCCTCTCCAAAGTTGTGCAGGAACTCTATAGCCATGAGGGCATCAGCAAAGGCTTTACCAGGCAACTGTACACCTTGGATACGATTCAGAATCGGCATGGGCTGAGAAATCAAGAAAGACATGGTGAGATCTAAGATGAAGATGCAGGGATTTTGAGGATTATAATCAGGAGCTATTTGAGCTGGTTGTAGCTGGTGTAGTGCGTCTGAATATTATAAGTGAAAAAGGCTCTATATCAAATATTAATTATTATTATTATCATTATTATTATTATAATTATTATTATTATTATCATTATTATTATCACTATTACTATCATTATTATTATTATTATTATCATTATTATTATTATCATTATTATTATTATTATTATCATTATTATCATTATTATTATCATTATTATTATCATTATTAAATATTATCATTATTATTAATATTACTATCATCATTATTATCATCATTATCAGGATTATTATCATTATTATCACTATAATTATTATTATCATTATCATTACTATTAGAAGTAAATTTAGTTTTATCATTATTATCATTATCATTATTATCATTAGTATCATTATTATTATAATCATTATTATCATTATAATCACTATCATTATTATCATTATTATTTTCATCATTGTTATCACTATTATTGCTATCATTACTATAATTATTATTACTATTATTATCATTTTCATTACAATTATTATAATTATCACTATTTCTATCATCATCATTATTATTATTACTATTATTATCATTACTATTATTATTATTATTATTATTATTATTATTATTATTATCAATAATATCATCATCATCCTCACCTTGGTGTCGCGTAGCTGCATGTCGTCCACTGGTTTCTTCATCTCCCGGGCGAGCTGCAGCTCCATCCGCTTGGCCTCGATCTTACGCTGCTTGAACATCCGCTTCTCCGAGCGGCGCTCTTCACGCACACGCTCCTTCTCCTGGAAACAGGTCAAGGTGAAAATAGGTCAAGGTGAAAAGTATGACCCACATGATATGGCTTAGCTAAGAGGAAGTTCTTTTATAAATAATGTTAACAATCAAACAAAGGTTATTACTAGAAAGTGTTTCGAAATATGTATAGTTTGTTTGAGATTTTTATCACATAACTAAGGTCCCCAGTATCAACTAGCCTCAGAAGATCTTGTACTTGCAAGGTAACCATAGACAGCACTTCAAAGTACCAAACGTTTAGATAGCAACCAAACCAACCATCTTTTGAGTTGTATGAAGTTAAGGCAAAAATAGAAGACACACAGTTCAAACAAGTGCAATATGTACCTCCATCTTCAATTATATAGCCACCAAGCCAACCATCTTTTGGGTTGTACACAATTTAGGCAAAAGTCCCCTTAGTTAAAACAAGTGCAATACGTACCTCCATCTTCTTTCTCGCCTCAAGAGCCTTCACGAGTAGCATATGTTGCCTTCGTCTCTCACGCTCCTGGAGGGAAAGAAAGAAGTGAAATGGAATCAAATGTATGCAATTAGTATTGATTGCATTTAAACCTAGAGAGAGTTAATTTCAACGGTTGTATACACACAAAAACAGCTTTATAAAACGAAAGCAAAATACTGTAGAATAGGAAGTTAATTTGAGGTGCAAATTTACCGAATTTGTGATTTTTACGAGATGTTTTAATCCGAAAAGCCAATATTGAATATTCTAACAACAGGAATATTACATCCAACTTTCATTATACCCAACTGACTCCACTCGGAAAAGTTCAGCAGAATGAACCACTCGGTTTAATTTCCTATTCTTTAGTATTAGAAACGTGTTATAATTTCCATGCTATCAGAACTAGCATGGGATTTAGGGTAGCCGCAGCCTTCTACAGTGTGACAGAGACATCAAACTTGCTTACCACATAGTATAGTGGTGGCATTAAACCTAACTCACAGCCTGAGAACCAGGCTAGCCTCTATATGGAGCTCTTGCAAAAGAGGTATTTGTGTGTACCTCTTAACACAGAACAGGGACAACATTAGGAACACTATTTTTAGATACACCAATCATGCACAGATTATTAGGCAACATTCACAAGACAATAAACATCAGCAGACAAAAGGGAAGAAGCAAACAATAAGCTGATATTGTTATCAGTTAGGTGTGGTAAAGGGGAGGGGGGCGGGCTAGAGAAATTATGAGAAAAACTAGAAAGAAAGTAGGATTTCCAAGGAAATTTCCAAAGATAAACCATGAATTGTAAGGAAAATGCTAGAGAAATTACGGGAAAAGCTAGGAAAATGCTATGTTTTCCAAGGAAACCTCAGCTACATTTGGGAGGGGTAGTCTGGGAGGGAAGTGTACTGACGAATGAGCATAAAGGACAGAAAGAGGATAAAATAAAATAATACGTAAATTGCAAGGAAAATGCCAGAGAAATTACGAGAAAAGCTAGGAAAATGCTATGATTTCAAAGGAAACCTCAGCCACATCATTTGGGAAGGGCAGTCTGGGAGGGAAGTATACTGACGATGAGCATAAAGGACAGAAAGAGGATAAAAGTAAGATAACACATAAATTGCAAGGAAAATGCCAGAGAAACAACAGGAAAAGCTAGGGAAATGCTAGGATTTCCAAGGAAATCTTAGCTATACATTTGGGAGGGGAAACATGCTGACAAATGAGGAGAAGGAGAAAAGGACAGAAAGAAGACAAAGGTAAGGTAACCCATGAATTGCAAAGAAAATGCTAGAGAAACAATGGGAAAAGCTAGGATTTCCAAGGAAATCCTAACCCTTTCAATGCTGGGGCTACTTTTGTCCAAAGCACAATGAAGCAAAGATTTTTGAAAGGCACCTAAACCCTGTCATGTTGGTATTCATTGGATAGCTCTTGCGGAGTTCTATCAGATGAGTACCATGTGCCAGGGTTTCAGTCACTTTAGCCACCACCAGCATAAGGCCAAGAAAAAAAGTTTGTTTCCTCTAACGGTCCAAAAAAAAATAGGGTAGGTAGGTCTGTAGGTTGCATTATTTTTTGGGTAAAAAATGTGTGTTTTATGCATGTTTTACGTTGATTGGGAGTTGGGAGGGCGGAAAACTTTAGGGTAGGGATTTTTGTGAATAAAAACTTGTTAGGGTAGGGTTACAGGAAACAAACAACTTTTTTTTAGGCCTAAGGGTTAGCCATACATTTAGGTGGAAGCATGCTGATGAGTGAGAGTGAGTTACATACCACGCTGACCATGACCATCATGTGCTTACGCCGCTCACGCTCCTGAGCAGCATGTTAGGAGAAACGAGACACAGAACCGGTAAAGCACCTACTACCACATGCTCCACGAGTGGAACCATTCAAGACTTTCTGCACTTCTCTTGAATGACTACATTCAATTAAAGACACTATCTTTCTTGAATGACAACGTTCAAGACATTATCTTTCTAGAATGACAACGTTCAAGACATAATCTTTCCTGAATGACAACGTTCAGACATTATCTTTCTTGAATGACAGCGTTCAAGACATTATCTTTCTTGAATGACAATGTTCAAGAGATAATCTTTCTTAAATGACAATGTTCAAGAGATAATCTTTCTTAAATGACAACGTTCAAGACATTATCTTTCTTGAATGACAACGTTCAATACATTATCTTTCTTGAAAGACAACATTCAAGGCATAATCATTCTTGAATGACAACATTCAAGACATAATCTTTCTTGAATGACAACGTTCAAGACAATATCTTTCTTGAATGACAGCATTCTAAGTAGAATAATTTATAATTTATAGTATTTTTTTTACCATGGATAGAGGTCCCTCTCTTAATTATCATATGAATTTTTCGAAATCTTAAGAAAAGGTCCAGAAAACTTAGATGGGATTGTAGCATTTTGAAGAGCAATTCCAACGTTATTTTCAAAAGCACTGTAAGTCCAGAGAACATTGGTCAATATTTCCGGGTATGGTGGAGAATTCAAGCTTTCATTACCGATGGCGTCATTCAGTGCAGACAGATTGAATGGAGCCCCAATAGGAATAGCTGTATTGTGATCAACATAGAGGGGTGTAGAGCCCATGATACATGTTCATTGGAGGACATGAAAACTATCGTAAATTCTCAGTAATTGTGGACACCTTTTGATAATTATAATTTTTATGGGTTGAGGGTGGCCCATGTATCATGAAAATACTGTCAAGGCAGAGTAATAGTTGTCCACACTTTGTGAAACAGCTACCAGTGATATATCAAGTGTGGCCCATATTTCCCAATAATTATTTTGCAATATAGTTATAGTCGCCTAACCCTTATGCTGCTGTTGGCTAATTTGGCCAATACAAAACAATGCAAAGAAACCTGAAAAGTGACTGAAACCCTGGCGAATGGTACTCATCTGAGAGTATTCAGCGAGAGCTATCTAATGAATACCAACATGCCAGGGTTTAGATGTTTATTTAAAATCTTTGCATCCTCGTGCTTTGGATGAATGTAGCCTCAGCATTGGAAGGGTTAAATTACTAGGGTGGTCTAAATTTCTGAGAATTTACGGTACTATATCTAGTAGTGGTATTAAGGACGTGTTGGGATGGAGGTGTTCAATAATTTAGGAATTGAATAATAGGGAAAGGAGTGGTTTGGGGCACTCACAATATGTAATACAAGTGCCCAAGGATACTGAGCTAGTTTTGGGCAATACCTATATAATAGAATACAAGACAACTTATGAACTAATATACTAATGTTTCTATATATGCCTATGTTGCAGCCTCAGAAAAAAGTTAAAATAATTTATAATTTATAGTAAATATTTCTACCATGAATGGGAGTCACTCCCTTAATCATCTATGAATTTTTCAAAATCTTAGTTGATATAAAGGAGAAGTTGGTAGACAAGATTTTTCAAACTCTTATTTTGAGGACTTTAGAAAAAGGCATATATTAGAAAAACATTCGAAAGAGAATTGTAGGTAGATTTCTAAAGAACAATTCTCCTTCAACTATTCTCCAAAATCTTCATTTGTTAGAAAGATATCATAACAATCAGGCTTTTTCGGCTGCCACAGCCATCAATGGGTTAACTACTGACACGTCACTCATAAGATTTTGAATTACAGAAGACTGATTACCCCCAAAATGTCATCCCTTTGTACCTCTTAACCCTTATACTGCTGGTGGCTAATTTGGCAAAAACAAAGTGACGCAAAAAGATGAAAAATAACTGAAACCCTGGCACAAGGGTACTCATCTGAGAGTACTCAGCGAGAGCTATCCAATGAATAACAACATCACAGGGTTTAGATGATTTTCAAATATGTTGTGATGTTGTTATTCATTGGATAGCTCTCACTGAGTACTCTCAGATGAGTACCCATGTACCAGGGTTTCAGTCATTTTGCAGGTTTTTTTGCACCATTTTGTATTGGCCAAATTAGCCAGCAGCGGCATTAGATTTAAAGGTAGCATTGGTCAGTGTGGACTACTAGTTGTAACATCATTACTGGTGCCCTACCTGTTCCTTCATCATCACTGCCTGTTGACGCTTCATCTCTCGGTCCTGATAAGAGGGCAAAAATACATGATCAGCCTTAGGCAGATATAAATAGACATGGCAAACAAAATCGATACATTGTTGCATCTCTTATATTAACCCATTCATACCTACATTACAGGAAATTGATGTCTGGATATGATCATATTTATGAAAATAACTTGTCCCAGCATAAAAATTGAAATGGATCTGCTATTAGAGTTAAAATGAAGATAATCATTCATTCAAATAATTTCCAACAGATGCATTTGTAAATGAGATGTTGTAAAAATCAATCAGGCTTTTTAGGACACTAGGGGCATGAATGTCTTAACCATGAACCTCACCCCCAAATGCTCCCCAAGATCACCCACAATGGCCTGTTACTTACACACACCCAGCATCCTGAAAGATAATTTCTAATTTGAAGACACATTTTTGGGTCCCCTTCTGTGAAAGTATTTTTCATCGAGTGATATTGAAAATTGCTTTAATTGTTAAAACTTGAAGACTACTACTGAGTAGTAGCAACTTTGAGCATGAATGGGTTCATTGGGAAAAATAATGCAGGAACCTTCAACGCACTGCTAATAATATCATAGATATATTTTGATGACAATCCATACATCTACGACCAATAGCAATACTATATGCATTTCAAAATTAAAGATGTTCAGTTCATTGGAAAAAATATATAATATGACCTTCAGATATAACATGTTCAGAAAATTAACCTGCACATCTAATTATGAAACATATGCAAATGACAAACACAACAACACCCATAGGTTAAAAAGCTAGAGCCCCAGTTAAACTCAGTTTTGAAGGAGAGAGCTTTCTTGCCAGGTAGCGAGGAAGGTAGTAGGTTTTACAATAGCGAGTACTTGGTTACTACTGGGACATGAGTTTCATCTGGTTAGAACCTTAACCCATTCACACTTAGAGTGGCCAAAACAGGCCAGACAATTTTGGCTATATCTTTCTAGTGAAAGCATCTTATGAAAAATAGTTGAAGGAGAAGTGTTAATCAGAACCCAATCTTCAACTCTCCTTCAAATATTTTGTGAACTTATGCTGTATTAATAAGTTATTTTCAAAAGTATGAAAGAAGCAGACAACATTTTCCCAGGAAACTCCGAGTGTGAATGGGTTAAGCCATATCTGGAGCGTACATATGGTCGGATGGTCTGAAATACCAGGAAATCTCCGGATAACGAAACAAAAATCTCAGAAGTATTCAACTGAAATCATTTTTTTTACCTGTAGGGTTAAAAACCTCTTTAAATATCACACACACAAAATCAATGAATCAGTTTTAAAATTGTAAAGTCATATGTGCACTCCAGACTTCAATGGTATGATAAAACATTGTAGATGAATTGAAAGTGATCTTATTTTCTAAATTATTGAATGAATTGGATGACAGGGTTATCAGATAATACAGGAATTGTTCATTGATACTACAGATGGTGAAAGTGAAGAGGATTTAAAGGTTATAGGACTGCAAGTGTTAGGAAGGTTAGGGTTTTCATGATTGATGGGGGGATTGCCCTTTTGGCGGTCTAATGTAATCATCAACAATGTCTCAACTGCACAAGGTGGTCTGAGATTGGAGTCCTGCTGGCCGCACTGACTAAGTTGACAGCGATTTTTTGTTAGTCGGTGTTCGAGCACTGGTTTTGTCAGAATGTCTAGAATGCCAAAATTGTGGTAGTAATTTACAGAAATAATTATTAATTCAGCTGCAACTTTTAAAAGTTGATTTTCTGATGTCTTATACATCAAAATCATGTTTTCAAATTATAACACAGGGAATAATAGCAAAATAGATCCAAAATCAAAACTTTATATCAGTCATTCTTAAACTAACAATCACATAGTGGAATGATAATTTTTTAGGAAATGCTGTGCATTTTTATCATAATACTGCAAAACGGGTATATTTCACCTATTTTTTATTTCCGGAGAAATGACTATTTTGGGGTTTTCCCTTTTTAAAATTTCCCAGACCGTACGCGTTTGCCACACCATACCAACAAAAATGGTCAAAGATACCGTTTTTAATTTTACCGTCTTGAACCCCTTAAATTTGGAAAGTATTTTTCCTTTTTAACACTACACAATTTACAGTATTCTTAAAATTTGGTATTTTGTGTCGTACGAAAAGTATAGAAGTGTTACTCAGCCAGCTTGGGAGTACAATGCAGGGCCAGGATGGACGAGAAGGATGAGGAGGTAGAGGAGGAGGAGGAGGAGGTGAATGGGGCGTCTGTCTGTTAGGAGTCTTGTCACTGTGTGGTGGCCATTTTGGAGGTTGCTATGGAAACTAACCTTGGCTTTTTGGAGGGTCTGCTCGTACCTGGACGACTGGCGCTCCTCTCTCTTATGCCGACGAGCCTGCACAATATGTGCGAAACGACGTCAACCATGCACCATGCAGCACAACCACAACATATATATAAGGACGCAGAGGCAGAAAGGATTTATTCATTTAACTTTCAGGTAATTTTGATTCTTTGAAGATAACATTTATTGATTTTTTATTTTTTTTTACAAAAAACGATTTTGTTAATTCAGTCATACAAACTAAAGAAAATATCCCTTTCAGTTGACTTAATTAGTTTTTTTTATTATCCATTTTGTCATTACTAATAAGATGTATTCACTGAATCGAAACCGGAAATACAGACAAAAAAAAAATCAAAACAGAATGAATATCTCATTAAAAATGAGAGCAAGATTAAATCCCTAATTACTTCAAAAAGAAAATCCCTTACAAGGATAACCCCTTTGTGGATGACACCCTATAAGGTAAACCCTTTCTTAGGATAATTCCAAATAAGAACAATTCCATAAATGGATAATCCCTAGTAAAGCGAATTCCAAATAAAGCAAATCCATTATAAGGAAAATTCCCTATATGGGAAATTCCTCATAAGGAAAATTCCTTACAAGGAAAATTCCGTATAAGGAAAATTCCTTATAATCGTATTCTCATCTATCCTTTCTGCCTCCCCCAATATACATAACAAATGAACGATAAGCAAAAGCGGGTCACAGTGAGGAAGTAGTAGTAGCAGGCTACAACGGGCGGGGAGCTTAGCAACAGGCAGCAGCAGAGGGGACCTGGCTACCATGATGATGAGGATGAGGATGATGATGACAACATTAAGTTACAATTAAACCCCCTCTTACCCAGATAACCCATTTTATCTGACATAAGTGGAAATACTATGATCTTAAAGTGGTATTATGAAATTAGTGACATTTTGATACACTTTCAAATTGAAAAACAAAATCATTTTTTTAGGTAGATACTATTTTTTAAAGCCTTTTAAGAAAGGTGGATACTAAATTGGTGCTATAATTAATTACATTGAATCTCAAAAAAATAAGATTTTAAGTGGAAACCAAATAAGTGATATAACGAATAACATAATAAGAAATGATAGAATTTTACAGTGTATTGGTCAAATCACCTGGGCATTCTGGGGAAAGATGGGGCAACATACACATAGTTTTTTTCCTGCTAGCCCTAATTTTATTTCTTTAATTCAGTGTCTAGATATTCTCACTGGTGACCCTTGAACCTAGCTCTACCATCCACCACATATGACTACAGAAAAAGATCCCCTTCACTCCAAAACTACTCCACTCTCAAAAAACAGGAGTTTGCCCAAACAATTATTGATAAATATCTTTGTTAATATTATTCATGTTCTTCAAATGATATTTTTTTATAGAAATAATTTTCATAATGATAAACTCTATTTTGATAGTAAGTACATTTTTAATGTTTTGATTATACATTACTCAATGTCAAATTTAAGTGGTTTATAAAGGAATTTAAATAGATTATACAAAGCCTAAATAGTAGTGGGGATAATAAAGGTGCTTCAAATTGAATTCAATAGGTGTGCACAAGCTCCTTATGATATTATATATTATATATATTTTGTCAATTCTTTTAGGTGTGCACAAGCTCCTTATGATATTATATATTATATATATTTTGTCAATTCTTTTAGGTGTGCACAAGCTCCTAAAGATATTATATATTTAATTATATTTTGTATGTTTTTTTTTTTATATTTTAACTTCATTTAAAGTTTATTCTTTTTCAGAGACTGCAAATCGAGGTGTTTGGTGGAGGTGTTGGAGTGAATATCCCTTTTGCTGTACCATACTGTGGTGAATGGTGAGAACCGGTGGAAGACTTTTTACCCAACCATGCTCAGAGCACAGACATGACCCAACAACTTTGCAAATATCATAGAAATACACAGAAATATAAAAATATCAATTTATTATCAAATTGTTTTGGAGGAAATGCGTTCCTCTTAGAATCAATTAGAAGCAAAACATTCTTTCAAAGATTTCTTTAAATTCATGAGGGTTTTTGAGATAGTTGCAATTAGAAGCAAAATCCTTTTAAATATTTCTTTAAATTTATTAAATTAAATTAATATTGAGATACTTGCTTTAGTGCCGGGTGATCAGGTCGACCAGAGCATGGAGGGTTAATTGATGTAACTGCTCAGTAACGATACAAATCAGACTGGCTATTCTGAGTGACAGGAGGATATCAATTTCACATTGTTGTTTAGGAGTCAGCTGCTTTTTACGTCAACATTTCCCAATTTTCTGAATTATCATTTTTTCTTAATCTCACAAAATGACTTTTTAGAAGCATCCTGCTTATAAAACAACCATTTCTGAGCATTCTCTCTACAGGGTAATTAGTATGATTCAACTACCACAATAGGTGCATGACCAATGTCACCATGGTATAACTTCATATGAAAATATTTTCGTTTTACATTATGCCGCTAAGTTTATGAGGGGCATTCCATTAGAACTCAATTGAACTATTCATAAAGCTATAAATTTACGCCCCCCCCCCCCTGCTATCCCCACCCACCCCCACCCTATCTCTCCCACCTATCCTTCAAGTCTGTTCTACCTCTAGGGCCCTTTCACAGTCAATATATACCCCAAACAAGCCTTGGATATTAATGAAAAAGAGAAAAGATGAATGTTTGACTTGCATCAGCAACCAGAAATATCATTGTTTCCATGGGTTCACCAAGTCCATGCTTTAAACTATTCTATTGTATCATCATAACATTAAATTATGTTAAATTTTTAAGATAAGTTTTCATGAAAATGTAAGTCCCAACAATAAGAAAATGGAAATACTTGTGAACCAAAGTTGGAGCACATGTGCTGAATGAAAATGTGCTGTCCCAACGGTAACCATGACTTGAGAATGTGAACTATTCTTGTAGTTTTATTTTTCAATCATAGTCTTAGCCAGCAGGGCTTATGGGCATCTTTTGGACACCCAAACCCTTAAAAAGCACCCCTCAGGACACCCAAAATTCATACATGAGTAATGGTTGAAATCTGAGTATATTGTGGTACCCTTTAAAATTTGGATGCCCCGAAATTTTACTATTGCCTATTTTGGGCACCAAGTTTCTAAATCCTGGCTAAGACCCTGTTTTGAACCCCTTATCATAATACCCTAGCATATATTGAGATGCCCTTTTCCTTTACCAACTGCATGTAAGAGTAGTAAAAAGCCTCCCACTAGAAGTCAAACTATTGTCCTGCTAGATTTGTTAGTGACAGAGAATGAGAATGTAAATTGAGAGGTATCTACATTTCTATCATTTCTTTTGCAGAATAGTTTAGAGTGGCATTTTTGAAACTTATCTATGCCTACCACAAATTTCAATTGATTTTTTCTCTTAGATGGACTCATTCGAAACATGGTAGATTTCCAAGAATGATATGGATTATTGTTGTTCAAATGTGCAGTTTTAACCTGATGTTCATCCCACAAATAAAAGAAATATCACAAATAATTTGATTAAGAAGGAAGTCTTTGATAACTTTCTCTCGAAAGAATAATTTCATATTTGCCTGAATTAATCTTGTGCAAGACTTAAAGAAAGGGATTCTTTTTTTATCAAGAATGATAGAAAGGGGGGGGGGGGGGGGGGTACTAAGATAAGGGGGTGAATCGAAGGAAAGGATACTGCCTAAATGTATCTATCGCAAGTCAAGGGAGTGGTGAAATTGGAACTAGGGAATTAAAGGGTTAATTCTAAAGTAAAAATTGAATTTCTAGCTAATCTGTTTGAAGTGTAATTCTGCAAATGCTTCTCAATTTACGATATACCGTAAGAAAAACAGCCAAGAAGGTGAAGAGGAGGATTATGTAAGGAGGGGTATGAAGAAACAGAAGGAGAGGCAGATTTAGGTACAGAAAGGGAAAGGAGGAAGGAATGTGACACAGGGAATCCACACACGCCCAGATACCCAGAAAAAAAACATGCATCCATTTTGAAAATTAAACCAATTAAAAACATAACAATAAGAATATCTTTAAAGTAACACAGACTTTGGTGATGACCCAAAGGAGTCTTTGAAGATATCCATTAACCCTTCCAATACTGAGGCTACTTTTGTCCAAATCACAATGGTGCAAAGATTTTTGATAACCATCCAAACCCTGTCACATTGGTATTCATTAGAAAGCTCTCATCGAGTACTCTCAGATAAGTACCATATGCCAGGGTTTCAGTAATTTTTCAGGTTTTTTGCATCATTTTGTTTTGGCCAAATTAGCCACCAGCAGCATACGGGTTAAGGGTCATTTAGCTAACCATGAAAGCACAATTACCCAACAACTTCATGGCAGTGAGTGGCTTTGAACAGAGTAACATTCCGCCCCACAGGACTAGAGTAAAAGCGATAACGAGTAACCATGGCAACAAGAAAGAAAAAGGCAAGTAGAAAGCAGTGGGAAGCACAAGGTCAAAGGTCATAGGTCATAGGTCATGTAAAGTGCTACCATATTTTTTTGTCAGGATATATGATACTGATAGTGTATAACTTGTGAGACAGTCCGGATCATATGAGACATGTTTAACCTCTATCATTTGCTCATCACCAAGAATATGCTCATACCTTCTAAATGGAAGATACTTTTGAGAATAATTGAGAGAAACTATGATGAATATTTTAGACAATTTCTTTTCATTCTTTCAAATTCTTTAACACACTGGATTTTCTTCATTCACAGAATATTATCAGGGTATCCCACTTGCAGCAGGTCGTCTCAAAAGGACCAGAGGCAGTGCTCCACCAATGGGATGGAGGCAACCGAGTAAGGCCTTTGTTTGCACTCCAATAAGAGCCAACTACAACACATTGTAGGTTTTACTAAGCAAACTCACACAAGCTTATACATTCATTACTGGTTTCAGCTTCCAGCAAGAATAACCTTAATGATATTTTTATCTCAGTGAAATTATGTGAGAACACTTCCCCTGCGGCCCTAGAATCTTTTTTTCTATGTAATCATTCAACCACCACTTACAATATACAATGTCCTTCTTCTTATCATATTATTACTATTACTATTATAATAATTATCATTATAATCATTATAATTATTATCCTCATTAATATTATTACTATCATCTTTAATATTATTATTATTATTATTATCATCATTATCATTATCATATTACTATCATTATCATTTAATATCATCATTATCATTATTACTATTATTATTTTTGTTATTATTATTATCATTTTCATTATCATTATTTCCATTATTATTACATTCATTATTATTACTTTTATTCTTCTTTGTCTTATCATTATTAGCATTATCACTACCACGTTCATTATGATTATCACTACTATTATAACAATCACCATTTACCTTATTTTCTATTAATGCTGTCTAACATTAATTTAAATTTAGCAATCACACTCTTAGTTTGAGATCATATTATATTACATTTTTTATCTTATAATTTACGTATTTCATACATAAATACAATTGAAAATTGTAAAAGATCTGAATAATTCTAAATTCCTGTTGAGCTTTACATTTTTTCATTCGAGTGACCTTGACCTCTCTGAAATCAACATAGTTTGTAGCACAGAAAAAAGAGGGCGCTGACTGCTGCCATGCAGGGATAATAGCACTGGGAGCCACCAAGAAAGTATTGACACGACCACAGGCCTCAGGCACTTACCCACACACGGTAATTTATGTGCTACAAATTACAATTAAATTTACATGGAATTACAAGTCAGTCAGAGGTATCACTTTTATACTAATCTCGGCGATCTCGTCGAACAATTAAGACAATTTTTGTACGATAATAACAAAGCGACCATTCAGCTTACTTCATGCAGAAACATGCGAGCCAACAGAACTAGCAAACCCCGCCCACCCTCAAGTTCTAGCCAATCACAGACCACTATATAACTCAACTACTGCAAAAGACCTTATGAATAACCCAACCCATTTTTTCTACAGGGGTGTTTTTCCTTTTTCCTAATATATACATGTATATATATATATATATATATATATATATATATATATATATATATATATATATGTATATATATATATATATATATATATATATATATATATATATATAAAGCTGACCTATCATCAAATATGACAACAGCAAAAAGAATGCTCCTATATTCTGAATTCATTGAAAATTTGAAAGTGGTATTATTATAAGTAAGGTGGGGGTAGTATATTGATGGGTATTCTAAAGGAAACAGTGGGACAATTCAATAGCTTACAAGACCACTCTAACTTCCTCTCCCTTCCCAATCTAAATACATGTAGTCCCCTACAATACCAATAGGGGGCTAATTTAGAATGCAGGTCTTGATATGTGACGTAAAAAGCAACAGCGAGAAAGACAAAAAAGAGAATAACACAAGGTCTCTCCTCAAAACAGACTAGCCAGTCCAACCTGACGGTTACAAAAGCAGCCCCTAGTGACAACAATGGAAACTAAAGTGTATATAATCATGCTTGCATTATCAAGTCAATATTTCAAATTATTCTACAACTTAAAATCCTAAAAAATTCCAAACACACAATTTCGTTATTTTTTCTCTTCCTCTCCAGTACAGCTCGATTATCTTTTAACTAATTTTGGTAATACTTGTATGATGAGCCTTTTAAAAGGTATTGGTTTTGTGGCAAAGACAGAGTGATTGTACCCAAAGAAGCTTTCACCATTGCTTGATGGAGAACCAACATGAATCAATTTCATTTCTCAAATTGTCAAATTTGGGGCAAAAACGAGGAGCAAGTATTTTTAATCAGAAAGTAAAAGATGACCCCAAGAGAATTTGCGATGCATGGGTCCAGTTTACAACTAGCCCCATAGCCCGAGACTACGGACAATTGTGTGGAGCTATCATAACATTTGCCTTTGTAGCCCAGGTGACAATAAGAAAAGTGGCATTTCAAGGTCATGCTCAGAGGAACGTCAAGAATATGCATGGTCAGTTGAAGAACACACATCAGTTGTCCTTATGTACAGTTCCAAAATGGAAGATAACAGTAAAGAGATAGCTTACAACTTCATACTGCTTTTGGGAAAGGATTACAGCACGACCGCAGGATTTAGCAAAGCTAGCGCTATGAGAACTTGGATTGGGCTATGGTGATTTGAGAACTCTAAAGTCCTGCGGTCTCCCAGGGTTTTTAACCAGAGCCTGCCCCCGGCAATGTTTCCTGGTTAAAGAAACATGCAACCATGGCATATTGTTTTCATATATGTGATTGTTCACCTTTAGAAATAATGTCCCTTTTATCATTTTTGAATGAACTACAGGAATCTGAAAATACCAATGATGTAAGCTACCTTGGGTTGACAATCCTTTCAGAAAAAAGTGAGACAGCTACCTAAATAGTTTTTTTAAATTATAAAATTCATTTTAAGCCACATAGCAGCAAAGCCACAAAGGTAAAATTTTGAATAATAACAATTATTCGACGAAATTGAGCTTTTGAATAATAACAAATTTTCACCAAATTGAGCTTTAAACCTTGCATGGATGCAAGGTGCGTTGTTGTCATAGCAACATAATATGCCAATACATATAACCATGGAAACAACAATTATGTAACATTGCAGAACCAATAACTCACTTGATAAGGCGGCGCATACTTTTAGGAAAAATAGAAATGGAAACAGTGTTCAAGAAAACAAAATTACTCCAAAAAGCAAACATTATTTTCTGAAATTAAGGTTATATTCTTGATAAATACAAAACAAAACCCTCAACCGTTTGCTTAACGTGTCTCATATCTATACAAAGTTTGGGAATCAAATTCCTCGCAACAAATATAAATATATTTTTGTGACTTAGGGTTGGATGGTGGTTTTCTCTGGGTACTCCAGTTAACTGCACCATCAACCACTGGGCCATAACCGTTTAACATATATTGGCAGAAAAAGTTAGGATAAATAAATAATCCGAAGTCCTTTCCCTATCACCAGCACCGATGTAAATCAAATGAGCTACTGCTTCTCATGAAACAGAGGTGCAATCTTACAACACACTTGTGAAATAAATTTAACGAAACAGAAATTGCGTACACCAAAATACTCTAGATACTCAGTGAACCAGATTTGTAATAAGTGATCAACTTTCTAACATAAGGAGGCATACAGACACTGTGCTCTATTTTTTTGTTAATTCAGCAGTAACTCTACTACTTTTTGGTATTTATCGCAACCAATTAGGTTACTCATAAATTTTCTCTTTTCTTTTTTCCGTTGGACGTTTCAGAAAATATTTAATGAAAAAATATCAAAACAGACAAAATAAGTTGTAATATGAATATTTTAACAGCTATTTTTTGGAAAATGATATTTTTTTCCAATAGTTTTGGACCTTCTAATTCCTTAAAAAACAACATCTAAGTTATGAGAAGAATCTTGAAATACAATAGATTTGTGAAGAAGCCGATCACTTATTACAAAATGGTTTAGTCTGCTTATGTTTTCCCCATCTCTAGAGCTTTACTTCTTAGGTCTTGTGGAGGCAGACCTCTAGTTCCAAAGTCTCTCACTAGAGGGCCACCAACACAGAGGCAGGTCAGATCATTATCTGGCATCACTCAGGTTTTGGTTAGATTGGGTGCAGTCTACTTCTAATTGTGTACTCAAAAATTGATTACCTGTGTTTGAATGGGTTAAATAATTCCATAAATTTAAATTTCATAACACATCAAAAATAATTTCAAAGGTGTTTTTGTGTGTTTCGTAACTTTGTAGAACTTGTATACTTTAACATGGAGAGAGAGAGATGACTGACCAAAGTGAACTACTGCAACCAGTCTAACTACGCCTGTGGCACAAAACCTGGTGTCTTTGTCACACACTGCAGGCTTGTGCAGGCCTGCCTGCAGAGCGTTGCCCTAAGTATAAAACATAATGTTGTGCTTGTGATGTGCTTGTGGTTAGCAATGAAAAAGGAGAACGATAAAATTTTGAACCACAACTGTACGCACATATATCGTATGTAGTGTTTGTGATGTGCTTATGGTTAGTAATGAAAAAGGAGAATGATAAAATTTCGAACCACAACTGTAAGCACATTTATCGGATGTAGTGCTTGCGATGAGCTTGTGGTTACTAATACAGAAGGAGAGAACGATAAAATTTCTAACCACAACAGCAGCACACATACAACGCAGAGCTTTATACCCAGGGAGGGCCGCTGGAAATGCTGGCTATTTGCGTTGATTTTATCGGTGATTTTCGTTGTGTGTTTCTCTTACCTCCATGATCTGCTGTGCCCGCATCTCGCGCTCCATGCGCAGGTGCTCCTGCCGCTGAATCTTCTCCTGGACGCGCAGCATCCGCTGGTGCTCCCGCATCTTCTTCAGCTCCACACCTGAGGGGAACAAAGGTCAGTCGGTAAACACACAAGATCACAGGATAACTGCACAAGATCACAATATCAGCATGAGATCACGATATCAGCATGAGATCACGATATCAGCATGAGATCACGATATCAGCATGAGATCACAATATCAGCATGAGATCACAATATCAGCATGAGATCACGATATCAGCATGAGATCACGATATCAGCATGAGATCACGATATCAGCATGAGATCACGATATCAGCATGAGATCACGATATCAGCATGAGATCACGATATCAGCATGAGATCACGATATCAGCATGAGAACATGATATCAGCATGAGATCACAATATCAGCATGAGATCACAATATCAGCATGAGATCATGATATCAGCATGAGAACACGATATCAGCATGAGATCACGATATCAGCATGAGATCACGATATCAGCATGAGACCACGATATCAGCATGAGATCACGATATCAGCATGAGAACATGATATCAGCATGAGATCATGATATCAGCATGAGAACACGATATCAGCATGAGATCACGATATCAGCATGAGAACACGATATCAGCATGAGAACATGATATCAGCATGAGATCATGATATCAGCATGAGAACATGATATCAGCATGAGATCATGATATCAGCATGAGAACACGATATCAGCATGAGATCATGATATCAGCATGAGAACACGATATCAGCATGAGATCACAATATCAGCATGAGAACATGATATCAGCATGAGATCACAATATCAGCATGAGATCACGCTATCAGCATGAGATCACGATATCAGCATGAGACCACGATATCAGCATGAGATCACGATATCAGCATGAGAACACGATATCAGCATGAGACCACGATATCAGCATGAGATCACGATATCAGCATGAGATCACGATATCAGCATGAGATCACGATATCAGCATGAGATCACAATATCAGCATGAGATCACAATATCAGCATGAGATCACAATATCAGCATGAGATCACGATACCAGCATGAGATCACGATATCAGCATGAGATCACAATATCAGCATGAGATCACGATATCAGCATGAGATCACAATATCAGCATGAGCAATGTTGTTGTTTTGTATGTCATAACGCTTGACTCTGAGTTTAAAAAAAAATTAACGAAAAATTAACGAAGATGATCAATCAATCAATTGATTTCCTTGAATAACTGCATTTAACCCAGCATCAAATTTGCTGAAGTATTGTATGTAAAAAAAAAATAGATGAACTAAGGGCAGAAAACTTGGATAACGCGGTACGGCCTGTGATAACATTTTGCTATCCAACTGGATGGGGCAGATACAAAAATTATGACAGATGTCAATAGAATAACATTAAAATGGTTAAATTCCGTGGAGTTCTCCCATATTTGTACTGAATGAAGTCGTCTCTCAGTTAGTACCTATGCGCCTTTGAGCATGTTTTTATGGAAAGGGCGCAATATCAAATGACAATATTATTATTATTATTATTATTATTATTAGTTAGTGATTATTGCAGCGACCTGAAGAAAGGAAGAAGTAGAAGTTTCAGGAGGTTGAGGTTGGGCAGAAACATCTCAATTCTACTCACGTCTCATTTGCTTGGCGCGCTTGGCCGCCTCGATCTGAACCATCTTCTCCAGCCTCTTTTTCATCTTGATCTCAGCCAGTCTCTGGGCCATTTCTGCAAATAAACAAAGGAGAGCAGATCTGCAGCAGTCTATAATATCTGCATGACTACCGTTAATTTTCGGAAATTTAGACCACCCTAAGATTAGGAGTAGGACCACTACAATTACTGTGAGAAATAATTTCAGGGAAAGCTGGGGCGCCCTTGACCCTTTAAGGGAAATTTAAAGGAAATCTGGGCCACTATTAGTCTGCTTTTTCGATATTTTCAGTAAACATGGGCCACCCTCAATACGTAAAATCGTAATTTTTAAAATGTCCCAAATTTCAAGAATAAAAGGTGAAATTATAATTTTTTCAAAATATCAGACCATATTACAATACAGCTAAGAACAGATATAAAAGATGAGAAATCCATTTTTTTTTCTAAATATTTGAAACAGAACAAAACTGCTAGCTAAAAAGAAATAATAATAAGATGACCCGAAATAAGTACTTTTTAGAAGTATCTAAACAAAAGTGCAAAACTGCTAGCTATTCATTCATTTAACCCTTTAATGCTAAGGAGTTCCTCCAGCAATTGTCGTCTGGATCTATACCTTTTACAATAACTTCCGAATTGAGAATGATTTTACAAAATATTTGAAGGAGAGTTGTTGATAATGTTCTGATGAACATTTCTCCTTCAAATATTTTTCTACGTGAACCTGCAAGATTTCATCAAAATTGTGAGGCTGCTTTTGGTCGCTGTGAGCATTAATGACTTAAGAATGAGGTGAAGCAAGGAACCGATCTTACCTTGCTGCTCCATTCTCCTCTGCATCTTGAGATTTTCCGCAGCCTTGGCGTCATCGGCAGCCTTTCTCTTGCGGCCGCGCTTCTTGAGGAGTTTCTGCTGTTGTTTGGCCTTCTTGGCCTGCTGCACGGCGAACTTGACGTTCACCTCTTCCTCCGGGAGTAGCGTAAAGCCCTGAAACAAACAAACAAACGTCATTGGTTGTTAACCTTTTTAACCCTCATGCTGCTGGTGGCTAATTTCATAATTACAAAATTATGCAAAAAACCTGAAATATGACTGAAACCCTGGCAAATGGGTACCCATCTGAAAGTACTCAACGAGAGCTTTCCAATGAATACCAACATGACAGGGTTTCGATGTTTTTCAAAAATCTTTGCGTTCTTGTGCTTTGGTCGAAAGCAGTCTCAGCATTGGAAGGGTTAAAGCAGAGATTACTTTGTCTGAAGGAAAAAGACGGCAAACATCTTAACCCTGTCATATTGGTATTCATTTGAGAGCTCTTGCTCAGCACTTTCAGATGAATACTTCAGAGAGAGTTGTAAGTTGGTTTACTTTCTTCTTCAAATATTTCTGAAAATTGCTTTTGTTAAGAGATATCGCCAAAATAGTCAGGCAGTTTTAGGCACTACAGGCATGAAAATGAATGGTCAAACTTGGCCAATAGGGGTCTTTTTTAGTGGTAAGAGGGGTATGAAATTCCCTTCCATGTACTTACATTTTCTCCATCTCCGGTGTGTTCAAGGAAGTCTCCTATCTGCACCTTTGGGCTGAAGGAGAAATTCTCCCTCCCCAGATCATTGATGGAGCTTCTATTGAGGTACTGAAATACAGAAAACAAATAACATAACATTCATGTATATGTAACAGTTTTTTTCTTTCTTTTTCGGTTGAAGCATGGCCGGTGAACTTGCAGATCTAATTAGTCTTGTGGTAAGTTTAAAAACAATATACATATATATATATATATATATATATATATATATATATATATATATATATATATATATATATATATATATATATATATATATATATATATATATATATAAAAATATACATATAGATAGATAGATATAAATATAAAGCACCAAAAAATATTGGTCAAAATTCAAAAGGTCGAAGGTATATCCCTTTGAATCCTTTGTTCAAAAAAAATCGCAGATTGATTTTTTTTTTCTTATGCTTAAGTAACCATAACCATAAACAATTACATGATGTAAAACTAATTACATCAATGAAGGATTTTAAGATCATATTCGAAACTCACTCTCAGGACATCAGGGTAGGTCTTCAGCTTTTTGCCACAGGGGGCGTAGTAAAACACGTCTCCAATGATTCCTCGACTGCCAATCGTGCGAATATACACCTCTCGCCTCCACCTGGAACATGAAAAATATTTAATCAATTAGTCAACCAAATCAATTAATCGATCTCTTTATTAGATTATTAATTAAATAATAAGGGAGGTAGACAAATGATGATCACTATATCAAGATACTGCTTAAATACATGTATCTTTAAATACCTGCACATATACATATAAGAACACATATAATTAATGGTAAAATCAAATCAATTGATTGATCAGTCCATGAAGTGGTAAAACTAGGAGGAGGGTAGATCAAACAGCAAATCATGATGTTATGGTTTTGCAGGAAACTGCAATTTACAAACTGCAATGTTTGGGCTTACAACACTTGTATGCATGGTCTTAGCCAGCAGGGCATCTGGGTGCCTCTTAGGACACCCAAACCCTTAAAAAGAACCCCTCAGGACACCCAAAATGTTTTGTGTGGAATTTCTAAAAATCTCAATCTCAAGCTTATAATTGAACTTTTTCATCTCCTTATTCCCATGATATCGTTTAATGATACCATGCCTTATTTTAATGAATTTATACATGTTTATGGTTGAAATATGAGTATATTGTGATACCCCTTAAAAATTTGGACGCCCAAAGATTTTACAACTGCCAATTTTAGGCACCCAGTTTCTAAATCCTGGCTAAGACACTGCTTGTATGTTTGGGCTAAAAAAAATACTAATGAGACGATAAATCAACTCACCCGTGTTCAAAGGGTATCCTGACTTCTGTAAGGTCAACAGGCTTTCTCCTCCTCTTTGTGGTACCTGGAATAGAAGTCCAAAAAATATTACAAATGATGGAAAAATATTGTCATAGCAGAGAACCATTCTTTCTTCATTTCAATGGCACCAGAATGCCCAGCAAAGAACAGATACTCAACCCCATATGAAATTGACAAGCAATAACATAACAATGATAACAATGGTGAGGATGAAGACCATGGGACAATGATGGACTTTCTTGTTACTGATGGTAAATCAGCGCAATTCAATTGAACAAAAAGTGATCACTGTTCAGGCAACATGATGAAAACACACAAATGAATCGCCAAAATCATGACTGTATCCATGCATTGCCGTTAAAGCAATAAATATGCCCCACCCTTATTTTGGCAATAATATGAAGAGAACAACTGGTGACAACAAAAAGAAAATTAAAGAAACAAAATAGTATGCCTACTGCCCCACCCTTATTTTGGCAATAATATGAAGAGAACAACTGGTGACAACAAAAAGAAAATTAAAGAAACAAAATAGTATGCCTACTGCCCCACCCTTATTTTGGCAATTATATGAAGAGAACTACTGGTGACAACAAAAAGAAAATTAAAGAAACAAAATAGTATGCCTACTGACCCACCCATTTTGGCAATAATATGAAGAGAACAACTGGTGACAACAAAAAGAAAATTAAAGAAACAAAATAGTATGCCTACTGCCCCACCCTTATTTAGGCAATAATATGAAGAGAACAACTGGTGACAACAAAAAGAAAATTAAAGAAACAAAATAGCATGCCTACTGCCCCACCCTTATTTTGGCAATAATATGAAGAGAACAACTGGTGAAAACAAAAAGAAAATTAAAGAAACAAAATAGTATGCCTACTGACCCACCCTTATTTTGGCAATAATATGAAGAGAACAACTGGGGACAACAAAAAGAATATTAAGGAAACAAAAGAAAACGCCTACAGACCCACCCTTATTTTGGTCATGTAACCACAATCAGAAAAAAAGAAAGATTTTCGGCCTTGGGCATGGTCTTACCTTGACTGGTATTGTTATTTGCGGTTCCTCTGCCCGCCGCAGAGGGCGCTGCACTGTTCTCACTCATGCTGCCTTTGTTGGAGGTTCCCTCGGACATGGTGGTCTGTTCGCTACCATCGTTGGATCCAGAATCACTCCCATCATCACTATCAGAACCTACAAAATAATAATTTCATAAATCACCAACTAGGAAAACTAGTGATATTTGCCAAACACATTATCATAAATAGGTGTAGATATGCAAAATGAAATATGTCTACAATTTTCTACACATGATGTTATTATATCAAGTTATGCTTCTGATTGAATAAGAAGTAGTGCTAAGATGAGGGGGTGGATTGAAGGAAAGGGTACTGACTAGTTGTACCTATCACAAATAAGGGGGTGGTGAAATTGGAACTAAGGAATCCAAGTGTTAATTCTGAAGTAACAATTGAATTTCTAGCTCATCTGTTCACAGTATAATTCTGCAAATGCTTCTCAATTTACTATATACCGGAAGATAGAAAAGCCTAGGTGGAGGAGGATTATTTAAGGTATGCATACCATCATCAGATCCTGAGTCATCGCCGCCCGAGCTCTCGCTATCGGAACTACCGTCCTCGTCATCATCTTCCTCGGTACCAGACTTGAGCTTGTTGGCCGCATGCTCCGAGCTCGTACTCGGGGAAGAATTTGACGGCTGACCCAGAAGTGCCTGCCAATTGTAAAGTAGAATACATGGGTGAAACAATAACAAATGCATGTCTGGTGTAGTATATATTGTGAATTTGCTATAGTTGGAATCGATGTATACGTATCAAAATCAACAGCATACCTATTGTAATAATTATATGATATGATGTCTAGCAGTCAGCGGCAGTGACGTTAGACCTTGAGAGCTTCAAGGCAGACAATGTCATACCACTATGGTTCCTTAGGTACTAAACAATTTGGAAACTGTTTGAAACAGTAACAGAATAATTTTTTCTCCCACTCTGGGGCCTGCACTTTGTGTGGATAACCCGTAAAGAACTTTGATCTTTTTACATGTCCCACCACTGGTGGATGGCAAGCCTCGTCCCAAGACACAAAATCACTCATATCATGCAAGATAATTTGTGATGAAACCTCTATATCTTTCAAATGAAAGAAAATAAAGAAACAATAAGTAATAAGGGTAAGGAGAGATGTGAAAGTCAAGAAGGTGATCTAACCCTTCCAATGCTGAGGCTACTTCCATCCAAATCATAAGGATGCAAAGATCTTTTTTTAAAACCATTTTAACCCTGTCATATTGGTATTCATTAGATAGCTCTCACTGAGTACTCTGAGATGAGTACCCATACGCCAGGGTTTCAATAATTTTAAAGTTTCTTTTGCATCATTTTGTATTGGCTAAATTAGCCACCAGCAGCAAAAGGGATAAACAGGTAGCTGGATGTCCTATCTGAACCAGCTCGAACTGCTGAAGTTTGAATTTACAAATACAAATATTTTAAAATAAGTTCATCCACTCCGGATGAAACCTCTCGATCTTTCAAATGAAAAATAAATAGAAAAAATAACAAAATAAGGGTAAGGAGAGATGTGAAAGTCAAGGTGATTGAAACAGGTAGCTGGTTGTCCTACCTGAGCCAGCTTGGACTGCTGAGGTTTGAATTTATCGGCGGTGGTGTCGGCATTGTTCATGGCTTCTTTCTGTTTCTTGCTCTCCTTCTCGCGCAGCGCCTGGGCTTTCTTGGCCATCTTCAGCTGCAGCTGCTGCTGCTTCAGCTGAGCCTCCAGCTGCATCTTGAGCTCCTCCTGACGACGCTTACGCTCCTGAAATATACAACAAACACCTAAGCCAATATACACAACATATACAAATATCCTGAAATATACAACAAATAATGAAATTAAATTACCAAAATCCCTTACTTCAGGGCTTCATCTAAAAACTCTAAGAGGCCGCAGGACTTCTGGTTCTCAAATCGTCAAAGCCCCACCCAAAATCTCATGGTCCTAGCTTTGCTAAATCCTGCATTAACACTGCAGTGGTCAGGCTTTGGTTAAAAACTCTGAGAGACTGCAGGACTTTGGGTTCTCAAATCACCATAGCCCCATACTGGTCCCCATCCAAGTCCTGATTGCCCTTGCTAAGCTTAATCCTGCAGTCCTGCTGTAGTCCTTTCTCAAAAACCATTACGAAGCTGTAGGCTACTATTTCACTGTTATACAGACGAGATTGGATATGACAGACTCAATGGGACCGGGAAAATTGGTCCGTCATATGCAAAATCTGTCATATACATTTGACACATACTTGATATGCATGGGACTGGGACCAAGCATATTGTCCGTCATAGCCAAAAGTCTGTCGTACAGTGGTCCATCATATAAATACTTAAAAGGACAACTGCTGTGTCAAATGGTATTCTCCAACTGTTCATATTATTGATATTCCTCTGAGCATGATCTTATAATGTCACTTTTCACTTTTCAAAGACAAATATTGTTATAGCCCCACACAATTTTCTTTAGCCTCCGGTTCAAGGGCTAGTGGTTAGCTACATGTATTGTCATTTCAAATTGAGTATAAAAGGGTTAATGTAAAATTCTACAGCGCTCATCTTACCTCTGCGTCTAGATGAGACAGTGCGAGTAGCGAGGCACTGGCCCCTCGGCCACGCCCCCTGCCCCGCCCCCTTCCTCGTCCCCGACCGACACCGCTACCGTCCGGCAAGCCTAGGGCGCTCAGGTTCAGGGCGCCCCCTCTGCCTCCACCCCGCGACCCCCGCCCCCCTCTGCTCCCCCTCCCGCGCCCCCTCCCACGCCCACGACCGGTAGTGGCGGGGGGCGTGGCAGGGGCGGAGGGATACGCCGAGGAGGGTTTGGTGGACAGATTTAGCGGCATGGCGTTTGCGGCTGGCGGGGCGAGGAGAGACATGGCGGCGGAGGCCATGGGGAGGTGGTGTTTCCCCGTGACCATGCTGCGGATGTGCTCATTGAGGAGCATGGCGTGCTGCGTGGCCTCGGCGCCCTCCAGCTCCTGCTGCAGCTTCATGGCCGCCTTCTGCTTCTTGTAGGCCTCGTGCTGTTTCTTCAGCGCCTCCTGCTCGCGCTTCAGGGCGTCGTGCTGCTGCCAGAGAACCTTCGCCCGAGATCCCTCCTTACCATCCTTCTTCTTCTCCTGAAATCATCCAGGAAATATCATAAATAAGAAATAACAAAATAAATCAATCTAATACATATATACATATATATATATATATATATATATATATATATATATATATATATATATATATATATATATATATATATATATATATATATATATATATATATATATGTATATATACAAGTTGAACAGACTTGAAAAATTCTTACCATTTTAATAATTTAAGGAAACTATAATTCCAGAACTCAGAATTCCCCCTCCTTCTCCGAGAACAGGGCAGAACTATATAAAGTCATTGACATTTCTTCAAAAATTGGATGTTCTAATATGGGATTTTTGAGGGTTTGGGTGTCCAATACGACACCCAGATGCCCTACTGACTAAGACACTGTACCCAGGGGCCTCAAGGCATGGATGGGATCAGTAGACTAGGAAGTTGTCACTGTAATGTAATGTGACATTTATTGACCATATCAAGAATATGAAATTACCATGCACTGATATACATGTACTCACCTTTTCTCCCTTGGTATCTTTCATGTCGACATCACTGATTGAGCCTTCGCTGTCGCTACTGAGACTGCTTCCTGCGGACGACACCTCATCGTTATCGTCACTCTCGTCTGAACTCTCACCCTCCTTCTCACGCTCAATCTTTTTATGTTGCTGGAAAACAAAAAGAAAACAATGAAAAATAAATAAAGTATTGGCAAACATGCTTCAAAATGTTTTTACTCTGCCTTTCCAACTTCCAATCAACATAAAACTTGCATGAAATACATATTTAGAAAAAAAAATACCCAAAAATGTATATTTCGTCTACCTCCCTACCCTACTGTTACAGTAAAAAAAAACAATTTTTTTAGGCCAAAAATAAGACTGAACATTTTTATTACCTTTATCTGTTTATCTGGGGCTGAGGAAGCGATGATGTGAGGACTGGCGATCTTGGGCGCCGAACTGATGACGGACGTCTGCAATCCAGACGCTGACGACGATGACGATGACAACAATGACGACGATGATGAGGATGTCTTCCACTTGTCCCGCTTGTCTTTGCTCTTATGATTGTGTGTGTTGGCTGCTGCTGATGATGAGGATGAGGTGGTGGTGGTGTGTGATGAGGTGGCGCCACCTGCTGTGGAGGATGATTTGCTGGGTGACGGTGAGGACTGCGTGGTGGTCGCGCTGCCCGACGTGGCGCTCACGGACGAGAACGTCGTAAAGAGAGGTGGGCTCGCAAACACACCATTTAAAGCTGCAACAAAAGCAATTAACACGTTAGCGGATGAAATCTTCTAAGATCTGAAATACACCATTTAAAGCAGGAACAAAAACAATTAAAACATTAGTGGACATAATTTTCGAAAATCTGAAACACCATTTACAGCTGGAACAAAAACAGTGAAAACATTAGCGGATTATTTTTTTTTCTAATATCTGAAACACAACATTAAATACTGGAACAAAAACAATGAACAAAAACAATGAGCAAGCAAATACACATTAAAGCTCAATCATATGTAACACAGAAGGGACTTAAGTCTCACAAGTTACAATACATCATTTAAAGCTGAAACAAAAAACTTAACAATTACAAATTCAAACTCAATGAAGAGAGAGATACAAAGGGGATTTAAGGCATGCAATACACCCATGATCTTAGCCAGCAGGGCGTCTGGGTGTCTTTTTGGACACCCAAACCCTTCAAAGGCACCCCTCAGGACACCCAAAACTTTTTGTGAAGAATTTCTTTAAATGTCAATCAAAAGCATTTATTTGAATCTTTTCCATCTCCATATAATTGCAGTGATATTGTATAAGGATGTCATGCATTATTTTGATAACTTTATACACATTTATGGTTGAAATCCGAGTATGTTGTGATCCCCTTTAGAAATTTGGACGCCCAAAGATTTTACAATTGCCAATTTTAGGCACCAAGTTTCTAAATCCTGGCTAAGACCATGAACACACCATCTAGATCTGAAGCAAAAACAATTACAACGTTAGGGGATGAAGTTTTCTATGATCTGAAACACACTTTTTAAAGCTGAAACAAAAACAATGAACAATCAATTACAAAGCTCCGTGATGATGAGAGAGATACTGAAAGGACTCAAGTCTCACGACGCATATCATTTAAAGCTGAAACAAAAACATTTAACAAATACAAATTAAAGGGCAATGATGATAGATATATAGAAGGGATTAAAGGCTCCCAAATATACCATTTAAAGCTGAAACAAAACAATTAACAAATACAATATAAGGGTATGAAACATTTTAAGCTCTCAAACACACCATTAAAGCTGAAACAAAATAATTTAACTACAAAATAAAGCACAGTGATGATACTAAAACCAAATTCATTCTTTGTTGAAATGACAAAACCAACAGATATGACTTTAAGCTATGGTGATGACACTTATCTAGAATATTGGATTGTAGAATCACAAACAGACCATTTAAAGCTGAAACGAAACAAATAATGAACACATAAGAAACCCCAATGAAGATAGAGATACAGAATGACTTCTATGTTCATTAAAACACCATTTACAACAGAAAGGATAAGAAATAACAAAGACAACTTGATAATGGTATGATGACGATATATCAATTTTAAGTTGCCAACTCAGATTCTTGGCTTTAAGTTAACCTAACACATTTAGTATCATGAAATATTCCTAATAGTGATATCATTCCCCATCTCAGTACCAACTAAAATGTTCTTACAGAATCAGGCTTAAGAGCAGCTGAGATGACTCCACTTAAGAAATCTACAATCTCACAGGAAAACATCTCTTCTTACTGCGAAAAATGAAACCCATGTAAAAGACACACCTACTCCCTACTCTTCAAATCAACCTAGCTACCAGATCATAACATAAGGGTTATTCCAAGGGAGAAACACTGAGATACTAAGTCAAATCTTAGTCAAAATTGGAAGTGGCATGAAAATGTAGAAATTCAGCCACTGCAGGTTTTTTCACCCTATTTTTGGACTTTTTTTTATCATTGTCAATACTGATTCCTTCTTCTCACGATTTTGCTTTCCTAACTGGGTTTTAGCCCTATGGCTGTATGCTATACAAAAACAGTGATTGCATGAACTGAGAGTGAACTTGATATCATTTTCCTTGCCAGAGATAAAAGTTGTCATCGAAGCAAATACAATGTAAATAAAGACTTTTTGGCGAATCCTTGCTAGAACTTTGCCCACTTTTACTACCCTAACCAAGCGATTTGCATACAAGTGTGACCATCTGTGCCGGGTAATGGTGAATGGGGTATCATATGGGGTGCTAGGTGTGTGCGGAACCCTTCTGTGACCTAGATTTGACTGAGCAGGTGTTAGGTGATGTATCAATGGGCGCCCTAGCCATGTGGAATAAACCATGCTCTCTAACATGGCAGGCTGAGACTTCCAGAAATAACATCAACACCAGACTGTGACTCTCTGTGATTCTCTGCAGGGGAGGGAGGGGGTGGGGGATGGGGGGTCAATTTGTCATAACATCAGACCTAAGGATTCAACATTATTAACCTAAAGGTCTACCTTTCCTGTAACCCCTACTTACTGTATAACTGGTATTTTCGCAAGCATTTAATTTTCGCTATTTTCTCGCTCCCCATGAGAGAGCCAAAATGACATCCTTCAAAAAAATATCCTGCTTTGTATCTATGTAGCTTGAGTGCTTGAATGCAAAGATTTAACGCAGCACAAATACCTTTCAACCGAGCTGTAGAACGAAATTTTTAGCACTCCAAAATAAAGCTGTGTACAGGATATGCTACAATAGGTCTCAATATTAACCCACCATAATATTGGTGATATCTCTCTAATATAAAGCAATTTTCAGAAAATATTTGGAGCAAATTGGATAAAACACCAACTGACAACTCTCCTTCAAAAATGTTGCGAATTTATGATTAATTTTGAAGTTACATGTACTTTGAAAAATACCAAAGGTCCAGACAACATTAGTCAAGGAGATCCCCAGCCATGAATGGGTTAGCAAAATGTATAGCTGGCCAAAGGGGCAAGTCAGCAATAACTATACATGATTTCCTTCACCCTTATGCTGCTGGTGGCTAATTTTACCAATACAAAATAATGCAAAAAAACTTGAAAATTACTGAAAACCAGGCAAATGGGTACTCATCTGAGAGTACTCGGAGGGAGCTATCTAATGAATACCAACATGACAGGGTTTAGATGATTTTCAAAAATCTTTGCATTCTTGTGCTTTGGACAAAAGTAGCCTCAGCATTGGAAGGGTTAATATTCAATTCTTACCAGCCCTACAAAAAAGCTGAGCAAAAACATTCCCTGATATGAAGCCATTACACAATCACTTGTAGTATGCTACAATGTGTCTATAACTTTAGGGTTCAAAATAACCTTTGTGTTCAACACTAACATAAAGGTCTACATGCCTTGTTAGGCACATGACCTTCATGTACATAACAGAGTAGAACACTAAGAATGAAACTCTCAATGGGCAGGAAAAAAATCAAACATTAAACATATATAAGATATCATAAAAGTTAACGACCACAAAATAAACAACTGTGAATCCGATATAACATTATAAGGAAACCACTTGGAAGAGGACACCAAAATAAGATGTAAGCTATGAATATACATTTCAAAGAAAGTTATAATTGCACAGTTGTTATTGCTGACAAAATTCATCAGAACTGCCCTTATAATATATATGTATATATATATATATATATATATATATATATATATATATATATATATATATATATATATATATATATATATATATATATATATATATATATATATATATATATATATATATGTGCATATTTCTAGAATGGAAAATTTCCATTGAAAACTTTGATTTCTAAGCAACATTCCTGATAACTAATGTGAATAAACTAAGCCTGCAAGATGTCCTATGTAACATATTTCATACATGTTTTCATGCATATCTTTCTCATTTCAACTTAAATATTGAAACTTCCATTAACATAAACGTCCTTGCATACTTCTACATTAATGCTATAGACTACAGTACTACCTAATAAAGATTCAGGAACCAGCAACCTAGACTTACTAATAGTAACTCATACAAATTCAAAATTTCAAAAACATGTTAGAAAAGGACATATTTGCCACAGAAATAATTGTACCACAACGAAGAAATGATAACCATGAAAAAATCTACCTAATAAAGATTCATCAATCAGCAATCTAGACTTACTAATAGTAACTCTAAGTCAAAATATCAAAAAATGTATTGAAAAGGACATGTTTGTCACATAAATACTTGTACCACAACAAAGAAATGATAACCATGAAAAGTACTACCTATTTAAGATTCATCAATTACCAAACTAGACTTACTATAAGTAGTAACTCTTACAAATTCAAAATTCCAATAATATACTGAAAAGGACATATTTGTCACAGAAATAATTGCACCACAACAAAGAAATGATACCATGAAAAGCGTTGGAGAAAACCATAGACCTACAACTGGCACTGAGGACAGACAGAGTAAGAAAACTTAGAAATAACAAAGTCACAATCACAAACGAGACCATAAACGGGATGATGATAAAATACACAAGCCAGGCAAGGTAGGAAGCTATGCCAGTAGTTCGGCGAACTACCACCAGGGGGTGGGGTGTTTGGCAAGCAGAATAGGCAAGCTTACTTTTGTGTGCTTGTGACTGCCGTAAAAGCATATCAAACCCAGTCGGACTGGACTCACGGGTGCCGCCAACCGTGCCGAATGTGGGCGAGAGGGCGCTTAAGCTTCCGGCAAAATAGTCCGTAGTAGCGCCGCTGCAGGTAGTAGTACTGCCCGCTAGTCTACGAGCATGCTCAGACGCAGCACGCCACCAGTCAGCGCCACCTATAGGAGGATTTTAGCAACATCATCATCATCATGAGAGCGAGAGAAATCAGTGAATATTTTTCATCATCGTCAAAAGCTATCAATTAGGAATACTATTATTGTAACTTGAAAACACCTATCACGACACTAAGAGGTGAGTAAAAATAGGAATTGGATGGCATGGATGTCAGAGGAAAAAAGGGTGGATATAGACACTAGTTCTAGGGTCAGATTCAGAAGCCGTAACTTCACTAATAGCGCAGGTAAATCCATCATCGCCAGAAAAAGACAGCCTAAATAACTTTGCATTAGACTGAGAGTAAGGATAATTGAAGATATGGCAAGGTACAAGGTACAGGGAGGGTCATTTATATATGGTAAAAGGAGGAAAGGGGGGGGGGGGGTTACAGCGGCTTTAACCAATTAAAGCAATTGCATATCAAGTAAGGGGCAGAAAAGAATTACATGGGAGGTGTCAATTCATTTTTAGATTTTTATTTATAAGTGGTAATAGGGGAGGAGAGAGGGCGTTACTGAGGCCTAGGTTAAAAGCAATTGCATTTCTAGTCGGGTACTGAAAAGTATTAGATGGGAAGGGTCAACTTACTTTTATCTTTTCATTTACTAATTTGCTTTAGGATTTAAGAATACTAAGCTCCTGACATTGCATGCTAGTACATGAACTATGATGATGCTAGTACATGAACTTATTTTATTAAGTTTTATTAGGATTTACAAAATACTTCTTCATTCGCACTTCAATTGTTCACCAGGAAAATGTCAATAAACCTATGCAAGATTAAGAAAGTGCTATGTCAGCAGTTCGGAAGCATTTTAAAATTCCAGCTAACCAATTAGAAATCCCCAAAACTAGCAGGGACCCTCATGGCATGATAAAGGTGGATGAACACTTCTTGCGAACCCTAAGACCCCTCTTTAACCCTCTAATCAAATGAAGCAAACCAACTTTTCTGTGACTGGGGTTTTGTTCTGAAGGAGGAGGTTCATTTTGACAGTGGGATAGGTTTTAAGCAAAACTGGAGCATAGTGACAATTCATGGCAAGAAAATCAGCATTTTGAATTATAAAGGGGTTTTTTGAACCCCTTTTTACTGTATAATGCCCGCAGTGCTGCATAAAGGTAAGCGCAGCTCATGACACAGGCCTGGCAGAATTTACCAGTGGCGCCATCTATTGGGTATTAGATGAAGTACAAGAGACACCAGGAATAGGAAGTACTCCCACAGATATAGGACCTACATTATAAAGCTGTATAAACTACTTCTGCTTAGTCCATCAGGACTAGGAATGAATGATATTGGAGTCCCAGAAGAAGTCCATGTGTCCAAATATTACACATTAATACTGATTTGTATTGTTCCCTTGCAAAGCCTGTGATTGAAATAATGGTATCATTTTGCCGGGTGCAGAAGACCTTCAGGCACAAATCCAACCCTAACACTAAGCAACTACCTGTCATTCACTACTTTTGTTATCTTAGTGTTATCTTTTGAGTTTTATGTCATTATAATGGTTTTAATGCTGCTATCTTTTGAGACCTATGAGAACTAACCTTACTTTTTATTCACCAATGGGCACTGTCCAGATTTCTTTGCCTGGCAATGCAAACCTTACACTTTTTCTTTGACTTCCATATATTATATCATCTACTTATAAAACAAATATCATCCTATTTATTCTGATTGTAACAACTAGCTAGGTACATGCCGAACTGGATATAATTGTAGTACTCATGCCAAAACATGATATCCTGACTAGAAACCAGAAAATATTTACATAAAAAGGCAACACAAATAAACTTGCATTTCATAAACCATTACTACCCTTGAAGTGAGAGTGGTTTGGCAAGATTTAAAGTTGATTTTCAAATATAACATAGACATATAAATATACGAGATGGGGTTATGATAAAAGTTAACTACCATTCATTTATTCAAAATGTGTTTGTTTGCCTATGTACAGTGTATAGGTGTTACTATCTCTTCCCACAAGGGTTATACATGTACTTAATTGATAAAAAATGAGTTGTTTTCAAAGAATCTATAAAGTACTTAGGTCAGAAAGCAATTTACCAAATTGTATGAGAAATCACAATACCAGAGGAGTAGAGGTATGTGTATGTTTGGGTTATTAGCTATCCAATGAAATTTGAGATCTGAGGTTAGGTCTAAAAAGATGTTCGTTTCCTGAAATGGTTTGTAAAAAAATGTAGGGATTTAGGAAAAAAATCGTATTATCTTTTTTTCTTCAAAAATTGTATGTTTCATGCTTATTTTATGTTGATTGTGCAGAAAACACTGTAGGGTAAGTTTTTTTTTGTAAAAAGGTAACAGTGGGTTACAGGAAACAAAACACATTTTCAGGCCTTATGAGGTGTGGTCAAATGAAGGGATTCACTAGACAACATATCAAGACAGGAAAGGAGAAGGGACACAGAGAACCTCATGAAAAGAGGTTGAGGATGAACAAAGAATGAGTGAAAATATTCCCTTCCAAGGCTACTTTTGTCCAGAACGCAAGGACGCAAAGACCTGTCATGTTGGTATTCATTGGAAAGCTCTCGCTGAGTACTCTCAGATGAGTTCACATTTGTCATTTTTTTCTGACATTTTATACAGGTTTTTGCATCATTTTGTATTGGCCAAATTAGCCACCAGCAGCATAAGGGTTATAAGCTGTTTGAAATGCATCTGTATATGTCTTTAAGATGATAGCCTAGTTGTACTAATCCAAGATATTGGCATTTGTAGCTTTCCATATTTCTGAGATTTTCATTTAGAAAATATCTATTCAGTTAGTAAGCAATGGAAATAAGATATTGTGACAACCAAAAACATACAAAAGTGGTGGAAATTCCCTTATATCATATACTTTAGAGCAATTAAGAAAATTACTATATAAGCTATCTGAATGAATATTTTTTCCAACAAGAAGCCGCAACAGAGAGATGAGTTTAACTCATTCATGCCAATAGCAGGCAAACCCAACTGACTATTTTGGTGATATTTCTCTAACAAAAGCAATATCTAGATAAAATTTTAAGGAGACTTGTTCATCAAAAAATGCTCTAATACTCTCCTCCAAATAGTTTGCAAATTAATGCTTCATCTTGAACTTATATTCAAAAATATGACAGGTCCAGACGACACTTGTCAAGCTATTCATAAACATATATCTTTTATGACATTCTACGATGTTTACAACCTAAAATCAAGAAACTTGGTTTATTTGTGAGTCTCAGAGTTTTTCTGGCAAAAATAGAGACAACAGGCAGTTTGACTTTAACTATTTTAACAGCTTCATATCTAAGCAGGGTTTAAATGAACCCCCCCCCCCCCCCCCCCCCCGCCCACCCCCCTGCATATGCACTTCTGCAAGTCATGGTAGATTACTTATACTCATTTGGTACCACATGGCATGGCACCATAGTCTTTTTCATTCACGATTAGACCAAGCAATTTTATTCGACTTATCCAGACAAATTGTCAATAATGTTATTAAGAGGGTAAAATTCAATAAGCATATTTCTAAGAACTATTAAATAGTGATCTATTAAAGAAATTAATGGTGTAAACTTATTTTTTAAAATTTCATGTTTTTTCTTAAGTGTTAGCTTGAATAAATAAAGCTGTACATAACAATATAGACCTTTAGATAGCAATCATTGGAAAACTAACAGGTTACACCCTTTTCTCTATAAAACTACCCCAATATTCATACATTAATTATCTTGTAGTGATGGGGATGGGTGGAATTTCAACTCCTACTTCTATGGATCATGCAGTGAAGACATTTGTGAGCAGTGTCTTAGCCAGGATTTAGAAACTGGGTGCCTAAAATTGGCAGTTGTAAAATTTTTGGACATCCAAATTTTTAAGGGGGATCACAATATACTCATATTTCAACCATAAACATGTATAAATGCATCAAAATAAGGCATGACATCAATAAACAATGCCATGGGAATTATAAGGAGATGAAAAAATTCAATTATAAGTTTGAGATTGGGATTTTTAGAAATTCCACACAAAAACTTTTGGGTGTCCTGAGGGGTTCTTTTTAAGGGTTTTGGTGTCCAAGAAGGCACCCAGACGCCCTGCTGGCTAAGACCATGTTTGTGAGCAAAGGATGCATATCTTAATCTATTCATCCCTAAAGAGCACATGAAACATGCTTTGTACACAGGAGTTCCGATATAGAACCTTAGCAGTTTCGATACAAGTGTGATAAAAATCAAAATCTTATATACTTAGTTAAGTGGAAAATACCAGCTTTCATTCAATTTTTCATAAAAAGCTCAACTTTCAGAAGTATATGCATTTAAGCATGTTATAATCATGGTGCTTGAAAATGATGTTTTCTGAAAGCCCTGATAATTCTTTTTTAGGTTTTTCTGATGTGAGATTTTCAAGAACTTTTACCAATGATTCCCAGACCCTTGCTATGGCCCCAATCTGCAGTTAAAAATTAAAATATGGGGCAAAAAGAGTACATCAGGCCTAAAAATATATACTGTTTGTTTCCTGTAATACCCCAAGAAAAATTAGGGTAGGTAGGTAGGAAAATGTTTTAATTTTAAGAAATATTTTTTGGTGATAAACGGCAGGCACACAGTTGAGCAGTTTTGCATTGGGTGTACTGTGTTTTTCATTCAAAATGTCATTGTTCTACAGGAAACAAACAATTATTATTTTAGGCCTAAAGTGCTGTAGAAAGCATATATCATTCAAAATGTCATTGTTCTACAGGAAACAAACAATTATTATTTTAGGCCTAAAGTGCTGTAGAAAGCATATATATATATATATATATATATATATATATATATATATATATATATATATATATATATATATATATATATATATATATATATATATATATATATATATATGGACTGTTTGCCCCTGACAATTGTCAATTTGAAGAAAATGCACTTTATATTACAGGTGGCTATTACGGTGGGGTGCTGACTACCTAGCGAGGTGCTATTGTTTAATTTCCTCCCCATGATGTCCCTCTACTCACCTGTAGTTCCTAGCCCCGCCAGAGGGGAGCGCAGTGGGTCGGGTAGTAGGCCCAGTCCACCAAAAGGTGGCGCCAGTGGGAATGCTGGGTGTCGGCCGAGCATGGAGAAGGCGCTCGGGATGTGCGCCAGGTGGCCATACGGTGAGGCGGTGGACACGGCCGTGGAAGATAGCGGGGAGTGACCTGAGAATACAGGAAAATGACATTGTGTTTATACAGAGAATAAAAAACGAGAATTACAAAGATGATGATGATAATAATGATGATGGTGATGACGATGATGACATGAGTAATTAAAGTACCGCAATTTATAATGATACTGCTGCTAGCACTAATTCTGCTGCTACTGCTACCACTGTTGCTACTGCTGCTGCTATTACTACTACTACCTACAACTACGTTTACTTCTATTACTACAAACACTACTACTACCACTACTACTGCTGCTTCTACTACTACAACTGCTACTATTTCTACTTCTACTACTACATCTACTACTTTAACTATCACTACTACTAAATATATTACTTCCACTACTACTACTACTACTACTACTACTACTACTACTACTACTACTACTACTACTACTACTACTAAGTACTACTACTACTACTGCTGCTGCTGCTGCTGCTGCTGCTACTACTGCTACTGCAACTACTACTACTACTACTACTACAACAAATACAGTACATCAATATTCATCATAGGAAATTCTGTATCACCTTTTTCACCAGAAAAGTTTTATTTTAACGAAAACACTATTGAAACTCTGCTGGCAATTGTATTCAAAGAAGAGTTATCAGAACAATTCTACAGAGAGACCAGTTTTAAGCTATTTTATCTGATTGCTCTAGGCAAGAAGACAGATCTGTCTGTGGCTGACTGACATTTTCTGTGTGCACGAAAAGCCTGGCTATCCTCAACCTCTCAAACTTTTGCCCCCTGCGCCCTGACCCCTGGTGCCAAGTTTCCCACTCACACATGCTCCCATTGTCCAGGCTACGGAGCCATGATGACAAAGGGCCCCCTTTTTCCAAAGGGTTGCCATCCTTCGCGTCATCTTTTGACCAATTCTCACAGATGTTTCAAATAGCTCTGAACCACACACTTCTTAACGCTTCGAATACAGCAGCTACTTTCGTCCAAAGACAAGGATGCAAAGATTTTTATAAACCATCTAAACCTTGTCATGTTTGTATTCATTCGACAGCCTTCCGTGAGCACTCTCAGATGAGTACCAATATGCCAGGGTTTCATAAAATTTTAGGTTTTTTACGTCATTTTATATTGGCCGAACTAGCCACCAGCAGCATAAGGGTTAAGAGAGCAAGAAAAGATGAAGTATTTTTTACCACACTATGCCAGTGCAGAAACAGATTTGGTCTTGGCAAAGATTTTTATAATGCCTGTCCAAAACAGTGGTACTTATGCCGCTAGTGGCTAATTTGGTGAATAAAAATGGCTGCAAAAAAGCTGGAAAATGACTGAAACCCTGGCAAATGGGTACTCATCTGATAGTACTCATCAAGAACTTTCCTAATGTATACCTGCATGGCAGTGTTTAAAAAGTTTTCAAAATTTTCTGCATTTGTGTGCCTTTGACCAAAGTAGCCTCAGCATCGAAAGGGCTTATGGGTTAAATGAAGGTCCTCATCTTCAATTATTTCTATGTATCTGTGGAAATGCAGGGACTAAGCGAGTAAGGGTATCTGGGGATGATTTGATCACCCAGATTTCTATAAATAAACTTATTTCAAATTTCACTCATTACAAAATGATTGTGAAATATGCCCAACCACCTGTTCCACAGCAGCACCTAACATTGTTAACCCACTCATACCCCTGGCTGCCAAAAAAAGGCCTGTCTACTTTGGGAATATCTTTCTAATAAAAGCATATTTTCGAAAATAAATGATTGAGAAATGTTGATCAGAACCCAACCAACAACTCTCCTTCAAATAGTTTATGAATTCTTGCTTTATTCGTTAATTATTTTCAAAAGTATTGAAGGTCCTGATGATATTTCTCAGGATGAGCTTGTCAAGCATGCAAGGTTTGGAACTAGGTGTCTTAAATGAAAAATTACAAAATCTTTTCAAAGGAGACAGCACAGGGACCGACGTTAACTTTTGAAGGCACTTGCCCATTCGGGCAGAGCGACCCCAAGTTTTGCTTGTCCGAAAAAAAAATTCAACTTGCCCCCCAAAATGTTATTTTGCACTTTGCTCATTATTAACACCGTGACATTCTATTTTGGATGCCTCTTTAGCATTTTTATGAGAATAAACTCTATAGAGGCATACAATTTAGAATGACAATCTCACTGTTAATTAAGGGCATTGTTTTGCCGAAATAACGACGATAATTTCGGTCTAACTTTTTGTATGGGGTATTAAAGTGGGAATATTGACTTGCCTTTTCGGGCTTTTAGAGTAGGCTTTGAACTTGCCCGAAACTGTCGAACTTGCCCCGGGCAATAGGGCAAGCCTTAGAGTCGGACCCTGCAGCAAAATATTCAGGATACCACCATGAATATTTTAACTTCTTAATAATGTGTATCATTTCTTCATCTGACATGGGAATGCGTCTTACGAATTACACGCCTGAGATTGACATATTTAGCAATTCCTCATGAAAACATGTGTGTGTCCTGTTGTGTTTTTCGAGCATCCATGTGCCAGAATGACTCACTGAGACATTGCTGGCTAAGGTTATGTTGTCAGTGTTTCTTATGAACTGAACAAACATTGCACATGTAAACACCACTATCAGATTTCCTTCAAATAAAGAAACACAGACAAGCGCCTCGCTTTCTTTGAATAGCTAGCTATGCTTAGATATTGAACCTACACAAAATTGTACTTCAAAAAGAAACTTATTCTTAGCAGTTCACAATTGAATAAGTTTAAGACCTCTCCCAAAAAGAGAACACACATTCAATATTCATGTCCAGCTTCTTCACCCATTCGTGCCAGTAGCAACCAAAACCGCCTGTCTATTTTGATGATATCTCTCCAAAGAAAACAATATTTTGAAAATATTTGAAGGAGAATTGTTTATAAGAACTATATCTATAACTCTCCTTTAAATAGTTAGTAAATGTATGCTTAACTCAAAAGATATCTTTAAAAGCATAGCAGGTCCAGACAACACTGGTCTGGGATTTTTCTAAGCAGAAATGGGTCAAGAATAGCCTGCTTACACAATCAATACCGAAATGTATCGATTTATAACAAGAAATTATACTATTCATGATTCATCCATGTATTTCAACTAGGCTAGAAGGTATGTGTTCTAACCAGGTAACAATGGCACCTAACATCACCCAAACTTAACACCTTTCAATACAATCTTGAAGACTTTGCTACTGATGAAAACCTAAATAGTACTAGAGGATCTTAAAGAAATGGCATTCAGATGTGATCATATTTCAGCCCATATCGTAAATAAAGCAAATATGTCCCGTGGACCTACCTAACGCTACCGGTTGCTCCGAGTCCTTCATGTTTCTGTGGGCACACCAAGCTACAGTATGCAAAGCTCAGAAAGAGGTTTCAAATCTTCCCTGCGTTTATTGTTGAAGAACATCTGCCCAGCTTTTGACAAGTTCACATTGCTGTAATTCAGTCGGGTATTTATAGCGCAGCCAAGCTTGGCGTTTGTGCACACATCTACCAGCCCCTATACAATAGCCCTCGCTCCCCCAGCCCGCGCTAGACAAAGGATCTCCTCGTTATAGCTGGCGATAATGTCCCAACACACAAGATAAGTGAAAGGAGCCAATGGATCGCCTTGAGAAACCTGGCCAAATCACCTTGTTACCCTGTAACAGTTGGGAGACAAAGGAAACTGGACAAGTATGATGGAGCTGATTTGTTTCCCCTAGAATAATCAGTCTGGAGATATATAAAATCAATGTAGAATTTACGCCACTACTGTGACTAACTGAATTTTATCAATGTTCATTACAGTATTTTTATCAATAGTTATCAATTCATAAATCTGTATGTTCTGTAGGTTGTGAATTAGTTATTTATTGAGATAGAGAGAGAGGAAAGAGTGAGTGAGTGAGAGAGAGAGAGAGAGAGAGAGAGAGAGAGAGAGAGAGAGAGAGAGAGAGAGAGAGAGAGAGAGAGAGAGAGAGAGAGAGAGAGAGAGAGAGAGAGAGAGAGAGAGAGAGAGAGAGAGAGAGATAAGCAGAGAGAGAGTGAGAGAGAGAGATAGAGAGATAGAGAGAGATAGAGAGAGAGAGAGAGAGAGAGAGAGAGAGAGAGAGAGAGAGAGAGAGAGAGAGAGAGAGAGAGAGAGAGAGAGAGAGAGAGAGAGAGAGAAATGGTAGAGAGAGCGATAGAGGAAAGGAGGGAGGTGGAGAAAGGGAGGGAGAGAGGGGAAGAGAGAGAGAATAGAGTGGGAATGAGGAAGGAAGAGGGACAAAGTCATAAGCGGAAATGAAAGAAAGACCGCGACGGATAGAGTGAGTGAGACAGAGAATCAAGAAGGAAGTATAGCATGAACCATATGCTCAGTTGTAAGCAATGAGTAAGTTTCCACACTTCTGGGTCTTTGTGCAGGCCTGTGATGGACCAATAGAATGATTGCACATGAATAGTTGACGCCCTGGGGGCAGGTCGCAAGCAGCGCCCGTCACAACCACTGCTGCCACATTAACCTCTATACAAAATCTTCTTAGCGAGATGAGTCTAGAAAGCCAGCTTCAAGTGGCAGGCTTGTCGCACCTGGCGAAACACAGGGACAACAATACAATACCTCACAGACCCAACACTACTAGGAAAAAACAGCAATTCAGTGCCGCATAATACCTGATACTCTCAGGTACTTGGTAATTAATCTACACACAAGCATCCACACACATACGCATATCACACACAAAACACACACAAAGCGTAGCATAAGCAAAAACTATGGAGAGAATAGCTTCAGTGGCGTCTGGGCATCATTTGGACACGCAAACCCTAATAAATCACCCCTCTGGACACCCCAATTTTTTTGTGAAGAATTTATCAAAATGTCACGTTTAATCATATCATTGAATTTCTTCCACCTCTGTATAAACACTCATGACATTGTTTATGGACACTATGCTTTATTTCATTAATTGATAATGGTTGTTATATAAATCCGAGTGTATTGTGGTCTCCCTTGAAAAACAAGACACCCAAAGATTTTTGTTGCAATTGCTTATGTTGGACAGCCACTTTCTAAATCCTGGCTAAGACACTGCTTCAGTGTTTGTCAGGACAGAACTGTAGGTTGCCAGTCTTGCGCCTTCACATTAAACTGTCTTTACTGGAGCCAGTGCCAGCTGCGCCTGACTCCTAAAACTCTCGGCTCGGCCGATCCGTCACATCACCTCCTCATTCTCATGCACACGCCGCCCGCCACTTCTGGGAGGAAAGAGCAGCTAAAAGCATCCAATGAGAACTGAGGGCAGGATTTACTGCGGCTAATACCTGATCTAGCATCACGCTGGCTGGGGAGTGCGCTTCTGGATAGACAAGTTACTTGGCTGTGAAATAATAATAATCTACTCCAAGATTTGTTTCTATCTGATGCTCCATACTGATTTGTGTGGCTCATAGTAGTTCCCCATATTCTCCATAGATGGCAGCAAGGGGTGGTTACCGTTCAGGTTGCAGAAAAAAAAGATGCCTCACACTTATTCAACCAATGGTGTTAATCTATAACGTTTACTCTCCATGAGAAATTTCACATTTTTCTTTGAAATCAAGAATTTTGAATGTTTGAATTGTTTGTTACAGAACAAATACTGATAAGTCAATAACTATTTATAATGACACAAGCTTCACAATATTTAAAAAAAAAATCTTTTCTTGAAAACTATAAATCTGACAATATGAAATACAGCTAAAAATACCATGAATTTCCAGGAAAAGTGCACTGAGTGTATATCTACATCTATGTGCGTGTGTGCGAGAATTTCAAGGATAAGTACTCTGAGTGTGTATCTATATCTATGTGTGTATGTGCATGTGTGCATGCGTACATGAGTGTGTGTGTGTGCATGTGTGTGCACATGCTTGTGTGTGTGTGTGTGTGTGTGTGTGTCTGTGTGTGTCTGTCTGTGTGTCAGGATTAAGTAGAAAATCTCAGCATCATTTGGTAAGGGTTAAACCAGGCGTATCACTCATGTTCATTAGGACTCCAGCAGTTATCCCGGTCGCTAGCCAGCGATTGCTTTCGTTATGACATATCCTGTCTATCAACGTCACACGACTGATGTAGCCAAGTCTTCTGGGGAATTAATCCAAATCAAACAGGCGTTAGGCGAGTCACTCTATCCAGCCCTCAGTCAACGACACTACGCCGGGAAATTAAATGCAATCGCTAGAAGCGATGCTATGACAAACCAATTATAGTTGACAATATTCGTTTAATAGTATATATTTCTTTTTTTTCATCGCTCCTGATAACAAACTAATGAATAATATATATATATATATATATATATATATATATATATATATATATATATATATATATATATATATATATATATATATATTCGAGATGATCTATTTGAATTTTCTCATTCATTCCAGCTTATCAATGTTTCATATTATGGCTATACGCGACCAATAAGTGTTCACCTATATATCAAAATTTAACTTCACATAGCTTAACTAGTATACATAGTATCTGATATTGAATGATCTATTTGATTTTTCTTCATGCTTTCCTGGTTATCCATATGTCCATATATGCAGCGAGTCATTAGGATCATCTACTCTCAGCTGAATCAATTTTGCATTGTATTTACACAAAACAGGCGGTGAAGTCACAGTTTATTTTCTTTCTTTCTCCATTTCTTTTCTATCTTCTCCCCTGCCGCATGAATGAAAGGGTGAAAAAAACGCAAACCAGCCAGCCCTCAGGCCCACATGAATCATGATTGCTTCGTATACAATAAAAGTGAAATTGTATCCGATTGGAATGACATTTCGCCATATTGATTTCTCCCTGAGGTTCCCAATTCATATGTAAACCACTTTAAGTGATCGGACAGATCTGAGCATATTTTGCTGATACCTGTAACCCTGTCATGCCTGTGGAGCCCTAAGGCCTAAAAAAAGAAATTGTTTGTTTCCTGTAACGGTCCGGGAAAAAATAGGGTAGGTAGGTCGGTAAAAAAAAAATTCTTTTGAATATTTTTTTGGTCAAAAATATGTGTTTTATGCATGTTTTACGTTGATTGGGAGTTGGGAAGGCGGAAAAAAAGTTAAGGGTAGGGATTTTTTTTGAATACAAACTTGTTAGGGTAGGGTTACAGGAAACAAACAACTTCTTTTTTTAGGCCTGATACAAACCATCCAGATCATCTTAGTGATATCTAAGCCATCAGGGCATTTAATGAGAAAACATCTAGAGAAATGTTGATCATAACAGAACCAAGTCCACAACGGTCCTCTACAACTCTTGTCTATTTAGTTCAGCAATTTGCCACCAGGTGACAAGAAGAGTTCTTGCTAGGGACAAGTACTTGTATTCTTCAGACAGAGGATCAAATCTGAGTTTCACAGTGAAAATCAAATCCTGTATTTGACTGTGTTACCCTCGTGAAATAAAAATTATTATTATTATTATTATTATCATTATTATCATTATTATTATTAATATTATTATTATTATTATTATTGACAATAATACTTCACTAATCAGAAAACAACTGTGAATTATCAGGAACATTCCAATTGATCCTTTTGTACACTGTAGTTCCTTTTCCATAAGACAATCATCAGTCAGATGTTTCTGAAATATTGCCATCATGTTAGTAGGGACATTCCCCCATCATCAGATCTCAATAGCAGAAGCTATTGGTGAGATGTATGTTATTCATAACTTCCTCTTCGAGGCTGCTACTCTACCTCTGAGACCAGCTTTCTTTTACACATCAATTTTTCATGCCGATATTATACTTAGGGAAATGGATGACCTCTGTCTCATCTTCATGTAGATCAGAGGATTTTGTTGCAGCACCGTTTTCAAGTCGTAACACAAGCATGGTTAGAGCTCTCTCTCTGTGTTAATCCCTTCCAACACTGAGGCCTCTTTCATCCAAAACACAAGGACAAAAAGATTTTTGAATACAATCTAAACCCTGTTTTGTTGGTATTCATTTGATAGCTCGCGCTGAGTACTCTCGTATGAGTACCCATTTGCCAGGGTTTCAGTCATTTTCCAGTTTTTTTGCATCATTTTGTATTGGCCACACAAGCCACCAGCATCATAAGGTTTATGATGGGTAAACTGCTAAATGGAAGACCTTCATACAGAGAGGACCCAGCATTACTTAGAAAAAAAGGTGACACAACAAGGTATTCTTCAAAAACACAGGACTGACCTATGGACTTCCATACCCAGCAGTGTCAGCTCAGGGCTTCATTTGGACTGAGATTTTCACAAACCTCAGACAAAATCTGTGGGCCAGTTTAACAGCCCTTTTGGAATCTGTTTACAATTTAATTAATCAAAATGCGTAATTGGCAATTAAAGACTAACTAAAATCCAGTTGCACATCCACAGGTAAGAGCCAGATAAAAAGGATGACCTATAGAGAAAAAAGTTCTGTTTCGCTGATAATAGTCTCTAATCCTATGTCCAATCCGGTATCTTATTTTCATTATTTCTGCTACTGCAGGTAAGGGTATGGAGAGGGGTATATGGGTTTGATGACCTACCCCCCCCCCCCCCCCTCCCCCCCCCCCCCTTTTACGATATTCAAAATGTTGATAACTGTTTTTTGGGGTTTAGTAGGGCGGCTAAGGCAAAAATCATGCACTTTTTGTTAAAAGTGTGAAACTTGGCAGAAGCATACTTCCATGCATACTGATCAGTTCTGGGTATGGATCCATCACCTTGGACTTTGAAACCATCTATTTTGGCGGCATTTTAGCAAAAAACTAATATGAAAAGAGTGAAAAAAGTAATAACAGCTTGAATATATTTTCTGTTCTAAAGACAATAGGTCAGAATATTTAGGAAGTGTTTTGATAGCGAGATTAAGGCATAACTTTTGTTTCATCTTATCTTTATTCCATTAAAATCGCACCACAATTTCAGAATAATTGCAAGAACTTGAGGCAAACATTCATCAATCAAATTCTCTAAAGAGAGGACAATGTAGATGGCTGATTATTCCCAATGCTACAAGGCAGGCCTCAGATATTACAATCCAGCTGCAATATTCATGGAGATTTTATGAGTTTCTGTCATTAGTTACCATGGCTACGAGTGTGACTGACGGGCGAGTGGAGGCAGTGATCTCGGAACCTATACTCATTCACCAGCTGTCCTACACTACAGCAACCATGATGGGATCAGGGCAGCGGCAACTTACTAGACTAGCTCCTAGTCTAGTGGCAACTTACTAGACTAGCTCCTAGTCTAGTATCAACTTACTAGACTAGCTCCTAGTCTAGTGGCAACTTACTAGACTAGCTCCTAGTCTAGTGTCAACTTACTAGACTAGCTCCTAGCCTAGTGGCAACTTACTAGACTAGCTCCTAGTCTAGTGTCAACTTACTATCTAGACTAGCTCCTACTAGTCTAATGTCAACTTACTATCTAGACTAGCTCCTAGCCTAGTGTCAACTTACTATCTAGACTAGCTCCTAGTCTAGTGTCAACTTACTAGCCTAGCTCCTAGTCTAGTGTCAACTTACTAGACTAGCTCCTAGCCTAGTGTCAACTTACTATCTAGACTAGCTCCTAGTCTAGTGTCAACTTACTAGACTAGCTCCTACTAGTCTAGTGTCAACTTACTATCTAGACTAGCTCCTAGCCTAGTGTCAACTTACTATCTAGACTAGCTCCTAGCCTAGTGCCAACTTACTAGACTAGCTCCTAGTCTAGTGTCAACTTACTATCTAGACTAGCTCCTAGTCTAGTGTCAACTTACTATCTAGACTAGCTCCTAGCCTAGTGTCAACTTACTATCTAGACTAGCTCCTAGCCTAGTGTCAACTTACTAGACTAGCTCCTAGTCTAGCATCAACTTATTAGACTAGCTCCTAGTCAATGCAATAAATACTACTACTTTTCTCTGATCTTATCTTTATCTTCACCCTTGTGCTGCTGGTGGTTAATTTGGCCACTAGAAAATGATGCAAAAACCCTAAAATGACTGAAACCCTGGAACATGGGTACTCATCTGAGAGTACTCCGCTAGACCCATCCAATGAATACCAACATGACAGGGTTTATTTTCCAAAGACCTTTGCATCCTTGTGCTTTGGACGAAAGTAGTCTCAACATTGAAAGGGTTAACTTCAAGGCTTCATGCCCTACACAGAAATCTGGTTAGGTTTAGGGCCTTAGCTAACTAGACTATCTCCTAGAGTCAAAGTAACAAATAAACCTGCTTTTCTTCAAGTTCTGATCTCCATGCAAAAGCACAGTTGTGAAATATATGAAGGAGAAATGTTCAATAGATCACTACCAAAAACTCTCCTTCGAATATTATGAAAAATCACTTTAAATTTCAAAGTTACTGTCAGAAGTATTGTAGATGCAAACGATAATTTCTAGAGAAACTATTAAGGATAAGGCCTAAAAAAATTAATTGTTTGTTTCCTGTAAAAAAAATTTTTTGCATTATTTTTTTGGTCAAAAATCTGTGTTTTATGCATGTTTTACGTTGATTGGGAGTTAGATGGGCGATAAAAACTTTAGGGTAGGGATTTTTTTGAATAAAAACTTGTTAGGGTAGGGTTACAGGAGCCCTGCTGGGAGTTGGGAACAGCAGATTCCTCAATTAACAAATAGGAAAGTAGACAGAATTTTGGGACACCTATTTTTGAACCCATTAGCAACTTCAGTGCGCACCTGGTGTGACGATTTACAACATAACTCATCAAATTGAGTAAGGCCTAAAAAAAAAAAGTTTTTTGTTTCCTGTAGACCTACCTTAACAAGTTTTTATTCAAAAAAAATCCCTACCCTAAATTTTTGTCCGCCCTCCCAACTCCCAATAAATGTAAAACATGCATAAAACACCCATTTTTAACCAAAAAAGTAATCAAAAGAATTTTTTTTTACCGACCTACCTACCCTAATTTTCTTCAGACCGTTACAGGAAACAAACAGTTTCTTTTTTTAGGCCTAATGTTCAGAAACCATATAAACCAGGGTTATCAAAATGAAAAGTGCCAACAATTAATTTCCAGTGAAATAATTCTGAAAATTTTGATATGTTACGAAGATATTTCCATTCCTGTTTGATGACCTGTACACTTCAGATGAGGATGAGTTGAAGTGGACAAAAGCTTGACCACTTCACACAAAATACTTAATTCAAAATATTGCGTTTTTTCATCAAGACATTTTCTTGTTTTAATATTTATTGTTCAGCTCAGACCAGAATGGGTTGAAAATGAATGAAAGGGGCAAGAAGACTACATTCTCAACATAGTCTCAGCCAGCAGGGTCTCTGGGCATCTTTTGGAAACCTAAACCCTTTAAAAGCAGCAATCCAGACACCCAATTTCTTTGTGAGGAATTCCTTAAAATGTCAATCTCAAGCATATAATTGAATATTTTCATCTCCACATAATTCCTATGACATTTTATTTAAGGTTACTATTTTCGCCCTTAGCCTCCCACTATATGCTTTATTTTGATATATATATACATGTTTATGGTTATAATCTAAGTATGTTGTGGTCCCCCTTAAAAATTTGGATGCCCAAAATTTTATAATTGCCAATTTTGGGCACCCAGTTTCTAAATCTTGGCTGAGCCTGCTTCTTAAAATCATTATATACCAGCTATGTCCCGTCTTGGATGAAGCCCTTTTTCTGAGATACCTGATGAGTAATAGATACATAAAGCTGTGTTTTAAGTAGGAGTCTTTCATGAGCACTTGCCCAATGTCTTTTGTGGTAGGTAATGCTTCATGGATGGAACTCGGTTAATGGAATGTGATGTCTTGCTACTCTTGCACCTGTGAGCCGATTAATTCTGACACACACCTGTGAGCGAGCTCCCCGATTGCAGGTAGAATTAACCCACTCATCCCTAGAAATCTCCTTGTCATGTGTCATCTGGATATATATATATATATATATATATATATATATATATATATATATATATATATATATATATATATACATATATATATATATACATATATATATATATATATATATATATATATATATATATATATATATATATATATATATATATATATATATATATATATGTATATATATATATGTATATATATATATATGTATATATATATATATATGTATATATATATATATATATATATACATATATACATATATCCTCAGATTATTTCTCTGAGGAAAGTCACAACTTGAACAATTATCTTTAAGGTTTTTGATGCATTTTCTACTTCATATGTCTCCCTGGGGTCACTCTGTATGAAAATATTGAAGTATTTACCTATTCATGTTTGAAGAGCACCAAAAGGCATCCCAATTCTGGTGATAAGTTTCCCAGAAATAAGCTCTTATAAAGATATCTGAGGGAGAAATTCAGTCAATAACTCTCTCCATCAAATGATTACTAAGTTCCGCTTAATTGCCATGTAATTTCAAAAAGAACAAACATCCAGACAAGTCATTCATATTGCTCACCCCCCCCCCCCCCTCCACACACACACCTCAAAAAGTGTTAATTTTTCCAAATGATTATCAGTAGGTAAGAAAATTACAATCCAAGTCATTTTTCAAATGCAATCACTAATTTTCAACTCTTGAAAATGTTATGAAATTTCTCAGTTTCCCTTGTTTTTCTATGACAGGTCAAGTAACTCGAAGCACTTGGTTTTTTATGGCCTTATAAAGGTTGAAGCACTTACCTAGTATGTTGGCTGCGTCAAAGTAATTTCTGCCAGGACTCTGGGAAGAGGAATGCTCCCCGGGCTCCATGGCAACGGTGGCCTTAGCAACTGAAATGAAAGTAAACGAAACATTAGATAACTTGAAAAAGCTCTTGGATTACCATCAAGCAACACATAAATGTACAGTGAAATTCTCACCACGAACACTCCAGAGATGTGAACACCTCCAAATGTGTACAAAACATCATAATACCATGTCATTTTAAAGATATTGATGAAATAATGAGGATGTTTTGAAGTACATAAATAGGTTGTCCTAAGATCGACTGTGAGCAAAATAACATGATCCCAGTTCATTTTAAAGATTTTGATAAAATAATCAGCCAATCAGGATGTTTTGACGTGCTATTGGCATAAATAAGTTGACATAATCTAACCCCCAAGATTGATTGCCACTGACACCATGACTTATGATTCCAAGGAAATAGTCGCTGACTCACTTCACGTAAGCAGTATGAGATGCAAATAAAACCCTACCTAGAAGATTGCCATTTCTCATTAGGAATATGTGTGGTACACACAATGGTATTGTCTATACCTGTGGCACCTGTTAATTACCTCTCAGTAACAGGTGTACCTCCCATTGTCCACCTGTCCCTCCCAGGTGTCATCATCAACATCATCACCATCAACATCATCATCACTCACTATCATCACCATCCTCATCATCATCACTATCATCATCATCATCATCATCCTCATCATCACTCACTATCATCACCATCCTCACCATCATCACTATCATCATCATCATCACCATCATCACTCACTATCATCACCATCCTCATCATCATCACTATCATCATCATCATCATCATCATCATCACTCACTATCATCACCATCCTCACCATCATCACTATCATCATCATCATCATCATCACCATCATCATTATCATCACTCACTATCATCACCATCATCATCATCGTCACTATCATCATCATCATCATCACCATCATCATCATCATCACCATCATCATTATCATCACCATCATCATCAGTATCACCATCCTCATATCCACCATAATCATCATCATAATCACCATCCTCATCGATATCATCATCATCATCATCGTCCTCATCATCATCCTCACCATCACCATCGTCTTCGCCATCCTCATCATCATCACCGTCCTCATCCTCATCATTATCATCATCAACAGTAACATCCTCATGTGAATAATGACTAAGGTTAGATATATATTCAGGTATTACTTTAACCAAAAATAATCACTTTACCAGATTAAGATGTCTTTGATCTTAAGCTTTTGATGTCTGTAGTGGCCTACGTAGGCCATACTGTTATGGTGGTACTGGTAGCCTAGCTTACATGGACTTACTCCACCTACCTCTCCTTCAATTATTTTGTGAAATCATTTTCAGAGTTATAGGCATAATAATAGATCCTGATGAAAATTTCTAGAAGAACACATAAGCATTAATAGGTTAAGTAATGGCTTCATACAAATAGGTCTATTTAGCCCAGCCTAGGAAGCAAGACTATCTTAGCCTTCTTTGCCCTATCAATTATTTTCCACAGCATCTGAGTGCACTTGATGCCTAGGTTAGGTTACATCTGCCAGGTACTTGGCAGGTAGATAATCAATATTGATTTGTTCTACTAATCAAGCCCAGTGGCTGGGCTAGTGGATTATGTTAATCCTATCTCAGCATGAGGAATAGCAGGGGTCCAGCTAGCCACTAGTCCTACAGCCCAGGGATACAGAAAATAGTGTGGGACTATGATAATATTTGCTTTTATGTAGCCTGGCTGGCTATAAGAAAAGTGAAATAACGAAATCATGCTCAGAGGAGTATCAAGAATAAGATCATTTGATGAACACCATTTGACACATCAGTCAGGGTGCAACATAGGTTCCAAAACACTTGCCCTGCAGGCACTTGCACGTGCCCTGCCCCCTCTGTTAAACAAAGGTGAGTTACATTGCAAGTACTCTGCCCAAAACATTACTTGCTGAGCAGGGCAAGTAAGGACCATGTTCTGCTTGCCCGATTGTGTTTTTTTGCCAAATTCACTTGCAACTTGCGACGGGGCAAGTGGTTATGTTGCACGCTGTCAGTTGGCCTTTAAGTACATTGAAAAGATAGCTAACAACTTCAAATTTGTCTAAGGAAAAGAACTACAATGGGACTGCAGGATTTAGCAAAGCTAGGGCTATGAGATCTTGGTTGGGGCTATGGCGATAAGTAATTCCTTTCAATATACATATGTATTTTTCTTTTTATTAATATGATACTAAGGGAATTCCTGAAATGGCAAGAAATTAATATTTCAAAATGATTTAGTTTAAAATGATCATAGGAAGACAATACTATTCATTCATTACATTATCCAATGATACTCCAATACGAAATCTCAATTGCAATAAATTGATCATAGAAAGATGATAAAATATCTCATAGCATTGAGAATATGGTTGAGCCTACTACTACTACTACTACTTCTACTACTACTACTACCACTACTACTACTACTACTACTACTACTACTACTACTACATGTACTTCTACTTATCACGACTTCCAACCTAAAATGCCAAAGCATAAACTGATTATATAGAAAACTGACATGATTCTTTTATTTAGTGTGATCTCTACCCTGTGAGGCCTGGCCTGGCCAAAGAATTGCTTTTATTGACACTTCCTATAAATAGATGTCTCTGAAATGCAAAAGCTCTAAAGGATCAATTAAAGAAGGTAAAATAATTATTTTTGCAGCATGAGTGTAGTTGCAATAACTAACCTAAAATGCCTTCCACGATATTGATATTTGATTAAAGATATTAGGTTGATTCACGGTTAAACATTTTTTTTATGTTTTGCGTTTTATACCTTGACAAAAAGTCAGTGAAAAAGCGAAGATCTTTAAAAAGCTCAAGTAATTCTCTCTCTCTCTCTCTCTCTCTCTCTCTCTCTCTCTCTCTCTCTCTCTCTCTCTCTCTCTCTCTCTCTCTCTCTCTCTCTCTCTCTGCAGCTATCTTTTATAGTTAGTAAATCTCCGTTGAGTAAGATTGAGACGGTAGTCATAGTGATAATATAGGCTAATAAGATGCAGATCGCTTCTTTATGGCCCATTGTAAATCTGAGCAGCAGCAGCAGCAACAGAGATGGAATACAAGAACCTGATCTCCTTGCACAGCAAAAGGCATGCCCGCAAATGATATTAAAAAATCCATATTCTCCCGGATGTCCCACGAGGACATCTTGCCTCCTTCCCCGCTACTCCAGCCTCAGAAGATGAACCGTCTCAGTGACAGCGCCGCAATATTCTACCGCGCCAACGCAACAAGACGCTCCTGGTGCGGCCAAAAAACCATCTCCTTCATGCGTCAATGAAAAAGACAGAATCAATTCGGAACAAAATGGCTCTTCTCTCAAGTAATTGTGGTTTGGGTGATTTGGTCCTATCATGCAAGTGGGTACTGAAAAAAAGCTAATTTGATTTCTTCCCTGAAGTGTTATTCCTTAACAAAGTGCACTTGTAAGCTTGGTCTATATCTCAAGGTGGGAAAGAGTATCAAGCCACCCATCGATTTCAACTGTGAAACACATTTTGTATGATAACTACTGTAGAACATGAAATTAATCAGAGGTGCAAATTAACCGTGATTTTAGATTTTTCCGAGATGTTTTATTCCGAAATCCAATACTGAAGGTTAATATTCTAATGACAGGAATAATACATCCTACTTTCATTATACCGAACTTACCCCACTCGTAAAAGTTCGGCAGAATAAACCACTCCAATTAATTTCCTATTCTACAATAATCAATGGTTGCATGGATCAATTTGGTGTTTGTGTAAAGAACATGGTTAAGCTTTAAGGTGGTATTTGTAAAGCCACCTTGGATTAATTTCCTATTCTACAGTACTTAGATTGCATGTGTATTTGCTGCTAGGATAAAGTATTCATATCATTGAATGGACATTTCATCTCTTTACAATCATATTTATCTATTTCTGCTATATGTTTTTTTTTCGCAAAAGAAATGTTTAATCCTTAATGTAAGAATTATAAAAGGCACTTTTTTACTACAACTCTCCTTCAAATAGTGAATTCAAGGTTTATTCTGTTGTTATTTGCATCATAGATTCAGAAGACAGTTCTAAAGGAACTTTAAGCTGAACAGGTCCATGACCGAGCAGGATATGATATCCGATAAATTTCTGAATTCACTATTTAAAGAGACAAACGTTTCCCTGCCTCTATCTAGCTGTGCATATCTTCAGGGCTAGTATGTTTGCCCAAAAATACAGCTCTATTTGTTTCCCTTCATATCCTTCCAAACTCTTGGCAGAGCTCACACATGCACACAAAGGATTCAACTTCAAGGTAGTTCACTTCTTTAACACCAGATGGCAGCACCAGTAGCAGATTTCTTGGAAGCCATGGACAAGTCCCATATTTACAACTCTTTGAATCAACAGAGTGAGTCAGGGCAATGGGTTTAAATGGCCCTATATCAAAATTTTAATCTATAACCCATTAATGCTCACAGCAGCCAGAAGCAACCCAGTGACAAATTTGAAATCTTGCAGGCAGAAGGATTATTAGAAAGCTGGACACAGGAACCAGTCAAGTCCAAGTCTTAGGCAGGGTCTTAGCCAGGATTTGGAAACTGGGTGCCCAAAATTGGCAATTGTAAATTTTTTTAGGCGTCTTCATTTTTTCAAGGGAGACCACAATTTTTTTCAGTTTACAACCATAAACATGTATTTCCTTTATGATTTAAAGCATAATATCCATATACTAAGTCATGGAAATTATGTTGAGATGAGAAAAAAATCAATCACATGCTTGAAACTGACATTCTAAACAATTCATCAGAAAAGATTTTGAGTGTCCTGAAGGGGGATTTTTGAGGGTATGGGTGTCTGAATGACGCCCCGACACCCTGCTGGCTAAGAATATGGTCTTAGGTATCCGAGGAGTTGCTGGATTGAGCCCTTGGATACGTATCCATGGTGGATAGATGCCCTACTGGTCAGCCTGTCTTAGACTGACCAGTCAGGTCTGAGACATGGAGGGGAAGTGGATCAAGACCTGTCAGTGTTATTATCACTCGACTGCCATGACAGTGCAGCAAGCTTCATGCTGATTGGCTGGCACATTAGACACACATCTGTTCTCACTGATCAATCCAGCGATGCCATCTATACCCTCAATATACACACCACAGGGCCACGTGAAAACACACAACACCTGGAGAACATGGATACACTAGTGAGATGAGAGCACAGTTCATACATTAACAATAGGTGTTGATGGTATGGAAATAATACAAATTATATAGCCTTGGATGCGAGTTCAATGTCTACTAGCATCAGGTGAATGAAGGCACATTCAATAATGCTCGCACAGAAAAATATCGCGGCTGCATCCACTGTAGCGCTGCGGCAAAGTGAACAACCTGTGACACTAATGAGCAGGGGTTTTGTAAGCTCCATCTTGACTAGCTGTGACTAATATGATGATATCATGCAGTGCTTTAGTATCAGTCACAGTGGTGGTGTCGAGTGCACTGCTGTTGGTCTAAGGCCTAAAAAAAGGAATTGTTTGTTTCCTGTAACGGTCCGAAAAAAAATAGGGTAGGTAGGTCGGTAAAAAAAAATTTTTGCATTATTTTTTTGGTCAAAAATGTGTGTTTTATGCATGTTATTCGCTGATTGGGAGTTGGGAGGGTGAAAAAAACTTTAGGGTAGGGATTTTTTGGAATAAAAACTTGTTAGGGTAGGGTTACAGGAAACAAACAGCTTTTTTTTAGGCCTAATGCAGGGGAGGAAGGTGAAGGAAAAAAAAGAAGTGCTACACACATACAATGTCCCTGTCATCAAGATCACGTGTACATCCAATGGGTACAGCGATTAACCCTTCCAATGCTAAGGCTACTTTCGTCCAATGCACAAGGATGCAAAGATTTTTGAAAACGATCTAAACCCTGTCCTGTTGGTATTCAATGGATAGCTCTCGCTGAATACCCTCAGATGAGTACCCAGGGTGTAAGTCATTTTTCAGGTTTTTTGCGTCATTTTGTATTGGCCACATTAGCCACCAGGAGCATAAGGGTCAAGATCACCTGTACTTCCAATGGGACCAGTGGGATTAAATACTCCTTAAATAATGTTCAAAAACACTTAAGAGCCAGTTAATGTAATACCAGACATTACATGGTGGCAATTCAAGGGGTTGTAATTTGATGACAGCTATTTGGCAATAAAAGAAGTGAATTCCAGTAGAGTAAGTGTATAACCAACTGCGTACTCAAGTATTATCACATAATGGCTGTAAATATTTACTCTCTAGTAATAGACCACTCTCAAATAAGTAATGGAGCTCCAAATTGTTTGCGATGGATATTCTTACGATTCTAAACAAATTTAGATCGAATCATTTACCTCCATGCATTTTTGATATTTCCTCTTGAAACTACTAAGTTTTCTTGTTACAAGTCACATTTCAATCATCTTCCAGAGAGAAAGCATTTCTCATTTCTCCCTAATAATGTTAATTATGGCATTGATGTAAGATGACTAAGACAGAAAAATGAGTCAATGCCAGTTACAGTCACATAAGGCTATTAAATACTCCTTCATGCTGAGCGTTCGAAGATATTACAAAAATTAGATGTTTTTTTCTCTAACCTTTTTATGCCTTAAAATCCCCAAGAAATTGTTGCTGAAATGAATGGGTTTAACCGGTTTATGCCCGAAGGTCTTGCAGCTTTACAAATGTTATAAGAATCTACCCTACTTATGAAAATAACATAGAGATTATGTATACCTTCAAGCAAGGACTTAGCCAGAACCCAACAAAAACTCCTTTTGGACAGAAAAAAAATTTCTAAAAAGAATTTTCAAAATATTTTTGGACTAATATTCAAATAAGAGCTGTAAGATTCATCATGGCATTGTTGCCTCACTTCCAACTTGTCAATTTCAAGATAATAATTGGAGTTTTTCCACCCCAATATAATTTCCATGACATAGTATAAGGCTATTATGCCTGATGCCAATGAGAAGTACATGTGTATTACTGTAAATTTAGTACAGTGTGGTCTCCCTTCAAAAATAGGATGCCAAAAAATTTCACAATTACCAATCTTGCGCAGCCAGCATCTAAATCCTAGCTAAGACCCAGCCAAGCAGCCAGAGACTAGCCAATGATGATAAGGCAGGCGGCTGCGAAATGGACGAGAGAATTCCGAAATGGACGAGAGGATTCCGCAGCAAAGAGCCATGATGTTGCAAGACTTAAACAGGGGTCAAGGAGTACGATTGATCATCAGTGCCAAACAAATTGGCTGAGCTACGATGCAGGAGCGCTCTGCAGACGGCAAAATACAGAGCGTGGAATTGGGTTTTAATTCTCGTCAGAGGAGAATTTATTTCACCTACTCCATAGTATTAAGTGAACAGTCAGGGCTAGGCTAGTAGGGTAATGGGGCCAATTTACTAAACGTCTTTTTCTTAGTCAAATTACCAAAACAGCATTCAATATATATTTGAAATGGTGATTTCATCATATTTCCTATTAGAATTTCCTAAAATTTCAAAAGATTATTATAATAATCTTTTACACTGAATAGCCAATTCGTGTTAAAACACCATTTTGTATTGAAATTTAAATTAGGTTCTTTTTAACGAATTCATGCCAGGAGATCTACTTGACCAGTGTCATCTGGACCTTCCATACGTTTGTATATATCTTTGGAAAGAAGCATAAATTTACAATGTATTTGTAAGAGTGTTTTAGATAGACTTTTAAGGACAAATATTTCTGTGAATCAACTTCTTCAGGAACATATCACTGAATAGTCAAAGAGTTTTTTGACCCTCGACCAATGGGCTATTTGAATAGATAAAGCATTACATACACAACTAGTAAGTGATATGTTTGCACACTAACTACTTGGAGAGAGTATAAACCAATTCAGTCTACTGTTCTAAATATCTCCTATTTCATGGCTGCTCAGCTTGTGTGAACTTTCTTTGTGACTCTGCCAGTGTGCAGCACACATGTTGTAAATATGTCTTGACCCCCTTATTGAAGGAGGTCACCTTGTTGAAATATAGGTCAGTAAGGAAGTGATATTTCAAGCATGATGACCCCCTGTGGGTGTAGTAGTATAACTCTTAACTAAGAATAACACCCTAAAGATACAACTGCCACTGATTACTACTACCACTACAGCTGTTTTAGTTACTACTGCTGCTGCTGCTGCTGCTGCTGCTGCTGCTGGTACTACTACTACTACTACTACTACTACTACTACTACTACTACTACTACTACTACTACTACTACTACTACTACTACTACTACTACTACTATTGAAACTACTACTACTGCTACTGCTACTACTTCTTCTACTACTACAACAACTACTACTATTACTACTCGCTTTGGTTGCTAAATGGTTCTGACAATCCCCCTGGTGTTGAATAGGTGAACTAACATTAGTTATCTGCTTGTGGTGAAAAATGCCCTGCTGCTGAGAGAGGTTACAGTAATGAGAGGCAGCATGCTGGAGCCTCTGTGGCACTATTAATAATTGATGTAGCGCCACTATCAACTGCAGGTAAAATACAGACATTACTGGCCTCCCAATCCCCTCAAGGGATGACTCAAGGCTGCCAAGGTAGTGTATTCTTCTCGCGGGCAACATCAACAACAAAGACAGAAACTCAATCTAGCTGGGCATGCACATACATCAGAGAGAAAATTCTACACAGTGACGCAGCACACATGTACCTTTCCTACAACATTCATCAGTTAAACAGAACCCGGCATATTCGGAACAACAGAATATTACAGTTGTTATTTCTATTCACATTCTCCTCATCGTTTTTAGTCTTACATAAAATTCTGTCGCAAAAGCAAATCTGTGGCATGTGAGACCATTCGATATCAATCATTTTAATTAAGTGCTATCAAATTCACTGCAGAGAACCAGCAATACAGATGATAGTGACGTCATGCACCTATCCATCTTTGAGCTAACTGCATGGAATTAATGACATCTTATACAATTTCAGAGCAGGAATCTGATGTGATAAATATGGCATACATACATACAAGGATAGTTATGACAATTCATTAAACTATTAATAGAAATAAAGAGTATTTTAATTTGCAACATGATACCATGAAAACTATAAATGGAGATTCCAATTATCCCCACCCAGAGATGATGTGGACATATCCCTTTAAACTACAGGGTTAAAAACCTTAGATAAATAAAAACAAGCGGATATGAAAACAGCCGGTCAACCTGAACAGGCTAGCCTCACTCAACCAATAGCCCAAAAGCCATGCTCTGTGCATGCTGGCGGAAAGGTTTCTCTGTTATGTAAATGATATGAGAGCCCTGTTTGGTCCTTGTTCCCTCATGACCTCACGCTGATGCAAGATCAGAGACCCCTGGCATGTCCAGCCCTTCAGTATCACAATAGCGCATATAGTAATTGGTCTGTCACTACATTTCCATTTTATTTTTCAAAATTAAGCCCAAATTCGTAGCTTCCAAGAGAGTATATGGTGCAATTGGGCCATTCTGTTTTGAGATCAGTGATGAATTGATTAACCATCTCCAAAACTTACCCAGCTTAATGCATGCCACTAGGATTAAATGATTTCATTCAGTGTGTCTAAGATTTAGCCCTTGCTTGCCCCAGCATTGGCGTAGTCAGCATTATGTGGATCTAGTGTTAGAATTGACAGTCCAGCATTCTTTCATAAGGATTGCATAACACACTATTCTCACCTACATTGACAGGGGCTATGTAATCCCCTCATTGCATTGTGCCATGATCTTAGCCAGCAGGGCGTCTGGGTGTCATTTGAACACCCAAACCCTTAAAAATCATCCCTCAGGTCACAAATATTTTGTCAGTTAGATTTCTTTCAATTTCAAGCATATAATTGAATATTTTCCATCTCAATACAATTCAATCCCTATGATATTGTATGAGGATATTATGCCTTATTTCAATGAATAAATAAATGTTTATGGTTGCGAATTTCTGCTTGATACAAAGCTTTTTTCGAAAGTATCTTAGGCAATGACTGCTGACGATCCTGGCCAAGGAGGACTTAAAGCCTAAATGGGCCATATAACAAAATCAAAATGTATTTCTCCCCCCCCCCCCCCCCCCCCCCCCCCAAAAAAAAAAATTGGAAGTCAAATCCACTTCTAACAAGGGCAAATGAATAAAGTAGGGCATGATGAATGTAAAATATTTCCTTAAAGCGCAGTAGTTTAATTAGACAGCACAGCCAGAGAGATAGCGTGCCTAAAAAATCAATAGCCATAATTGAGAATGTCCGGAGTTTCCTATGCCCATCACTCATTACATTAGAGGAAAAAATAGAGAAATCCACCTGGTGGAAAACGTGGGAACTAAGCTGATACTGCTTGTGTGTAGCAAACATCTATGTAGCCACCTGTTGGAAAAAGTAAGAATTAAGGGCTGAGCTCATTCCAATGTGTATATAACAAACAGAAACTGTGTAGTCACCTGGTGGATAAAGTGTAAACTAAGGCTTAAGCTAATTTAACCTATATGCGTGTAACAAACAGCATCTATGTAGCCATCTGGTGAAAGATCTGTGAACTAAGATTTTAACTTAATTCCTTTTGTGTGTGAAGCAGGCATCAACTGCGTAGCCACCTTGTGAAAGAGGTGTAAACTACAGCTTGAGATGATTCCAAATGTATGGAGCCACCTACAGTAAGCTGATTCAAGATGATTCCACTAGTGTGCCAAATGGTGAAGAGGTATGAACTAATTCAAGCTGATTCCCTCTGTTTGTACAACATATAACACCCACCTGGTGGAAGAGATTAGAACTAATACAAGCTGATTCCATATGTATAGCCACCTGCTGGAAGAGGTAAGAACTAATACCAGCTGATCCCACATCTGTGTGCATGTAGCAAACAGCACCTATGTAGCCACCTGGTGGAAGAGGCAAGAACTAATACGAGCTGATCTCACCTGTATGTGTATTGCACACATAATCTATGAACCCACCTGGTGGAACAGGTATGAACTAATACAAGCTGATCCCACCTGTGTGTGTATCTATGTAGCCACCTGGTGGAACAGGTATGAATTAATACAAGCTGATCTCACCTGTGTTTGTATCTATGTAGCCACCTGGTTGAACAGGTATGAACTAATACGAGCTGATCTCACCTGTGTGTGTATCTATGAACCCACCTGGTGGAAGAGGTATAAACTAATACAAGCTGATCTCACCTGTGTGTGTATCTATGTAGCCACCTGGTGGAACAGGTATGAACTAATATGAGCTGATCCCACCTGTGTGTGTATCTATGTAGCCACCTGGTGGAACAGGTATGAACTAATACGAGCTGATCCCACCTGTGTGTGTATCTATGTAGCCACCTGGTGGAACATGTATGAACTAATACGAGCTGATCCCACCTGTGTGGAGCATCCAAGAAGCGTCTGTGGCATCAGCAAGTCATGGAATAGCAGCAGCAGTAGCAGTGGCGGAGGAGGAGGAGAAGGAGGCATGGAGCATTGTTGTTGGGCTGCTACAGCTTGGCAGGCAGATGGAAGTGGCTCTGGTTGCAGAATATGGCTTCTTCATCAAGAACTGGCGATAGCTGACATTAATCAATGCCAGAGCGCTTGTTAGATTTGCAGCAACATGCCACGGTGGCGTTTCCACGATCACTGCCAGCATCAAGATGAGCTGGCAGAGCCATATTACTGTCCTCCTCCATCCCTCCATCCCTGCTCCCGCTTTCTTACGTCTCCCATCCTGCCGAGCCCGAAGAGCAGCACAGGTTACTGCAGGAAACACACAGAGGCCAACGCCACGGTGCAACAGCAAAAATCACATGTCGGCCACCTCAGAAAACACACCAGGTTCCCACCAAATAAATGCAATCTTTCACCAATTTGAATTCATCTATGACAAGAAAATCCACATACCCAGAAATGCATGAGTCCTAAAAGATGTGACAGCAAAAATGATAAGCTGGCCATCTAAGACACGTTAGTGTGACCTAACATACCTGGTTCCACCAAATTTGTGAAATCATTCACCTACTAAGAGATATCCATATCATGAAAATGCGCATCACCTGAATTGCAGGAGTCCTAATCATAGTCTTAGCCAGCAGGGCATCTGGGCATCATCTGGACACCCAAACCTTCAAAAATCACCCCCTCAGCCTCAGGACAACCAAATGTTTTGGTTCTTAATATCTTTAAAAGGTCATTTCCAACTGTAGAATTGAATTTTTTCACCACAATATAAATCGCACAAGCTTGTATAAGGACATCATGCCTTATTTTAAGAACTAAATTTAAACACATTTGTGGCTCTTATCTAAGTATATTTCTCCCTTGATAAGTAGGATGCCAAATATTTTATAGATGACAATTTTTGGCCCCCAGTTCTAAATCCTGGCAATGACCTAGGTCCTAAAACAGTACTTCTCAGCCAAATAACATGGGCTTCTCAGAAGAGACACAGAGGCTCTACATAGAGGGTTCTGCCAAATTAATGAAATCATTCAATAATTAAGAGTTATCCGGCATCCATGCAAAATTTCTCATGCTATCCCAAGTCTCTACATAGAGGGTTCTGCCAAATAAATGAAATCATTCAATAATTAAATGAAATACAGCATCCATGCAACATTTCTAATGCTATCCCAAGTTCTCACCAAGCAGAGGCTCTACATAGAGGGTTCTGCCACATTATTGAAATCATTCAATTCATTCATTAATTAAGGTTTATCCAGCATCCATGCAAATTTTCTGATGCTATCAAGTCTTCACACTCCCCCCTATAACAGATAATTAACAAATAAGATATGCAGAGATGCCAGTAACATGGATTTATATGCATCTTGTTCATGAGATATGGATTTAGATGGATTGATAGTAGTTTGTACAGGTCGCTGCACCATAACAGGTTCATTAGGCATTGAAATCAGGAATGCAGGAGAGTGAAATTGTTTGGCCCGAGGTGTCAGCCACGAGACGATGGATGCCAGGGCTCAAAATTTGGGGGTGCCGGGAGTCCAGGACTCCCATAAATTCTGCTAGGGCTCCCTTAAATTCTCCTTGGGCTCCCTCAGATTTCTTCAGGGAACCCTAATGTGTACTGGTTTCTGCACACAACCACTTTGGTTCGCTCTTGAAGATGCAATTAGGCTGCCTGGAAAAAACTTAATTTCGAGCCCTGGATGCTTTTTGTTTGGTATCCAGATCCTCACCTGCCCTGCCAACTGGAAACATGGGGCTTGGCACCTTTCCATCCTTACACCATGACTTATTCATCCTCTACAGAAAAAACAAACATGGAGGGGCCTGACATATTTTGGAATTGGAGAGATCCCACAATAACAGGTTTTGGAAACCTGCAAATAAGAAATACAATTATGAGGGGAAACCTTATGATTCCATATCAGGTGATCGGTGGTTCCCATAGTAGCGACAGGAGCGATATTTTTGTAAATATATAAAAACGAAAACCTGTATTTAAAACACATATAAAGAGTTGGAGAGTTGGTGAATGAGTTCTGATTAACAGTTCACATTCAAATACTTCCAGAAATAATATGTCATTGATAGAATGATAGGGATATCATCGAAAAAATACAGCACTTATTATTATCATTTTTTTTTTTTTTTTGGGGGGGGGGGGGGGGGGGGGGTGGGTAGGAGGGGTGTTACTGAAGGCGTGCATAGGTTAAAGCAAAAACTACAAAGGCTAGCTACTTCACCCCTCTACCTTGGGAGTCATTTGCGCCTAACTGCTTAAAACAAAAACTACTAAGGTTGGCTACTTCATCCCTCTGCCATGGGAGCCATTTGCCCCTAACCCCTCAAACTGAATAGATATTGATCACAGAGAGGGACCTTTAGCAGCCTCAATGCACTAAGAACTGGTGCATAATCATCCCTTATAGACCCTCCCACTTGTATGTAGCCTTAAGCTGTGGGGTAGATAGCCCAGACCCTACCTAACCTGCAGGCTACAACCTACAGGAGCGATATTTTTGAAAATATATAAAAACTAAAACCTGCATTTAAAACACATATAAAGAGTTGGAAAGTTGGTGAATGAGTTCTGATTAACAGTTCACATTCAAATACTTCCAGAAATAATCATCCCTTATAGACCCTCCCACTTGTTTGTAGCCTTAAGCTGTGGGGTAGATAGCCCAGACCCTACCTAACCTGCAGGCTGCAGCCAAAGTGGTATTGAAGAAACTGAACTTTACCAGACAATAGACAAAGCACTGGCACATAATTATCTCTACCATGTATATTCATCACCCAATTCTGAAAACTGCCCCTACTACAATAGTGAAAGCACAGGAATAGAACTTCTACTCTGAAATCTTCTTAGCTTCAACCTGCAACTTCACCCTTCCTACTTGAAGGCCAAAGTAATGACAATGAATCAAAAGAATTAATTACCTTATCAGGTATTGCACAAATGGCTGGTACATGATACATTTTTCTTTGGTTTAGCAATATTTGCATATAAAGAGTTCAAATGCATTTAAGTTCTCTTAAAGAAAATCTTCGAGTGATTGTATGCAATAAGTAAGACTTCCAATAAATTTCGATGAAAATCCCAAGACTAGCTCTGCCTACTTCAACTACCACTTTATCAATTAACTTAGCAAATTAACTTTTTTATCTTGCTAGCAACCCCCATAGAAAGTGTGAGGCTAAGTGATACGAGCTAGGAAGGGATTTTGATCAGATCATACAATATTATTTTCCATTTCATCTTTCATCCTCACCCCACTCCCTCCTGCCGCAAAGATACCTTACAAACAGGACTACACAAAGCAGCGTGCTACACAATCGGCACTTCTGTTTCCCCCAGCCGTCATAAATCATGCCTGACCTAGCCCCGCTTCATGTGAACCCCAGTCCTCTGCCATTACACACGGGGAGAAGCACATTCCTCCATGCCACTCTGACTCTCAGTGAGACAGACCCACAGTCAGAGCAGCCTCAAAAACCACACACCCCTCCTCTCCTATCACGTGTCTCCCTCTGTTGCCAGTATCCTCACACCTACACAAACAACAAACCACGCTACAGCCAGGGAAATGGCACAGCTGAGAGAGGTTAATTTGCTTCAAATGCAGGGTGCTACAGGTGACCTGCACCCTACCTCTGGCCTCAAGATAGAACTACATTGTACATGGATATCTTCTTCATGTTGAATGCAAATACTACTAATGAAGAAGATATGTTTTCTTTCATTGAATAGGTATCACTGAAATGATGATGATGATGATGATGAAAATGGACAATTATGATAATGACGATGATGGATTGGAGACAATGATGATGATGATGATGATAATGAAAATGGACAATTATGATAATGACGATGATGGAGACAATGATGATGATGATGATGATGATAGTGAGGAAGATCATAGATGATGATAAAGGAAAGCTAGTGATGATGATGATGATTATGTCAGTTCTATAACATTGGAACAAAGAATTAATACTTACCTTTTGTTATGAACATATTTTATCATATAACTTTCAGAAAAATGAATTTACACTTGAAAACTTCAAAGGACTTTGAAATCATTAGTTCATGATTAGATGGTTTTAAAATACTCTCTCTCCCCCCCCCCCCCCCCCCCCCCCCCCATAACTGCATTTACTGCTGTTTTTCTCCCCACACTTAGAGGATGATGCCCACCGGCTGAGAGACACCTACACCTGATGGCCTTTGGACCTTCTCTCCTGGCAGCAATGGCTGTAGTAGCACTAGAAGCTTCCAGGAAGCTTTCAATCTAGCTCTTCCTGCTAATGGCAATATTGAATGCGTTGTCGGTCGCCGAGGAGGAGTGAGCGATATTTCTCCCAGTTCTGCTTTCAGACAGCTCTTCATCACGCCATCTAAGTGCGATCCCATTGCCATTCAGACTTGTTGTTGCTACTTCGGCAGCAGCACCGCCACATTCTCGGTCAGCTAAGTCATCCTCCCTCTAAGGCTGAGCTATCAACCCATAGTTTTAGCCAGCAGGGCGTCTGGGTGTCATTTGGACACCCAAACCCTCAAAAATCACCCCTCAGGACACTCAAATATTTCGGAAAATTTCTTAATAGGTCAATTATAGGCATATAATTGAATATTTTCCACCTCAATACAATTCATATGACATTGTATCAGGATACTATGCCTTACTTCAATAACTAAATACATGTTGATGGGTGAAATCTGAGTATATAGCTGATTTTCTAAACACATGTCTTTTTTATAGTAAATGGCCCATTACCCAGAAAGATGCAAACAATGCAACAGCATTAAAAATGGTTTTCAAATCATTACATACATGATAAACAATACATGCCTTTCTAGCAAATGTTATAAGTTATAACTTATTTTAGGCAAGTCAAAAAATATGTCAAGCAAGTAAAAATCATTAACTTCTTGCCCAGCATGATAAGTTAGTTCTGTAAATGATGTTGGTGCCTGCTGTGCTGCCATCTATAGGTAGAGAGAGACATCAAACCTTCTTAACCCATTAATGCTCACAGCAGCCAAAAGCAGCTAGAGAATTTTGATAAAATCTTTGAGGCTAAAGCATAATTCACAAAATATTTGAAGGAGGAATGTGATTTAGAGCATTACCAACAACTCTTCTCCAAATATTTTGCAAAATCGTTTTCAATTTCAAAGTTATTGTCAAAAGTATCATTGATCCAGACAACAATTTCTGATGGAACTCTTAAGTATTAATAGGCTAACAGCCAGTATATATACAGAGGTGGTACTCAGCCAGAGCCAGGCTAGCTATCAAAGGCTGAGCCTTCAAGCTCGTCCTCCACTGCATCATCAGTGACTGAGTGGTGTCTGTTGTTGGATTTTCCCTCACCCCGCCGCCAGCGTGAACTTTGCATCTGCCTGTATGATAGAGTTACATCTTTGCCGGCTATTTGTGTCATGTATGGTGAGGAGGAGGAGGAGGACGAGGCTCAGGCTGCGGCTTGCAATATTAAATTCCTGCCTTCCGCACAGCCATCAGAAACACACAAACACCACACCACCGACACATCCAACAACCGACCCACTGAGGACCGAACAACAGACAACGACTGCTAGCTGTCTATCTCGAGCTAGATGTATGCTTCTCTCATCTAATTAAAAACACAACACTGACCAACAACCAGTGTCTCAGGGACTTAGCCAGCCTATCGTTTCTATAAAGAATTTTCAACTTTGACTTTAATATTTCCCAAACAACCCATCTTCTAGGGCAAGTATAAATTGCTCATTTTGATCAAATAGGCTATAAAATATAATTGGTATTGGGATCTGAAGTAGATAAATAGCTAATTCTGGACAGGCGGAAATTTGGGAATTGTAGTTTTGGACAGTCATTCAAAAATCCTGGCATTATACAAATATAGCACTATGCCATGCCGCCACCACTACTGGATAGTTGTGATGTCTCTCTCAACCTATAGATGGCAGCACAGTTTTCAGAAGTTGCAGACTATAGCTCAAGTGTGTCCCCCCTTGAGGATTTATTCAGAACTAAATCTGGAGTGAAATCAACTCAGGTTAGATCATTGAGACTTAAGGGAAGAGCGAAATAACACAGACTTGTAGCAAGTCTAACCCCCTGGCTTAGTAATAGCCAGCAGGACTTCAGGGCATCTTTTGGACACCAATACCCCCAAAATTCACCCCTCTAGTCACCCAATTTTTTTTTGGGGGGGGGAAATATTAGTTTCTTAAAATGTCAATTTCAAACATACAATTGAGGTTTTGTCACCTCTATATAATTCCTATGACATTGTATAATGATGGTATGTCTATGGTGAGCTAATACATGTTTATGTTTGTTATCTCAGTATATTGTTGTCTCTGTTGAAAAACAGGATGCCAAAAGAGTTACTTTCGTCAATCATGGACACCCGATTTCTAAAGCCTGGATAAGAGCCTGGACCCTGGTTGAGGGGTTCAGTGTGTAAGTACCAGGTCTGGACAACTAGTAGGTCTGCAGACACTTGGCGTTCTGCTAACTCTCTGTTTAATGGCTGGTGTTCTTGGAAGAAGCCATGCTGACTGACTGGCAGTAGTAGGTATGTGAACCAGACTCTCTCAAGCAGGCAGTGTCATGTCAGTTTCAGACACCAAGTAGATGATGCCATGACAAGCATAGCCTAGATGTCTAGGCTGTCATGTGTATTTCCTCTGTCTTCAAGTTTTTCTGTTACCTGGCACCAAGTGGTCAACGAGGCCAAATAAGTTCACATTTATCTCACCAGGTGAATAGAGTTAGGTATGTATAATGATGCCACTACTCTTTTGATTTTCAAGTGAACACACTGTGATCTCCCTTGAAAAATAGGACATCTAAAATTTAAAATTTGCCAATTTTGGGTACCAAGTTTCTAAATCCTGGAAAAGATCCTGTACCAGCAGTCCTTTCAGTGCTGTTTTTAGGGGGTCATAGAAAAGTATGCTGCCTGCTGAGTATGGCTGTATTGCAATTAGCAAAGAGTGCCTGATTCTGATTGCAGTGAGCTGGTCCCTTGGTAATACAACTAAGAGCATCACAAATCACTGCATGACAAACAAGGAAATGCTGGTGTTTAACTCGTTTCATTTGTGTCTGTGGCACCCAAAAACATGCTGGCTGTTTTGATTTCTCTTTAATCAGAACATTTTTTCAATGGAAAATGTTAATAAAAATCCAGGCAAAATTTCTCTTTAAGATTTTTTGTGGATTTGTGCTTGATTTTGAGGCTCTCATTAGTCGTGTAGATCCATCTGATTCTTTTCACTTGAGAACTTTGGGCATGAATGGGTTAAGCATGCTTAATTAGTTAATTGTTCTTTCCTTTTCTAGGAAATCCTGCTCTGATGCTATCTGATTGTAGCTGTTCCCAGTGGACACATCTGGCACCTTATCCCTGCCTCCTACATACACATGGTAAAGACTAATAAGAGTGCATTTGTAAGACTAGGACAAAAGAAAATAACTTCCCTCTACTAAATATTTCAAAGAGGTACTGAGCTGAAGTGAGATGCCTTTAAAAGTGGGTCTGAATTGCAATTACTCAATAACGATTGTGCACTTCATTGCAAATGAGGGTTTACATTAAACCTTTAAATAAGCTCTGCCATTAGGGTAGGTTTAGTTTCCCTTTAGTGAATACCAAGTAGAGAAACTGTTTGGAAATGCTTTCAAGTTCTGTGACAAGTTCCACAGTCAGTATTTTGTATTGTAAGAGGCTCCGATGTAATTTTTATAAATCGCATACAGTAGGCAGTTTGTACAAGCCTAAATCTCTACTGAATGTAGACCTACCCTGACTCCCTGAGTTGATCTTACTCCAGGTTTAGTTCTGAATTAAAGCTCAAGGGGGACACACTTGAGCTGCCTTTCGTAGCACCCTATGGAAACTCTGCTACCATCTATAGTTTGAGAAAGATATCAAACCTACTTTATATCACCCAGTATATATAGTGGTGGGGGCATTATACCTAACTCAGCCCAAGGACCAGGCTATACCTAATGTTGTGCTGCCCTTTTTACATAAGTTTTGAATACATTAGCCCCTATCAGTGCAAGGGTTAATTAACATATGATTCATGCCTGTAAATACCCATAGGGCCATAGGGGCATGACAGTTTTGATAATACTACACTAATGAAAAACATCTTTGGAAAGAATTCAAAGCAAAGATGTCGATAAAAGCCCAATCAACAACTCTCCTTCAAGAAGTTTGTTAACGCATGCTTTTTTCCCTAAGGCTTAAAAATAGTAATTGTTTGTTTCCTGTAACCCTACCTACATTATTTTTTGACCCTACCCTAAATCTTTTTATGACATTTTGAATCAAAAACATGGTATTCCGAATGAAAATATGAACAGCTCAACTATGAGCCTACCATGTACCACTAAAAATATTTCTTAAAATAAAAACATTTTCCTACCTACCTACCTACCCTAATTCTTTTGGGGTGTTACAGGAAACAAACAAGATATATACATATTTCCCTAAGTATTACAAATCCATGGTAATAATTTTGGGTATTGCTGATGTCTTTGTTTGTCTGTCTACCTGTGCTTGCATGGATGGATGGATTTGCTTAATGTAAGTAGTCATGCGACCCCTTGCAATCTGTATTAATTTGACCCTTCCTCGTCATCCCTGTGGGTGCCGCAGCCCATGAGGTGATAAAGCGTGAGGTGAGAGGGTGAGAGGAAGCGAAGAAGTCGTGAGTGGAAATATGGAGGCTATCGGGCGGGGACCAGCGCACTTGACAGCGGCAGGCAGGCAGGCAGGCAGGCAGGCAGGCAGGCAGGCAGGAGAGAGCAGGAACAGGGAGGATATGCACAAAGCCTCGGAAAGACTTTGAGCCGACTCCTCTTCCCTGAAGACGGCTAGCCCAGTATCTCTAGCATATTAATAAGCTGCTTATTATAATTACATGAGGTTGGGAAAATAGCAATAACTGGCTGCAGCAGCCAAGCTGTTCAAGCAAGCAAGCTCGCAAGCCGCGGCAGTGAACTCGCCACTAAGTAAATGTACATCTTCAGAGAGCAGTTAACAGTAGGGAGATGCTGTTATACATGACACCATGATAGCCTTGATGTACTGCGGCCCTGGACCATGTTTATGTGTGTGCCTATCTGAAATCAATCAAAGATAACAGGCCTACATGTGCATCATTGAAACATAGCTGGCAATATTCATTTGACCGCTCCTGCCACTATCAAGATTAGCAGGATTTAGCGTCCATAATGCCAATGGCCCTTAATAATTCTAATCCTTTGACACAAACTATGTCAATGATATGCACAGATACCCTCCCAAAGGGAATTGTAAGTGATTTGTGAAGTGGCCTTCTTGGGTTGTGGTTGGTCATGTTAAATCCACATTAGCTGATTCAGATAATTAACTGGAAAGCTGAGTACAAAAAAGAGGGTTCAAAGAAATGACTATGGAAATTCAATTTCACCATTTCTCAAGTTACAGTTATCAACCAACTCAGAGTTAACTTAATATCAATGATATGAATTATACTTAGTGTTTTCAATAGTTATTATTTGGAGTAGTTGTGTAATTAAAAAGAGTATATACTTATTGCTTTAATTACGGGTGAAACTCACATGTAAGTCCTTTATAAAAAAAATTCCGACAATTATTCAATACTCATTTCAAATGAATATGATCAATTAACAGAAACATTTGATTTAACTAGTTACACAATCAGAATGTTGATTATGATAAGAATAAATAAAATCTGATAAAAGGCAATAATCTATTAATCTATAACCTTACATTTCTGTCCACAACCCCCATCCCCAAACTGTTTCAGATTCAATGATACATTCAAAGGATTTGATGAAAGGGTTGTGAATTCTTTTTCAACCAAAGCAGTGTGAGTTCTTAGTTATATTTCCTCACTTTGAGGGTTTGTTTGTAGTCATATTGTCCTCAATTTGCAGGTATATTTTGGACTTTCCTTACACAACACCTGAGAGAAGGGGTCAGTTCTAATGATGCCTAGAAAATAATTGTTTGTTTCCTGTAACCCTACCTACTCTATTTTTCTGGCCCTACCCTAAATTTTTTTATGACATCTTGAATCAAAAACAAGGTATTCTGAATGAAAAACATGAACAAATCAACAAAGAGCCTACCATTTATCACTAAAAAGATTTCTTAAAATAAAAACATTTTCCTACCTTACCTAACCTAATTTTTCTTGGGTGTTACAGGAAACAAACTATATTTTTTTAGGCCTAAGGGTATTTTTAGCCTACACAAACCAGCGAAAAAATTGTGTGCATGGTGTAAACTTTACAAAGTTACTGATGATAAGGAAAGGGGAATTATGAGTACTTTAAAAGTAAAAGGTATACATTTTCCATGCATAGGAGATGTGCATGACTTGCTCCTAGATCTGCCCTGATGTAGAAAGGAAAGTTCTGGTATGATGAGAGACGCCTACCCTCCATGGCACAAATCGTTTCCTTCATTGTTCTTGAGGGAACATGCTCAGTGAAGCTCGGCCGCACAGTGACATTAGTCCCCCTATTGTTCCCTTTGTTATGAGCCTTTGTTTGGCCTCCAGCAAGGAGCTGTGGACTAACATAAAGGAAACCCTGTAAACACAGATATGTGGAGAAACATCTCAGAATGAATATCTTTTTCTGGATCATCATGCCACTATTGAGAAACTCGCTTTTGTCCCAGAATGAAACCTTGAGTGGAAGAAACAGAGAGCAGTGACCCAATTTTTTTTCTAAATATTCTCCACCCGAGTGCTCTGAAATGAAAGGGTTGATTCCTGCCTGATTTGCAGGTACAAATAAACTTTTATCTGGTTAATACATTTCTACTTTCCCCAGCATTAAAAATAACCCTAAGCATAATCTACTTGCCCCAGTGCAGCACAGATAATAAATAGCCCTATATCAGCTTGGTTTCAAAGTAATCTTTAAATGTATCATGTACCAAACGTAATTTATCTAGGAGATCCCCAGCTTCAGAGAAGATTGGGTTAACCCTTCTAACACTGAAGCTAATTTTGTCCAAAAACACAAGGAGGCAAAGGTTTTTGAAACCATATAAACCCTGTCATGTTGGTATTAATTGGATAGCTCTCGCTGAGTACTCTCAGATGAGTACCCATATGCCAGGGTGTTGGTCATTTGTCAGGATTTTTGCATCATTTTGTAATAGCCAAATTAGCTACCAGCAGCATAAGGGTTAAGAAATAGCACATATACTACTAGACCTGTATCCATACAATAGAAACACATACACAGCCAGGGACTTAGCCAGGACCCATCCTACCTGTCTTTTGGACAGGTACTTTCCTAAAAACCTCCTGTTTGGACAGGTAAAAATTTCTATGATGATTTTTCAATTTTGACTTTTGGGGTGTAATAACCAAATATTTTCCTATCAAATCATCTTCTAGGACTTAGCTGAAGTATAAATTGCTCTTTCTAACACACTAGGCTATTAAATGTAGCTGGTATAAGGATTTGAAGTAAATAAGTAGCTAAATCTGGACGGGCAGATATTTTGAAATAGCTGATTTGGACAGGCAGTTTTGAAATCCTGGTTAAGACCCTGTACACAGCCACTGGTCAGTGTATGGTCACTATGGTGCGCTATTCAGTTGATGTAGCTGTTAATCTGTTCAGCATATTACGTGATGTGGTATTGCAGCATCGTTAATTAGCACTGGTCACCCTGGTAGGGCCAATGCATGTAATGATTGCATTGTAAAGGAGGGTTTAACCCATTAATGCTTAAGAGTTCCTCCAACAATTGTCGTCTGGATCTAAGATACTTTTGGGAATAACTTTGTAGTTGAGAATTATTTTACAAAATATATGATGGAGAGTTAGTTGTTGGTATTGTTCTGATAAATATTTCTCCTTCAAATATTTTCCTAAATAAGCTTTTGCTTGAAAAATTTCACCAAAATTGTCCAGCTGGTTTTGGCCGATGTGAGCATTATGGGTTAAGTGATCATACCACTGGCATATTGGTAGTAGTGTTGGATGATCAGTTTTTATTTGGATTTTTTTTTCGTGCACATTGACCCTTTGTCCCATGCGCATCACACACTGTGTTGTGCATTTTTCATGAAATCTCAGGATAATACCTGCAGAAACAATGAAGAAATGATAATAGAAACACAAAAAAGTATATCTTTTAATTAAACGTAGACAGGAAAAACAGAAAGTATGCCTTTTAATCATATGCAAATAATCAGAAAAAATATCGGTCTTCAAAAATTAGGACTGACCATCAAAATTGAACGTAACGATCAAACAGATCGCTGATTTTCTTCAAGATACTAGTGCCCATCGAACCTGTCCTACTGTGATGATTCAAAATACTTATATGAATCTTAAATGCAGGAAACTGCTGTTTCAAAATACTACTGTTGCCCATCATAAATGCAGAACATTACCATGTTTTGTAATATTTACTACTAATCGGCATCAAAAATGCAGAAAGTTGTTACATGTTTTGAAAAAGTTACCAGACAGTGCACATCTAAAATGAAATGTCAGGTGCGAGTACAGGTCATTGAGTGCAGAGGCTACAGTGGGAGATTGTTTCCCTGGTAGGTTTTTTTTTATTTTTCAATGTATTCAAATAATAGCAAAATAAGCGTAGGTCATAAGATCCCCTATCATCACCATTAACCGCACTCGCTGGCTGCCAACATCTCTTCTGCTGCGCGGTGACAATATTATCAATTAATGACTGATCACAACAGCTGTCACAGTTGGTGATGGAGCCGAAACACCATATTGCGGAGATGATCCAACGGGAACAAGACCTGACAAACCAGCAGCAATGTGTGTGTGTGTGTGTGTGTGTGTGTGTGTGTGTGTGTGTGTGTGTAGGGTTTCATGCCTTGGGCCTGATGCATGTTCTTATCCTCCTCCTCTTGCTGCCGCTGCTGCCCACCTGAGCTGATTACTATAATGTGACAGGTGTGCAGGCTCTTAACCAGGATTTTAGAAATTCCTGTCCCCAAACAGCAATTCCAAAATTTCTGCCAGTCCAGATTCAGCAAGCATTCTTTTAGGATAATATTTGGTTTTTACCCCCAAAATATCGAAATTGAAAATTCTTAATAGAGAATTATACCTGTCCAAAAATAAGGCTTTCACGAAACTGCGAGACCAAAAGACAGGCTGAGCAGGTCCTTGATAAGTCCTTGCAGGTGAGGCTTACAATTAGCAAAGGGGGAGGGTGGGGGAGGGGGGGTTTGGACTTCCCATTGATATCCCACTGGCTCCACCTTGAGGATCAAAACAGAACCAAACCTCAGGGTTGATCATGGCATTGCGTATCTAGCACGGACTTCCCTGACCATATGAAGCAGGCAATGCCCAGGAATTCCTAAGATAGTGCCACTAAAATGCAAGAATGTCCTTGGAAGTTTTAGCTGCACTTGGTAAGGGTAGCTAGCTTGAGCAGGTCTACAGTACTTACAGGTATCAAGCTAGCTAGGGTGCCAGGGGCTTAGCCGCCTATGCGTCCAGCGCGTCTTTTGGACACCCAGAACACTGTTTTTTGACAGTTTGGACACCCAAAAGTTTTTGTCAGAATTTGCTGATGATGACTTTTCTTAGAAGATAGAAGATGTAGAAGCTGCAGTGTCACTTTTATAAAACACACAAAACAGTTACTGGCCTAAAAAAGCAATATCTGTAAATAAATAGGGTTTATTTTATTAGTAGTATACACTTTGTACCACACTTTGGACACGCAAAAGTCTATGAAACCTCTATTTGGACACCCTGCTTCCAAATATTGGCTAAGACCAGGTGTAGGGTGGTCAAGTGAATAGTGAGTAATATACCTGTCATTTCCCCAGGTGTATTAAAGAGGAGGCAATCAGAGGCCAGCCACTGTACAGCTCACAAGTCTCAGCTATATATGGTAAAGGTAGCTAGCTTGAGCAGGTCTACAGTACTTACAGGTATCAAGCTAGCTAGGGCGGCCAGGTGAATAGTGAGTGATGTACCTGTCATGCCGTCTCCAGGTGTATTACAGAGGAGGCAATCAGGGGCCAGCCAGGGTACACCTCACAATGATGCCACCATCTAAAGCCCACAGAGGAGGAGGAGGAGGAGAAGGAGGAGGAGGAGGAACAAAGACTCAGACTGCAGGGAAATAAATACAAGAGGAGGAAAAATCAACTGGGAAAAGCCATCATCCACAGGCACATGATCGATAGTCACCCTCCGCAGCATTACCATTATATAGGGAGGAGACCTGCCAGAGATCTATGTCCTTCACTTCACTAGTAGATAGCGGAGCAGCAGTCTCTCTTAGTAGTAGGAGTAGGCAGTGTCTTCTTCCTCCTAGGGAGGAGGAGGAAGAGGAGGGAATCAAATTGACATTCGCGTCACCCCTCCTGTGCATCTCCCCAGCCACACAGTGCAGCACCAGCATCACTCAACCATGAATAATACATGACCCCTAATCATCATCCACGGGTGTCAACTGTATGCCACATACAGCAGCCCCGAACCATGGATAGCACGGGGACAAATCTTTGAGCAGAAACAGCACTTTCCTAGCACATTGATTTATTCATATAATGAACATTTCTGTAGCAGGCCTTATTAGCCCCACATTCAAACAGGCCTTGAATATCAGATAACAGCTTGTTCTGAGTGCTAGTTGTAGAGAGTGGGATATTTAACCAGCATGGCCACATTCTCAACAACTCATTCCTTCCTGCTCATCATCTCCTAACCTAGACCTCGACTAACAGTACTTACCCCTAGAGCCTGTGTTGTCAGTGGTCACCTTTACCTCCAAGGCCAGGGATCACACTAAGAAGATTCAGGAGGAAAACGATGACCATGTAAGAATCATCAGTAGGAAGTTTGTGGGTCATGCTATCACTATTCATGAAACTTTTAAATAACATTTGAAATTGACCCTTCCAATGCTGAGGCTACTTTCATCCATAAACATGTATTTATTTAATGGAATAAGGCATTTACCCTTATGCAATGCCAATTAAAAATATTGAGTTGGAAAAACTTCAATTATATGCTTGAAAATGACATTTCAAGAAATGTCATGGGAGTCCTGAGGGGTGATTTTTGAGGGTTTGGGTGTCCAAAAGACTACCAGATGCACTGTTTGCTAAGACTATGCCAATGGGCAATCTGAACCAGAACAGTTTAACCCTTTCAAGTCTAGATATTACTTCTGGATATTGTGTTATTGGAAAATATTTGGGGAAAAGCCCAGTTGAAGGACAGTTGATGGATACGTTTTGTTCAACATTTTTCTAGCTCATATTATATGAAAAAGGCTCTAGTCTGAAAGGTATCACCAAAATAGTCTTGACCGTTTTGGGATGCCACAGGCTTTTATAAGTGGGTTAAGACCTGCCTACTGCCTTCCATATATACATCTATTCCCTCCAAGCTGTGAACAGCTGACTACAATTATTGTATGAACGCGCTGAGAGCCATAATTGAACACATCTCGCTTGATAAGCCTTCATTATTGATGAGAGCACATGGCTAAGAGAGGTCCAGGAAAGCTCCTGCTGTCTGCAGTAGACACATATCAGTCTTAACCCTTCCAATGCTGAGTCTACTTTCGTCCAATGGACAAGGATGCAAAGCTTCTTGAAAACCACCTGAACTCAGTCATGTTGGTATTCATTAGATAGCACTCACTGAGTACTCTCTGATGAGTACCCCATTTGACAGGGATTAAGGCATTTTTCAGGTTTTTTGCATGATTTTGGATTTGCACAATTAGCCACCAGCAACATAAGGATTTGGGCATTTATGGGTGCTGCAAAAAGAACCAAGTTTCTGGAACACAATGGGAGATAGAGTGGGCTGACAAACTAGTGCAAGGATTGCCATGGAATAGAGGGAAAGTTACTGCAACACTGGGGAACATATATTCTTAGCTCTTGCGCTTTAGTCAAGTTATTCAGCTTTTTCCAGTAAGGCGAAACAAGATATGTTCTCCTTGCCAGCACTGAGAAACTCTGTCTTGTGTTAAGCCCAGTGGTTGCTTTCTCAAGCCTGCAGACAGAAACTCATCCCAAAGCTTACTGTGAAAACACCCTCCCCAGGGACTGATACAGGAGCATAGTCTTAGTCAGCAGGGCGTTTGAGTGTCTTTTGTACACCCAAACCCTTAAAAAGCACCCGCCATGACACCCTGATTTTTTAATAAGGAATTTCTTAAATTGTCAATCTCAAGCTTTTAATTGAATTTGTTCATCTCCATATACTTCCCATGACATTGTATGAGGATAGTATGCCTTATATCAATAAATCTATACATGTTATGGTTGAAATCAGAGTATATTATGGCCCCCCATAATTTTGGGCACCCAGTTTCTAAATCTTGGCTAAAACCCTGTACTTAACATACAGGAGTCAAGCCAACCATTAATCCATTCATGCTCACAGTGGCAAAAAGCAGCTTGACAATTTTGATATAATATTGCTGTCAAAAGCAAAGTTGGGAAAATATTTGGAGGAGAAATTAATTGTATTGAGAACATAACCAACAACTCTCCTTCAACTATTTAGTAAAAACATTCCTGTCCAGATTTATAGTTGTCGTCAAAATTATCATAGACCCAAATAACATTTTTTTTCCGAAAACTTGAAATTATTTCAAATTCCAAAGCATGAATTATTGAATGGCTAAACCCATTCATGCTTAGGATACTTGGAAAGTGCTATCTAGTCTATGGCACCTTTGAAAATAACTCAGTAATAAAATATAAATTCACAAAATGTTTTAGGGGAAGCTGCTTGTAGGGTAGTGGTTCACATTTTTTCAATAAATATTTCCCAGAAATATTTTCCCATAAAGGATACCATGCATATTTTGCAATTGCAAAAGAAGCGTACTAGGCTATGGGCCACTGCCATCAGATTAGACGGGAGATTTCTGCTGCTAAGGATTCTGTGTTTAACCAACTGGCCCTGCAGGCTAACTCAATACCACACTACCACTACATACATCATGGCAAACGGAGAAGAAAGCTTGAAGAATGAATATCCATACTGTAGTCTTGTAATGGATGCCAAGAAATCCACTGGGAATGCAAACAGTAACCGGTAACGCTGCAATAAGATATTGATTCCAAATACCTGTATTCCCCTTCCCTACTATTCCCTCTGCTCCACTAATTGGCCTTCATTACTTTATCGCCACAATAACAGAGTGTGAACTCTGTTAATCGTAAGTCAGTTTTGTTCCCATTCAACCTATTGAGCACTGAACAAAACCATTTTTTCCCACAGTCACTATTATAGGAAATCGAGCAATTGATTCAATCCTTTAGCTAATTGGAAATTCATGAGTAAGTGGAGGAGTAAATATGGAGAGAACAAAGAACTAGTGACTGGTATCATTTAGTTGGTATGACGCTACTTTCCCTGATGTTACTACTCCAAGGGGAAATGTTCCAGGCGGGTTTCTGAGGCATCCGGTTGGTCGGTCTCCTCTCCGACTGACCATGTACATAACACACACACATCTACTTTCCCTGTGTAGCAGAAACAGATACAGCCCCTTAGTGCAAAATACATGGTACCCGGCCCCTAATAAAGGCTATCAATGAAGAGAGCTGGATAATTACACATTCCTATCAGGGTGTCAATTCCCTCCTGCAGAAAGACATGCCGCAGCAGCGAGTGGTGAAATCCATATCAAGCGGCATCATAAATCCGTAGTACATCGGTCGGTCGGCCGCAGCAGCAGAAGCAGCCGCGATGGGCGACGGCAGCCTGGTTCTACTTCTCGGTAAACAACTCGCCCTCCAGAGAGAGCAATTCATTGCTTTTCTTGTGGAATGCCCTGCTGCTCTTCAATCGCCTGAGCTTCAGCGCCATTATCACGATGGCCGCCGCCGCGGCTTGCTGCTTCTTTCTTCCCCCGCCCGCTGTCCTATTCCTCCCTATCAGCAAATGATGGCCGGCTGTGTCTCATAATGTTTACCTATTCATGCTCATGCATGGCCCTGAGACAGGTGGTCAGTATGTTACTCAGGTCATAATGTCATCCACATATATCCTCAGATCACACAGATCATCCATCTCATACATATCCTCATATCACAAAGATCATAATACCATACATATGACATATCCTCATATCACAGATCATTATCTCATACAATTCTTAATAACACACAAATCCAGATCATAATCTCATACAGATCCTCACTTCACACAAGGACATGTAAATAGGCAGTATGCTTCACTGTTATTAAGTACTAAATAAATACATACATGTTAATGTTGCAATCTGAGTACATTGTAGTCTCCCTTGAAAATAGGATGCCCAAAATTGTGAAAATTGCCAATTTTGGACAGACACCCAGTTTCTAAATCCTAGTTCAAACCCTGATACATATTAATTATATTATACATAGTTATAATATAATTATCATTTCTGTCTTTTCCTATCCCTATCCAATTATATATATATATACAAAGACAACATTGCTGCTACTTCCACCATTATAACTAGTAGCACTACTAACAATGCATTTCACATATGTCTTTGTTTATGTGCGTACCAGTGTTCAGAAATCAATACTTGTATTTACATACATGTCAACTATTCATAATTGCTGTTCCTAACATTGGCAGCTTCACATAATAATGGGAAGAGGCAGTGTATCACCGTACATAATTCTTGATGAATCAGATAATCAAATTGTAACTACATGTATGATTAGCAGAATCATGTAATAATAATTGATATCTGATTTAGTGCCCTTTCCATCTATAACGTTCAAACATGCTTGAAAGAATAGTCAGTGGACAAACTGCTTTCGAAGTAGCAATGTTTTCAACTATGTCTTGAAGATTTGCATAACCATGATTTACTTCTGTTGTCACCACTCGTATCATACTCCCATGAATTACATTTCTACTCATGACAACTTAGTGATGCTACCAATAGATAATTAACCATATCACCTGCATTTTCATTAGGATATTGATTTATACCACATTCAACTGAATTTGGCAATGGAATGCTATTTTGAGTGTATAATGAGCAAAAAAATAATTCTATGATATATAGCGATTGAAATCTATATTCAATTTATTCATCATATTAGTAATAACCAAAAAATAACTTCAGTAATGAACTTACAAAGCAATTTACCTAACTAGGTTTTACTGGAAAAAGCAAGGTTGGATTTTATCCTGCCAGACTGAATCTGGAGTCAACCAGCAAAGAAAAATGCTAAAATCAATACTTGTCATAAAGATGTGGTAGGGAACTAAAAACCACTGAGTACACACCACAAAAAAATGTATAGCATCTATAGCTATTTGTGGTTACTTCAGGCCACCCCTATAGGACCCTATTAAAAAATCCCCAATATTACATGACAGGATAAGTCGGCATGACCATATTGAATTTAATCTAATTCAATGGACTTAATTCCATCCAATATCATTATCAATATTTAAGTTATCTAGTAGTAAACAAGGTACTTGTTAACTCAACTCAGGAATTGCCTGAAAACAGCTTTGTAATGAAATGAAGCATTTAATAGCCTCAGGCTATTTCAGCCATTTAACTAACGAAGCAGTGAGGGTCCAATTAGTGCTATCAACCAATAAGGAAACTAGATAATTTTGTGTTCGCGTTTAGCATCATGCCGACTGGTAAAGTAGATTACATATATATAAACTAACTCGCTATCACACCACATAACTGCAGTGATTAGACTTAGAAATAATAACTTATCATTTGTGTTAATTCCTGCTCAGAGTGTGTGGTAGATATGTGCTATATATAGAATGCAAACTGTCAATCATGATGTCATGGAGTACAAGGGAATCCCAATGGGGAATCCCTTAGCACCAGTACCTAAAGGCTATGCACTTTTAAAAGAGCCTACTATTTCTAGAGTCCCATCAAACTTTTCTAGTAATATATACAGTATGTAAGACTGGTTTCAGCTGATAATCTAGCTAGTAGATATACATAAAGAGCAGGGCAGGTCTCCAGTCTTGTAAAATGCAGAAATCCACAAATATATCTGGGAGCATGTAAGTAAGGACGTGTATATAGTATACCTGTGATTTTCTGGGAACCGAGGGCTACACCTAAACAGGAATATCTACCAAGAAACCCACATGCATTCCTCTGCCATCATATGCTAGTTGCTACTTTTTCACCTAATGTCTAATTTTGCTTCATTACATAAACTTCAACTATGGGGCCTAACAGACAACCATGTTCATATGTGAATGATTTTTAGGGTCTGAAAAAAGCTATCACTTTAAGAGACCTATTACGGCTAACCTGGCCCTTGAAATCAACCTAGCCCTACCCAACTATATACAATCCCTACATACTAGTTACAAAATAATAAGTGATTAACCAATCAGTTAATCAAATAGGCTAGTCTAGTAGTAGTTGAGAAGCGGGTGGTTATTACCTACTTCATTTTAGCCCTTCCAATGCTAAGGCTACTTACGTCCAAAGCACAAGGATGCAAAGATTTTTGATATCCATTTAAAACCAGTCATGTCGGCATTCATTAGATAGCTCTTACTGATTACTCTCAGATGAGTACCCATGTACCAGGGTTTCAGTCATTTTTTAGGTGTTTTGCATCATTTTGTACAGGCAAAATTAGCCACCACCAGCATAAAAAGGTAAAGGGTTGTTTTTGGTCACAGTTATTCATGCTCTTCAATAATCCACTAGCCTGGCCCGCCTGCAATATTTAGCAGACAGTATCTTAGCCAGACTAGACCCTTGGCTATTTCCCAGTAGCCTCAGCTAGTCAGGCCACAATTTAAATGTGACACTGCTGTTTACTGAGGACGACTGATAGATGAGAAGGGATTATTTTCGCAAATGGCTGAGTGGGTGTAATACACTGTGTAGTTTGCCCTCAGGCCTGTAAACATGAACATCCCTATTAGGAGTTACCTGTTTATGCACTAATACATCATCACATGATGAACCATTCAAAACTATGAATAACTACTACCTACATCTCTAACTCAACACTAGCTACCTGAGCAACAGTTCTAGCTTAAGTAACCCATTCATGCTTCAAAGTTCCTCTAGAAATTACTCTGTTAATAATAATAATAATAATAATAATAATAATAATAATAATAATAATAATTGATATTTGATATAGCGCCCTTTCAACCTTTCAAATGTTCAAACGCGCTTTAGAGAAAGTCAGTGGACAGTTGTCATGGTCCATATAGTCAAATAAACTCAATCAATCTGGTGATCTATGATACTTTTGACAATAACTTGGATATTGCGAATGATTTGTACAACATATTTAAAAGGGGATGGTTGGAAAATGTTCTGGCTATTGCGAGCATTTATGGGTTAAAACCAATCAAGCTGAGAGAGCCCTGGCATTCTGACTATGAGGAGAAGAACTCAAAATCTATACTAACCTGAACATTTGTGGCTAATAGTTACTCTTGGTATTGTTGTCTTGATGGTACCGTAAGATACTTAGAAAATAACTTGAGATTAAAGCTTAGATTTGCAAAATATTAGAAGGGAAATTGTAGCTTAGGTTATGCCCAACATTCCTCCAATATTATACAAATCATTTTCAAAATAATAATCTAATACGGATCCTCATATCAAAAAGATCATCATCTCATGCATATCCTCATATCACACAGATCATCATCTCATAAATATCCTAATATCACACAAATTCAGATCATAATTAATCCAATAGATTCTCATAACACACAAATTCAGATCATAATTAATCCAATAGATCCTCATACCACACAAATCCAGATCCTAATTAATTCAATAGATCCTCATACCACACAAATTCAGATCATAATTAATCCAATAGATCCTCATACCACACAAATTCAGATCATAATTAATCCAATAGATCCTCATACCACACAAATCCAGATCATAATTAACCCAACAGATCCTCATACCACACAAATTCAGATCATAATTAATCCAATAGATCCTCATACAACACAAATTCAGATCATAATTAATTCAATAGATCCTCATACCACACAAATTCAGATCATAATTAATCCAATAGATCCTCATACCACACAAATTCAGATCATAATTAATCCAATAGATCCTCATACCACACAAATTCAGATCATAATTAATCCAATAGATCCTCATACCACACAAATTCAGATCATAATTATTCCAATAGATCCTCATACCACACAAATTCAGATCATAATTATTCCAATAGATCCTCATACCACACAAATCCAGATCATAATTATTCCAATAGATCCTCATACCACACAAATTCAAATCATAATTAATCCAATAGATCGTCATACCACACAAATTCAGATCATAATCTTATACAGAACTGCCAAGAGCAACAACATTCAGTGAAATATTTCGCAAAGTATTGCTTAAGTGAGTAAGATATTTCTCTGTGTGTCAGGCCACAGGAAGGAGACTACTAAAGGAGATACCAGAGGAGCTTTTCGATCAATGACACCTCACATGAACTGCTTACTATGAATGACAAGCTACACAGCACAGCCCAGCTCTGGCTGTAGCTACCTCGGGCCGCCGCAGCAGCAACAACAACGACGCTGAATCTGGTTCAGCTCACATGACTCTCGTCTTATCATTATGAAAGGTATTAATACCTCCGCTGCTCTCTCGATGCTGCACGGCCAACTTCACAGAGCGGCCGCGCTGATCAGCATGACAACAGAAATCAGCCAATCCTAAGCACACATGAACAGCAGCAGTGTACTTATAATCTATCTGAGGGGACAGCACTATGAGCAGAACCCACTAACCATTGAGGTATGATCACATACGAACAGTGGTGTAAATTATTTAGCTTAAGTGTAGAAGTGTATCACCTATTAGCAATTTTTTAGCATGTGATCAGACTCAAGGCCCATATAAGGCTGTGATAACCTGTCCATGTATATATATATATATATTTATATATATATATATATATATATATATATATATATATATATATATATATATATATATATATATATATATATATACTAGTATTCATATATACACATACATATATATATATATATATATATATATAAATATTATTATATCTATCATAGGGTCAGCCAGAACATGTACATGCCCTTAGACACTACCTACTCATCCAGGTGTTGTATAATGTATACCTGGGCCAGGTATACTCAGCCAGCAGGTGCGAAAAGGAACCAGGTTAATCTTCAACCAAAAAAGACTATTTATAAATACTGAGCCAAGCTTTGATTGGTCAGTCAGCCACAGCAACCCTCTGGTTAAAGCCAACACAAAGAGGGGTGCCTTTCTTCCTTATGGCCCTCTTGCAACAGGTGAGAATATGTGCCTTATCTACTACTAACCCTTTCACGCCTAGACACTAGAGTCCTCCATGGCTCCATGATGTTAGAATACTTGCGAAAATAACCTGATGACAGGACACAAACAGTTAACCAATTCATACTTCAAATGAAATTCCTTAACAAGTGTTGTTTGGATATAGGTATGGTATTGTCAGTATTTTTGAAAGGAACCTAGAATTAAAGTATATAATCAATAAGCAGTGTAAATAAATGTATGATAAATGTATAATAAATATAATAAATATAGCACCAATTCACAAAATATTCGAAAGCACATCATCTGATTCAAATTTTCCCTAATGAGTTTAAAAGATTCCCTATTTAGATATATATCACAACATACGCAGGTATTTTTGGAGTCTCTGTGCATGAATGGGTTAAGAGCAATGAAAAACAAGGCAATGAATGGTATGGGGTGTGTTCTCATCAACAGCAGATGGCTTCCCTTATCTCTCACCATCTATGTTGAGTGCATTTGTAATGACAATAAAAAAAACCAGACATATGAACGCACCTAATCAAGAATAAGGTGTGTCTGGAAGAAAAGTTGAAAGCTCATAAAACCTTGTCTGTTTCCTGGAAGACAATATGTCACTGATTGAGTTTCCAAATGAGATGGTTTAACTCGATAAAAAATAATGAATCGCTTGCACAATTATATGAATTCATCATAAAGTATTTCAATTCTAGAGCAAACTGGATTGTATTCAGTACCTGTTTGACTTATCCTGACCTATGAAACATGTGAGGAATTTGTGTCAGTTGCAGTGTGATTTTATGAATTCCTTCCATGCCTTCAGACAGGGAGCCCTCTATTAAACTTCTCTACAAAAAACTGTGCTTACTAAATAATGTTCTATTCTATAATTCTATTGGATATTCAACTCTACAATATTCAACACTACAATAACACAAAACACATCAAGGAGACTTTATAGCACCATATGTAGTCTTAACCTGCGGGATGTCAGGGCATCATCAGAATGACCAAACCCTCAAAAATCAACCCTCAGGACACTCAAGTTAGTTTGTGAGGAATTTCAAAAAAAGTCAATTTGAAACATATGGTTAACGTTTTTTACATCAATGTAATTCCCACGACATTCTATAAGGATATTAAGCCTTATTTCAATAAGAAAATATATGTTTATGGTTGCACTCCAGCATATTGTGGCCTCCCTTGGAAAAAATATTTCCAATTTTGTCACTCCCTGCATAGCACAGAAAGTATAAATAATTTTAAAGACAGTTAACCCTTGTCACGCTGCATTGTCTGGCGGGGGCTAGGGCCCCAGAACTGTATTGTTTTTTTGCAACAAATTATGTTGCATTGCTGTTGCGCTGTCAGTGGGGGCAGTTGCACTGCCGGCGGGGTGTAAGTTTCTACAGCCATAAAATGCAAAATATTCAAAGAATCTGAAATAAAAAAATTCTACCTGAAACTACTGTTCTTGTTCTTTTTAATAGTATGTTTTTTTTTATAAGAACTAGTAGATAATATTAGGAGAGATCAGTATAAAACTAAGGAATAGTAGAATGCATGCAGATTTTGAAAAATGATTACTGAAAAGCAAGTATTTATAATTCATTAGCCCCACTTTAGCCTGAGATTTCTTAAGTTTTACATGAGTATCTTCTCATGAAAACCATATATTCAGAATCCTTGTCAAAAAATAATAAATAGGCTGATGACTATTATTTGTTTATATGTTTTATTTTGTTATGAACCATCCTTAAGTAAATGGAAAGCAAGTAAATTTTGTCAGGAACGAATTCTGAGAGCGCATCAAAATGAATTCTAAAATTTCAATTACCTCAATTCGATAGCGCTATAAACCAATGGAAAAAAGAAAATCTGAAATGTAAAACATTAATATATAACACAATTCAAACGTCCTCAATCGACTCATGTGATTTTTATTTGAAAATTTTCAAGTTTTGCACCCCAAATCAACACTTGAACTCAAAACGAAATTGTTGATTTATGGCCGCCATTTTGTGATCTGAAGTTCGCTAACTTTCTGGCGCAACAACACTGGTATAAAATTCCCATAATAGTTAAAACCTGCAATAGAAATACAAATAAATACATATGGCGATTCCCTACCTTCTTATCCTCCTTATGTTGTCTTTATTTTGTGTTGAACCATCAGTTATAGCCTTTTTCGAAGGCTTCAAACATGGTGGTTAACACGTTGTCAGGACTTGTAATCTTGTTTACGGCAAATTCGATTTCTAAATCCGTTTGCCGTAAGCAATGCACCTACTTGCATTCAAGTCTCTATTTTGTCAACCGCCCAATAAACAATTCAGTAAGTTATATATTCAAATAGATATGTTTCTTGGCTTTCGGAATATGTAAAATTTATTCAGAAACAAACATGGAAAGTATTTATTACGATTGTGTAAAGTGCAGCGAAAATCTGAAAATAGACCGATATTTCAAAATGGCGGCTGAAGCGAGTGCGAAGGAAATTGCTTCGCACTTGTTTTAAAACGATCAATACAGTTACAAAACAAATTTATTTCGAAAAACAAACATCATATTCTGATTCCCTGACATCCATTTCATGCAAATATTAACTTTATTGAATTTAATATGTCAGGGATGAAGCAATCGCGATCGTTGGAAAAACCGGAAGTGGTCGTAAATCTGCCGACCGGCCGGCGCTGTGCCGGTCTTGACAAGCCAAAACATCGTTTTTTTTCATTTCTATCGATCTTAAATGAATAATACTAATGTTTTTCTTTGTCAATTTGACAAGGAAAGACATGTGAGAATAGGTGAGATATTTATTTCACCTATTCTCAAGTTATTTCGCCATAACAGCTGAATAACTTCTAGCTGTCTTCTTGATTGTACGCCACACTTGATGTATGAAATGTGGCGTACAATTGAGTGTTCATTTGCCCGGAATATTCCGGTCTCAGTTCCTGGGCCCGTGGGGACTGAGACCGGAATATTCCGGCCGTAGCGTGACAAGGGTTAACATTAAGTCACTGATTAACAAACATACCACTGTTATGGTCATTATGGGCATGAATAGGTTAAAATCTGCTCTGTGATACAGCCCTGGGGATCAACTGCTTCAGTTGAGGAATATTAACACTTACTTAATCCATCCCTCAAATGGCAACAATTGTCGGATGCGTTTTTGTATTTCCGCCCCTGAATGGCTATTAGCAACAGCTTCACTGACCCCAAAAAGGGTTTCTCGTCTGACAATGCGAGTCCACACTGAAACCAGCCATGCCTGTGATGCCTGTAGCGCACTACACACCTTTTGTCTCGTCCAGTGAAGACCTCAATCAAAGTGGAGTACTAGGCACATCATGATACATGATGGCCATTTTTTGTGCCTCAACAAGGTACTGATCACTGTGCTCGTTTCTGGGGGCTATTTTCAGTGAATGCAATATTAAGTATATAAGCTGTAAGTAAATGTAGAACACAAGTATTTCCTGTTAACTACAAGGTTGAATGTGTTATTAGATAACAGAGGGTTCTTTTCTAGAGTAGGTGGTAAGTCTTCAGACATTTGAAGACAACCCATATATACCATATGTCAATGGGAACTCCAAGAAAATTCCAGGCATTTTCCTGTGAACTTTTTGGTATTACAATTTTTATTTGTTAACAATGATGCCATTTACACTTTGGAAATGCCAATTTTCAAATATATATTTCCAAAGTGCAAATGGCACCTCCAAACTTATTAAAAAGAAGGCTGAATACTTTTTCACATGATGGAAAGATACAATCAAACCTTATATAGAAAATAGGTATAGAGAGACTATCTGCATCTTCAGACGGGCCCCAAATTTTACTCAGGGAGCGACTTCGTTTTTCGCCTGTTGGTGAGGAACACAATTATTGTGTCATCACTTCATTCTTTGACAAAGTTCCATTACCTAAAACCTTGACTAACTTATCACAGTCTAACCCATGGTCTTAGCCAGCAGGGCATCTGGCTGTCTTTTTGGACACCCAAACCCTTAAAAAGAACGCCTCAGGACACCCAAACTATTTTGTGAGGAATTTCTTAAAATGTCAATCTCAAACATGTAATTGAATTTTTTCGTCTCCATATGATTCCCATGACATTGTATAATGATATCATGCCTTATTTTGATATATTTTTACATGTTTATGCTTAAAATCAGAGTATATTGTGGTCCCCCTTAAAAATCTGGACCCCCAAAATGTTTACAATTGCCAATTTTGAGCACCCAGTTTCTAAATCCTGGCCAAGACCCTGGTCTAACCACAAACAAAAATGAGAATCGAGTAATGACGTTCGCAGGTACAAAAGGGGTTTGAGGAGTTTGTTCCTTAACAATTGAAAAATAATTTTGTCATTTGATGCTAAAAATGTCATATTCTTTGGGTTCTGCTCCAAATCAATGAGGTATATCTAGTTAACTTCCTCTGTTAAAATGAACCCCACTCCTTAAAGAACAACCCCCTACACAGACATCTTAGATCCATACCTGAATGATCTTATAACCTAGAGGTCCCATCTTATCTATGATATCACAGTCTACAGGCAGGGACTTAGCCAGGACCCGTCCTACCTGTCCTTTGGACAGGCAGTTTCCTGAAAACCTCCTGTTTGGGCAGGCAAGATTTCTATGACGATTTTTCAATTTTGACTTTTGGGGTGTAACAACCAAATATTTTCCTAACAAACCAACTTCTAGGACATAGCTGAAGTGTAAATTGCCCTTTTTGACACACGAGGCTATTAAATGTAGCTGGTATAAGGACTTGAAGTATATAAGTAGCTAAATCTGGACGGGCAGATATTTTGAAATAGCTGTTTTGGACAGGCATTTTTGAAATCCTGGCTAAGACCCTGTCTACAGGTGAGAAAAAAACAGCCAGATAATGAATGAAGAGGTTTCTGTAACTAATCGCCTGCTTCGTTCCTCTCACTGATGGATGATAATGGACCTATTGTTAACGGCCTCTCATGAACTAGGGTGTTGAAATATTTACTGTATGCTCAATGCTTACTGCCTTAACATTCATGACTCATATATACACATACAGGAAACAGGTTTGAGGTATTTATACAAAAAACAACAATTCATATTTTCTAAGTAATGAATCGCTTCCTACTTGAATGTACGGGCAAAGGAATTTATCATGGATTAGATTTCATGACAGTTAATTGAATAATGCAATAAAGATGTATAGATCTTACTTTTAAAACTCTTTTAGCAGGCCATGTGTAGATCAAGTATACTGTTTCACATCCTTAGATCATCCCCTTGAATACCTTTGTCTAGAATGATGAAACTTAAAGAAATATTATTCTGCTTTAACATGAATTCTACAAATATGCCAACACTTTCTAAAAGATAATGACATTAACTTGCGCTTCCTAGATTTGTACTAACATCTCACCAAATCCAAATATTCCCTATTCCAGGAAATTTACACCTTCAATTCATGTGGAAATTTACTTGTTGTTACATTCCACTTGTATTAATCACAAACTCTAATGCTATGTCTATTCATGAGAATGTCATTGGAATATAGGGGTATTTGTTTTGCCTGAAAAACAACAATCAAAGGATGCTGATAATCATTGTCAACAAGCTAATCAGGGATTGCCGATAATCAAACATAAACATATAATCACTAATCAGACAGACCATTCAAATAATTTAGTTGTTTCCAAAAAGAATACTCATCACTCACTTCTTTACCAATACTATGATAATTTAAGCCATAATTCATCACTACTCGTGAGTATCTGATTTTACATTCCTATTCAGTAACAATCCTGAAGCATGGGTATGCTTGACGAAGGCAACTAAATGATGCCTACTATACCTTGATGGCCACACACATAAATAATAGTCCTTGTTCTTCTTGATCAGTAGTCACTAGTCAGGAAACAAACACGATCTAGATATGATGTTTTAAACCTATTAGAATTAAGAACCATTATATACATCTATATATAGTATCTAGCATTTTTGAAAGCCAGTAATGTTATATCACATATATCTATGTTTTGAACAAGGTGAGATGTACCATATGCAGATCTCGCATAAATTAAATAAATTGCCTCATCTAGTCTTAAACAGTAGCATGTATTGGATGCTATGGCTCAGAAGATACTGGAATTGATGTTTTCTAGTCTAGTTGTTATGGAACTGTGTTAGTTCATATTTTGCTCACCAGGTGGCCTCTGGTAAAACCTGTATTAGAATAACCCTCTGTGGAGTCCCTTATTACCAAGAATGAATAAAACAGCAAATATAATTATGATTTCAAACCAAACAACACGCCATTACTTTTTTTTCTATCAAAGAAACGATGTGATGCTTATTAATTCATCAATTAATTAAAAAAGTTTCATGCTTTCTTAGATGACAATAATATACATAAGATCAACTTAAGGGGGTCAAACCTAAACACCCCATTAACTATATATGCACTTTTTAAATATTTACCAGGCCACAAGATATGGGCTTGTGATTTTGTGGTAATAACTAGGAGTGACTGCAGTATTCAATTTTCAAGTGGTGCAAATTCTGTTTGAATTTCAAAAGTACATAAAGTAGATTTTTGCGTTTTTTAAATTCTACTCCAAATAGGTACATGTATCATTAATTATGGACTGGTCTTCTGATCCGTAAGATATGATGTAGGTCTAGAAGTGTTTAGATGTTATTATTTTTGGAAAATTGCCTTAGAAAGAAGGAAACTAGACCTCACATATAATCTTGGATAGGATGAAAATGGTCCATGTAGAAAGGGGCAGGAGAGAAGGAAGGGTTGTAAACATTTGGGAAGGAGTATCAAGACCCATTCATGATAGGCAATGATCTCTTGAAAATGCCACATTCACAACAGTCCTAAACATGGATTGACCTAAAGCTAAAATGTGCAACTTGCCCCAGTGTGAATTTAGTCACTTGCAAGCCGTACATTTCATGTGGTAAATGGGTGACCACTGGAGTTCCTTGAAAGAATATTTAGTAACCCATCTGGTAATTCAAGCGACCTGTGGCTGGTGGTATTTTACTGAGGGTAATTGTGAAGGGTGCCAACTGTTACATAAAAACTCAAGATCATCATTTCCATACGGCAGTTGAACTGAAGGGAAAACTAACTTTACCTTACAACTGGAGACATGAGCAAGGTAAAAACAGGAAACGAGGTGAAAATAAACTTCAAAGTGATTGCACAGGATTGTTGGAATCATATAGTGTACTAGGTGTTGACCATACTCTTAAACTGAAAGTCATTGTATATTTCAAAGTGGGTTTTGATGATCCTTTCCAATAAACACCATTTCCTATTAATTTCCCCTGTGACACATCACTGGTCTTTGCTATTTGGATGATACAATGATTGAAAGGTGGCACTTTTTTTTTTATTATTTTAAGCTATGTAAACTGCAAAGAATAAGCGTTCAAGCTATAGATCTGAGTATGCATTTTGTGTTAGAGACATGACTAAACCCAAGTGTTTCATGGTATATTAAAACGGAATTCTGGTTTTAGAATCACATCAATTCTCTCCCATAATTCTCTCACATCGCAGTCACATCCCCCAGTATTTATTTATGGTAAAGATAGGTGGGGATCGGTTTGGTGCAATATCATCACCTCAAGACTATAGTAACAGCACTTTACGTCCCAAGAGTATCAGTTTTAACAGAATTTAAATTTACAACCAACAAATGTGGTACAGTACAGAAAATCAGTCCTAGCTTTATCAAAACAAATATGTAAGTGGTGGGGGCGAAATGTTGTAATGTCAGTTTTAAGAGCAAAAGTTAAGTATTATATAATGGTATCGGCTGTAGGTGAATATATGGGGAGGCCAGCACAAGAGAGGTTCATTCAAATTTCAGAGCAATATGCGCCTTTGAGTGACAATCCATAGCTCTGTTTACTATGTACACCATAATGGTAAAGATTCCAAGGCAAGGAAACCAAAACAATAACAAAGTATATATATTGAAGTCAACTTTACACATTGACATTCCACCAAAAAACACCACAAAAATACATCTCAAGGTGTAGGACTTATAGTAGGTTTCAGTTATTGAATGTTAGGTACAGCACAGGGGAACAGGCTTTCACCCTCAGAAAGATAGCCACAGACCTCAATAACATCCTAGCAGATCCCCCATCTATGTTAAACAGAAAGAAAATATGGCCCTCCCTGGAAAATATTACTCTCCTGCCTCAGACACTGTCTGCATAATGACCTCCAATCATTTTAACAGGAATATGCCAGCACACATTAGCACATCAGGGAATAGAGGCGAAAATCTTGAGAAATGCAATTAAACCCAGTTAAATCTGTTCAGATGTATGCACTGGCCCCCACTGTCTGACACTGACTAAAGGAGATTTTCCCACACGCAGCCTCCGATCAAAAATGGCTGAAGCAAGTGACAAGACTGAGGAGGATAATAGCCAAGGAAGGTTGATTTCTAATGAAAGAAAATGGAGTCGTAGGGCGAATAGGAAGAATTGAGTGTGCAGTGACACTGACACTCCAAGATGATACAGCACTGTCTTCATACAGTCCATCACTACACCGACACACAACACCACGACAAATTAGCGAAAAACATTCCAATTTTGATGAGAAAATGAGGACAGAAGGTCGCAAGCAGTCCTCCATTACTGTTTGCAGTTCTTTGTAATGAATAAGGATAGGATAGAGCCGATCGGAATTCGACCATTCGAGTAAGAAAAATCAAGTACAGACCGAGAAATTCGTAGTAAAACTCGTAGTAAACATTGACAATAGGTGTTTACAAGGACCCTGAAGCAGTTACTGGCTACAAACTCCACCAAGACGCTCGCGAAGACGAGTAAGGTACGGGTAAATACCAAGATATAAATGGCCGAGGCGTCGGGAAGAAATAATAGTCAATAATATGCACTGACTCCACCATGTCACACTCGTGTATAATCACAAGATAATACCGGCAAAAATCGCAACAAATCACACCAAAACACACCCATACTATCACTGTTTGCGCTAAAGAGTCTCGTTCACAAGTTCAACTGATAATTTTATCAAAATCTCCAACATTTCAAGGTGAAAATAAGCTAAATATTACACCCGTGTCATCTTCAGGAAATCTATAAGATTGGGAACAAAGTAAACCACATAAAACAAATTCAATATTTTGAATGAATTTACCATCAAAACACACGTTCCGAGACCCGGAAGTGGCCATACGGGTGGTTGAGAAACACATCTAGATGTATAGTTGCATTTTGGTGTGAAAAATAAGATAAAAGTGTATAAAAACCTGATAATAGTCCGGTTTCCGAGTTTGCTTGGGAAATGGAGTTGTATCAAGCAGGTTTTAGGCCTGGGCGCATGTGGTTACTGACTGCGTGACGTCACCAACTTATCGCAAACAATACACTACTCGATTTCTACTACGATTTTGTAGCATTATCCGTGTTTAGTGTGTCTCAATCGCAATCAAACGTTGTCAGTTGAAAGTTATGATATAAAGCTTTGTTTGAGGAAAGTCATACATGATTTAAGCCGTTCCAGGAAAAGTTTTTTGCGGGAATAGATAGCATGCAAAATAGTGAACTAGAAATAGCGCTGTTGGTATTGAATACTTAGCTCCTCCCACAAGCGACAAATCTGAATCATTCTTTACCGTCATTTGAATAATTGCTAACTTGTACTTCTGCCTTCGATCATTCAGAAAACAAAAGGTTGCGAGAGGCTTACATAACCCGTGTACGCCCGCAAGTGCACAGTTAGCAAGACGAGGACGGTTCCATTGTCATGGTTGGGAGGCGGGGGCAAATTTGGCGGGTAATTTCACGAGATCATCACACATTTTGGGGATGCACAACTCGCGTGCAGTGCTACTCATGTGTATGAGGGATTCTGATACACATCATTCCCGGAACGGCGGCAAACTCTATACTTCCGGAGGAGTGTTGGATTTTGTACGGGATATGTAGCATTCATGTCACGAACCATGATATCATATTTCCTGTTCAAGTCTGATACCGGAACGCTTATTTCACAGTAGTGCCATCAGTACCTGGAACCAAACTGGAGTACAATTATAAATGTTTTGTTTATCACCTAATCAAATGCTAGTTAGATTAAAATAATGTGAATTGTTGATTATCAAAAAATAATATCTGCACATGTTTTACCATTTTTATTATTTGGCGAAATGTTATTGTGTAAAGTCTATCTAAAGGAATTGTTTAAAATAAACTGGAGAAAAAATATCATTCACAAACACCCTGATCTGAGCATCACCATATCACCCCAGCATGAGCAGGTATGCTTATCAATAATACTGTTGCGGTATTCTCCTCCAGATGGCGCCACCATCCAATAAGGACATATGCAGGTCGGAATTCTTCCATTCACAGTTAGGCTAGGAAGCAGTGAGCTAGGAAGCAGTCACTTACATCTCATCAAACACACACACAAAGACACACACACACATATATATATATATATTATATATATCAGGCATGGGGTCAATTACTTCTGAATTTAATATATTACAAATACAATTACTTTGCATTGGCCCTATTGTTATAACTTTAACAATTACTTTTAATAATCACCATCGCTATTTTCAATAACTTAAAAGTAAAAATTACTTCTGAAATATACACACACACTAAAAAATATAATACTAAAAAATATAATACTAATCACTTTTCCGCTTCCTTCCAGGAATTAGAGGTAACTCCTTGTCATTATCCATTCATTCCGTGTAAATTTTATGAAAGCTGTTTCATACTTTCATATTGATTATCAATCTTCCTGAATAGTTAAACTGAGTCAAAAAAAGTCACCAAGTGGCATTTTAATGTAAGACCTTTCTTGATCGATAAATAGACAATGCATTTTATTGGAGTTAATGTCTTAAAAATCTTTATCAAAAATATTAATACAGGCAAGTATCAGAAAGGCTCAACCAACCATGCTGGTCAAGAATCTGCATTAAGGTAGAACCCTACTCGATACCCATGTCATTTTTAAAACATAAATATCTGAAAACTGAGTTAAATGTAGACAATGGCACTTATGCCATTGTATAGCTTACATCTCAAAGTTACAGAATAATGATAAACTTATCAATAATTTGCTATTTTGAGTTGATGTGGCACCCTTTACGAACATATATGACTGTGTTTCGTTTTTTGGCAAAATGTCAAGACTCACCCTTTACTTGAAAATCAAACTCTACCATTTGATCATTCATGTCTTTGGTAAGGTGCAAAGTCCAACCTCAACCGGGAATCTGCACATTGAATAGTTTAAAAACATTTTTGAATGTTCTCATACGCCTCAAAATCACTAACAGCACGTGGTTTACGTAGTTAATGCTGATTTTTAGGTCCTGTCATAATACGAGGTACTTGTGACATGACTTTGCACCTAGAGGGGGTTCATATCTGTCATATTCTAAACCAATGGCTTCGAAGACCGCATTGTTATTCACTTTCAGCCAAAAAATGAGATGAAAATATTGGTCAAAATCGTCTATCTCGAAGGAATCTGCATGGTCGAAGCAGATAGCCATGTTGTTTGGGACCTATCTAATAATGACGGCCCAAAGGGGCCCGCCTTTTGTTCTCGTGGCCGTACCACAATAGAAAGTTGCTAGGTTGAGATTCGTGGCTGGCGAGTTGATCACTACTCATGTGTTATCTTTTGTTTTGATATCCATTCTTAGGGGCCAGCGAAGGACACCAAGGTGATTATCTAGGTGTACTGAATTATCACCTTAAACAGAGCTAGTTGAAATTGTCCTGTAATGCATTCAGAAAGCGGCGGACAGAGCTAGGTGTGACAATGCAACAGTTGGACATTCCTGGACAAATCCTACCAAATTTCTGTATTTACAGGTTCAAGTTTAAACAGTAAATAGTGGAAAATCAACATTATAGATTAAAACTGTATGTTAATCATTGTGCCAAGAAAATGTCTGCAACTTACACAGGTGTTCACCCTTTGGAGGTTTTTCCTTTGAATAGTAGCCTTGAATAGTAGCAGGTGTATAAGTGTGTATAAATGGACATGTCTTTCAATAATTCTGGACAGAACAAATGTACAGTAGAACCTGGATAGGATGATCACCAAGTGTTAAGAAAATGTTTCACTTATATATGGAGGTTCTGCTTTGAATTTACAAATTAGAATATAGCTTTATCTTGGCCTCCTTCAAACTTACTATGGTGCTTGATTTTTAGAGGTGTTGAAAAATGCAGAATCAAGAATAATTTATGAAGTAGAATCTGTGCAAGGGCTGTTATATTTAAGAATGTCGAGGTGGGGGGATTGAACTGATAAAATCTCTAGTGGCCCAAATTTTGAATTATTCTAGACCCCCCTCCCCCTAATTCTGAATAGGCTTAGACCCCCCCCCCCCCGAATTTTCGATGAATAGGTATTTTATTTTTCATAGCGGTTACAAGACATCCTTAATTTTCAAGTGTGCAGTTAAACTTGACAGAACAAATGCGTGAAATAGGCTGTAGGGTGAGCGATTAATGCCTCTTTACTGCCGCAGGACATATACTGAAATTATAGATGGCAGAAAAGGATCGGATATCGATGTGTATTATATACACCCCCCCCCCCCCCCCCGAATCTTTAATTATAATCTGTTCACCCCCCCCCCCCCCCCCCCACCCACATCTATTCAATGGAACAGCCCTAAGTTAATCACCTATGAAAGGCCCAACAATGGAGGTCCTCTTTCATTCATAAAACAGTAGAAGATGTGCCTGACTTAAGGTGATGGGTACCATTGCAAGCTAGATAAAAGGCCCGTCCAAAAACACACCTCATTGTAGCATACTCATAGAACAAGGAGTATCTCCAGGTTTCTGAGTGTTGTCAGGTAGATAATATCATAGCCAACCGTCCTTAGTCAACCCATATTCTAATTTATTTCAATATTTACAACTTTTCACTCAAATGACATAATCTCATTACTTACGCAAGTGGTGGTCACTACAGGTTCACATATACCTTAGGGATGTCATTGACTATGCCCAATAAAAAGTAATCTTTTGATTCTTTACTGCTAACGATTTTTACGGGCCATAACATTTGGAAATTTTAGTGAGATCTCGTGTGTGTGGAGCCTAGAACTCAGTGGTGGTTTAGCGAGCACAGGCCTTGTTGATGATCCCATGTGGGCTAGGAACAAAATACAGCTGTACAAAGACACACCTCAGTGGTCGCGCGTCACAATTAAAACAAAGGCGAGGGTCCGGTTTGCTATAAATATTTGATACTTTTTCTAGCTGTAAGAGGCTTATTCACTTGGGGTCAAGATTTTTCACTAGAATTTTCAATGTTATGGCCTGTAAAAATCTTCAGGGGTAAAAAATAAAAAATTACTTCTTATTGGGCATAGTCAATGATATCCCTAAAGTAACTCTGAACCTGCAGTAACCATCACTTGCGTAGGTTATGAGAATATGTCATTTGAATTTTTTTTTTGTAAATTTTGAAATAAAACAGAATATGGGTTGAATAATGACAGTTGGCGATGATATTCTCAACCTGATAACACCCAGGAACCTGGAGATACACCTAGTTATAGGATTATTCTGCGTTGAGGTGTGTTTTGGGATGGGGCTTTTAACTGGCTTGCGATGGTACTCATCACCTTAACCCACTCCCCCCACCCAGCCATAAGCCATTTATATGAGGTGACACAATCTTTTAAAACCATAAGTTATGCTGAATTCAAGACATTTTGGTTCCAAGGAAAACCTCATAGGTCCTGTATTCATAGTATTCTCAAAAAAACTCACCAGCACAGGGGAGAATGGGCAGTGCCAGTATTTATAAGTAGTGATACCCTTAACCTGGAAGTCTACCAGTTCCTTACTTTAAGTTCACCTATAATTATTTATATAACATAGCAAACAGTTATTAAATAGTCAGAAATATGCTGGTATCTATGTTGTATAACCTTCTTTTGAAAAAGTTTATATTTTAGGAGACCATCTTAATTGTCATTCTAGTACTAAACAGCGCGGTGTGACAAATAGGTTACTGAGTGATCATTTTGAAAATCAATGCCCATTATTAGAACTAAAATGTGTGATACGGTTTAATAAGCTTCTGTAAGATATGAAGATATAGGCTAAAGAGAGCTAAAGGTAGCCTTCAAGTTATAAGTAGAATCCATGGGTATAGTGTTATGGGTGACAGCAGAAATCTATCTGATGAAGTAAAATATTTGGAAGAATCGCTGCCTAAACCTCGGTAGTTCAATAGAATTGAAACTTTATCACACTACCATATTCACGAACTAGATCATCACCTAAGTCTATTACAGGACAGTTTTACTCATCCTTGTTTGCAACCGCAACACCCAAAAGGGTTTTTATTATTTCTTTCCTATACTTTTAGGCAAATCAACAATGAAAATATTTGAGGAAATAATGTTATCAGAATTCGAATCTCTCTTAAATATATTTTAGATAATATTCCATTCTTTAAAAAGTGTCTTAGAACTGGGCGATACTTAGGGGTGGAACTCTAGGAATTAAGGAAACACCAGTAACACCATCTGGAGCTTTCTTATGTTTAATGCGGTCTTGAATGAGACCTCGCGCTTGCACAGAATGTTACATTGCTGTTTTTCTCTTACAGAATGTAAAAGGAAAAGACTTCTTCTCAGTGACAATGACACACCCTTATTGCTTATTTCCCATCCGTGAATTAAGGGTTTAGTAATTTGTCCTGCTGCACGTGATTATGGGATCTGTAAGTTAAATGACACGTATGCCACTGTATAGCTTACATCTCACAGTTACAGAATAATGCTAAATTTATCAATAATTTGCTATTTTGAGTTTTTACGAACATATCTGGCTGTGTTTCGTCTTTTGGCAAAATGTCAAGACTCACCCTTTACTTGAAAATCAAACTCTACCATTTGATCATTCATGTCTTTGGTAAGGTGCAAAGTCCAACCTCAACCGGGAATCTGCACAATGAGTATTTTAAAAACATTTTTGAATGTTCTCATACGCCTCAAAATTACTAACAGCACTTGGTTTACGTAGTTAAGGCTGATTTTCAGGTCCTGTCATAATACGAGGTACATGTGGCATGACTTTGCACCTAGCGTGGGTTCATATATGTCATATTCTAAACCAATGACTTCGAAGACCGCATTGTTATGAATTTTCAGCCAAAAAATGAGATGAAAATATTGGTCAAAATCTCGAAGGAATCTGCATGGGACCAATCTAACACGGACGGCCCAAAGGGACCCGCCTTCTGTTCTCGTGGCCGTACCACAATAGAAAGTTGCTAGGTTAAGGGTTTAGTAAATTGGCCTGCTGCACGTGATTATGGGATCTGTATGATAAAGTTCCTGTTATCATTTTTTTACAAATCCCTTCACACCAGTCAATACGTTAATGCAAGCTGTAACTATTCAAAGGAAAATTTGTTATGTGAAAATGCAGGACTGAATAGAATATGTAGTACAGTATCTAGTATGTATAGTATGTCCAATGGCCATGCGCTCTAGTACATACCGGTAATTACATCTTTGTTGTCAATTTATCTACAATTGAATCAAGTATTGTTTTGGAAAACATTTTTTTGTTATTGTTATTTTCATATAAAACACTGTATCCCTTCACAGCCAAGCCTTTGTTCACTCTCACCACACTTAGATCACCAAACCTTCTAAGCAATGTGTCAAGATACCACTAACAAATATATATATATATATATATATATATATATATATATATATATATATATATATATATATATATATATATATATATATATATATATATATATATATATATATACATGTATATATATATATATATATATATATATATATATATATATATATATATATATATATATATATATATATATATATATATATATATATATATATATATATATATATAATGTACCAGCGATACATAACCAATATTTCACTTTTCATTCTTAATACCTGTAAAAATATCCCTGTTAATAGGTCAATACCCTCATAATTCTATAAGGTACAGCCAGAAGGCAATTGGCACTGGTTCTTCACGTATTAATCTAACAATACATTCTTGTAAAAATCAACTAAACAATCATCTGAAATCACCTATAATTATATTACTCTAAACACATTTTTTGCAAATTTGTGGAAATATTATGAACAAAATAATTGAAATGATGACAAGTTTTATCATGTATATTATTTTATTGACCATCAGGAACAACAGTGCTAACTTGTGGTGCAGGCGATAGTACTTTGATCTAACAATGACAACGAGGTCCAGTAAAGTATGCAAAAAAACAATAATAAGCACGCATATATATATACATATATATATACATATATATATACATATATATATACATATATATATATATATATATATATATATATATATATATATATATATATATATATATATATATATATATATATATATATATATATATATATATATATATATATATATATATATATATATATATATGCACTTGCGGTCAGCAAAGCATCTTGCAGTGATTGGTCTTTAACCCTATTCATGCCTGCAGCCGTCCAAACAAGCTTGGCATATATGAGTACATTGGCTGACTTCAAGTACGGTGTTACATTTAACACACATGGTAACACTAACGGATATGTTAATCCCAGCCACTCAACACAGTGCAAGATGTTAACATCTAGGCCAACAGAGATGTTAGCAATGATGTTACATTTTTGAAGATGTGTGTCCTGCTCGAGCAAATAATGTTTGTCATAGTAAAGAACAGCAACATGCTGGGAATGTGATACTTAACTATTAGTCTCTTTCAGTTTAATACAGACACATGTCATTCATATCATATATTTTATTAGGATAATACAAACTTTAAAAAATAAATTATCATTAATTTCATTTTTATTGTTAAGATCATTTTCATTTATAGCTTATAATTATTCTCATTATAATTGTTATTATTATTATTATTATCATTATTATTATCATTATTATTATTATTATCATTATCAATGAACTGTAGTTCAAAATGAAGTGAATTAAACTCATACAACCTTTTTAACTAGATGCAATGGGTCGTCAGTAGCTGAAGATGGTACCCAACACTTAACCTAGGACTTGAAGTCAAAATGGTGTTAACACCTAAGCCGTTACTGTTAAGGCCTTCAGAAAGTATATGGGGACCATGCTCTTTTCAACACCTTTCACAGATCAACACTAACATTTTCTGTTACATTTTGTGTTAACACACATATTATGGGGCATTATGGGATAGATGTGTGTTACCACCTAACAAATGCCCATCACTTCAAATAGCGTGTTACCACCCCTGCTAACACTAACACCGATGTTAACATCTGTGTTAACACCATACTTGAAGTCAGCCATTGTATATATTTTCTATAAAAAGGTATGTTTCGGGAAATGTTTGGTGGAGGAAAGTTCTTTAAAACCACCCAAGCAACACCACTCCTCAGATAGTTTGTCTGTGCACTATTTCAAAGTTATTGTCAAAAGCACCGCCTATTCACACCATACGTTCCTCAATAAGGGCTATGCACGAACTGGTCGAAATCTAGCCTGAAATGAAATAATGAGAAGATTTTCACAATTAAGATATAACATCACATAACTCGCCGCCGATATTGACAAACCTTACTCATGAAAAAGAATATCTAGACTTTTATCCTTGTTATGGATAATTTTTCACGCCAGCGGTTACTTAGTAGGTAAATATATGTTATAGCAACGGTCAGTACCTTACACTGGACTCACGTAATCATATCATGTGTTGGAAAATAGTAAATAGCAGCTATCAAAGCATTCATGAATGCAATTTTAAACTCATAAATTTGCACAAAACCTTACACAAAACCAAATCAAATACACGTACATACATGTATATACATTGCGAAGGAATAGACACACGTTACCATTGTGATCAGACATTAAAAATCAGTGCAATTCATATTTCCCCTCAGATTTAACTTACACAATAAAATCAGTCGCGATACATGCAAAATGCTGTCATTTAAGCTAGGTGGTCTCATCTAGCAAGTACATTTCGTTGTATTTTTCTGGGAAGGAATTGAAGATGGTCAATTAGGACAGGGTTTTCAGTTCACAGGTGACCTCACAACCTGTTTTGACTCTACATACGCGCCTCACTTAAAACAACAACGATTACTTACCTATGTGCGCGAGCCCCAAAGGCAGAGCGGTCTTAGGCATTGCAATGGACTGCCTGCAATTACTGCCCCGAGTGTGTGTAGCCAGTGGCAGAGGGTCAAGCAGTGTTTTGGCAGTTACTACAGTCAGTGTCTTAGCTAAGGGGTCTCTGGGTGTCATGTGAACACCCAAACCTTCAAGAATTACAAATCAGGACACCCGAAATCTTTTGAGAGGAATTCATAAAAAAAAGCATTTTGCCTTTTCCCATTTAGTAAGTACATGTTTATGATTGTTATCTAAATATTTTGTGATTTTATTCAAAAAGAGGACAACCAAAAGTTTAAGAATTGTGGACACACAATTTCAAAATCTTAGCCTAGACACTGACTCAGTACCCTCCTCCATTGGCAAATGGCTAATGTTAATTGTTTCTTGCCGGTTACTTCAGTACCCCCCAACATATACAATGGCAGCTTAGTCTGAATATGGCAGAGAAAGGGACCATAAATGATTTCCCAATCACTTATCTGTTAAGTCTGAATATGGCAGAAAAAATGACGATAAACGATTTTCAAATCACTTTTACCTGTTTAGTCTCAATATGGCAGAAAAGGTGACAAACGATTTTCAAATCACCTACCTGTTTAGTCTAAATATGGCAGGAAAAGTGACGATAAACGATTTTCAAATCACTTTCTTGTTAAGTCTGAATATTGCAGGAAAAGTGACGATAAACGATTTTCAAATTACTTACTTGTTAAGTCTGAATATGGCAGAAAAAGTGATGATAAACGATTTTCAAATCACCCGTGAAATCTGAATACCAGTATGGGAGAAAAAGTGACTTTAAACGATATCGAAAATCACTTACCTGTTTAGTCTGAATATGGCAGAAAAAGTGACGATACACGCTTTTCAAATCACTTTTACCTGTTAAGTCTGAATATGGCAGAAAAAGTGACGATAAAAAGAAATCCTAATTACTCACCTATGACCTGGAGCCTGACGTAGTCGGATGCATACATCTTGATGCTCTTGTCCACTATCACACACCTGTAGAGACCAGTATCATTAGCCGCATGGGCATGGTGCAAAGTGAGGGTGTCGTCTTCAAATGAGGCCCTACCCTGGTATCTGACGCTAGGGTGCAGGAGCGCTCTGGGCGCTAGGTATTCAACCACCTTGACTTCTCTTCTCCCTCCCCGTCCTCGTCCTCGTCCTCCCACCATTCCAGCCCCTCCTCGGGTTCCATCCTCCAGGGGTTTCCTGCGGATGGTAAGGATCCATGTATCTATATCTCCTCTCGGACATGTTATGGTCACTGGATCCCCCTCCGATACGTCACTGCTTGAGAGGATGATAGGGATATTGGTGTAAGCTTGGGTCTTACCGTGGAGAACCGCCAGTCCTATCATGACCAGAAAACCTAAAAACACGAGAAGAAGATTGATACCATCTACAGGTCGCTGGGATCTCACAAGGGGAAAAACGCATGTCCTGGACGACTCAAAAAACAACAACACTAAAACACACAACAAGGATATTGATACTATCAATTGATCCCAAGGATCTCAATGTGGAAGCACACCAGTCCTACCACAAGCAGAAAACCCTAAAACACAACAGGCAAATTGATACCATTTACTTTTACTCATAGTGGAAAAACGCCAGTCCTGCCACTACCAGAAAACCTAACAACACACCATTCACATCAATACCATTTACTGGACGCACGGTTCTGACAGTGGAAAAACGACAGTCCTACCACTACCAGAAAACCTAAAACACAGCGTGAAATTTGATACAATCCACTGGTCGCAAAGATCTCACAGTGGAAAAACGCCAGTCCTGCTACTACCAGAAAACCTAAAAACGCAACATGCAAATTGATACCACCTACTGGTCGCAAGGTCCTCACGGTGAGAAACGCCAGTCCTACAACCAGAAACCTAAAATCGACAATATGAAAATCGACAATACTAGTGGCGAAATTCACGGTATGCGACCGACACGCCATCACCTCGTGTGGCGGGAAGGATAACAATCCACCCAATCGATATCGTGTGCTAAGTTCGCGAGGGCGATGCAAGTTCGCGAATCCGCGAAATTATCGCACTCGCGAACTTTGCCTGTTCCAGTATATACTGGCAGCAAGAGTCTCACCTTTACAGGTCTAACCTGACACGTGGACTTGTCATGGGCACTCCTACCCCTTTCAATACTACATTACAGTCAATGATGAAGATAGCGAGATTAGCAGCAGCGAGAATTACACCGTAAACGCCATAACAAATAGAGCATGAAAGCACAATGGGACACGGTAGAGAAATACGTTAAATGATATTAAAGGGATCGTTGCAGAAATTCCACTTCTATCGAATGATACTAACGATTTAATGAAACCTTTTTGAATTGAAACAATTCCATTCGTTCACATGTGATACATAAGTTCCATATTAGAATCAACTATATGTTGGCAATTCTGATACCCAGGAGCGAGCACAAAACACGTTCTGCTTCCAATTACATGTCAAGCCAGTATTAGATTCGCAGAATATCATGGTTTGTCATTCTACCGAGTGATGCTCTAGACGATCATAGTTGTTCTGATGAATAGAAAAAAGGGTTAGGCTATACGATATACATAATTTCAAAATATTCTTTATTCACAAATTATTCCCATAAGCCACCTTAAAGCATAGCGACTTTTTCGCATGCTGCTTTCCATTGAATTTGGCCAAAAGCCCAAATGCAACATTTTACAACCCCTTTTGAAAACGTAAGTACTAGACATAGAACCGAAGTTACGATTGTAATCTCATTGTTTTACTTAAAGTAACTGTACAGTTAAAGTGATTAAACAGTATATACCATTTCAAAGTGATTCTCCTCAGTATCAAGGTTCGTCACATTGGCATAAAGGGTAACCATCCAGAATGGCAGGGTTGACATAAATATTCACACGTTTTTGATATTAATTGCTGAGAGAGTTTGAAACTTTCTTTTTTTCTGTCAAAAATTAGTATTCCGAAAGCTTTCAAATATAAGGAAGGACCCATGAGGTACCGATCTGTGATGTAGGATTAATAGCAACACCCCTCCAGCCTAAAACAATCTTACAATACACAATGAAAACTTTATCTTAAGATCTAAAACAGTCTTGGTCATATATCATTATTTCATCATTTTTGATTTCTGTTCTATTTTTGTGACAAGTGATACAAAAAAAACCCTCGGTTTAATTCAACACTTCCAACTGGCTATTTAAGAATTTCGCCTATATATCGAAGAAAATTTGGCGACAATGGAAATTCCAAATTAATTACAATCATATTCTAATGCTCATTCTCATTATACACTCTGGTATCTCTATACCAGGTCAAGATGGATTCTTACCTTTGAATAAGTGATGCTTTCTGATGGCCATCGTGAAAGGCAAGTATTAGAATCTAACTTCTACAGACTCAATACTATACTGTATACAGCAGTCCTTCTGATCTGAAGCTGTAACCTTCTCTGTTGCAGCTATAGGGAACAGTGACTAGTTGTCCAAATAGTGACAGAGTAGGACCGCATTCCAGAGATAACACTGATTGGTCTATCCAACACTTTTTTGGTAAGGCCACTCCAATTTAATTACTTGTCTTACGAGCTTTTTTTGGAAAAAAAATCCTGTCAGACTCCAAAAAAAAAGAAAAAAAAGTCATCTTTGGTGTCTTACGGACGAAAGTGGTTTTGAAATTTTCTGTCAGACTCCAAAAAAAAAAAGAAAAAAAGTGTAAGGTCTAAGAATATTCTTTGTAAGTGTGATTCATTCAACTACAGGAAGCTATCATTGCTGTAGTAGAGCCTCAGACTTGAGGAGGTATACCTCCCACCCTTCAGGTTACAGGGATTAATAGATTGATTGATTTTATTCAGTTGAGAATAGGCTGGTAGAAACAAATCGCTACCAGTCCTAGTCGTCAGACTCTAAAAAAAAATAAAAAAAGTCACATTTTTCAACTTTTTTTTTTATTCCAAAATGGCTCATTTCCTACCTCCTGAGCACGTAAGACAAGTAAATAAATTGGAGTGGCCTAACCCAATTTGTATATTATGCAGCAACACGTCTGACCATGATCAAGATAAGTCACGAACCCCCAAGTAATGTAAAGCCAGTATACAATGGAATAATTTTATATTTTTATCACACTCGAAAAATTATTCATCGTGTTCTAATTTAAGTCTGCACTCTTTTTTGAGTGTAGTGTTTTTTTTATTGCTGATGGTTAGCATTGCATCGTGATAACGTAGTTGCTCTTTGGGGCTAATCCCACGACCGAGAAAATGAGCAACAATGGCAAGCCTATTAATGTGAGGTCACTTTAGTTCATACATCGATCAGTTCTCGTTAAGCTCTTTAGACGAAATTAGGAGTCTGCGTTCCTTGCTCAACAAATGTCATAAACCCTCATGAAATCCCATAATCAAATCATCGTGAAATATGTCACTTACAAGTGAATGTATGGAGTGCGTGAATTATGAACTTAAAATCATGATCTCTCAAAGGAATTAGCTTTTACGTCGCTTTCAACAGCTTTGATCATATCGCGACGTTATAAAAACCCGGAACCGTGAAGAAATCCCCACATACCTATTCATGAAAAGTTCCAGGGGATATTTCAGTTGTAGAAGCACCATAGACAGCCCTCCGCAACGCAGCACATTTATATAGCGACCAGGCCAACCCGCTTATGGGGATCCAGCGAAGCCCAGAATCTTTATTTTACTTCACATTATCATCATAATGTATTCCTACACACGGTCATTAACAGTTCATGGATGGTTACCTTTGGTCCATGATAAGGACATATTTATTCTTATACATTTTCGGTCGGTACAACATTACACATGTGTCAGATCATTATGTTTAATAGGTCAATATGAATATTGAACACTCAGATCTCAATCATAAGATACTAGTAATGCTAGAGGTGCACCACACAAGATGAATTTGCTTTCAAAGGACATTTTTTATCGTATGTAATAGATGACAGCTTAAGTGTGTTTATCTTAAAGATGTAAAAAGTAAGAAAAGTACTCTTAAAGATCAATTTATTTGCACCATTTTCAAGTGGTTAACTGACACGAAAAAGATTCCCGACCAAAGTTCACTACAGTGCATCTAGCCCTATTAAGATTTTTGCTATACGTTAACGTTATGTAATGATATACAGTAAATACTTTGCTGCCATCTATTGCATATGAGAAGTAGTCATGTAGAAGCACGCCAAATAGTTTCTGGATTTTCTAATTACCATACCCACGTAAAGGAGGAGCCACTTGCCAGTTTCTTTTGCCATGTTTTGGAATAGGCTACTTTTATTCCTGAGAAGCAGTCATTAAGGGCATGGTAGGGCATTCGACAAGGTGACCTTCGCATCTAAAACTTAAAATCCACTTAAATCCATTCAATATACCCCACATTCAGAAATCCATTATGCTTTGCATAAGCTATCATTGCCAATTGCCCTTTGAAAACCTAAAATGTATTAGTGTTACATGACTACTAAAATATTTCAGTGTATAAATGTTGTATGACCATGAGCAGATTTTCATGTGTAAAATAAAGCCTTTATTAATGTCACACACCCATTTTCTAAAATCATTTTAAAACACAACCACGTTTACTAACAGCAGTCTGATAGATAACAGCAGCCCATTAGATGATTACAATGGTGCAGGTGTGAATAGCAGAAAAAATCTGCCATTCACACCTGCACCATCGTAGCCACATGGCTTCGCTGGGCCGATGTTTATTTTTCTCATAGTCAAACATAAAAACCTTTTTATTTGAATTTTTGAAACTATGTTTGTCTCTAATCCACATTCCATATATAGTTTTGACGATATATAAAATCTCAATCTTGGTAGCTTTGAAAACGTATGATAAGTGAAGAAATGTACATGCATATAGTCAGTATCCAGGGCATTCAAGATGCTAAGCATTGAAACATAAATACGCGGTACTGGATGTTGAAAATTGGCTCCAGATATTTGTGGGCAAAAGTATAAAGTGGGCTCACAAGTGTTAAGATGAATAGGTGTTAGAAAGTGCGTTGGAGTGTGACGACGAGATGGTTCAAATTGCTCAGTCTTGGTTGAAACAGCTCACTTACTAGCACGCACTATCCAGAGAGAAGATTGTTACAAAGTATCTGCTAAATTACATACTGATGGGGGCTGAACAGTCAAAAGTGGAGCCGTTGGAAATTACGGTGAGTTTTTCAATAATAATTTACGCTTTCTAAAAAATATTCGAAAGTTATGGAGATTTTGTTATAGGCCAAAAACTAGAAGTCTTAAAGGGAGTTTTAATGATATATTATACCTTTTCTCAGCACTTTTCTGAAGGCTCAGGAAGTACAATACAAACATTTAGATCCTACACCGGCCGACTTGAAGTCTGCCAGTGTCTGGCTGTACTAACACCCATGGATAACATGTCAAAAAATAAGCCAAGCACATTAATGACCCACGCAGCATGCGAAGCAAAGCTACGTTAAAGTGTGAGGTCATCCATGCATCCCTGGCTAGAAAGCAGGATGGCAATCGGGCGTCTATTGTGCCCGGGCTGCCCATGCATTTAGTGCGAGAATTAAACGTCAGCACTTAATGAGTTATAGGTCAACAATAAGAACAAACAATAGTGTTTCAGTGATAGGTTATACTTCTTTTGTCTTTACTATTAGAAAGTGTAAAAAAATAGGAGTTGTGGGCCAAAATAAATCACAGACCATGGAGAGTGTTTTTTTTAATAAAAGGTCATGCTTTCCTCAGTAAAATTCGAGAGTATCAGAAACTATGAGTTATAGACCAAAATGAGGAAAGAAGAGACCGTGAACAGTTTCAAGTATAGGTCACGCATTTCCACAATGTCGTAAGAAAGTGTCAGGAGTTGTAGACCAAATATAAGAAACATTGGAGAGACTTTTTAGGGATAGGGCTTGCTTTTTCTCATTACCTTTTTAAAATATGAGTGATCCTTAAGAATAGTGTTTCATTAATAGGCTACATGGATATTTATATTAATATGAATATACTATCATTTAACATATTTCAGGCCATATTTGATTTAAAGGCCTAAATGAGAAGATATCTTTGAGAGTAGTTCAGTGATTGCTTATGCTTTTCTCAGCAATACTAAAGAGCATCAGCAAATGAAAGTTAATAGACAAAACATGTATATGAAGAGACCTTTGCGAGTGTTCCAATCGTCTTCGATGGAATGATTGGTCGAATGATCCTTTCCTATAAATTATAGTCAAATCATAGCCCGGGAACCATGTACTAGGACTTGCATAAGTCAACGGCTGATTTTTTACTCCCATAAATCCATAGCTCATGAACTCTGAATTAAAATGTGAATGGATACGAAGTGAGGGCCGTTTAACCATGTGAGAATTACCCGTGAGTTTGTAGAAGTTGCCGCAGAATGATAAACTATTGGGAACATTTCTAAGGCGTCACGCTGTTACCTAAGAAGCACAGAAGTGATTCACTTAAATTGATAGCAGAATACAACCCAAAATTATTTATAACTGGTGACTCGTTCAGACTAGCCAATGCTGTTTGTTACTGACGAATTGCTTTCAGATAGGGGATTTATTGAGATCATGTAGGCTTAGACACTGTTAGAAAGCATGCCGTCGCCTTGATGTCACAGGAGAGTCCAATGAATTGTACACAGGCACAAAGAACTGACACCAGCTATTATGCAGGATTTACAGCATGTGCATGATCGTAATATCAAATAAAGATCTTAAAGAAAGACGACTGTCGAACTTGATATAAAAACACGGCCATGACAATCAATGCGTATTGGATTAGAGTCCGTCGCTATAAAAATCTTGATAAAGGGACGGAGTACATAAGAGATGTCTGGCGAGCCACAATAAAGAGGGAAGGGGGTGCACACCCACAAAAGTGCAGCACCAGGAATTAAATAGGAGCGATCACATAAGGGTATGGAGTAAAACATGGGATAAAAATGCATCTCCGGGAATTAGACTGGGCCAAGAACACATCAATAGCAGTTGCAGTGCCAAGAACACATCGCCAAGAATAGCACAAGGCCAATTACACAATACCAAGCTTTACGCAGGGTCATTATTATTGCTTCAAATGCTTCCTCCAGTGAGAATGTACTGCTCATCTCATGTGACTGAATGTTCTTTCCTTATGTCTTTCCTCCTCATTTGAACACTGGCTAGGAGCTACACTGGGCGAAAAAAACATCCCAAGGAAGTACACAGGGTTGATGACACATCATCAGGAATCACACATATAACGGATGATCCGGAATTACACAACACCAGAAAGGAGAAAAGGCTAATGGGACATCACTCCGAAAAGAAAAATGCTAAAATGTTTGATTGGACTACCACTGAATCTTCATTAGTATAGTAGGGTTGTATGATCTCTTTACAAATGTTTGGCGTTGAGCAGGACTGTAGTTTGTATCTTTGCAACTAAAATATTCTCATGTCATTACCTTACGCGGTATAATAGAGCTGCGAAAATCCTGACAAACGAACTGACATAATGCGTAGTCACAGTTTAAAAGTGAAATATAACATAATGTCAAACTATTTTTTTTTAGATTTGTGACATCAAATGAATTGAATTTCTCATCTTTCTCGCTACATCATGATTGTTGTTTGGCCGCACACGTTGCTATGCATGAATACCTCTTCAGTGTCGTGGTATAGAATGTCAGAGCACATGATAGATTTATGTGGGTCACTGTGACAGGTCTCTTTTTGCAGAGGTGAAATTTCGCACAGCAATTTTACACTCAGAGTTTCAACGCTATTGATAGGGACAATTGGGTTTATACTTTTGTTTTTCTTCGCTGTATCGGCCATGGTAAAGCTTAATCCTGATCTGTAAAACCAGTTGTAGACGGAGTGTAGTCAAATACTACACTACCTGGGGAAAACGACCCACTAATCGCAAGCCACTGGTAACATTCTCACATGCCTCGAGCCAGATTTGAATACGGACAGAGGTGAGAGCAACGCCCTAGATAACGACTATCGGGGGCCAGCCTTCCCCTCGACCTTGCAGACAGCCCCGCCCAAGAAACTACAAAACGCCTAAAAGAAATGTTGTAGACAAATTATAACTACTTTGACAAAGATTATTTCTTCTTTTAAGAAGAACAACCTATAAATGTGTTGTTAGAATATCCTATGCAGGGCTCAACATATAGCATAGTCCCATCTCCCGGGAGATCTGAATTCCAAAAACAGCCCTATCGGGCTACCTAAAGTTGGATTCAGGTAGTCCCGCTGGACTACCTGAATCCTGGGGAAGTTCCCCACTAAAATCCAACAAAATGGTAGCGAAAAAAAGAAAAATATAGCATTCCTTAAGCATGCAACCTTAAAAATAGAAGAAAAAAGCATAAGTACCATTACTAACATGAAAAGGGGGAAAAAGAACCTTTTTGGAATAAATGGCGGGACTACCTAAAATGCTGGCAGGACTACCTGATTTTGGGCTCAGGTAGCCCCGCCAACCTACCTGGCCCTTCTGGGGACCGTAGAGCCCTGCTATGGCATATATCACTTTATCATTGTATGATTGTATACAAGGAAGGGGGAATGCTTCGTAATTTGATTAGCCAAGACAAAATTATATACTACTATTGTTGTAAAAACCAAATTGTTTGACATGTTTAGGGAGAATAAAAAACCTGTTGCACATATGTGCAATTTGAATTAAAAAAAGAAAGAGAACTGTCGTCGACTTTGGTTTAATCCAAAAATTCGAAGTTACGCATCGAAAAGTGAGAGGAAACAGAACCGGTATCCTAAATATTAATTATGTTTGAACCACGAAAGGTAAGAGGAAAAGAATTTGATATTGATATAATTACCTAAGAAAATTTAAACGGACTTCAGATGCTAACTATTTCCTTTTGCTACCCAGAACGTAGAACGGAAACATTTAAAATGCTTAACTTGGATTTTATTGTGATCAATTCCGGTGTAATTGATGCATTACATTGGGATTGTTGGAAAGATGATTTATATCACATTTTGATATACTAGTACCCATGGTTTTGTCGTAGCCATACAGCCCGCTGTAAAGAGGCAAGTTCCATCTGCTGAAAAATGAGGCATTACATCTTTTTAAATCCATTAATGCTTAAAAGATTCTTTTAAAATTGTCGTCTGGATCTTTGATACTTTTGACAATAACTTTGGAATAAAGAATGATTTTACAAAATATTTCAAGGAGAGTTGTTGGTGAAGTTTTAGACAACATTTCTCCTGCCGATATTTTTCTCAACTTTGCTTTTGCCTGCAAGTTTCTTTAAACTGTCTGGCTGACGAAAGTATCATCAGCATTGGAAGGGTTAAGGGCAGCAATCAACATTCTAATGTCAATGTCGGGTTACCTACCAAGTTCCATTATCAGTTTTTAACTCCCTAATTGGCAAACAATTGCGCCAAAAGTGAAAAACAACCATCGAAATAACAGATGCCACAATTACTAGTATGTAGTAAAGAAAAACTTGATAATTGTATCCAGCAGAAAGAAGTTGCCTAGTAGCAGCAGCACTGGCCTAGATTGTTATGAACGTCAACACATTCTTAGGCATTGACCATTAGATATCCAGGGGGAGGCCGTGTATAGAAGTTAGGGCACAAATCTTTTTCATTGATAATTTTTTTCATCGTTTCAGGGCTCAATTATTTATTTTTCGCAGATTTTGAGGGCTCAATTTTTTTCATCACTTTCAGGGACCTAGGGTGTCCATGTCCGTATGCCATTGGCGCACAGGGGGCCGTCCGCCGGTGGCGCACTGCCATTTGCGGCGGGGGTCAGGGGTTAAGGCCCCCAGAAGCCAGAGAGGTTCTAGATGCTCTCAGATGCATTCTCAGCCTTATCCGAACCCCAAATAGGTGATTCCATACGAAAACTTGTTCTTTTTTGAGAAAACAATTAACCTTTTTCCCCCTTTTTTGTGTGCATGGCTGCCCGCCTGTGTTGCAGTGCCATTGCGGCGGGGGTCTTGGGGGCGCTCAAGGCCCCCAGAAGCCAGTGGTTTCTAGATGCTCTGAGATGCATTCTCAGCCTTATCTGAGCCCTAAATGAGTCATTCCAGATGGAAATTCTCCCTGTTTTGAGAAAACAATTTACCTTTTTTACCCTTTCTTGGTGTGCAGGCCTGTCTGCCTGTGGCACACCGCCATTGCGGCAGGCCCCAGAAGCCAGAGGGTTCTAGATGCTCTGAGATACATTCTCAGCCTTATCTGAGCCTTAAATGAGTTATTCCAGATTAAAATGTCTTCCTGTTTTGAGAAAACAATTTACCTTTTTTACCCTTTCTTGGTGTGCAGGCCTGTCTGCCTGTGGCACACTGCTATTGCGGCCGGGGTCTGGGGGCCGTTCAAGGCCCCCAGAAGCCAGAGGGTTCTAGATGCTCTGAGATGCATTCTCAGCCTTATCTGAGACCCTTTTTCTTGGTGTGCAGGGTCATCTGGCCGGAGCCCAATAACTTTTTTTTTCATGGAGTCAGAGCTCAAAATTTTTTTTTACTGATTATCAGGGCTCAATTATTTTTTCAAAGAATTTCAGGGCACAATTATTATTTTCAATTCTATACACGCCCCCCCCCCCCCCCTGGATATCTAATGGTCAATGCTATACACATGGCCGGTCGCACACGGCGAAGTGGTGTAGGCGTTGCCACTGATTGCTTGCTGTCTCTCTCCAGTGCCCGGGTTCGGATGCCAGCCGGGGCAGGTGATGAAGTTACCAGTGACTTGGTGTTAGGCGATAGGACACTCCAATTTCCTTCACCACTTGCAACTTGCTCGTCACGATCTAGCCTAGATATCGCGCAGAAAACGTGACGATAAACAAACCATTCAAATTCCGCATCATTTTATATTTCAAATGAACTAAAGGTATGTTTAGAACAATACAAGGTGTATTTTGTTTCAATGCACACTCCACTTTACCAAATTTATCTAGCGATGCATTTTCTTGTATTTATTCTGTGGTCAGATCTTTCCCTAAAGTTTTTCAGTGTTAAAGCTCTATTTCTGATAGCAGCTTTTCAACACATCACTAAAAATGTATTTTTTGGCATGCACTGATCTTATAAAAGGCAATTCATAAAATACAACCTGTTTGAGGTTTTTACTTTACTCTGCTTTTATTTGGCCATTTAGCCTGTACAAAGTAGATATGTTGCCTGAAAGGTATTATGATCTTATGATAAGGAAAATAGCAAAGGTAGGTAGGCTTTAACATAACTCTCAAAATAACCTCATGTTCACTTATTAACCCAAAAGGCCATCTTAAGTTATTTGAGACATGTACAAGGTATGTTTGGAGAGAGAGAGAGAGAGAGAGAGAGAGAGAGGAGAGAGAGAGAGAGAGAGAGAGAGAGAGAGAGAGAGAGAGAGAGAGAGAGAGAGAGAGCATACGACCCACTAACTCGTTGTTTTGATATCGACAACCGCATACCTGAATTGGTGAATTGTTCGACATCAATAGGAGTATTCGTGTCATTACTCGCATTAGTCAAACCTGCACGAAACCGGGTCACACCGGGGCACACGGTGAAAAAAGACCCTTCAATCACTCGTCTATTACGCTGTAGCAAGGATCAAATTCGACGTGCTTCTATTAATGCAATAGTACCAAGGAGAGTTGTTTGGATCAGATATTGCTATACCGGAAACCTAAATATGGGAGGAAAGCTAGGAAAGGAGGCGGAGAAGGAACAGAGTGTGAGTAACAGTGCTGTATTAAACTCCAAATCGATGTTGACCCATTTACATCTGTGTCCGAGACATTTGGATATATCTTTGCAACAAACCAAAATTTTGGGAAATCATTTTTCGGAAGTTGTTTTTGCGAGTGAGATTAACAATTCCTCTCCAAATATTTTTCAAATATTGATGTATTCAGTGATCTACGCCCGAAGTTGTCTGACTGAATATTTCCCCTGGGTGCAAACAGGTTAAACATGGCCGTTAATAACTTTTATGTATATAGATATCTTATATCAGTCTTCACATTGACATCGACATTTGGGCATATCTTTGCGAAAAAGCAGCATTTTGAGAAATTATTTTCCGAAATATGTTTTTGCGAGTGAGATTAACAATGCCTTTTCAAATATTTTTCAAATATTACTCTATTTGATGATCTACGTCTGAAGTTGGCTGACTGAATAATTTCTCGCGGTGCAAAGAGGTTAAACATGAACGTTAATAGCTTTTATGTATATAGATATCTTATATCAGTCCTCATATTGACATCGACGTTTGGGCATGTCTTTGCGACAAAGCAATATTTTCAGAAATTATTTTTCGAAAGTTGTTTTTGCGAGTGAGATTAACAATGTCTCTTCAAATATTTTTCAAATATTACCCTATTTGATGATCTACGTCTGAAGTTGGCTGACTGAATAATTACGTCGGGGTGCAAAGAGGTTAAACATGGCCGTTAATAGCTTCTATCTGTACATGTATAGGTATCTTATATCAGTCTATTCACGTTGACATCGACATTTGGGTATATCTTTGCAACAAAGCAATATTTTGAGAAATTATTTATAGTTGTATTTGCGAGTGGGATTATGGATGTATGGATGTTAATTTTTCCTCGGGGTGCAAAGTACACATGTCAAAGTATGTTCTCATTGTATAAGATCCTGAAGGTGTAATTGGCCGTTAATAGCTTCTATATATACACGTATATGTATCTTATATCAGTCTATTCACGTGACATCTTCACCCATAAAATGTCCTTGTCGGTACACGCGATTTAATTCACATACTTGTATTGGCATATCAAAGGCGAATCACTAGCGATATGAGACATACTTTTTCTACATAGTACAAGTGATTCTTTGCTGATAAAATTCCATCATGTCGGAGCAAATGAGTAGGTTTCGTTAAGTGTAAAAGTAATTTGGAATTACGATTTTTCGTCCCTTTTCTGCCATGTTGCGGCTAATTCGTGACTAGCCAGTTGAAACTGGTGGAGGAAACCGGAGTACCCGTCGAAAACCACCGCCTGACCCCAAATCACTGGCAACTATCTCACATGCCGTGATTCGAACCCAGGCAGTGGTGAGAGACAGCTAGCAGTCAGTGGTAACGCATTAGACCACACGGCCATCAGGGCAGGCTCTAAGTCCTACGGAAAGGGCCAGCGAGTTTAAATACTGTACATCGAAACATATCTGCTGTCAGAGAGAGCTTCATGAACATACTTGCGTAATCTCATTTCCGTTTGCTGATTATAAAGCTCATTTGAGCAATTTTTTGAGTTATTTGGATGGTAGGCTTCGTAGTCTTAGTGGTCTTGGAAGGCTAGACATAACTTGTGTACATTTGATTGGAGCTATTTGAATATGACTGCATTTATACAAAGTCAGTTGAAGACTCCAGTCAAAATGTCAGATAGGACTTCGTCTAAAGGTAGAACACACATTGACCACAATTAACAAATGAATAAAGTAGTATTTTGGTACAAATAGTATTGAGTGCAATAACTCAGCTCAGAAATGAATCGGTGACAAATCACAGTGAGGAGGAGCATAAACTATTGATTTTTTTTTATCACGAATCTCATATTCTTTCAGAGGCAACAGTTTCGTTACGAAATGCACGCAGACCTCAAGGCTGGCAAGTTCCCTGAGCTATCAGAAAACAACACTACGCTCATGTACAAGTACCTAACAAGAGATGTATGGGCCGAATTGAAAGACCACAAGACTGTCTCAACAGGCTGGACTTTGGCTAAGGCAATCAATCCAGGATGTATCAACCAGCACGACAGAGTTGGCGTGTGGGCTGGAGACATTGAGTCATACAAAGACTTTGAAAGTATCTTTCTGCCGATAATCAAGGAATACCATGGCGTCAGCAAGCACACAATCTCAGATCTAGAGCCAGCAAAGGTAACCGGGGAAATTAAGCACTCTGAGTTGATTGAATCGACACGCATTCGTTTGGCGAGAAACTTGCACGGCTTTCCACTGTCTCCCATCTCGAAGGACCATCTTCTGAAGATAGAGGAGCTCATGAAAACTGTGTTTGAACGTCTCGAGGGAGATTTCGCTGGTACTTACTATACTGTTGAGACAGTTCCTCGTCCTGAATTCGAGCTTATGCTGAAGAATCATTACATATTTGATCGCGGAGACCCCGTACAAGCGGCAGCAGGTTGCTATGATTATTGGCCAACTGGTCGAGGGATCTTCATCAACCGTCACCGGACCTTCCTTGTCTGGGTGAACGAGGAAGACCACCTGAGGATCATTAGTATGCAAAAAGGTTCTGACGTCACATCCGCTTTCGATCGTCTGGCGAAAGGAGTAAAAGTCATCGAGGATGAAATCAAGAACATCACGGGGAATGAACAGGCCTTTCTCTGTGATGAGAACCTAGGAATGATAACAAGCTGCCCAACCAATCTAGGGACAGGGCTCCGGTGTAGCGTTTTGATGAACCTTCACAATCTGCATAAGTTGGAGGGCGCGAAAGAGCTGAACAAATTAGCACAGCATAGCGGATGTCACGTACATGCATCACGTGATCTCGGAGACAAGGATATTTGTTATGTTTCAAACCGGTACTGCTTGGGTCGGCCAGCGCACGAGCTCGTCCAGAACCTCATTGACACTGTAAACAAACTTGCCAAAATGGAGCTGAATGCATCTGGCTAGTGAAATTAAAAAAAGAAGAAAGAAGACACACTAACACATTTACGAGTTCACATGGCAAAAATGGCAATTCCAAAAGGAAAGAAATAGTGACATGACAGGATATGGTCACACAGAACTTTTTAAAGTCACTTGTTACAACTTTCAACCCTCAAGAGCATGCTAAAACTCCTATATTAAGCTGCACGCCAGAGTATCGTATACTTCCTAAACTAAATATACCACTTTCGTGTAGTCATTTCCATGAAAACCGCTTTTATACTCAATTTTCTGCTGCAAGTGGAAATCTGTATGGCTGTCACATCTAGCGTCAACACTCCATCGTATACTGCTACTAGCTGGCTGCATTTGACCCATATAGATAAGGACCTGCACGACAGTGCCGGCCAGGTGGGTAGCGTTCTCTAGGGAGTGCGAATGACAGGAAGCATTGCTCCCAACCGTCCTGGCCACCACGGTACCGTGGTGGCCAGGACGGTTGGTACTGTGGCCATATCCTGTAATGGAAACATTTTGTATTCAAACAGTCTCACCCAATGGGAAAATGAAAGTGATTAGCTGAATATAAATTGTACGGATGATAAACAATCAAAGAATGCTTTTTTCTGCTACTATCATGCAAAAATACCACTTGAAGTACAGATCTCCCGTAAAGAGATGTTATATTTTTACACTTTGGTTACTGTTCAGGATAATGTAGGTCATGCTTAAGATTTCCTTCAGAAGTTGTTGTCTAGGTCTGTTACTTTTGATAATAACTTCGGATTTGAGAATTGTCTTAAGAAATATTTGACGGAGAGTTGTTAGAGGTGTTCTGATTATCATTCTTCAATCAAACATTTTTCTAACTATGCTTAACAGCCATTCTCCCTTATGGGTCCACATTGGGGCTGGAAGTTGGTCACGAGGGTTTGTGTCACAGATCTTTCTGAGACTAATTTTTTCTGAAACTAGTATATCTCAAGGGCAAAAGCCCAAAAAATCTGCCTACAAAGTCTTCAGACAAATTTTTTACAGCAGTTTGAAGTTGAGGCTATCCAAATTTCAGAGGACCACTCAAAATATGACCTTTATTTGATTTCAGGCTTGTAAAAATGTATTGAAAAGGCTAATACCCCATTGTATGCTATTTTTATGAAGTAAACTGTATGATGGTTCAAATAAATACAGCTTTTGCATATATTTCACTTGTTTTTTCATCATTTTGCCACTGTTTTGTGAAGTATAGTTTCAAAACTGCAATGAAGTCCTGAAAGTATTGTATAACTTTAGCTGTAAAAGTGAGAGATCTTTCTGAAAAATAGTCTAACCTATCTCAGGGAAATGACAAATTAGTGCTCTGGGACTGGCCCAAAAGATGTACAGCATAGGTGAAAGCATCACTGGTTAATAGCGCATTGAAAAACGTTTCGTAAGTTGCGATATTTCATGTAGAAATATGAAATTTTTCAAAATTAATATTAATGTTCCGAAATCATCTTAATAGGCCTAAAGACACCTAATTAACTTAATTTGTTAATTTGGACTTCATTGCAGTTGGCGATTAGGCTATTATTTTTTTCGTTTGTAGGTTGCAGAAAATGGTAAAATGGAAAACACATGAATACAGTCTAAAAATCAAAAGGTTTATTGAAGAAACCTGTCAAATACGAAATTAAATTATACATAGATATCACATGCACCTATCCCAACAATCGTTGGCAAGGCTGAGCCACTTTGGTATGTTAAATTTCACCCAGAAAGCACTTCAAAGTATAAAAGTATAAAATGAATTAAAATGAGGTATATCTTCTCTCTTGGCAACACCTTTCTAAGGCTATAATGGTGAATTATAATGTACTACTCATAGTTATTTGACCTTTTCATAATGAGGGAAACAATTTCCAACTGCATGAAGCTAGTTTGGACAACATCTCTTCACACTGACCTGCATTGAAGTTTTGACTCAAATAGTTTGTAGGTTTCAGGTCTGCTACCATAAGTTGTATCTCAATGTGAAGGCTTAAAACTAGGTAGGTAAGCATCTTATGTCTATTATTACCATATATATAGGAAAGTTATACATTGTGCTATTGAAATCACATCAAAATTATTGCTTTGGCACAGCATCAGTACAAAATATCTGGTTTTTTCATGACACAGATATGGAATTATCACTTTTATGATCACATAATGACACAATGGCACCCTTAAATACTTAAAAGTCCACTCATAAAAATAGAATGACACAAACAAAATAAATAATGCAAGTTTCCCAGCACTTTTACACTACTACTGAACTTCAAAATGGAGTGTTTGAGTAAGTTATGTAAGTTGCGCAGATCTTCTCCAAAATGATTAGACCTTTGAACATCATTAAAGGAAGTAAGTAATGACTAGATTGGAGTAATACTTGCAAACTAAAATCGAACACAACTGTAACATTGAATAAATCACATATATGGAATGTTATTGGAGATAAAACATCTTCACAATGTCATTTGTGACTCATTTTGAGAAACATACAATATAAAAATGGTTTAAACACTTTAAACCAGCATCCCTAATACTTTTAACAGATGTAATGATTATGCATAGAAGTTATGAAACCTTTACATTTAAACATGCAACAGAACATTTGAAATAACTCAGGAAATGAAGTGTGAATACACTTAGTTTGTACGTTGCTTAACCAGTTATTCACTTCCCATCGGTCTGCTGGATTGCCAGAAATTTATCCAGAGAGGTAGCATTGAGAGTGAAGAACCTTCTAGCAGCTTCAGGCTCATCTACAATTGCCAGCACAGCGTATTTGATCACCCAGACCTTGTCTTCATGTTTAGGCCACTTGAACTTCTGAGCCTGACCCCTGCCATGAGTAGTCATGAAGGTGACTTCAATTTCATCTTCTTCAACATCTGTCACCTTACCTATGTAAGATATGTCATCATACTTAGTGATCACAAACACACCTGCTTGCAACTGATCTGTGTCTACTACTTCAATGTAATCCATATCAGGAGATTCCTTTTCACTGTTATCAACTTGCACTGGGGTTTCAGTTTGAGATTCATTGGCACCCTGACTATCCTCCTGTACAGTTTCACATCCACCACTTGTATCCTGTACAGTTGCACCCTGGCCATCCTCATGTACAGTTTCACCTCCACCACTTGTATCCTGTACAGTTGCACCCTGGCCATCCTCATGTACAGTTTCACCTCCACCACTTGTATCCTGTACAGTTGCACCTCCACCATCCTGTTCAGTTGCACCCTGGTCAACTGCAGTAGTAGGAGTAGGGTCAGTGGTGCTTGACTCTTCCTGTACCAAAACTAGAACTGGACCATTGGGACAGAAGCAGAGCCAATTACACTGAAGACATGGGGTGAATTTGTTGAGTTTGCCTTTTGCCTTAGGAGGAAGGAGACTACATTCCTCCCACTTGCATTCACTGCCACACTCTGGAATGCAATTACAAGAAGTATCCCTCCATAAAACATGGTGTGCATCACATCCCCTCCTCACTGCATGGAGCTTGCCAGTGCCCTTCACAGCTGCAATCTGGGCTTGAAGCATGTTCACCTCTTTCTGGGCTAAATCATACTCCTCTTGGCCAATCCAAGTGTAGTTTACAACTCCACCAGTTTCAGATGCCCATTTGAAGAAGTCATCTGCATCAGCCATAGGTGTTCCATGTTTGCCTGCTTGCTCAGCCATCCTTTTGACACTGCCCCCAATGCCATCACAGGGACCCTTCCCATGACCTGACTCAAAATAGTCCCACCTTGCCTCGATGCCAAAAAGGTCTTTGTGATTAGCAACAGCAGCGAACATCACCCTATTGCGATATTGTGAGTAGGGGCTATCTGTAATATAATGGACCATTTCGTTTCCCCTTTCACTGATCAGAGCTTGAAGGTCCTTCTTTATGAGTGCTTTCAGAATAGCGATCACCATACTGGAGTTGTGATGATTCAAATGAGATACATAAACATAGCTTGTATGTTTCAACTGTTCTCCCTCTTTGTAGTACACTACACAGGGGTGTAATGTAACAGTAGCCTGGTTCCAATATGCACTCTGGACAGCATCAGTAGAGGCACACGTGAAGTTTTCTGCAAAATCCATCTGGATTATGATGCGGTTAGCTGGCAGGTTCTCTTTCAGCTGGCGTAGCTGTGTGTACTGAGTTTTAGCTCTGGCATTGTGCTCTGAAAATTTGTCAAAGTCTTGCACAAACTTGTCCTTGAATTCTGACAGTGGCATGTCGGTACTGACAACCTTGACTCTGCGTTTGCCATCTCTCGCATCTAGAACTCTCTGCCACTGCTGGACAGTAACCTCAGTGGCTGTGACTTTATCCACCAACCCCTTAACTGCCTCTTCGGTCTGGTAAGATTTCACAAAGACATCAGGACTTGGAGTGAGGGGTTCTGTCAGTACCTTCTTCAGGGATCTGAGAAGCAAGGTGGAGTTTTCATGCCTCTGGCACAAGCAGTTGTTCGGCTTCAAGCAATTGGAATGTCTGATGTGCTTGGGTCGCAGCTTGTAGAAAGATGACTTGCTGATCTTCACTTGAGGATTTTCAGCAAGGAACCTCTCATATAAGATGTAGAGGTAGTCATTGAGGATCCTTGTTTGGACCTTCTCTCCATCAACTGTCAAGCAGTCCTGCTTGCCAGGGTTCATCCTAGAGTTGTCGTCTCTCTCTAGGAAAGACCTAACCTGTTTCTCGAGCTCTTTCTGTTTGGCAAGTAGCCGCCTTCTCTCTAGACACTTGAGAGATTTGTCCTTCCTTTTGCGAAGGAACTTCTCTGAGACATTTAACTGTCGGCTGAGTTGCTTTTTCAGTCTGTATTTCTTGAGCTGTTTGCCTTTGAGAAGTGATACCACAACCTCCTTGTGTTGGTCACTTTTCTTTGCTGCAGTTTGTAGTTCATCCTCCACCACATTCGCATAGATCAGTTTCTTCTTGATGACAGCTGGGACTTTCCTTGGGGTAAGGCCACTGTTTCGAATGAGCTGGTTGGTCTTGCTAAGTGGTGTCTGAGCAGTGATGCCTTGCTCAGCTTGCATAGCTTCCAGTGGTTCTAGCACTACCACTGGAACTGGATGAACCACTGGAGACCACCTATCCAAAACTGAAGTCCCCTGGCTTGGAGATGTGACAGTGCTAGTACTACTGTAAATACTTGAAATGTCACTTGATCCTTTCTTCTCCATCATTTCCTCCAGCTTCTTGCATTTCCTTTGGAATTTCCGTTTCTGAGCTTTGAGATTCTTGATCTGTTCCTCATGCTTTGTAAGCTGTCGGTTCAATTTTGAAACAGCTTTTGCGACACGTCTTTTCTTCCTCTTTGGAGAACTTGTAGACTTTGGACCAGTACCAACTCGGGCGACATGTTTCTTTCTCTTCTTTCGAGGAGACTTTGTAGTGGGTACAGCTGCAGCTTGTCTTCTCCTCTTCCTCAGGGGGAATTTCACAATCAGTGTACCTGAAAGTAGACAATTAAACAAATGTATGAATAAGAGGAAGAAAGTGTGTCACGAAAGCTGTTTCAAAGTTTAACTTAGACAAATATCAGGTAGGTATGTGGTTATAATAAATTTGCAATTGTAATCATTAACAGATCAATAAATATCAGCATCACTTCAGAACATTTCTACTTCTAAGCAGATTCAAGACAAATATCAGGTAGGTTTATGTAGTAAATGATTAGCACCAGTTCAGAACATTTCTACTTCTAAGCAGATGCAAGACAAATATCAGGTAGGTACATACATACAGTAAATTATGATTAGCACCAGTTCAGAACAGTACATACATTCAAAAGTAAATCAGCAGGTAAACAGGAATATAAAACAGTAACCTTATTATTCACAGCAAGAACATCTAAGTGCAGGAATAAATAAATGAATAAATGTTGAAATACATACCTCTGAGTTCCTGTGCTCTATCACCACCATCACTGCTATCACCACCATCATCCGTCTCATCATCATTACTGATAGATCCATCACTTGACCAGTCCTCATCTTCCACCACATCAGCCTGAGCAGCCAGTTTCTCTTCCCGCTTCTTCTTACGGTGTCTCCTGACCCTTATATTTGTTAACCTCCTGTTCCTTGCCTTCTCTTCGTCGGTCATGTCTGCTACCTTCTTCTGATAAGCTTTGACCCTTTCACTTTCTCTTTTCAAGAAGGTATCACCCATTGCAGCAATTTTCCTCGCCCTATATCGCCGTTGCCGCTCTGCATTGCTTAGGGGAAGGGGTCTGAGCCGTGTAGAATACATTATCCAGCTGAAAAAGTAAAGAAAAGTGTCAAAATAAGCCATGTCCTCAAAAACGTAACGCACAAATGAAACAACACGTAACGAAAATGTCCTCAACTCAAATCGAGATGTAAATACCCCCCCGCCATGTTGTTTTGATTCATTTACGAGCAAAACATTTCAAAGTTGTCTAAACTTACGGCAAATTACGCACAGACATCTTAAAATTTCTGTTAGCGGAGCTTCTATGCTAGCCTACCCCTAAAATGACACCGATTTTTCGAAGATCCCATGATTAGAAATCGAAAAATTTTATGAAAAAAACACACCGCTGATTCTGACGAGTCTGGCAGCATGGCCTAACATCCCTTCTTGACGTCAGAAATGAAAACGAGGCCATAACCTCATTATTTTAGTCTGTAGGCTTGTCGATAGATGGCAATGTCGGATTGCCTAGAAACTTACACAACGTTTGTACGTGACGGTTTTTCGAACTTATGCTTCCCTGCAGGCTTAGAAATAATTCTTTCTGGATTTGTTACAATCGTTATTTGTACTATGCCTGAAGGTCTTTTAGATGCAAAAAGAAGATCTTCCACGAGTACATGTATAGGGAGGTATAATGCGATTGTAAGTTGCGCTTGTTATCGATACGCACCAACCTTACCCCATTTCGAGGTCTGTGGGCCTTTCTTAAAACTTGGTCTCAGACTTTTTGTTATTTTATCGAAAAGTTGAGATGTTTCCGCAGATGTAGAGACCAAAAAATCATTGAATACTATTTAATATGGTACATGTCCCGCATAAAATAGCTTGATGCGAAATGTACAAACAAAAATTGAAGACACGTGTACAGACCTACCTAAAGTATATTTCAAAATGAAATATTCTGTTCTTGCGTCAGAAATATCAAAATTCAAAATATTTCCAATAAATATAGATGAGGTTTTCCTAAAACAATCCGGTTTTTTAATCTTTTCACACAAAATCATATTTTAACCTTTGCTGAGGACACGTTAGTCCGTTTCGCCTTGTTGCTCTTCCGGCCTCAGAAAAAAAATTCTACTAGAGTTAGGACACTAGTTATGCATGACTCTGATGCACATTGATCCTAGCTACTGGCTGATACCAAGTAAGCCAGTATTCATGCAGTATTTTTCCCTAGGGGGTCGAGGGTCACGCAAATCTCGTTATGTGGACCCTTAAGGGAGAATGGCTGTTAAGCTTGCAAGATATCATAAAAATTGTCAGGCTGTTCTGGGCCGTTGTGAGCATTAACGGGTTAAAGAAATATCTTGAAATTTAATCAATACGCTGAAAAAGAAACTAATTCAATGTTGATAGCCGTTGCTGATTCAACAATCTCTCATAGATATAGTTTAGAAATACTTTACTTTGTGGTGATATATTTAAACATGCAATCCAGACAATATGCGCACCCCAAATGGCACTCTTTGGCATGACTTTAATAAAGAATACCACACGCTAAATAACGATTATGTTTTATTCATTAATGTAGATTTCGAACTGATATGGATGTTTTGGTTATATTTGTACCAATTATACATCGTTTAAAAATAGCGGTCATACCACTTGTTTAAACCTATTAAAGACATTTTCTTTGATAGAATGTTTAGAAGGGGTGTGTCAGACATACATGAAGTATTTTTGATACAAATTGTTTTTAAAAATCAAGTGAAATTAATTTAGTAACAATGTCCATTGATTGGTTTTGGTCTTAACTACTGCACTAAGGACTAATATGGTAGTGCAATTAAAACCAACGAAATGGATTACATGGCATAAATGCTCGTTTCTTTGATTAGGTCTATTTATAACAGACATATGCAGCAACATATATTTGCGGCCAAGAAATAAACGCGTTCCCCTTCCCCTGATTCTTTTCTGGAAAATCTCAAACTGAAAAAGTGTCCTTAGTCGACAGTATCATATACCATATAACATATAATATTTTCCAATAAGGTTGACTGATACGTGACTAGGAAAATAAAAGATTGGAAATAAACTGCCTTTGAGCATAGCTTTTCATTCATTTAAGGCTGACTGCATAATCTTTACATGGTTATAGTGATTTATAAAGTATGATAAAAAATGAAAGAGGTGACAAGGGAGGGCAACAATATGTACTAGTATTTTTTGAAACAATATTTTTTGCAATATCTGGCCATGTCATGGATTTGGAATTTCGATTATCGTCACTTTCTCCTGCTATATTTCGGCCAAGTCGTGACTAGCCAGTTATAAGTGGTGGAAGAAACCGGAGGACCTGGCGAAAAACCACCATCTAACTCCAAGTCTCTGGCAACTTTCTCACATGCCCCGAACGGGATTGTTTCTTTATCCCAGATAAGCCATACACAGAAAGTACAGATTAAGATTAAGATTAAGCTACTACTCAAGGCCGGGGTGCCCTACGACGACCACCAAAGTCTACACCAGATGTAAGGATAAGTTTAGAAATTGCCGATTTTAAATCATATGAAGTGTAAAACATGGCAGGAGAGGGGTGAGCCGTTGCAACTGAATAAGCACTCGCAGTCTCTCAGCACTGCTTTAGATAGGCTCGAAACCAGCTAGTGGCATGTGAGAAAGTTGCCACTGGCTTAGGGTTAGTCGGTGGTTCTCAACCGTAACTAGCGGATCCGGCTTCGTATACACGATGGATAACTGACTGGTCACGCATTAACCTCGTCATTGCAGAAAAAGTGACAATTAAAGAAATACTTAATTCCCACAATGTATATTTGGGAAAAAAACATTTGGCTCCGAGGGAACACCGGACATCCAGATCGCAGCCCATTGAATTGTATTGTATTGTATGTTTATTGACTGTGCGAATAATACACAAAGTCATACGTTGTACAGGATTTTCCCAAATAAATACAAATTTACTACAAACAAATAAAAAAAACGTAAGCTAACCAAAACTCTAACTGCACGAACACAAGAAAGACAAAGAATTTACTCTCAAATCTCGTTAAAGTTGCTTTTATCTCTTAACTTCAGACTTTACCTCACATGCATTAAATATCAGTAAGGCCACTCCAATTTATTTACTTGTCTTACGTGCTCAGGAGGTAGGAAATGAGCCATTTTGGAATTAAAAAAAAGTTGAAAAATGTGACTTTTTTATTTTTTTTATTTTTTTTAGAGTCTGCCGACTAGGACTGGTGGCGATATGTTTCTACCAGCCTATTCTCAACTTTATAAAATCAATCAATCAATTAATTCCTGTGACCTGAATGGTGGGAGGTATACCTGCTCAAGTCTAAAGCTCTGCTACAGCAATGATACCTTCCTGTAGTTGATTGAATCACCCTAACAAAGAATTGCACTTTTTTTTTTTTTTTTGGAGTCTGACAGAAAATTTCAAAACCACTTTTGTCTGTAAGACACCAAAGGTGACATTTTTTTCTTTTTTATTGGAGTCTGACAGGAATTTTTTTCCAAAAAAAGCTCGTAAGACAAGTAATTAAATTGAAGTGGCCTAATGGTTTTTAAACAGTTTTCTTGTCGGGAGAAAGCCGAGTTTCCATATACATCCAAATTTACTTGTTATTCTAACAAAATATTGCAGCATACATGCTACATCATCTGCGTATGAATCCGGCCCGTACTATGTACAGATGGCTTTTACGATACTGCCCTAGGCTCACTTAAAGGACTTCCCAATTCCTTCTTCTTTTGTGCTTTAATAATGTCATGTATGCCCTCTCTATGGTTAGACCTAATATGACCAGGATTTCTCTCCGTGTCTATTGTATCAATTTCGTATTTTGTTTATTTGCAATATTTGTATTGTATTTTTTATGCATTGGCATAGTCAATAAATATACATACATTACGGAAATGCGTGCAGCGAATCTTTACCCTACGTTTCATCTCCGAACCAGTTTCCGGGTTCAAATCCCAGCCGGGGCATGAGAGATATTGTAAAAATTAAAATGCCTATCATTTGTTGTCGGGATGTGGTTTTCACCGAGTTCTTCAGTCGTCTTCATCACTTACAACTGGCCCCCACCACTAACAAATGGTTAAAATGGCAGAAAAAGTGACCATAATAGAGATTCCAAAGTTCTAAGACACTGCTGCTCCAATGCAGTGGATATTTGATATATAAATGCTGCAAAGCGCCTGGTGTTTTGTCGCAATCACCTCTTTAGTACTGTTGAGTGTCCTTGACTGTAACCTCCGGTTTATAGACGCCCGAAATAGTCGTTGGCTAACTGGAACAGCGATAAATTGAGACACGGCGAATGTACAGCCTGTCTTAACCCCTCGATGCTTGAGGGCCCAAGTACATCTTACGTCAAAGAGGTTTTTGAAAATTTCTCTCATGAAAATTATCATTCAGAACGTGTTTGAAGTGGTAATGGTGATTATAAGGGACAGACTTAATATATTTATTGCCCGTAAAAGCCAATGCATTTAATTTGGCTTTTTTGATGATTTCTCTTATACAAAAACAATACTAACAACGTGTTTGAGGTGGTAATGGTGTTTATAAGAGACAGACTTAATCCATTTATTCTCCTATTTTAAAGAATTACTCACAGAGTAAAAATGTTGATTATAACACAACCAACACGTCTCCTTCTCAAATATTTAGTGAATATAAAATTCGTTTTATCCCTGCTTGGTATTCACACTTGGAACGTTTATCATCGAACATATTTACAGACAGTCTGTACCAAGAATGCTAGAAGGAAGTTATGATCGAAAACTAAAACTCCTGAAAGGTACTTTCACTTTCTCTCCTATACAGTATACTAAATTGACATTGCAGAGTGCTTAGAATTTCAATATAAGAATACTAGTAGGAAGTTATGATCGAAAACTAAAAACCCAGAAAGGTACTTTCACTTTCTCTCACATACAGTTTACTAAATTGACATTGCAAAGTGCTTAGAATTTCATTATATTTGAGGCTATGAAAATGAGCTGTTGTATACACACACACACACACACACACACACACACACACACACACACACATATATATATATATATATATATATATATATATATATATATATATATATATATATATATATATATATATATATATATATATATTCGACAGAGCCTACAGCCACCCTGTAACCATATTCAAACCAGTCATTTTCTGGAAATGTACTCTGCAAAGAATCAACACGAGCATTGCTACACGAAAACCTTAGTTTTCAACCTAGTCTGCCTAGAAGACGAATGTGTTCCCAAACAGTCCCCGGTAAGACAGTTCTGAGCCAAGCTTTTCTTAGCATTATCCTTAGCGAACTCTAATCCATTCAAATTTGGTGCATGTAGTTGTGGTCTGATACTTATTGCAAATAAAGCAATATACTTTTGTCCGAAAGTTGCAGTTACTGTTAGGTTTAAGATGCAAATTGGTTAATACTGAGTTCTTTATGAACCGATGGCAGAACATAATGCCACATAGAGCCAATAGACAAAATCATGAATATCAGGGTATTGTCAATTGCATGTCCCTTTGGCTATACCGGATATGTATATGTTACTATTTACCCTATGATATAAACCACGAACCATCACTTTACAACTTTACACAGTGGGCCCCTGCTATCATACTTAAGGGCCGACTATATTACCCATTTCATACATCGATATCTTCTGGTAATAGTTCATACCATAATGTCAATAGCAACAAGTATGAATTTCAGGGTATGGCCATCACTGTCGGTTATGTCTTGGATGAATAAACATAAGTGAATATGGAACCAGCCGGTCAACCTAAACAACCAGGCTGCGGCAAATAGCCCAAAAGTTACCTTCTACGCATGTTAGTGCGCGGCTTTCTCTGTATTATGTGTTAGGTAAACGATACGATCGGGAACCCTCATTGGTATTTGTCTCCTAGTGACGACACATTGATGCCAGATTCGAGACCCCTGGAATAGCCAGGTCTTCACTATGGCGCATATAGTAATTGCCTAATTGGTCTCTCGCTATATATCCATTGTTTTATTCATCTAAGACGATGACAGATCGGCATCTCCCTCAACTTTCCTAAGAGATGTGACCCCGCTGACGGCAGACGTTGATTTACGGTCAACCCAGCACTGCGACCTACATGCATTTATTCCTTCGCCACCACGTTCCACTCTAGTTGTTGACATCCGGGAGAGGAGGGAAAGGTTCATCCCTTTATTACTCGTGTTATTTACACTATATGCAACTATGCATTTGGGCAGTCCAGTTTTGACAGCAGAGTAGGAGCATTGAGACCTGAAAGTGATAAGTTTAGTACGTTCTAGTCATCCTTCTTGAAACCAGGGAGAAGTGGTTGGACACATAGCCGACAATCATGGGAGCTAGACATGGAAAACAGCACGAACCAGTGAGTACATGGTTGTCCCATAATATGACTGTAGATAATCCCATTTGCTGCTGGTGGCTAATTTGACCAATAGAAAATGGTGCAAGAAATCTAGAAAAATTACTGAAACCCTGGCAGCACACGGTACTCATCTGAGAGTACTCCGCGAGAGCAGTATCCAATGAATACCAACATGACGGGGTTGAGAGGGTTTCTAAAAATAAAAAGTTTGTGCTTGGACGGAAGTTGCCTTGTTGAAGGTATGCATGACATAGCGGTACTCTGCCAGACGTTTTACATTTGTCATATATATATATATATATATATATATATATATATATATATATATATATATATATATATATATATATATATATATATATATATATATATATATATATATATATATATATATGTGTGTGTGTGTGTGTGTGTGTGTGTGTGTGTGTGTGTGTGTGAGTGTGAGTGCCGTTATCTAAGTAAGATATGAAAATGTTAAATATGAACTTTATCAAACTGATTCTATCCCATACCCTTGTCTATCCAAAAAAAGAGCGGTAACATACCCTCCGGTGGGTTGAAAATATGCTGAGCAATTATGCATATTATCGAGACACATAAAACACGTTGGTCTTCTCGATACACACACACCTACTATAAAAAGGGTGTTCTAGATTCATTGGTGGCCAGAACACGTGTTTATCGTATTTATAAACTATATACACAAAGAAGACGCTTCTCTTTTCAGCATTGGTGTCAGTTATAGCATGTTGCCATAGTAGTGTGTTGACATTGCTTTCCCATGCTATGCGAATTATGTCAGAAAAAAGTATTTTCAGCATTCTACACTGGTTTATTGACATTGCTCGCTACCGTCATCCACTGTCTTGGCAACTGTATGGAACTTTTGAAAATGCCTTGTTTCCATTAATTAAAGGCACTGTTCCCAGAGATATTGAAGAGAGATGTATATATTCTCAATGCTATAATAGCCATTAAGATATTGCAATGTAGTTGGCTTGGAAAACACAAGGCCTAGGGAGGTCTGGTGCATTTTATAGCCTCTGGCGTGGGACACACGGCTTTGAGATACATCTGACCTCCCTGTCCTTTCGTTGCTGTCTGGTTCGATTTGATTCCCTATAGCAACAGAACAATACATAACTGTAAACACGTCACGGGCTCTTCCTTGGCCACTAATGATGCTGTGGTTGTTTAACCCTTCCAATGTTGAGGCTACTTTTGACAAAAGCACAAGGACGCAACATTTTTGAAAACCATTTAAACCCTGTCATAATGGATTTCATTGCATAGTTCTTGCTGAGTACTCTCAGATGAGTACCCACGTGCCGGGTTTTCGATCATTTTACAGTTTTCTTTGCATCATTTTTTATTGGCCAAATTAGCCATAAGCAGTATAAGGGTTAAGATATTTCAGTTGGGGCTTGAAGAGTGTAATCCTACATATCCTTTGAATACATGATGCATGTCGATTATATTAAAGGGTTCATATATGTCATAATGATACACAGGTGCAGAGCACGTAGATATACCCAACCTACCCTAAAACCATGACTTCCGGATAGTGCAAAAATGATGAAAATATTTACTATAAATAAAGGGTAAATTACGATGGTGCAGGAGTGAACGGCAGAAAAAATTATATTTTTTTCCGCGTTTTTTCTGGAAAATGACAGAATTTATTTTTCTGCTGTTCACACCTGCACCATCGTAGTAAATAACAACTTCCAAACCTTTTTACTTGACGATGACATTTCTCTATTTATCAGACTGGTAAGTCTGTTAGGCCCCTGGTGATGTACGACAACAGGTCAGTAGATCATATTAAACCCTTATACTACTGATGGCTAATTTGGCCAATACAAAATTAGGCAAAAACCCCCTGAAAAATGACTGAAACCCAAGCACATGGGTACTCATCTGCGAGTACTCAGCGAAAGCTATCCAATGAATACCAACATGACAGGGTTTAGATGTTTTTCAAAAATCGTTGCGTTCTTGTGCTTTGGTCGAAAGTAGCCTCAGCATTGGAAGGGTTAAGGTGACGTGTTCTGTAATCTTTGACAAGAGTTAGGTGATGCACTGTCACGATCTCTGGTGGCAAATTACTGAGAAACCAAATGGTCCAAGTCAACCACTATCAAAAAGCTGGGATGGAATGCCAATTAGGACTTTAACCCTTCCAATGCTGAAGCCACTTTCGTCCAAATCACAAGAACGCAAATTTAAAAATAACGCATTTCCTTTTAAATCGGATAAGAGTTTATTATCAGATTAAGTTATGAGGTTCAATTTTTGGCTCAGTCTTTTGTTTGCCAAGCTTTTATTTTCGTTCATCTTATTTCAAGTACAAATTGCATGGAAGGCGTCCCGATGGTATTCATATTCAAGATATCACACAAGTACCCTCCCAGCAGAATAGGTAAAACCTCACAAAAAGACATGGAGAGGGATTTCAAAGGAAACATCCATTCACAGTCATAAACCCAGGATCATCAGCCATTATACAAGTGGAGTAAAAATCGGAGCGAAAGCATTTAATGGCCTCAAATGCCTGGAATAAGATGAAAATTAGAGCTGTAGGTATCTTCATTTGTCAAATGAAGAGCAGGATATCTGATAAAATAATATCTAATACGATGGTGCAGGTGTGAACGGCAGAAAAAATTGAATTTTCCGCTGTTTTTGGAAACATCAGAACAATTTTCTGGTTCTTTGGGAAAATCCGTGGATTTTTTTGTCGTTTTCCAGAAAAACAGCGAAAATAAAAAAGAATTCTGCCTTTCACACCTGCACCATCATAAGTGCGTTGTTAGAATTGCACACACAAAATGCCTTTTCATTGCGTTCTGGGCACCAATGAATCTAGAACACCAAGTGCCTCCCAAACAGTAGAGAATACCATTTAAAGCAACTGTGTTATCCTTACAAGAATGTGCAATTTAGATGCAGTTTATACCTGGCAACTTTGTGAAAGCCTATTGTCCCTGTACGCCGCTTACTCGCTTTATATGTCTTGGACACGTAGTTGGCTCCGTGGAACTGGAGACATATATATAAATAACTCTCTAAGTATATAATGATAATTGATCAACAATCTCTGGAAATCTTAATCTTTTGCCTTTTGAGAGAAACAGGTCCTGATGAGTTATGCAGTCCCTCTGACAAATTACGAAAGTTCATGTTTTTTAAAAGTTTTGTTCAAAGCTGTCATCTACGATGGTGCAGGTGTGAACAGCAGAAAAAAAACAAATTCTGTTTTTGGAAACAGTGGATTTTTTTGCCGTTCACACCTGCACCATCGTAGTCATCATATGTTCACAGGTAAAATAAGTATCCTTGCTATTTTTCCAGGGGAAGCAGTACGACTTTGAGATGCACACAGACTTAGATGAGGGAAGATTTCCCACCTTGACAGAGTACCACTCGTCCCTAATGAGAAAGTATCTTACAGAGGAACTGTGGAACGAATTGAAAGATCTCAGAACAGAAAGTGCGGGCTGGAGCTTGGCGGACATCGTCAATACCGGATGTATAAACGAACACGCGAGGATTGGCCTATGGGCTGGAGACAAGGAATCTTATCATTTATTCGCAAAAATATTCAATCCGGTCATCAAGGAATTCCATCATGTCTATACCCTTGGTCAGAGGCACGAGACAGACCTGGACCCGGGCAAGCTGATCGGTGACATCGAGGACCCGAGTCTCATCGAGACGACGCGAGTTCGTCTGGCGAGGAACATCCACGGCTTCCCGCTTCACCCAGTATCACGTGATCATCTCGTGCAGATCGAGACCTTGATGATGAAGGTGTTTGGTGGTTTGACGGGAGAGCTCGCTGGCACATATCACTCACTGAGTAATGCCGATTCGGGAGACCTTCGACACACCCTTGGTGATAACTACGTCTTTGACCGGAGCGACCCCGTGCAGGCCGCCGCGGGTGCCTACAATTTCTGGCCGACAGGTAATAATAATAATAATAATAATAATGATAATGATTATAATTGATATTTGATATAGCGCCCTTTCCAACTATAATGTTCAAAAGTGCTTGAAAGAATAGTCAGTGGACAGATGTTTATGCTCCATATACAGTAGTCAAATAAACTCCTTTCGAAATAGCAATGCTTTAAGCTGTGTCTTCCACACTATCAGCAGCCTTAGGCCAAAGGCGTGGTGCACAGGAGGCTCTGTCACCAAACCACTTCAGATTAGTGTGTGGTATCTGTAGTAAGTTCTTGGTGTTTGATCTTAGAGTCATTGTATTGCCTTGTTTAACTTTAGCAATTCCCTCAAATATAGGGGGGCATATCCTTGCATGCATTTCAAAGTCAAAAGCAGAATCTTGAACTTAATCCTTTTTCTGATGGGCAGCCAGTGAAGATCTTACAGAACTGGTGTAATTTGATCATACTTTACTCATAGGTCGCGGGGTGTACGCCAACCACGATAAAACCTTCTGTGTCTGGCTCAACGAGGAGGATCACTTGCGTATGTTCACCCTGCGTAAAGGTGGCGCTGTGAGGGAGGCCTACGAGCAGCTGGCACGCGGCGCGGAGGCCATCGAGAGCGGAATACGTCACGTGACCGGAAACGAAAAGGCCTTCCTGTCCGATGAGCTCTTTGGCATGCTGACTTCCTGTCCTTCGAATCTTGGCACGGGGCTGCGATGCAGCGTCTTGATGAACCTGCACAGTCTTCATAAGGTAGAGGGCGCCGCCGAACTGAACACGTTGGTGCACCACATGGGTTGCTGTCTCCACGCAACTCATGGTAGACATGCAGAGATCGCGGACATATGTTACGTGTCAAACTTGTACTGTCTCGGACGACCGGAGTATGAACTCGTACAGAATCTCATAGACGCTGTCAACAAACTGACAGATCTGGAACTGGACGCGACTTGTCTTGGTCCATAGGATGGCATCCAGACAAACTCAACTCAAGAGGTGAACTTTCGGATTGAGGGTGTAATATTTTGGTAGGACACATGAATTTGTGCGGAGACTGGGCGCCCGCGACCGTACGTCAGTTGAGAAGAAATACGTCTCAGTAAACTCTACAGACAAAACCTGATCAAAATCTAGAGGACATGCGTAAACGAAACGTTGGTTATCTCAATTGTATGAAATAGGATGACTTGAGATATGAAGACAATCAAATGAAGGTCCCTCCCATTACTGTATACTGCAGACATGACATACTAAATCGTAATAAAAAACAAGGGACGGTCGAATTTGATCTACGAAACACCATGCAATTCAAGCAATGCAAAATATGCAACACTGAAATTAATTTTCAACTAGAAAAAAAACTGCCTATAATTTCCTAAAATCTGCTCGTAATAAACCTGTTCTGTTTTTTAGTATTTTACAATTTTACACCAAGATTTGGTATCAACAATGTTGTAATACAATTGGGATATAATAACACGATCCTTAAACAGAAAACAGAAATATCAATTCTAAAAGCAATAGGAGAATCAGTAGGACAGCAGCTTTTCCAAAACCCATGTTTGACATGACCTAATAGGTCTTTTTCGAATCGTCGCCTGTTCACGGAGCTATTTACGGCAAGAAAATAGAGTGAAAAACTTGCAATAGGCAGGGCAAAAATGTTGGGAGTTCAACATGTTTCGCATACCATCAACATACCAGCAACAGTTGTCGATTTTGGCTCAAATCTGCGGTACTTGAGGCCAATAGGAGAGATGAATAGCCATGAATTTTCGCATTTTTCAAATATTACAGTTAATTTTGAGAGTATTCTTGCTGCACTGTACAAAAAAGTTCACGGCAAAACCATGTCTTTAAAGTGGTCGATACTGCCTAATTGAACGTTTTTATTATATTGCGAGTACGTACGTGTTGTCACCATCATTCTATTATTCATTGTCTCCTCTCGGAAACTGTTCACGCCATCAACAACCTCTAGAAAAAAAGTTATAAGTGCCAGTATGATATTGGTATCAAAATGAGAAAGGGACGTTTTTTCTTCTGTAAAATCGAAACTCAACCCGTGCTGCGGCACCTGGGTCGGTTTGTATATATAAAACAAAAGCACTCAAACAGGTCTTTCGAACGATACTATTGGTTTTGTTTAGGACAAATAAATCCTATTGAAAAGTCGTGGTAAACAGTCAAAAAAAATTGCACATAAAAAAACTTTTTTGGACACACAATACAGTGAATGCACTGAAAATCATTGTCGACGGACAAGCTGCTGTTCTATACTGAATGGCATTGCATTTTCATCGCATATAATACACGCTTAACTATTTGAGCGGTTAAATTAGAAAAACCTGTGCAAAGAATGATTTTTAATGAGTTTTAATGTATGTATTTTGTCTCAGGAATAAATCAAAATCTGACTTGTATTGCCTAAATTCTGTACAAGCCTTCGTCCCATCCTTCGTATATGTATTTAGGAAATAACGGGATGCTTTTACACACACCGTTTCAAGAAAGCGTCATCGATACATTGTTTCAATCACTCTCGTATTGTTGAAATAAAGCGGTAAAGCGCACGTTATTACGTCACGCAGCAACGCAACCAGTTCACGCACGTGTTCTTATTTTTCAATTTCTGCAAAACAAACAAAAACAAACATATAATGGTACATAAAACACAACAAATGCATATTTCTGTACAAAATAGGAGGAGGATGGATTATGAGACAAAAATCTTTAATGTTATACCCTACATTTCAACATCAGATACGATTTCCAATATTACCCTAAAATGGGAATTAGATCTGACCATTTTTGTTTGAATATTGGAAGCTTCACCTCAATTTTGGCATAGTACTGTTCATATTGTAATTGCACACGCTCGTGTTTTTAGGAAACTGCAACACACGTCGACGTCATTGTTCTTTCATTCCGACAATAGCCCAAACTCAGAGTAAAAATGTAAATCCGACATACCACTTAAGTGCATCAATTTTCTTAATTATTTTGGCGCGTATGAAATCCAGTATTCGTGTAAATAATCATTTTCAGGCACTGTGAATACAATTCACTTGGATGTATTTTGTTTATCTTATTGGACGATATGGCAGAAAAAGAGCGGAAAACGAAATTCCAAATTCCAAATTGCCGTGAATAAGAGGTTTCTAAAGGGTAAATATCCAAAATACATTTACATTATGCGGCACCATTGTGGACAAAAAGTCCTATGATACGTTAAGATACACTTTTTCGAATTGGAATGTCTACTTTCATTGCCAAGTTACAATGTTTTTTTTTATTTCGTTTTCGATGTTCCATTTGCAATGATAATGCCAAATACAGTGGAAAATGCATGGCGACATTGAAAACTATCATGAGGTCTACCAATATCAAAACACTTGATACCACTTCTTTAAGCTCATTTTCAATCTAAATGAAATAAATCAAATGTTTGAATTCTAAATTCATCATCATAAAAGTAATTTCCAATGTTGATAATATTTCAATGCAGAAGAACGTGTTGCTACTGCTGATGATGAAGCTGGCACTATAATGACAACAACTCATTTTGCAGTTTGATATTAATCTCTTATAAAATATATTGTGCCGCCGTACTTCCAATATAAAAAAGGCATAGCGCTTATCGGCGTAAGTAATCCGTTGATTATTCACACAGAAATAGGTGTCCCCTTTTAAAACCATTTCTCTATTGTTAATTGTCGCATGATTTCGCAGAGATCCCCCGCTCATGAGCACCGTTGTGCGCACTCTTGATCTACGGCATTGTTGATGACGTCATGCGATCGTTTATGCGCTTGACAACGCTCCGTGTAATCACGCGCACTGTTGAGCACGTGCACGAAGATGATCCGCCATTTTATTTAGAGTCAGAAGGTCAATATGTGTAAAGTTTCCAGTATTGGTGTGTAATCAAGAATGCATTGTAGGGTATCTCGGTAAGAATGCATGCATCGGGACTCGGATTTGCAGGTAAGGTTTTAAAGAACGGCTGTTATTGGTTTTATATCACATATTCACTGTAAACGGGGCCGCTCTTTGCTTCGCCCATGTGTCAAAATACGTTTATGACCAAAGTTAGATATATATGATGTTGATTTCAATGTTTGTGAAAGGTGCGTACAATGTGTGTGTACACTATTAAGTTCTTAAAACAAAATCTCTTTTACGTTGCATGTAGTTTACGTCAGTACCATGAAGCATTGGAGATTAGCGAATAGTTTTGTTTAACTTTAGATCTTGCAGGCGACTTCGAAACATTTTGCACCATTTTTAAATCACCTTAGGGACCCCAATTTTTAAATGGAATACCCCTTGTTTTTTAACTAACCCATAGTCTGTCTGACCCAAGCTTGGCTGGCCGCTTTTCCTCTTTCTCATTACAAAAAGTTCGTGTTTGACATCCAAATGTAAGTATTGTCATGGGGGTACCCTGACGAAAGAAGGTAAGAGGTGTACAAGTAAATACATGTACCACTGCATTACTAAATGGGCCAGGTCTTCTCTGATCCCCAGAGTACATTCAGTGCATACTTTATGACTAAACAATAAATTCATGAGCCTGTAATCGTGGTCTTTCAACAGGCTAGCATTACAAGTTAATTAGCCATGATTTCACAATCACTAATTACAACAGGGATCAGGTCGGACAGGATCCACCAGTTAAGAAAAAATGGGTTGTCAATTATCCTGTACATAAACGAGTTTTGACAGCATGTCCCTTGAGTGATCTCGCTTGTTTGTATCGTTGGCGATGGTCAAATTCTACAATGGGACCTACTGAGCAAAATCAACATTTTGCAGAGTTGAGACAAACAGTATGTTTATGCATACACGGCTTTATAAGTCCTCCTAAGATGTTTGCCAAGTTTTGATGTCAAACACAAAGTTTTTGTAACAAAAAAGGAGGAAACAACGGTCAGCCAAGCTTGCATTATAAGACAGACTATAGTAGTAAGTCCCTCTTAGTTTACAGCCTATTCATGCCCAGAGTTCACCGCAAAAGAAAGCATCTGAATGGCAAAATACTTTTGAAAACAACTTATCTGACATATTTTCCAAATCATTCTTTCATTTAAAGATAACTCTGAAACATTTGATCTTTTACGTGTACTACGGGAAAGAATGAGTTAAAATGCACATTGGATGATAAGATGAGTACTCTTAAATGCTATTACACCTCATTAAAGAGACCTTTTTCTCTATGACAATTACCAGGTTTATCTTCATTCCCGTCCTAGCTCCTTTTTGGAATAACCCTCACGAATAGCGTGACGGTTATCCCCCCATTGACGAGTGGCCTAACTGGCGTTGCCACTGACTGCTTGCTGTATCTCACCTCCGCCCCAGTTTGAACCCCATTCGGGGAATGGGAGGAAGTTGTCAGTGACTTGAGGTAGGACGATGGATTCCTTCCTGCTACCCTAGTTTCCTCCTCCACCAAGAACTTGATTATAGTCTGTTTATAGAAATGTTCATGTTTCCAATTCAAACTAAACGTAAATAGCTCGAAAACAATGTGGACATCTCTTACCTTTGATACTTATTTGCCAAAAGTCGCATACTCGCCGTACGTAAGACCGCTAAGGGAAAACGTGTTATATCTCGGAAAAACTTTTAAGGTCAAGACGAAGCACTTAACATGGTTGAAAAGGGGACGATAATTGATATTCCAAATAGAAAACAATTGAAAATAGCACCTAAGTCAATCTCCGTTGTAGTTACTTCCCATTTTAGGAATAAAGAAACCTGAAATTTTGAAATAAAGGAATTATATTGACAAAACATGTGGGTGCCGTAGAGCTTGTATAGAAAACAAGAACTATAGTCTGTCTGACCGATTTTCCCTCTTTTTTGTTACATGATTTCCTATCAAAACTTGGCAAACCTCTAAGGATCACTGTGTCATGTATCCATAAATCTACTTTATTTCTCTACTCTGTAAAATGTCGATTTTACTCATCAGGAGCCCATAGTTAAATGCTATGCGAGATCGCACATATTTTTACAGACAAACACACAAGCAAACAAACGGTTAGCCAAGCTTGGGTCAGACAGATTATAGTATGATGTAACGAATCGGTTTGGGCGTTAATATATAAAAATTAGAATTTCCTAGGATATTTCGTCTGACGTCACTTTTTCTGCCGTATAAGCTTTAATCGCGACTATCCACGAATATGCACATCCCAAGAAACCTAGGAATCGATCCCATGGATATTATCTGAAACTTATAAATCGCCTTCTTTTTTATGTAATGGCAGGTACATTGTACCGAATCCCTTGAGCCAGTCTCTCTTTAGGTTAATGGACAGAAAATGTGACGCAGCAAATCAAGAAACATATAGAAGTTTGATAAAGGGGTTGAGTTAAGGAGAACGAGTCTTTGAAGTTGTACATTTACTGTTTTGTACTCTGCTTTATTTCAATGAGCAATAAAATAGAGGCACATTGTTTAAAAGTCCGAGGGAATATGTTGTTTTGATGACCATTTGTAGTCTCAATGATCTCTTTGTAATAGTTCTGAGGTCTGAGGTAAGAAAAAGCCCCCAGCATTCTCTTTTGAACTTTCGTATAGTGAGAGTCAATGCTTATAATGCATCCATGTTATACCTAAAGTACGATAATCGTAGATTTTATTAGTAGCTTTTTAATGGTAATATGCCACTTTTTTCGGAGATCCGATACTCCATGTATTGACACCATATTGACACCGTTCGTTATAAACAAGCTCCTGAAAGACGAATGAGTATGAGGTTCGATCTCTTCCATCAGCATAATACACGGACAGGGGTGTCCAAACTTTGAAGTGCTGGAGCACAGTCATTTGTCGTGGAGCACAGCAACATTTGATGGGTGCTGTGAGATGAGTTCATTCACCATCACCAGGTGACACTACCATACCAGATCAATGATAAACACTTGGATCAATCCATATCAATAAATGGATTTTATTTAAGCATTTTCTAATACTATCTGTACTTAAAGATTGGAAGTAAAACATCCAGTAGACTGACTTTTGATCATGCTTCCCAAAAGTTTCCTGAGTTGACGAGTGATTGAAAGGTTTGTGTTGTCGCACGTTTTGAGTCATTGTCGCATGCTGGTGCTACAATGCGACAGTTGGTCACCCCTGCATGGAATTTTGAGAATTTTGCAAACTAACATTTTGCACCATGCGCAGTTTCCAATGACGCGATAAGCTTAATAGTTCTAGCTCTGACGCAACACATAAAACACACAGTAAACAAGTGAACACGCATGAGACTACGTGGATATCATTAATTGAAGGGGAACCTGCATAATGTATCGGAAGGTGCTTACCAATGCGTTCAGTTAACTTTGAAGATTTTCGTCAGGTACTCCAGTTTCCTCTATCAATTACAACGGGCTAGTCACGGATTAGCCGAAATACTAGTGTTGCAGAAGTGCCAAATTCTACCCTACGCCGTTTCGCCGCGGACTCCTGCTTCCTAAATCCCATTAACGACGGGCTTTTCACGATATAACCTGAATAGAAAAAAGTGATGAAAACTAAAATTCCAAGTATCTAATTCTCAGGTGAACATTCTCAACAGTGTGTGGGATCGTTTAACATTTAGCACTCCAGTGAATGGAATGGGGCATTGTGGGTTAAAAAGAAATTGCTATGTGGTATGCACCTCTGTCTTGTCGTATTTCCTTTGCATATTAAAGCGAGAACATGATGGTTATAATCAAATGGTATATCGCACTATTAGAACTCTAATATGTGGGTCAGCTGTTGTACCACTGATGATCATACCCTGCACGTGATGTTATGAATCTAGGCTGAATATTAGTACCATAAATTCATTCTATCAATTCTGAATATCAACCCAGCGTGATAAAAAGTTGAACCTATCCATTTCTGGGGCATGTATCAAAAGTATTAGTCTGGATTGGATGAAATTTGTAATAACAGCACGAACATATTTTTCTCTTGGGTAAATGTTCATGGCACGCTCCATAAAGATCTTGATTAACCCTCCCAAAGCACAAGGACGCATTTCTTTCGAAACCATCTAAACCCTGTCATGTCGGTATTCATTGGATAGCTCTCACTGAGTACTCTCAGATGAGTACCCTTGTGGCATGGTTTCAGTCATTTTTCTGTTTTTTTGCATCATTTTGTATTGGCCAAATTAGCCACCAGGGGCATAAGGGTTAACAAAAAATAATTAAGATCTAATGCAGTTCAACTATCACATTATGTAGCAAGTGACATTTCGATGAAAAATTAAAAAAAATGTGACCTTTGTAAAAAAAAAGTCCTATCTTTATAATGAGGCGGCTAGAAGAAGTTATCACTAGTTAGTAAAATATTATTGACACCCTGGTTTAAATGAGCTAAACGTATAAAAGTTGTTTTAGGTATTTATAATGGTCATACACATGGAATCAATCAGTATACATGGATGTATACTTATGCCCATGTTTCACGCAAATAACAGTGAAAAGTGCATGTTTTATTAACCGTAGCAGCCCTACTAATAAGTAATGTTTATCTTTCTTTCAGGTCACAGTTTGGTTTTACTCCTTGTAGTAATATGGATGCCCTTGAATGGATATGCAGGTATAACTCTCTCTCTCTCTCTCTCTCTCTCTCTCTCTCTCTCTCTCTCTCTCTCTCTCTCTCTCTCTCTATATATATATATATATATATATATATATATATATATATATATATATATATATATATATATATATATATATATATATATATATATATAAATTCATTCTCACCACACACACACACACACAGCTTAACCCTTCATGTTGAAAATCCTGGAGTATCTTAGACGGCAAGAGTGGTTCTGGCAATGGACTTGTAACCGCACCAATTACGTCAGTAAACCTATACTGCATGTAAAACCTTTGGCCGTAATGTTTCCATTATTACCCACGTCGTGGTTTGTCTCTGATGATCACCATATGATATAATGTCATTTACTTGTGTTTTCTATCTTTTAGAACTGACTGTAAAATTAAATTCAGAAAGGTAATTTTTGGTCAAATTCAGTATATTTGCGCACCGTATTAATTTCCTATTCTACGGTATGTATTTCATGTTCTGCATGGTATCAGGCTGTCATGATGCACCACCGGGGGTTTCTCTATCCTTATGTCCCACACATAACAGCCAAACTAATACTGCTCCTTTAGGAGGCCTTAATTATGATGCCATTTCTGTAGCCGCAATATATCTCCCACAACTTTCCTGGCTCGTTTTTGAGCAGTTGCTATCCCCTCCCACAGGCACCAAATGTAGTTAGTTTACTCATCCTCTACTTAATCTGTTGGAATCTCTCCTGCTGTGAGGGTTAAAGGAACAGCCATATCTCACCCAAATCTCTGCAACATTTTCTACCATTTCTTCTGGAACTGGTTAGCCCAAACCAATGCACAACTCGCAATCATCAGCTTGCGACATTGCAACATAGCCGCTTGGTAAACTTTAAAAATACTGCTTTGGAATCTAGTTTTTGGTCCAAGCTCTGGACCCTTTTTCTAGCCTAAAAAAAGAATGATAGTGTACGTTCATTTGATTGCCACCTGTGCTGCACTCCCATAGGTCAAACGTTTGCCATTTATTAACACTACTGACATTACAAATTCCTGCCAAGGAATGATAGAATCGTCATTGCAGTAAACAGGTTAAATTCGCTATCTTACTAATTCCAATCATCTTGTAATGGCAGAACCAAACCATTTTACTTACAGTATTGTATGCACTCTCTCAGCCATGCGTCTGTATTAGTTCTAGCAGGTATTTGAGAAGATGGAAGGAGTATATCATGTGGAAAGTGACGGTACATTTAAGAATTTTTTATCATAAGCGCAAAAAATAACATGGAAAATCAAGGACGGCCTTCCAAATAATCAAAGTCAAACAAGTTGCAATTTAGTTCAAAAGAAAGAAAATAATGTATTCTAGATCAGCAGCGGTTGAAATTTGGCTCTGTACCTGCGTGTGTTGGATTTGTCTGGAACACTCACTCAAATTTGCCCTGTAATTGCTACTTGAAACGAGATAGATGTTAAACTTTGAACCAAGAATCCAACAGCAACACCTACTATAAGAAAGGTAAGTAAGGGATAAATATGATAACTTAGACAATATATTACAATCCACCTCACTAGAAGGTTCTTGCTCCTCAAGAGGCAGGCAGTAGTCACATGCAGAGGCACTGTTAAGAAAAGAATATGTAGCATATTTTGCGTCTGGAACATTCAAAATTTATTGAAAAGCCTTCTTTTGTTTCCAGGAAAGTCTGTTGCAAAGACCTTTGCAGCATTTCCGAAATATTATCAGAAACCTGGTGATTGTGTCGGTAATGACTTGGCCAAGCAGCGCTTCAAGTTGCCATATATTAAACAATGTGCGAGGAAATGTGGCTCTGAACCTGCTTGTATTGGATTTGTCTGGAATGTTCGCCCCATATCACCTTATAATTGCTACTTGAAACAAGCTAGATGTTCAAAATTGCTACAAGATTCCAACAGCAACACCTACTTTAAGAAAGGTATGTAAGAGCTATATAAGTTAACTTTGACTATATATTTAAGTAAAACTCTCTTCAAAGTTCAAGCCTCACATTGGATGAAAGCCTTGTATAAACATAATGTTTAAGTGGAGACTTTTTGAGCATTTCTCCTCGGGAAAGATGTCAGAGTGAATTTCAAATGAAGTTTGGCAATTATTGACCAACACCCAGTACCAAGTTGTTTACGTTTGATGAGTTCATATAACTTAAATTTGGTCAACCCTAGTGAAATGAACAAGGACATGGCCAGCACGGTCCAATCCCACCCCAAGATGTTGTTACTGTAAATCTGGTATTAAGTGCATCATAAAATTTTGCATCTTTTTCATTTTTAGATTTTTGCTTCCTCTTATTCTTGCATTTGTCCCCATTTTAGAAGCGCCATCTACTGTTCAGCATCGGAACTAAACTACGCAGGGTATTCAATGCTATGCTTGTTAGGATGATATTCAATAGGTGGTTCTTCTACTACTTGACTAGAGATATACTATTTTATTAATGGGACTGCCAATGGTTAGCAGCTGGTGTAGCAGCTAGCAGAGAAGACACTCAATTGCAAGTAGCACAGGAGGTCTATGCTTGAGTGTGTCTGTTGCTATTTTAATGCTGGTTGTCATGGCCAACAGACAGGACCGGTCACTTGCTCCAGCCAGTGACCTAGAAAGCTAGATGGTTTGTGAAACCAATTCACACACACACTTGCTGAACTTACAAACAAAGCTAGTAATTGTGGCCACCTTGCTACATACCAGTATCAAAAATGCTTTCAATATTGTGCTTTTTACAATGTTAGATTGAATTTACATTTTGCAATCCCAGTAAAATTTTCATAATATAAACATTCTAGTTGTTTTATACTGATCATTCTCCCCCTGCCCACCCCTTAACATTGTTGAAATTATTAGATAAGCTTCATTTCAATGCAATGTATATGGCGTCATCTAGTGGATGAATACTGAATAAAACTTGAAATAAGTGTGTATCGCGTGCGATGCAAAAAAAACCCACTAATTACACACAGGCACTTATTTCCAGATTTACAGTATGTGATGTTATTTTGGTGGGTTTTATGATAAGTTGTACCACTCCTTCTGGGAGGCCTTATCATTCAATCTCCCTAGCAAGCATTGTTTGCTGCAGACCTTATTGGTAGTCATCATAGCATTTTGATGTGGCATTGAAAATTCAATTTTGACTATTCTAAGTTAAATGAGGCCCGGGCCAGGATTCTTATGGCAAAGATTCTGCACAAAGCCTGTTGCTATGGTAACAAAATATGTGACCAGAAAAATGGAATAAGAGTACATAAATGAATATATTGTCTCTAAAATGAGGTCTCATTTGTAGTTAACGATAAATGTTGACTGTCATCTGTTTTTAAGTATGTGCACACTTTAGTCCTGCAGTGAAATACCGCTTTCTAGTGCAACCTTGCAATTGCGTACCTACAAAGTTTTTTTGTAGTTTTTATGTCTTGAGGGGGTCTACTTCATGAATCAGGTGAATGCATTCTGGGCACCCTTGGGCAATTTGCATAATATGCAAATGAAGTCCACCATTACGAAAAAAGTGATTTTATGGAATTACTCACTGACAACATGGTCTAATTAGCTCTAAAAAGTCACAAAACCTAGGTTTTCAGGGTCAGAAAACATGAAAATATCAGATCTAGCTCTTTTGTACGACTTGCTTGTATCTTTTTGCTAATTAGGGGCGGCCATCATGTAAACTTAGAAAATATGAGAAAATCATGTTGAAAAATGAAACATAGAGGAAATTGTTTAATACCTTAGGTTTCCATGGTGACTGGGTCCACTGCAGAAGAAAGTATACAGTGGGCATGCTGGGAGTAGGGGTTGAGATTATAGGTCTCTAATTATGGCTATGGAATGACATCATTTTCAGTATTCTCATCAGTTTCATTAATAGCCCATGGGCTGGTGAGGCTTTTGTGTGCATGAGATTTGCCCTATGTTATCATACATTTGAATGAAGCTGGCTATCCCACTGTTAGGAAAATCAGGGTAGACGTACGGGACTAAGCGAGTAAAATGGTGCTGTTTCCCGTCACCCAGACGCTAAATGTTTGGTCTGATTCTGGGGAATGGGGAAACTAAAATGACTATAACTTTTGTAATAATTGACACAGAACTGTGGTTTACCACTAGAAATTTGTGATTAGTGTACTCTAAGCAATACTGTTATTGTATTTTACTTTGATTCGGAAACTAGGTCATAAGAGCTCTAAAGGTCATGACAATGGAGGCCAAGTTTTAAAGTATTATTAAAGTCCGCAGCAGAGGGTACCTGTCTAAAATGTTATCAATCTTTAGTAATCATTCAGCAGAGGAGTGTATGAAAAACACATTGATACCAAATAAAGGCACTTGATCATGATAGATTTGCTTCACAGGAAAACGTTAGCGTGATGAATATTGCTTGGTAAAGTATAAATGCAGGTCCTAGACTAGTGTTTTCTCAGTGGTAGAGTTGAATCCTTGGAAGATAATTTGAATTAAAACAAAATATATATAGCCTATTGGAAATTTCAAAAGACTTTTAACACATATCATTATAGGTTGCAGCACTGGTAAATGCCTTTCATGGTATGCCCCCTTTAAATGGGCATAACTTATGGGATTCCTTTTCTTGACTTCCTTTACTCTGCTTTTATTTAACAATTTAACCTGCACAAAGTTTATACTGTCTGAAATACCTTATGATGAGTAGTACACTGAGCATCCGAGAGTTCCCTCCAAGTTGGAGGTAAGATTCAAGGTTTCAGTAACTTTTCAGTATTTTGCATCATTGTGTACCGTAATTTCGCGTGTATAAGACACACTTTTTTACACTAGATTTTACACTCAAATAGGGGGTGCGTCTTATACACAAAGCTAGAAATCTAGGGTGTTTTACATCGAGTTACCAGGCCACTCGGAGATCGCCAATTACAATTATAATGCGGCGGCCAAGACAATGCCCATCGATGTTTGCCTCGTCATTGATGAATTGTAATTACCGAACCACTCTCCGCTAGAATTTACTGATTACAATCCATGTGACATGCCTAGGACAAAAATTCTGAAAAATGCAGCTTTTCATGTAGATAACAAAGTATATCTGCTGTTTGGTCTTACACACAATTTCAAAAGCTACTATATTTTGGGCACAGCATAGGCTTGAATATGTAGAGTTTATTTCAAAATGGACGCTTTTTTTCAAAAAGAGGTGCTTATATGGCGGGAAATATCACCTACATGAAATTGTAAAGAAAAGATATACTCCAATGATTTTTCTTAATTTCATATTCACGCTGCGGAAATATTTTGAAATGCGACGAAATCCCCTTGCTGATGGCAGCACTTTTGCCTCTAAATGACGTACCTACGCTTCCTGTTGTTGTTACTGTTGTTGTCTTTAGGTGTGCAACAATTAGTTACATCAACAATTATGCCCTTTTCTCCATGTTGAATTTCACCAAAACATGGTCAAAACACATTGGGTATCCAATACTAACAGAGTTGATTGTAAGTTGGCTTATTAATACATAAGAGTATTTTGGGGGAAGGGTATAGTATATTATTCTAATGTTGGACAATCTAGAAATTAAAAGAAGTAACTTTTCTAATTTTCAATGAAAATCTGAATGAAATGATGATAAAATTTGAATCAAGCAAATAATAAATGATGCCATGAAAGGTATTCACTAGTGCTGTCACCTAGAGTGAGATGTGTTGATAAAATTTCCAATGGGGTATAGATACTTTGTTTTAAATCAAATTATCTTCCATGGACTTAACTCTGCTACTGTAAAAGCACTCCTCTGGGGCCTGTACATACAGATTACCAAGCGATATCAAGGATTCATAACCCTAACTTTTCCCTATTCCTGCAAAGCACATCTATTATGATAAAGTGCCACTTTTTGGTCTCAATGTGTTCATCATTCTCTCCTTTGCTGAATGATCTCTAGAGATTGATAGAAATTTTAACAGTTACCCTCTACTGAGGACTTTTGATAATACTTTAAAACTGATACTCCATTGTCTTTTGACCTCGCCTGACCTAGTTAACCAAATCCAAGTAAAATACAATCACAGTATTGCTTAAAGTAGACTAAACACACATTTTGAGTGGTGAACCACTGTTCTGTGTCAATTATTGCAAAAGTTATAGTCATTTTAGTTTCCACATACCGCAAAATCTGACCAAATATTGGTATTTGATGTCTGGGTGACAAGAAAGAGCGCCATTTTTCACTCCCAGGTTACCAATAGTCTACCCAACCTTTTCCTAACAGTGGGATAGCCAGCTTCATTTAAATGTATGGTAACATAGGGCACATTTCATGCACATGAAAGCCCCAGCCTATAGATTACTGATGAAACTTATGAGAATACTGATAATGATGACATTCCCTTGCTGTAATGAGAGACTTATAATCACAACCCCTACTCCCAGTATGCCCACTGTATTCTCACCTGAATACTTTCTTATACAGTGGACTCATTGAGCATGGAAACCTAAGGTTTTAAACAATTTCCTCTTTTCATTTTCCTTGTTTCATTTTTTCGTCATGATTTTATGTCATATTTTCAAAGTTTACATAATGTCCGCCCTTAATTAGCATAAAGACACAAACAAGTTGTACAAAAGAGCTAGATCTGATATATCCATATTCTCTGACCCTGGAAACCTAGGTTTTGTGACATTTTAGAGCTAATTAGACCATGTCTTCGGTGAGTAATTCTATAAAATCACTTTTTTTTGTAATGGTGGACTTAATTTGCATATTATGGAAATTGCCCATGGCTACCCAGAGTGCATTCACCTGATTCATGAAGCAAACCCCTCCAAGATATAGAAACTGCAAATACAATTTTTAGTAACGCCATTGCAAGGTATTCCCATATACTAGTTGTAACTCTGGCAGTAATGGGCCATATTCTATTATCAGGTTGCTTATTTTCAACACATAGTTTCTTTTGTTCCACTGTAGTCATATACATTTAGCACAGCAGTCTGGTAGCCAACTGCAGGATTTTCAAGTTGAGTAGAGGGCTCTATTAGAACGATGAGCCAGTCTCTTCTTAACTTGGATTTGATCATCTCATACATATATACATGCATGTTTCTCTATTTTAGTGTTGCTACAAAAGCATATATGTGTGTATCACATTAATTAGAAGGGTTAAGAACACCACTAAGTAATTTTCTAAATGTTTAAGATATGTTATCCAAGCTTTGTTAACTGTGTGGTCGAAATCACTGCATCTGCTGCTTAGAAGGTATTTGAAGTAATGTAAGAAGTTATTCATTTGGAAAATAGAAGGAACCTTTATCAAAAGTCGTCATTGTACCAAACAGTAAAATGTAAGTGGAAACCTCTTTTGCACATTTCATCATATATTCAACTTTGGCCATATAATACAACCCACCTCACAAGAAAGTTCTTGATATTCAAGAGGCAGGCAAGAGTCACAGAGGCACTGTTAAGAAAAGAATATAAAGCACATTTTGCCTCTTGAACATTTGAAATTTATTGAAAAGCCTTCTTTTGTTTGCAGGAAAGCCTGTTGCAAAGACCTTTGCAGCAATTTCAAAATATAATCAGAAACCTGGTGACTGTGTCGGTAATGATTTGGTTAAACAGCGTTTCAAGCTGCCACATATTAAACAATGTGCAAGGAAATGTGGCTCTGTACCTGCATGTATTGGATTTGTCTGGAATGTTCGCCCAATATCGCCTCATAATTGCTACTTGAAACATGCTAGATGCTCAACATTGCTACAAGACTCCAATAGCAACACCTACTATAAGAAAGGTAAGAAAGATATATAAGTTAACTTTGACCATATATTTTAGTAAAACTCACTTCAAAGTTCAAGCCTCACATTGGATTATAACCTTGTGTAAAATGTAAGTGGAGACTTTCTTTCGCATTTCTCCTGGGGGAAGATGTCAGAGTGAATTTCAAATGAAGTTTGGCAATTATTTACCAAAATCCATACCAAGTTGTTCACGTTTAATGAGTTTATATAACTTTGCCCTAGTGATATGAATTGGCACATTTTGGGGTTGAATCTCATCCCAAGATGTTATCATGTGATGTTACTTTGGTGGGTTTTATAACAAGAAGATGTACCACTCCTGCTGGTGGCCTTATCGTTAAATCTCCCTAGTATGCATTGTTTGCTGCAGACGTTATTTGTAGTCATCATAACATTTTGATGGGGCATTGAAAATTACATTTTGACTATGCTAGAGAAAGGAGGCCAAGGCCAGGATTCCACACAATGCCTTAAGGCAAAGATTCTGTACAGTGCCTGTTGCTATGGTAACAAAAGATGCAGCCAGAAAAAAGGAATAAGAGTACATAAATGAATAAATTGTCTCTAAACTGAGGTCTCATTTGTAGTTAACGATGTATGTTCTATACAGTGAACCCAAAAAGGACTCAGAAAAAAGGTATATATGCCCCTGAAAAAAGGTCCCATGATGCTGGCCATGATTTCAAGCAGACCACTTAACAAAATAAAAAAGTGCACTTCAAAAATATATATATATATATATAAAGTTTATTCTTTCTGACTAAAAATTCAACTTTATTGAAAAATTACTTTTTTTTCTCTATAGGAAAGCAAATTCCAAAGATTGTTAAAATTCCAAAATATGATGGCAAACAGGGAAGCTGCTTCGGTAATGATCTTGCTAAACAGCGCTTTAAGCTAAGATATATAACACAATGTGCGAGGAAATGTGACAACCTATCTGCATGTATTGGATTTGTCTGGAACCCTTACTCCAAACCAAGTTGCTTCTTAAAAAGAGCTAAATGTTCAACTTTGAGAAAGAAATCCAAAAGCAACACCTACTATAAGAAAGGTAAGTAAGAAGTAATTATGTTAATCTTTGTGCTCTTGTATACTTTCTCCATTGCTTAAGCTACTTTCCCACTATGAAGAACTCAGACAAGACCTTGCCAAAAACACCCAAATTTGGTGTTCTTGGAAGATTCTGCATGTCATTCTTGTTTATTCATGTTTGTTCCTAGGAACATCTCAGAACATCTTGGCTGAGTCCTAGCAGAGTCTCTAAGTTTTGAACATGTTCGAAACATTCTTGGAAGTTCTTGAGTCATGGATCAATGAATTTTGGTCCTAACTCATTCCTAGGAGTGTTCCTAAGACATTCCTAGGATATTCCCCTTAATTCTTGTGTGTTCGGGACCAAATATTTTATTTAGAAATTCTTAACGTATTCTCAGGAATGTCCTAGGAATGTCCTAAGAACATTCCTAAGAATGACTACAAATATGATAGGACTACCAGAACTAAGTATAATGCATCACGTGACTTGCCTAAAAGTAGGGCACTTTATGTAAACATGGCATCATGGGGCAGAGGCGCGTGAATTACTAGTTCAAGAAAAGCTCCAAAAATATGCAAAACTGATTAGCGAAAGAAGAAAATAAAGATGAGTGAGCAAATGAATGCTACCAAGGACAGCACAGGTGAATCAACATCCCAAAATACCCATTCAATCTGTGGCAGAATTTGTGAGAAAAAAAATAGAACCATTTGAAAAACCTACTTGGTTTTGGGGATGGACTATCCAAAATTTGTTGATCACATCTTTTAATATATTGTAGTAACAACAATTGAAATAAATCATGTGAGTATCGACAAATATATATGTTAATATGTTGAAAATAAACTCATTTGAATATTGTTCAAGTGCTTGTTTTGGTTTATTGGCCTTTAGTCTTAAATCATTCTTAGCATACTTGTGCTACTGTCCTAGGAATGTATTAAGAGCTACTGAGGAATGTCTTATGTTAGTTTTGGAAAGTTTGCAAATGTCGTACAAAAGTCATATATTCTTAACTTACTCTCAAGATATTCTCAGGACTATTCCTTAGACATTCCTAAGACAGTTCTCAATAACTTCTTATCAATGTCTTAACTTATTCTTGCCCATTTATCAGGTACATTTTGGCCAGGACTTTCAGACAAGTCCACCCCCTGCTGAGTGAATTTTGAGTTCTTGTCTGAGTTCTTGATAGTGGGAAACTAGACTTATGTAATGGCCTGTGCAGTCAAATACCACCACAAGATGTTATCATGTAATGTTACTTCGGTGTGTTTTATAACAAGATGTACCACTCCTGCTAGGTGGGCTTATCATTGAATCTCCCTAATAAGCGTTGTTTGCTGCAGACATCATTGGCAGTTGATATTTATTGAAATGTCTTTTTATTTTATTTAATAGGAAAGCCTGTTGCAAAGATTGTTGCATTTCCAAAATATGACCAGAAAGCTGGCGACTGTAATGGTAATGATTTGGGCAACCAGCGCTTCAAGCTACCACATATTAAACAATGTGCTAGTAAATGTGACTCTGCATCTCGATGTATTGGATTTGTCTGGAATGCTCGCTCCAATCTGCCTCATAATTGCTACTTGAAACAAGCCAGATGTTCAACTTTGAGACAAATTGCCAACATCAACACCTACTATAAGAAAGGTATGTAAGAGATAAATATGTAAACTTTGACTATATATTTTAATCAGACTCACTTTCTTTCTTGCCACTCATTGGATAATGGCCTTGTGTAAAATGGTAGAAGCCTTCATGATGAGAAATCATGCACAATGAATTTTCTTGGTAAATGGAGGGTCGCAATGTCATTAGCAAGGAGACTGAATCCTCGCATTGAAGAGTGGATGATAATACTCGACAATCCCCCGCACCATGTTATGCACGCACCCCAAGCAAATTTGCATCAAAAAACACAAAAGAATAACTTACATGACCAAAACAATTATAGGTATTTGCTAAATATTGATGTTTGGTTATCCGAGGTCAAGTACTTTCACTAGCATAATTGGAAAATGTGCCATTCTTAAGCTACTTTCCCACTTTGAAGAACTCAGACAAGACCTTGCCAAGAACACCCAAATTTGGTGTTCTTGGAAGATTCTGCATGTCATTCTTCTTTATTCGTGTCTGTTCTCAGGAACATCTAAGAACATATTGGCTGATTCCTAGCAAAGTCTTGAAATTAATTTTGAATATGTTCAAAACATTCTTGGAAGTTCTTGAGTCATGGATCAATGGTTTATGGTCCTAACTCATTGCTAGGAGTGTTCCTAAGACATTCCTAGGATATTCACCTTAATTCTTGTGTGTTTGGGACCAGATATTTCATTTAAAAATTCTGAAATATGAAGGGAAACAAGGTGGTTGCTACGGTAATGATCTGGCAACGTTTTAAGCCACGAAATATCAAACAATGTGCAAATAAATGTGTCAACCTATCTGTTTGTATTGGATTTGAGAAAGAAATCCAAAAGCAACACCTACTATAAAAAAGGTAAGTAAGAAGTAATTATGTTAATCTTTGTGCTCTTGTATACTTTCTCCATTGCTTAAGCTACTTTCCCACTATGAGGAACTCAGATAAGACCTTGCCAAAAACACCCAAATTAATATGTTGAAAATAAACTCATTTGAATATTGTTCAAGTGCTTGTTTATGGTTTATTGGCCTTTAGTCTTAAATCATTCTTAGCATACTTGTGCTACTGTCCTAGGAATGTATTAAGAGCTACTGAGAAATGTCTTATGTTTGTTTTGGTAAGTTTGCAAATGTAGTACAAAAGTCATATATTCTTCACTTACTCTCAAGATATTCTCAAGACTATTCCTTAGACATTCCTAAGACAGTTCTCAATAACTTCTTATCAATGTCTTAACTTATTCTTGCCCATTTTTGAGGTACATTTTGGCCAAGACTTTCAGACAAGTCCACCCCCTGCTGAGTGAATTTTGAGTTCTTGTCTGAGTTCTTGATAGTGGGAAACTAAACTTATGTAATGGCTTGTGCAGTCAAATACCACCACAAGATGTTATCATGTAATGTTACTTCGGTGTGTTTTATAACAAGATGTACCACTCCTGCTAGGTGGGCTTATCATTGAATCTCCCTAATAAGCGCTGTTTGCTGCAGTTGTCATTGGCAGTTGATATTTATTGAAATGTCTTCTTATTTTCTTTTATAGGAAAGCCTGTTGCAAAGATTGTTGCATTTCCAAAATATGACCAGAAAGCTGGCGACTGTAATGGTAATGATTTGGGCAACCAGCGCTTCAAGCTACCACATATTAAACAATGTGCTAGTAAATGTGCCTCTGCATCTCGATGTATTGGATTTGTCTGGAATGCTCGCGCCAATCTGCCTCATAATTGTTACTTGAAACAAGCCAGATGTTCAACTTTGAGACAAATTGCCAACATCAACACCTACTATAAGAAAGGTATGTAAGAGATAAATATGTAAACTTTGACTATATATTTTAATCAGACTCACTTTCTTTCTTGCCACTCATTGGATAATGGCCTTGTGTAAAAAGGTAGAAGCCTTCATGATGAGAAATCATGCACAATGATTTTTCTTGGTGAATGGAGGGTCGCAATGTCATTAGCAAGGAGACTGAATCCTCGCATTGAAGAGTGGATGATAATACTCGACAATCCTCCGCACCATGTTATGCACGCACCCCAAGCAAATTTGCATCAAAAACACAAAAGAATAACTTACATGACCAAAACAATTATAGGTATTTGCTAAATATTGATGTTTGGTTATCCGAGGTCAAGTACTTTCACTAGCATAATTGGAAAATGTGCCATTCTTAAGCTACTTTCCCACTATGAAGAACTCAGACAAGACCTTGCCAAGAACACCCAAAGTTGGTGTTCTTGGAAGATTCTGCATGTCATTCTTGTTTATTCGTGTCTGTTCTCAGGAACATCTAAGAACATATTGGCTGATTCCTAGCAAAGTCTTGAAATTTTGAATATGTTCAAAACATTCTTGGAAGTTATTGAGTCATGGATCAATGGTTTATGGTCCTAACTCATTGCTAGGAGTGTTCCTAAGACATTCCTAGGATATTCACCTTAGTTCTTGTGTGTTTGGGACCAGATATTTCATTTAAAAATTCCGAAATATGAAGGGAAACAAGGTGGTTGCTTCGGTAATGATCTGGCAACGTTTTAAGCCACGAAATATCAAAAAATGTGCAAGGAAATGTGTCAACCTATCTGTTTGTATTGGATTTGAGAAAGAAATCCAAAAGCAACACCTACTATAAGAAAGGTAAGTGAGAAGTAATTATGTTTATCTTTGTGCTCTTGTATACTTTCTCCATTGCTTAAGCTACTTTCCCACTATGAGGAACTCAGATAAGACCTTGCCAAAAACACCCAAATTAATATGTTGAAAATAAACTCATTTGAATATTGTTCAAGTGCTTGGTTTGGTTTATTGGCCGTTAGTCTTAAATCATTCTTAGCATACTTGTGCTACTGTCCTAGGAATGTATTACGAGCTACTGAGGAATGTCTTATGTTAGTTTTGGTAAGTTTGCAAATGTCGTACAAAAGTCTTATATATTCTTAACTTACTCTCAAGATATTCTCAAGACTATTCCTTAGACATTCCTAAGACAGTTCTCACTAACTTCTTATCAATGTCTTAACTTATTCTTGCCCATTTTTGAGGTTCAATTTGGCCAGGACTTTCAGACAAGTCCACCCCCTGCTGAGTGAATTTTGAGTTCTTGTCTGAGTTCTTGATAGTGGGAAACTAGACTTATGTAATGGCCTGTGCAGTCAAATACCACCACAAGATGTTATCATGTAATGGTACTTCGGTGTGTTTTATAACAAGATGTACCACTCCTGCTAGGTGGGCTTATCATTGAATCTCCCTAATAAGCGCTGTTTGCTGCAGTCGTCATTGGCAGTTGATATTTATTGAAATGTCTTCTTATTTTCTTTTATAGGAAAGCCTGTTGCAAAGATTGTTGCATTTCCAAAATATGACCAGAAAGCTGGCGACTGTAATGGTAATGATTTGGGCAACCAGCGCTTCAAGCTACCACATATTAAACAATGTGCTAGTAAATGTGACTCTGCATCTCGATGTATTGGATTTGTCTGGAATGCTCGCGCCAATCTGCCTCATAATTGCTACTTGAAACAAGCCAGATGTTCAACTTTGAGACAAATTGCCAACATCAACACCTACTATAAGAAAGGTATGTAAGAGATAAATATGTAAACTTTGACTATATATTTTAATCAGACTCACTTTCTTTCTTGCCACTCATTGGATAATGGCCTTGTGTAAAATGGTAGAAGCCTTCATGATGAGAAATCATGCACAATGATTTTTCTTGGTGAATGGAGGGTCGCAATGTCATTAGCAAGGAGACTGAATCCTCGCATTGAAGAGTGGATGATAATACTCGACAATCCTCCGCACCATGTTATGCACGCACCCCAAGCAAATTTGCATCAAAAAACACAAAAGAATAACTTACATGACCAAAACAATTATAGGTATTTGCTAAATATTGATGTTTGGTTATCCGAGGTCAAGTACTTTCACTAGCATAATTGGAAAATGTGCCATTCTTAAGCTACTTTCCCACTATGAAGAACTCAGACAAGACCTTGCCAAGAACACCCAAATTTGGTGTTCTTGGAAGATTCTGCATGTCATTCTTGTTTATTCGTGTCTGTTCTCAGGAACATCTAAGAACATATTGGCTGAGTCCTAGCAGAGTCTTGAAATTTTGAATATGTTCAAAACATTCTTGGAAGTTCTTGAGTCATGGATCAATGGTTTATGGTCCTAACTCATTGCTAGGAGTGTTCCTAAGACATTCCTAGGATATTCACCTTAATTCTTGTGTGTTTGGGACCAGATATTTCATTTTAAAATTCCGAAATATGAAGGGAAACAAGGTGGTTGCTTCGGTAATGATCTGACAACGTTTTAAGCCACGAAATATCAAACAATGTGCAAGGAAATGTGTCAACCTATCTGTTTGTATTGGATTTGAGAAAGAAATCCAAAAGCAACACCTACTATAAGAAAGGTAAGTGAGAAGTAATTATGTTAATCTTTGTGCTCTTGTATACTTTCTCCATTGCTTAAGCTACTTTCCCACTACGAGGAACTCAGATAAGACCTTGCCAAAAACACCCAAATTAATATGTTGAAAATAAACTCATTTGAATATTATTCAAGTGCTTGGTTTGGTTTATTGGCCTTTAGTCTTAAATCATTCTTAGCATACTTGTGCTACTGTCCTAGGAATGTATTACGAGCTACTGAGGAATGTCTTATGTTAGTTTTGGTAAGTTTGCAAATGTCGTACAAAAGTCTTATATATTCTTATCTTACTCTCAAGATATTCTCAAGACTATTCCTTAGACATTCCTAAGACAGTTCTCACTAACTTCTTATCAATGTCTTAACTTATTCTTGCCCATTTTTGAGGTTCAATTTGGCCAGGACTTTCAGACAAGTCCACCCCCTGCTGAGTGAATTTTGAGTTCTTGTCTGAGTTCTTGATAGTGGGAAACTAGACTTATGTAATGGCCTGTGCAGTCAAATACCACCACAAGATGTTATCATGTAATGTTACTTCGGTGTGTTTTATAACAAGATGTACCACTCCTGCTAGGTGGGCTTATCATTGAATCTCCCTAATAAGCGTTGTTTGCTGCAGACATCATTGGCAGTTGATATTTATTGAAATGTCTTTTTATTTTATTTAATAGGAAAGCCTGTTGCAAAGATTGTTGCATTTCCAAAATATGACCAGAAAGCTGGCGACTGTAATGGTAATGATTTGGGCAACCAGCGCTTCAAGCTACCACATATTAAACAATGTGCTAGTAAATGTGACTCTGCATCTCGATGTATTGGATTTGTCTGGAATGCTCGCTCCAATCTGCCTCATAATTGCTACTTGAAACAAGCCAGATGTTCAACTTTGAGACAAATTGCCAACATCAACACCTACTATAAGAAAGGTATGTAAGAGATAAATATGTAAACTTTGACTATATATTTTAATCAGACTCACTTTCTTTCTTGCCACTCATTGGATAATGGCCTTGTGTAAAATGGTAGAAGCCTTCATGATGAGAAATCATGCACAATGAATTTTCTTGGTAAATGGAGGGTCGCAATGTCATTAGCAAGGAGACTGAATCCTCGCATTGAAGAGTGGATGATAATACTCGACAATCCCCCGCACCATGTTATGCACGCACCCCAAGCAAATTTGCATCAAAAAACACAAAAGAATAACTTACATGACCAAAACAATTATAGGTATTTGCTAAATATTGATGTTTGGTTATCCGAGGTCAAGTACTTTCACTAGCATAATTGGAAAATGTGCCATTCTTAAGCTACTTTCCCACTTTGAAGAACTCAGACAAGACCTTGCCAAGAACACCCAAATTTGGTGTTCTTGGAAGATTCTGCATGTCATTCTTCTTTATTCGTGTCTGTTCTCAGGAACATCTAAGAACATATTGGCTGATTCCTAGCAAAGTCTTGAAATTAATTTTGAATATGTTCAAAACATTCTTGGAAGTTCTTGAGTCATGGATCAATGGTTTATGGTCCTAACTCATTGCTAGGAGTGTTCCTAAGACATTCCTAGGATATTCACCTTAATTCTTGTGTGTTTGGGACCAGATATTTCATTTAAAAATTCTGAAATATGAAGGGAAACAAGGTGGTTGCTACGGTAATGATCTGGCAACGTTTTAAGCCACGAAATATCAAACAATGTGCAAATAAATGTGTCAACCTATCTGTTTGTATTGGATTTGAGAAAGAAATCCAAAAGCAACACCTACTATAAAAAAGGTAAGTAAGAAGTAATTATGTTAATCTTTGTGCTCTTGTATACTTTCTCCATTGCTTAAGCTACTTTCCCACTATGAGGAACTCAGATAAGACCTTGCCAAAAACACCCAAATTAATATGTTGAAAATAAACTCATTTGAATATTGTTCAAGTGCTTGTTTATGGTTTATTGGCCTTTAGTCTTAAATCATTCTTAGCATACTTGTGCTACTGTCCTAGGAATGTATTAAGAGCTACTGAGAAATGTCTTATGTTTGTTTTGGTAAGTTTGCAAATGTAGTACAAAAGTCATATATTCTTCACTTACTCTCAAGATATTCTCAAGACTATTCCTTAGACATTCCTAAGACAGTTCTCAATAACTTCTTATCAATGTCTTAACTTATTCTTGCCCATTTTTGAGGTACATTTTGGCCAAGACTTTCAGACAAGTCCACCCCCTGCTGAGTGAATTTTGAGTTCTTGTCTGAGTTCTTGATAGTGGGAAACTAAACTTATGTAATGGCTTGTGCAGTCAAATACCACCACAAGATGTTATCATGTAATGTTACTTCGGTGTGTTTTATAACAAGATGTACCACTCCTGCTAGGTGGGCTTATCATTGAATCTCCCTAATAAGCGCTGTTTGCTGCAGTTGTCATTGGCAGTTGATATTTATTGAAATGTCTTCTTATTTTCTTTTATAGGAAAGCCTGTTGCAAAGATTGTTGCATTTCCAAAATATGACCAGAAAGCTGGCGACTGTAATGGTAATGATTTGGGCAACCAGCGCTTCAAGCTACCACATATTAAACAATGTGCTAGTAAATGTGCCTCTGCATCTCGATGTATTGGATTTGTCTGGAATGCTCGCGCCAATCTGCCTCATAATTGTTACTTGAAACAAGCCAGATGTTCAACTTTGAGACAAATTGCCAACATCAACACCTACTATAAGAAAGGTATGTAAGAGATAAATATGTAAACTTTGACTATATATTTTAATCAGACTCACTTTCTTTCTTGCCACTCATTGGATAATGGCCTTGTGTAAAAAGGTAGAAGCCTTCATGATGAGAAATCATGCACAATGATTTTTCTTGGTGAATGGAGGGTCGCAATGTCATTAGCAAGGAGACTGAATCCTCGCATTGAAGAGTGGATGATAATACTCGACAATCCTCCGCACCATGTTATGCACGCACCCCAAGCAAATTTGCATCAAAAACACAAAAGAATAACTTACATGACCAAAACAATTATAGGTATTTGCTAAATATTGATGTTTGGTTATCCGAGGTCAAGTACTTTCACTAGCATAATTGGAAAATGTGCCATTCTTAAGCTACTTTCCCACTATGAAGAACTCAGACAAGACCTTGCCAAGAACACCCAAATTTGGTGTTCTTGGAAGATTCTGCATGTCATTCTTGTTTATTCGTGTCTGTTCTCAGGAACATCTAAGAACATATTGGCTGATTCCTAGCAATGTCTTGAAATTTTGAATATGTTCAAAACATTCTTGGAAGTTATTGAGTCATGGATCAATGGTTTATGGTCCTAACTCATTGCTAGGAGTGTTCCTAAGACATTCCTAGGATATTCACCTTAGTTCTTGTGTGTTTGGGACCAGATATTTCATTTAAAAATTCCGAAATATGAAGGGAAACAAGGTGGTTGCTTCGGTAATGATCTGGCAACGTTTTAAGCCACGAAATATCAAAAAATGTGCAAGGAAATGTGTCAACCTATCTGTTTGTATTGGATTTGAGAAAGAAATCCAAAAGCAACACCTACTATAAGAAAGGTAAGTGAGAAGTAATTATGTTTATCTTTGTGCTCTTGTATACTTTCTCCATTGCTTAAGCTACTTTCCCACTATGAGGAACTCAGATAAGACCTTGCCAAAAACACCCAAATTAATATGTTGAAAATAAACTCATTTGAATATTGTTCAAGTGCTTGGTTTGGTTTATTGGCCGTTAGTCTTAAATCATTCTTAGCATACTTGTGCTACTGTCCTAGGAATGTATTACGAGCTACTGAGGAATGTCTTATGTTAGTTTTGGTAAGTTTGCAAATGTCGTACAAAAGTCTTATATATTCTTAACTTACTCTCAAGATATTCTCAAGACTATTCCTTAGACATTCCTAAGACAGTTCTCAATAACTTCTTATCAATGTCTTAACTTATTCTTGCCCATTTTTGAGGTACATTTTGGCCAAGACTTTCAGACAAGTCCACCCCCTGCTGAGTGAATTTTGAGTTCTTGTCTGAGTTCTTGATAGTGGGAAACTAAACTTATGTAATGGCTTGTGCAGTCAAATACCACCACAAGATGTTATCATGTAATGTTACTTCGGTGTGTTTTATAACAAGATGTACCACTCCTGCTAGGTGGGCTTATCATTGAATCTCCCTAATAAGCGCTGTTTGCTGCAGTTGTCATTGGCAGTTGATATTTATTGAAATGTCTTCTTATTTTCTTTTATAGGAAAGCCTGTTGCAAAGATTGTTGCATTTCCAAAATATGACCAGAAAGCTGGCGACTGTAATGGTAATGATTTGGGCAACCAGCGCTTCAAGCTACCACATATTAAACAATGTGCTAGTAAATGCGACTCTGCATCTCGATGTATTGGATTTGTCTGGAATGCTCGCGCCAATCTGCCTCATAATTGCTACTTGAAACAAGCCAGATGTTCAACTTTGAGACAAATTGCCAACATCAACACCTACTATAAGAAAGGTATGTAAGAGATAAATATGTAAACTTTGACTATATATTTTAATCAGACTCACTTTCTTTCTTGCCACTCATTGGATAATGGCCTTGTGTAAAATGGTAGAAGCCTTCATGATGAGAAATCATGCACAATGATTTTTCTTGGTGAATGGAGGGTCGCAATGTCATTAGCAAGGAGACTGAATCCTCGCATTGAAGAGTGGATGATAATACTCGACAATCCTCCGCACCATGTTATGCACGCACCCCAAGCAAATTTGCATCAAAAAACACAAAAGAATAACTTACATGACCAAAACAATTATAGGTATTTGCTAAATATTGATGTTTGGTTATCCGAGGTCAAGTACTTTCACTAGCATAATTGGAAAATGTGCCATTCTTAAGCTACTTTCCCACTATGAAGAACTCAGACAAGACCTTGCCAAGAACACCCAAATTTGGTGTTCTTGGAAGATTCTGCATGTCATTCTTGTTTATTCGTGTCTGTTCTCAGGAACATCTAAGAACATATTGGCTGAGTCCTAGCAGAGTCTTGAAATTTTGAATATGTTCAAAACATTCTTGGAAGTTCTTGAGTCATGGATCAATGGTTTATGGTCCTAACTCATTGCTAGGAGTGTTCCTAAGACATTCCTAGGATATTCACCTTAATTCTTGTGTGTTTGGGACCAGATATTTCATTTTAAAATTCCGAAATATGAAGGGAAACAAGGTGGTTGCTTCGGTAATGATCTGACAACGTTTTAAGCCACGAAATATCAAACAATGTGCAAGGAAATGTGTCAACCTATCTGTTTGTATTGGATTTGAGAAAGAAATCCAAAAGCAACACCTACTATAAGAAAGGTAAGTGAGAAGTAATTATGTTAATCTTTGTGCTCTTGTATACTTTCTCCATTGCTTAAGCTACTTTCCCACTACGAGGAACTCAGATAAGACCTTGCCAAAAACACCCAAATTAATATGTTGAAAATAAACTCATTTGAATATTATTCAAGTGCTTGGTTTGGTTTATTGGCCTTTAGTCTTAAATCATTCTTAGCATACTTGTGCTACTGTCCTAGGAATGTATTACGAGCTACTGAGGAATGTCTTATGTTAGTTTTGGTAAGTTTGCAAATGTCGTACAAAAGTCTTATATATTCTTATCTTACTCTCAAGATATTCTCAAGACTATTCCTTAGACATTCCTAAGACAGTTCTCACTAACTTCTTATCAATGTCTTAACTTATTCTTGCCCATTTTTGAGGTTCAATTTGGCCAGGACTTTCAGACAAGTCCACCCCCTGCTGAGTGAATTTTGAGTTCTTGTCTGAGTTCTTGATAGTGGGAAACTAGACTTATGTAATGGCCTGTGCAGTCAAATACCACCACAAGATGTTATCATGTAATGTTACTTCGGTGTGTTTTATAACAAGATGTACCGCTCCTGCTTGGTGGGCTTATCATTGAATCTCCCTAAAAAGCTTTGTTTGCTGCAGACGTCATTGGCAGTTGATATTTATTGAAATGTCTTTTTATTTTATTTTATAGGAAAGCCTGTTGTAAAGATTGTTGCATTTCCAAAATATGACCAAAAAGCTGGCGACTGTAATGGTAATGATTTGGGCAACCAGCGCTTCAAGCTACCACATATCAAACAATGTGCTAGTAAATGTGACTCTGCATCTCGATGTATTGGATTTGTCTGGAATGCTCGCTCCAATCTGCCTCATAATTGCTACTTGAAACAAGCCAGATGTTCAACTTTGAGACAAATTGCCAACATCAACACCTACTATAAGAAAGGTATGTAAGAGATAAATATGTAAACTTTGACTAGATATTTTAATCAGACTCACTTTCTTTCTTGCCACTCATTGGATAATGGCCTTGTGTAAAATGGTAGAAGCCTTCATGATGAGAAATCATGCACAATGAATTTTCTTGGTAAATGGAGGGTCGCAATGTCATTAGCAAGGAGACTGAATCCTCGCATTGAAGAGTGGATGATTATACTCGACAATCCTCCGCACCATGTTATGCACGCACCCCAAGCAAATTTGCATCAAAAAACACAAAAGAATAACTTACATGACCAAAACAATTATAGGTATTTGCTAAATATTGATGTTTGGTTATCCAAGGTCAAGTACTTTCACTAGCATAATTGGAAAATGTGCCATTCTTAAGCTACTTTCCCACTATGAAGAACTCAGACAAGACCTTGCCAAGAACACCCAAACTTGATGTTCTTGGAAGATTCTGTATGTCATTCTTGTTTATTTGTGTTTGTTCTCAGGAACATCTAAGAACATCTTGGCTGAGTCCTAGCAGAGTCTCCAAATTTTGAATATGTTCAAAGCATTCTTGGAAGTTCTTGAGTCAAGGATCAATGGTTTATGGTCCTAACTCATTCCTAGGAGTGTTCCTAAGACATTCCTAGGATATTCACCTTAATTCTTGTGTGTTTGGGACCAGATATTTCATTTAAAAATTCCGAAATATGAAGGGAAACAAGGTGGTTGCTTCGGTAATGATCTGGCAACGTTTTAAGCCACAAAATATCAAACAATGTGCAAGGAAATGTGTCAACCTATCTGTTTGTATTGGATTTGAGAAAGAAATCCAAAAGCAACACCTACTATGAGAAAGGTAAGTAAGAAGTTATTATGTTAATCTTTGTGCTCTTGTATACTTTCTCCATTGCTTAAGCTACTTTCCCACTATGAGGAACTCAGATAAGACCTTGCCAAAAACACCCAAATTAATATGTTGAAAATAAACTCATTTGAATATTGTTCAAGTGCTTGGTTTGGTTTATTGGCCTTTAGTCTTAAATCATTCTTAGCATACTTGTGCTACTGTCCTAGGAATGTATTACGAGCTACTGAGGAATGTCTTATGTTAGTTTTGGTAAGTTTGCAAATGTCGTACAAAAGTCTTATATATTCTTAACTTACTCTCAAGATATTCTCAAGACTATTCCTTAGACATTCCTAAGACAGTTCTCACTAACTTATTATCAATGTCTTAACTTATTCTTGCCCATTTTTGAGGTACATTTTGGCCAGGACTTTCAGACGAGTCCACCCCCTGCTGAGTGAATTTTGAGTTCTTGTCTGAGTTCTTGATAGTGGGAAACTAGACTTATGTAATGGCCTGTGCAGTCAAATACCACCACAAGATGTTATCATGTAATGTTACTTCGGTGTGTTTTATAACAAAATGTACCACTCCTGCTAGGTGGGCTTATCATTGAATCTCCCTAAAAAGCGTTGTTTGCTGCAGACGTCATTGGCAGTTGATATTTATTGAAATGTCTTTTTATTTTATTTTATAGGAAAGCCTGTTGTAAAGATTGTTGCATTTCCAAAATATGACCAAAAAGCTGGCGACTGTAATGGTAATGATTTGGGCAACCAGCGCTTCAAGCTACCGCATATCAAACAATGTGCTAATAAATGTGACTCTGCATCTCGATGTATTGGATTTGTCTGGAATGCTCGCTCCAATCTGCCGCATAATTGCTACTTGAAACAAGCCAGATGTTCAACTTTGAGACAAATTGCCAACATCAACACCTACTATAAGAAAGGTATGTAAGAGATAAATATGTAAACTTTGACTATATATTTTAATCAGACTCACTTTCTTTCTTGCCACTCATTGGATAATGGCCTTGTGTAAAATGGTAGAAGCCTTCATGATGAGAAATCATGCACAATGAATTTTCTTGGTAAATGGAGGGTCGCAATGTCATTAGCAAGGAGACTGAATCCTCGCATTGAAGAGTGTATGATTATACTCGACAATCCTCCGCACCATGTTATGCACGCACCCCAAGCAAATTTGCATCAAAAAACACAAAAGAATAACTTACATGACCAAAACAATTATAGGTATTTGCTAAATATTGATGTTTGGTTATCCGAGGTCAAGTACTTTCACTAGCATAATTGGAAGATGTGCCATTCTTAAGCTACTTTCCCACTATGAAGAACTCAGACAAAACCTTGCCAAGAACACCCAAATTTGGTGTTCTTGGAAGATTCTGCATGTCATTCTTGTTTATTCGTGTCTGTTCTCAGGAACATCTAAGAACATATTGGCTGATTCCTAGCAGAGTCTTGAAATTTTGAATATGTTCAAAACATTCTTGGAAGTTCTTGAGTCATGGATCAATGGTTTATGGTCCTAACTCATTCCTAGGAGTGTTCCTAAGACATTCCTAGGATATTCACCTTAGTTCTTGTGTGTTTGGGACCAGATATTTCATTTAAAAATTCCGAAATATGAAGGGAAACAAGGTGGTTGCTTCGGTAATGATCTGGCAACGTTTTAAGCCACGAAATATCAAACAATGTGCAAGGAAATGTGTCAACCTATCTGTTTGTATTGGATTTGAGAAAGAAATCCAAAAGCAACACCTACTATAAGAAAGGTAAGTGAGAAGTAATTATGTTTATCTTTGTGCTCTTGTATACTTTCTCCATTGCTTAAGCTACTTTCCCACTATGAGGAACTCAGATAAGACCTTGCCAAAAACACCCAAATTAATATGTTGAAAATAAACTCATTTGAATATTGTTCAAGTGCTTGGTTTGGTTTATTGGCCGTTAGTCTTAAATCATTCTTAGCATACTTGTGCTACTGTCCTAGGAATGTATTACGAGCTACTGAGGAATGTCTTATGTTAGTTTTGGTAAGTTTGCAAATGTCGTACAAAAGTCTTATATATTCTTAACTTACTCTCAAGATATTCTCAAGACTATTCCTTAGACATTCCTAAGACAGTTCTCACTAACTTCTTATCAATGTCTTAACTTATTCTTGCCCATTTTTGAGGTTCAATTTGGCCAGGACTTTCAGACAAGTCCACCCCCTGCTGAGTGAATTTTGAGTTCTTGTCTGAGTTCTTGATAGTGGGAAACTAGACTTATGTAATGGCCTGTGCAGTCAAATACCACCACAAGATGTTATCATGTAATGGTACTTCGGTGTGTTTTATAACAAGATGTACCACTCCTGCTAGGTGGGCTTATCATTGAATCTCCCTAATAAGCGCTGTTTGCTGCAGTCGTCATTGGCAGTTGATATTTATTGAAATGTCTTCTTATTTTCTTTTATAGGAAAGCCTGTTGCAAAGATTGTTGCATTTCCAAAATATGACCAGAAAGCTGGCGACTGTAATGGTAATGATTTGGGCAACCAGCGCTTCAAGCTACCACATATTAAACAATGTGCTAGTAAATGTGACTCTGCATCTCGATGTATTGGATTTGTCTGGAATGCTCGCGCCAATCTGCCTCATAATTGCTACTTGAAACAAGCCAGATGTTCAACTTTGAGACAAATTGCCAACATCAACACCTACTATAAGAAAGGTATGTAAGAGATAAATATGTAAACTTTGACTATATATTTTAATCAGACTCACTTTCTTTCTTGCCACTCATTGGATAATGGCCTTGTGTAAAATGGTAGAAGCCTTCATGATGAGAAATCATGCACAATGATTTTTCTTGGTGAATGGAGGGTCGCAATGTCATTAGCAAGGAGACTGAATCCTCGCATTGAAGAGTGGATGATAATACTCGACAATCCTCCGCACCATGTTATGCACGCACCCCAAGCAAATTTGCATCAAAAAACACAAAAGAATAACTTACATGACCAAAACAATTATAGGTATTTGCTAAATATTGATGTTTGGTTATCCGAGGTCAAGTACTTTCACTAGCATAATTGGAAAATGTGCCATTCTTAAGCTACTTTCCCACTATGAAGAACTCAGACAAGACCTTGCCAAGAACACCCAAATTTGGTGTTCTTGGAAGATTCTGCATGTCATTCTTGTTTATTCGTGTCTGTTCTCAGGAACATCTAAGAACATTTTGGCTGAGTCCTAGCAGAGTCTTGAAATTTTGAATATGTTCAAAACATTCTTGGAAGTTCTTGAGTCATGGATCAATGGTTTATGGTCCTAACTCATTGCTAGGAGTGTTCCTAAGACATTCCTAGGATATTCACCTTAATTCTTGTGTGTTTGGGACCAGATATTTCATTTTAAAATTCCGAAATATGAAGGGAAACAAGGTGGTTGCTTCGGTAATGATCTGACAACGTTTTAAGCCACGAAATATCAAACAATGTGCAAGGAAATGTGTCAACCTATCTGTTTGTATTGGATTTGAGAAAGAAATCCAAAAGCAACACCTACTATAAGAAAGGTAAGTGAGAAGTAATTATGTTAATCTTTGTGCTCTTGTATACTTTCTCCATTGCTTAAGCTACTTTCCCACTACGAGGAACTCAGATAAGACCTTGCCAAAAACACCCAAATTAATATGTTGAAAATAAACTCATTTGAATATTATTCAAGTGCTTGGTTTGGTTTATTGGCCTTTAGTCTTAAATCATTCTTAGCATACTTGTGCTACTGTCCTAGGAATGTATTACGAGCTACTGAGGAATGTCTTATGTTAGTTTTGGTAAGTTTGCAAATGTCGTACAAAAGTCTTATATATTCTTATCTTACTCTCAAGATATTCTCAAGACTATTCCTTAGACATTCCTAAGACAGTTCTCACTAACTTCTTATCAATGTCTTAACTTATTCTTGCCCATTTTTGAGGTTCAATTTGGCCAGGACTTTCAGACAAGTCCACCCCCTGCTGAGTGAATTTTGAGTTCTTGTCTGAGTTCTTGATAGTGGGAAACTAGACTTATGTAATGGCCTGTGCAGTCAAATACCACCACAAGATGTTATCATGTAATGTTACTTCGGTGTGTTTTATAACAAGATGTACCACTCCTGCTAGGTGGGCTTATCATTGAATCTCCCTAATAAGCGCTGTTTGCTGCAGTTGTCATTGGCAGTTGATATTTATTGAAATGTCTTCTTATTTTCTTTTATAGGAAAGCCTGTTGCAAAGATTGTTGCATTTCCAAAATATGACCAGAAAGCTGGCGACTGTAATGGTAATGATTTGGGCAACCAGCGCTTCAAGCTACCACATATTAAACAATGTGCTAGTAAATGTGACTCTGCATCTCGATGTATTGGATTTGTCTGGAATGCTCGCGCCAATCTGCCTCATAATTGCTACTTGAAACAAGCCAGATGTTCAACTTTGAGACAAATTGCCAACATCAACACCTACTATAAGAAAGGTATGTAAGAGATAAATATGTAAACTTTGACTATATATTTTAATCAGACTCACTTTCTTTCTTGCCACTCATTGGATAATGGCCTTGTGTAAAATGGTAGAAGCCTTCATGATGAGAAATCATGCACAATGATTTTTCTTGGTGAATGGAGGGTCGCAATGTCATTAGCAAGGAGACTGAATCCTCGCATTGAAGAGTGGATGATAATACTCGACAATCCTCCGCACCATGTTATGCACGCACCCCAAGCAAATTTGCATCAAAAAACACAAAAGAATAACTTACATGACCAAAACAATTATAGGTATTTGCTAAATATTGATGTTTGGTTATCCGAGGTCAAGTACTTTCACTAGCATAATTGGAAAATGTGCCATTCTTAAGCTACTTTCCCACTATGAAGAACTCAGACAAGACCTTGCCAAGAACACCCAAATTTGGTGTTCTTGGAAGATTCTGCATGTCATTCTTGTTTATTCGTGTCTGTTCTCAGGAACATCTAAGAACATATTGGCTGAGTCCTAGCAGAGTCTTGAAATTTTGAATATGTTCAAAACATTCTTGGAAGTTCTTGAGTCATGGATCAATGGTTTATGGTCCTAACTCATTGCTAGGAGTGTTCCTAAGACATTCCTAGGATATTCACCTTAATTCTTGTGTGTTTGGGACCAGATATTTCATTTTAAAATTCCGAAATATGAAGGGAAACAAGGTGGTTGCTTCGGTAATGATCTGACAACGTTTTAAGCCACGAAATATCAAACAATGTGCAAGGAAATGTGTCAACCTATCTGTTTGTATTGGATTTGAGAAAGAAATCCAAAAGCAACACCTACTATAAGAAAGGTAAGTGAGAAGTAATTATGTTAATCTTTGTGCTCTTGTATACTTTCTCCATTGCTTAAGCTACTTTCCCACTACGAGGAACTCAGATAAGACCTTGCCAAAAACACCCAAATTAATATGTTGAAAATAAACTCATTTGAATATTATTCAAGTGCTTGGTTTGGTTTATTGGCCTTTAGTCTTAAATCATTCTTAGCATACTTGTGCTACTGTCCTAGGAATGTATTACGAGCTACTGAGGAATGTCTTATGTTAGTTTTGGTAAGTTTGCAAATGTCGTACAAAAGTCTTATATATTCTTATCTTACTCTCAAGATATTCTCAAGACTATTCCTTAGACATTCCTAAGACAGTTCTCACTAACTTCTTATCAATGTCTTAACTTATTCTTGCCCATTTTTGAGGTTCAATTTGGCCAGGACTTTCAGACAAGTCCACCCCCTGCTGAGTGAATTTTGAGTTCTTGTCTGAGTTCTTGATAGTGGGAAACTAGACTTATGTAATGGCCTGTGCAGTCAAATACCACCACAAGATGTTATCATGTAATGTTACTTCGGTGTGTTTTATAACAAGATGTACCGCTCCTGCTTGGTGGGCTTATCATTGAATCTCCCTAAAAAGCTTTGTTTGCTGCAGACGTCATTGGCAGTTGATATTTATTGAAATGTCTTTTTATTTTATTTTATAGGAAAGCCTGTTGTAAAGATTGTTGCATTTCCAAAATATGACCAAAAAGCTGGCGACTGTAATGGTAATGATTTGGGCAACCAGCGCTTCAAGCTACCACATATTAAACAATGTGCTAGTAAATGTGACTCTGCATCTCGATGTATTGGATTTGTCTGGAATGCTCGCGCCAATCTGCCTCATAATTGCTACTTGAAACAAGCCAGATGTTCAACTTTGAGACAAATTGCCAACATCAACACCTACTATAAGAAAGGTATGTAAGAGATAAATATGTAAACTTTGACTATATATTTTAATCAGACTCACTTTCTTTCTTGCCACTCATTGGATAATGGCCTTGTGTAAAATGGTAGAAGCCTTCATGATGAGAAATCATGCACAATGATTTTTCTTGGTGAATGGAGGGTCGCAATGTCATTAGCAAGGAGACTGAATCCTCGCATTGAAGAGTGTATGATTATACTCGACAATCCTCCGCACCATGTTATGCACGCACCCCAAGCAAATTTGCATCAAAAAACACAAAAGAATAACTTACATGACCAAAACAATTATAGGTATTTGCTAAATATTGATGTTTGGTTATCCGAGGTCAAGTACTTTCACTAGCATAATTGGAAGATGTGCCATTCTTAAGCTACTTTCCCACTATGAAGAACTCAGACAAAACCTTGCCAAGAACACCCAAATTTGGTGTTCTTGGAAGATTCTGCATGTCATTCTTGTTTATTCGTGTCTGTTCTCAGGAACATCTAAGAACATATTGGCTGATTCCTAGCAGAGTCTTGAAATTTTGAATATGTTCAAAACATTCTTGGAAGTTCTTGAGTCATGGATCAATGGTTTATGGTCCTAACTCATTCCTAGGAGTGTTCCTAAGACATTCCTAGGATATTCACCTTAGTTCTTGTGTGTTTGGGACCAGATATTTCATTTAAAAATTCCGAAATATGAAGGGAAACAAGGTGGTTGCTTCGGTAATGATCTGGCAACGTTTTAAGCCACGAAATATCAAACAATGTGCAAGGAAATGTGTCAACCTATCTGTTTGTATTGGATTTGAGAAAGAAATCCAAAAGCAACACCTACTATAAGAAAGGTAAGTGAGAAGTAATTATGTTTATCTTTGTGCTCTTGTATACTTTCTCCATTGCTTAAGCTACTTTCCCACTATGAGGAACTCAGATAAGACCTTGCCAAAAACACCCAAATTAATATGTTGAAAATAAACTCATTTGAATATTGTTCAAGTGCTTGGTTTGGTTTATTGGCCGTTAGTCTTAAATCATTCTTAGCATACTTGTGCTACTGTCCTAGGAATGTATTACGAGCTACTGAGGAATGTCTTATGTTAGTTTTGGTAAGTTTGCAAATGTCGTACAAAAGTCTTATATATTCTTAACTTACTCTCAAGATATTCTCAAGACTATTCCTTAGACATTCCTAAGACAGTTCTCACTAACTTCTTATCAATGTCTTAACTTATTCTTGCCCATTTTTGAGGTTCAATTTGGCCAGGACTTTCAGACAAGTCCACCCCCTGCTGAGTGAATTTTGAGTTCTTGTCTGAGTTCTTGATAGTGGGAAACTAGACTTATGTAATGGCCTGTGCAGTCAAATACCACCACAAGATGTTATCATGTAATGGTACTTCGGTGTGTTTTATAACAAGATGTACCACTCCTGCTAGGTGGGCTTATCATTGAATCTCCCTAATAAGCGCTGTTTGCTGCAGTCGTCATTGGCAGTTGATATTTATTGAAATGTCTTCTTATTTTCTTTTATAGGAAAGCCTGTTGCAAAGATTGTTGCATTTCCAAAATATGACCAGAAAGCTGGCGACTGTAATGGTAATGATTTGGGCAACCAGCGCTTCAAGCTACCACATATTAAACAATGTGCTAGTAAATGTGACTCTGCATCTCGATGTATTGGATTTGTCTGGAATGCTCGCGCCAATCTGCCTCATAATTGCTACTTGAAACAAGCCAGATGTTCAACTTTGAGACAAATTGCCAACATCAACACCTACTATAAGAAAGGTATGTAAGAGATAAATATGTAAACTTTGACTATATATTTTAATCAGACTCACTTTCTTTCTTGCCACTCATTGGATAATGGCCTTGTGTAAAATGGTAGAAGCCTTCATGATGAGAAATCATGCACAATGATTTTTCTTGGTGAATGGAGGGTCGCAATGTCATTAGCAAGGAGACTGAATCCTCGCATTGAAGAGTGGATGATAATACTCGACAATCCTCCGCACCATGTTATGCACGCACCCCAAGCAAATTTGCATCAAAAAACACAAAAGAATAACTTACATGACCAAAACAATTATAGGTATTTGCTAAATATTGATGTTTGGTTATCCGAGGTCAAGTACTTTCACTAGCATAATTGGAAAATGTGCCATTCTTAAGCTACTTTCCCACTATGAAGAACTCAGACAAGACCTTGCCAAGAACACCCAAATTTGGTGTTCTTGGAAGATTCTGCATGTCATTCTTGTTTATTCGTGTCTGTTCTCAGGAACATCTAAGAACATATTGGCTGAGTCCTAGCAGAGTCTTGAAATTTTGAATATGTTCAAAACATTCTTGGAAGTTCTTGAGTCATGGATCAATGGTTTATGGTCCTAACTCATTGCTAGGAGTGTTCCTAAGACATTCCTAGGATATTCACCTTAATTCTTGTGTGTTTGGGACCAGATATTTCATTTTAAAATTCCGAAATATGAAGGGAAACAAGGTGGTTGCTTCGGTAATGATCTGACAACGTTTTAAGCCACGAAATATCAAACAATGTGCAAGGAAATGTGTCAACCTATCTGTTTGTATTGGATTTGAGAAAGAAATCCAAAAGCAACACCTACTATAAGAAAGGTAAGTGAGAAGTAATTATGTTAATCTTTGTGCTCTTGTATACTTTCTCCATTGCTTAAGCTACTTTCCCACTACGAGGAACTCAGATAAGACCTTGCCAAAAACACCCAAATTAATATGTTGAAAATAAACTCATTTGAATATTATTCAAGTGCTTGGTTTGGTTTATTGGCCTTTAGTCTTAAATCATTCTTAGCATACTTGTGCTACTGTCCTAGGAATGTATTACGAGCTACTGAGGAATGTCTTATGTTAGTTTTGGTAAGTTTGCAAATGTCGTACAAAAGTCTTATATATTCTTATCTTACTCTCAAGATATTCTCAAGACTATTCCTTAGACATTCCTAAGACAGTTCTCACTAACTTCTTATCAATGTCTTAACTTATTCTTGCCCATTTTTGAGGTTCAATTTGGCCAGGACTTTCAGACAAGTCCACCCCCTGCTGAGTGAATTTTGAGTTCTTGTCTGAGTTCTTGATAGTGGGAAACTAGACTTATGTAATGGCCTGTGCAGTCAAATACCACCACAAGATGTTATCATGTAATGTTACTTCGGTGTGTTTTATAACAAGATGTACCGCTCCTGCTTGGTGGGCTTATCATTGAATCTCCCTAAAAAGCTTTGTTTGCTGCAGACGTCATTGGCAGTTGATATTTATTGAAATGTCTTTTTATTTTATTTTATAGGAAAGCCTGTTGTAAAGATTGTTGCATTTCCAAAATATGACCAAAAAGCTGGCGACTGTAATGGTAATGATTTGGGCAACCAGCGCTTCAAGCTACCACATATCAAACAATGTGCTAGTAAATGTGACTCTGCATCTCGATGTATTGGATTTGTCTGGAATGCTCGCTCCAATCTGCCTCATAATTGCTACTTGAAACAAGCCAGATGTTCAACTTTGAGACAAATTGCCAACATCAACACCTACTATAAGAAAGGTATGTAAGAGATAAATATGTAAACTTTGACTATATATTTTAATCAGACTCACTTTCTTTCTTGCCACTCATTGGATAATGGCCTTGTGTAAAATGGTAGAAGCCTTCATGATGAGAAATCATGCACAATGAATTTTCTTGGTAAATGGAGGGTCGCAATGTCATTAGCAAGGAGACTGAATCCTCGCATTGAAGAGTGGATGATTATACTCGACAATCCTCCGCACCATGTTATGCACGCACCCCAAGCAAATTTGCATCAAAAAACACAAAAGAATAACTTACATGACCAAAACAATTATAGGTATTTGCTAAATATTGATGTTTGGTTATCCAAGGTCAAGTACTTTCACTAGCATAATTGGAAAATGTGCCATTCTTAAGCTACTTTCCCACTATGAAGAACTCAGACAAGACCTTGCCAAGAACACCCAAACTTGATGTTCTTGGAAGATTCTGTATGTCATTCTTGTTTATTTGTGTTTGTTCTCAGGAACATCTAAGAACATCTTGGCTGAGTCCTAGCAGAGTCTCCAAATTTTGAATATGTTCAAAGCATTCTTGGAAGTTCTTGAGTCAAGGATCAATGGTTTATGGTCCTAACTCATTCCTAGGAGTGTTCCTAAGACATTCCTAGGATATTCACCTTAATTCTTGTGTGTTTGGGACCAGATATTTCATTTAAAAATTCCGAAATATGAAGGGAAACAAGGTGGTTGCTTCGGTAATGATCTGGCAACGTTTTAAGCCACAAAATATCAAACAATGTGCAAGGAAATGTGTCAACCTATCTGTTTGTATTGGATTTGAGAAAGAAATCCAAAAGCAACACCTACTATGAGAAAGGTAAGTAAGAAGTTATTATGTTAATCTTTGTGCTCTTGTATACTTTCTCCATTGCTTAAGCTACTTTCCCACTATGAGGAACTCAGATAAGACCTTGCCAAAAACACCCAAATTAATATGTTGAAAATAAACTCATTTGAATATTGTTCAAGTGCTTGTTTATGGTTTATTGGCCTTTAGTCTTAAATCATTCTTAGCATACTTGTGCTACTGTCCTAGGAATGTATTACGAGCTACTGAGGAATGTCTTATGTTAGTTTTGGTAAGTTTGCAAATGTCGTACAAAAGTCTTATATATTCTTAACTTACTCTCAAGATATTCTCAAGACTATTCCTTAGACATTCCTAAGACAGTTCTCACTAACTTATTATCAATGTCTTAACTTATTCTTGCCCATTTTTGAGGTACATTTTGGCCAGGACTTTCAGACGAGTCCACCCCCTGCTGAGTGAATTTTGAGTTCTTGTCTGAGTTCTTGATAGTGGGAAACTAGACTTATGTAATGGCCTGTGCAGTCAAATACCACCACAAGATGTTATCATGTAATGTTACTTCGGTGTGTTTTATAACAAAATGTACCACTCCTGCTAGGTGGGCTTATCATTGAATCTCCCTAAAAAGCGTTGTTTGCTGCAGACGTCATTGGCAGTTGATATTTATTGAAATGTCTTTTTATTTTATTTTATAGGAAAGCCTGTTGTAAAGATTGTTGCATTTCCAAAATATGACCAAAAAGCTGGCGACTGTAATGGTAATGATTTGGGCAACCAGCGCTTCAAGCTACCGCATATCAAACAATGTGCTAATAAATGTGACTCTGCATCTCGATGTATTGGATTTGTCTGGAATGCTCGCTCCAATCTGCCGCATAATTGCTACTTGAAACAAGCCAGATGTTCAACTTTGAGACAAATTGCCAACATCAACACCTACTATAAGAAAGGTATGTAAGAGATAAATATGTAAACTTTGACTATATATTTTAATCAGACTCACTTTCTTTCTTGCCACTCATTGGATAATGGCCTTGTGTAAAATGGTAGAAGCCTTCATGATGAGAAATCATGCACAATGAATTTTCTTGGTAAATGGAGGGTCGCAATGTCATTAGCAAGGAGACTGAATCCTCGCATTGAAGAGTGTATGATTATACTCGACAATCCTCCGCACCATGTTATGCACGCACCCCAAGCAAATTTGCATCAAAAAACACAAAAGAATAACTTACATGACCAAAACAATTATAGGTATTTGCTAAATATTGATGTTTGGTTATCCGAGGTCAAGTACTTTCACTAGCATAATTGGAAGATGTGCCATTCTTAAGCTACTTTCCCACTATGAAGAACTCAGACAAGACCTTGCCAAGAACACCCAAATTTGGTGTTCTTGGAAGATTCTGCATGTCATTCTTGTTTATTCGTGTCTGTTCTCAGGAACATCTAAGAACATATTGGCTGAGTCCTAGCAGAGTCTTGAAATTTTGAATATGTTCAAAACATTCTTGGAAGTTCTTGAGTCATGGATCAATGGTTTATGGTCCTAACTCATTGCTAGGAGTGTTCCTAAGACATTCCTAGGATATTCACCTTAATTCTTGTGTGTTTGGGACCAGATATTTCATTTTAAAATTCCGAAATATGAAGGGAAACAAGGTGGTTGCTTCGGTAATGATCTGACAACGTTTTAAGCCACGAAATATCAAACAATGTGCAAGGAAATGTGTCAACCTATCTGTTTGTATTGGATTTGAGAAAGAAATCCAAAAGCAACACCTACTATAAGAAAGGTAAGTGAGAAGTAATTATGTTAATCTTTGTGCTCTTGTATACTTTCTCCATTGCTTAAGCTACTTTCCCACTACGAGGAACTCAGATAAGACCTTGCCAAAAACACCCAAATTAATATGTTGAAAATAAACTCATTTGAATATTATTCAAGTGCTTGGTTTGGTTTATTGGCCTTTAGTCTTAAATCATTCTTAGCATACTTGTGCTACTGTCCTAGGAATGTATTACGAGCTACTGAGGAATGTCTTATGTTAGTTTTGGTAAGTTTGCAAATGTCGTACAAAAGTCTTATATATTCTTATCTTACTCTCAAGATATTCTCAAGACTATTCCTTAGACATTCCTAAGACAGTTCTCACTAACTTCTTATCAATGTCTTAACTTATTCTTGCCCATTTTTGAGGTTCAATTTGGCCAGGACTTTCAGACAAGTCCACCCCCTGCTGAGTGAATTTTGAGTTCTTGTCTGAGTTCTTGATAGTGGGAAACTAGACTTATGTAATGGCCTGTGCAGTCAAATACCACCACAAGATGTTATCATGTAATGTTACTTCGGTGTGTTTTATAACAAGATGTACCGCTCCTGCTTGGTGGGCTTATCATTGAATCTCCCTAAAAAGCTTTGTTTGCTGCAGACGTCATTGGCAGTTGATATTTATTGAAATGTCTTTTTATTTTATTTTATAGGAAAGCCTGTTGTAAAGATTGTTGCATTTCCAAAATATGACCAAAAAGCTGGCGACTGTAATGGTAATGATTTGGGCAACCAGCGCTTCAAGCTACCACATATCAAACAATGTGCTAGTAAATGTGACTCTGCATCTCGATGTATTGGATTTGTCTGGAATGCTCGCTCCAATCTGCCTCATAATTGCTACTTGAAACAAGCCAGATGTTCAACTTTGAGACAAATTGCCAACATCAACACCTACTATAAGAAAGGTATGTAAGAGATAAATATGTAAACTTTGACTATATATTTTAATCAGACTCACTTTCTTTCTTGCCACTCATTGGATAATGGCCTTGTGTAAAATGGTAGAAGCCTTCATGATGAGAAATCATGCACAATGAATTTTCTTGGTAAATGGAGGGTCGCAATGTCATTAGCAAGGAGACTGAATCCTCGCATTGAAGAGTGGATGATTATACTCGACAATCCTCCGCACCATGTTATGCACGCACCCCAAGCAAATTTGCATCAAAAAACACAAAAGAATAACTTACATGACCAAAACAATTATAGGTATTTGCTAAATATTGATGTTTGGTTATCCAAGGTCAAGTACTTTCACTAGCATAATTGGAAAATGTGCCATTCTTAAGCTACTTTCCCACTATGAAGAACTCAGACAAGACCTTGCCAAGAACACCCAAACTTGATGTTCTTGGAAGATTCTGTATGTCATTCTTGTTTATTTGTGTTTGTTCTCAGGAACATCTAAGAACATCTTGGCTGAGTCCTAGCAGAGTCTCCAAATTTTGAATATGTTCAAAGCATTCTTGGAAGTTCTTGAGTCAAGGATCAATGGTTTATGGTCCTAACTCATTCCTAGGAGTGTTCCTAAGACATTCCTAGGATATTCACCTTAATTCTTGTGTGTTTGGGACCAGATATTTCATTTAAAAATTCCGAAATATGAAGGGAAACAAGGTGGTTGCTTCGGTAATGATCTGGCAACGTTTTAAGCCACAAAATATCAAACAATGTGCAAGGAAATGTGTCAACCTATCTGTTTGTATTGGATTTGAGAAAGAAATCCAAAAGCAACACCTACTATGAGAAAGGTAAGTAAGAAGTTATTATGTTAATCTTTGTGCTCTTGTATACTTTCTCCATTGCTTAAGCTACTTTCCCACTATGAGGAACTCAGATAAGACCTTGCCAAAAACACCCAAATTAATATGTTGAAAATAAACTCATTTGAATATTGTTCAAGTGCTTGTTTATGGTTTATTGGCCTTTAGTCTTAAATCATTCTTAGCATACTTGTGCTACTGTCCTAGGAATGTATTACGAGCTACTGAGGAATGTCTTATGTTAGTTTTGGTAAGTTTGCAAATGTCGTACAAAAGTCTTATATATTCTTAACTTACTCTCAAGATATTCTCAAGACTATTCCTTAGACATTCCTAAGACAGTTCTCACTAACTTATTATCAATGTCTTAACTTATTCTTGCCCATTTTTGAGGTACATTTTGGCCAGGACTTTCAGACGAGTCCACCCCCTGCTGAGTGAATTTTGAGTTCTTGTCTGAGTTCTTGATAGTGGGAAACTAGACTTATGTAATGGCCTGTGCAGTCAAATACCACCACAAGATGTTATCATGTAATGTTACTTCGGTGTGTTTTATAACAAAATGTACCACTCCTGCTAGGTGGGCTTATCATTGAATCTCCCTAAAAAGCGTTGTTTGCTGCAGACGTCATTGGCAGTTGATATTTATTGAAATGTCTTTTTATTTTATTTTATAGGAAAGCCTGTTGTAAAGATTGTTGCATTTCCAAAATATGACCAAAAAGCTGGCGACTGTAATGGTAATGATTTGGGCAACCAGCGCTTCAAGCTACCGCATATCAAACAATGTGCTAATAAATGTGACTCTGCATCTCGATGTATTGGATTTGTCTGGAATGCTCGCTCCAATCTGCCGCATAATTGCTACTTGAAACAAGCCAGATGTTCAACTTTGAGACAAATTGCCAACATCAACACCTACTATAAGAAAGGTATGTAAGAGATAAATATGTAAACTTTGACTATATATTTTAATCAGACTCACTTTCTTTCTTGCCACTCATTGGATAATGGCCTTGTGTAAAATGGTAGAAGCCTTCATGATGAGAAATCATGCACAATGAATTTTCTTGGTAAATGGAGGGTCGCAATGTCATTAGCAAGGAGACTGAATCCTCGCATTGAAGAGTGTATGATTATACTCGACAATCCTCCGCACCATGTTATGCACGCACCCCAAGCAAATTTGCATCAAAAAACACAAAAGAATAACTTACATGACCAAAACAATTATAGGTATTTGCTAAATATTGATGTTTGGTTATCCGAGGTCAAGTACTTTCACTAGCATAATTGGAAGATGTGCCATTCTTAAGCTACTTTCCCACTATGAAGAACTCAGACAAGACCTTGCCAAGAACACCCAAATTTGGTGTTCTTGGAAGATTCTGCATGTCATTCTTGTTTATTCGTGTCTGTTCTCAGGAACATCTAAGAACATATTGGCTGAGTCCTAGCAGAGTCTTGAAATTTTGAATATGTTCAAAACATTCTTGGAAGTTCTTGAGTCATGGATCAATGGTTTATGGTCCTAACTCATTGCTAGGAGTGTTCCTAAGACATTCCTAGGATATTCACCTTAATTCTTGTGTGTTTGGGACCAGATATTTCATTTTAAAATTCCGAAATATGAAGGGAAACAAGGTGGTTGCTTCGGTAATGATCTGACAACGTTTTAAGCCACGAAATATCAAACAATGTGCAAGGAAATGTGTCAACCTATCTGTTTGTATTGGATTTGAGAAAGAAATCCAAAAGCAACACCTACTATAAGAAAGGTAAGTGAGAAGTAATTATGTTAATCTTTGTGCTCTTGTATACTTTCTCCATTGCTTAAGCTACTTTCCCACTACGAGGAACTCAGATAAGACCTTGCCAAAAACACCCAAATTAATATGTTGAAAATAAACTCATTTGAATATTGTTCAAGTGCTTGTTTATGGTTTATTGGCCTTTAGTCTTAAATCATTCTTAGCATACTTGTGCTACTGTCCTAGGAATGTATTACGAGCTACTGAGGAATGTCTTATGTTAGTTTTGGTAAGTTTGCAAATGTCGTACAAAAGTCTTATATATTCTTAACTTACTCTCAAGATATTCTCAAGACTATTCCTTAGACATTCCTAAGACAGTTCTCACTAACTTATTATCAATGTCTTAACTTATTCTTGCCCATTTTTGAGGTACATTTTGGCCAGGACTTTCAGACGAGTCCACCCCCTGCTGAGTGAATTTTGAGTTCTTGTCTGAGTTCTTGATAGTGGGAAACTAGACTTATGTAATGGCCTGTGCAGTCAAATACCACCACAAGATGTTATCATGTAATGTTACTTCGGTGTGTTTTATAACAAAATGTACCACTCCTGCTAGGTGGGCTTATCATTGAATCTCCCTAAAAAGCGTTGTTTGCTGCAGACGTCATTGGCAGTTGATATTTATTGAAATGTCTTTTTATTTTATTTTATAGGAAAGCCTGTTGTAAAGATTGTTGCATTTCCAAAATATGACCAAAAAGCTGGCGACTGTAATGGTAATGATTTGGGCAACCAGCGCTTCAAGCTACCGCATATCAAACAATGTGCTAATAAATGTGACTCTGCATCTCGATGTATTGGATTTGTCTGGAATGCTCGCTCCAATCTGCCGCATAATTGCTACTTGAAACAAGCCAGATGTTCAACTTTGAGACAAATTGCCAACATCAACACCTACTATAAGAAAGGTATGTAAGAGATAAATATGTAAACTTTGACTATATATTTTAATCAGACTCACTTTCTTTCTTGCCACTCATTGGATAATGGCCTTGTGTAAAATGGTAGAAGCCTTCATGATGAGAAATCATGCACAATGAATTTTCTTGGTAAATGGAGGGTCGCAATGTCATTAGCAAGGAGACTGAATCCTCGCATTGAAGAGTGTATGATTATACTCGACAATCCTCCGCACCATGTTATGCACGCACCCCAAGCAAATTTGCATCAAAAAACACAAAAGAATAACTTACATGACCAAAACAATTATAGGTATTTGCTAAATATTGATGTTTGGTTATCCGAGGTCAAGTACTTTCACTAGCATAATTGGAAGATGTGCCATTCTTAAGCTACTTTCCCACTATGAAGAACTCAGACAAGACCTTGCCAAGAACACCCAAATTTGGTGTTCTTGGAAGATTCTGCATGTCATTCTTGTTTATTCGTGTCTGTTCTCAGGAACATCTAAGAACATATTGGCTGAGTCCTAGCAGAGTCTTGAAATTTTGAATATGTTCAAAACATTCTTGGAAGTTCTTGAGTCATGGATCAATGGTTTATGGTCCTAACTCATTGCTAGGAGTGTTCCTAAGACATTCCTAGGATATTCACCTTAATTCTTGTGTGTTTGGGACCAGATATTTCATTTTAAAATTCCGAAATATGAAGGGAAACAAGGTGGTTGCTTCGGTAATGATCTGACAACGTTTTAAGCCACGAAATATCAAACAATGTGCAAGGAAATGTGTCAACCTATCTGTTTGTATTGGATTTGAGAAAGAAATCCAAAAGCAACACCTACTATAAGAAAGGTAAGTGAGAAGTAATTATGTTAATCTTTGTGCTCTTGTATACTTTCTCCATTGCTTAAGCTACTTTCCCACTACGAGGAACTCAGATAAGACCTTGCCAAAAACACCCAAATTAATATGTTGAAAATAAACTCATTTGAATATTGTTCAAGTGCTTGTTTATGGTTTATTGGCCTTTAGTCTTAAATCATTCTTAGCATACTTGTGCTACTGTCCTAGGAATGTATTACGAGCTACTGAGGAATGTCTTATGTTAGTTTTGGTAAGTTTGCAAATGTCGTACAAAAGTCTTATATATTCTTAACTTACTCTCAAGATATTCTCAAGACTATTCCTTAGACATTCCTAAGACAGTTCTCACTAACTTATTATCAATGTCTTAACTTATTCTTGCCCATTTTTGAGGTACATTTTGGCCAGGACTTTCAGACGAGTCCACCCCCTGCTGAGTGAATTTTGAGTTCTTGTCTGAGTTCTTGATAGTGGGAAACTAGACTTATGTAATGGCCTGTGCAGTCAAATACCACCACAAGATGTTATCATGTAATGTTACTTCGGTGTGTTTTATAACAAAATGTACCACTCCTGCTAGGTGGGCTTATCATTGAATCTCCCTAAAAAGCGTTGTTTGCTGCAGACGTCATTGGCAGTTGATATTTATTGAAATGTCTTTTTATTTTATTTTATAGGAAAGCCTGTTGTAAAGATTGTTGCATTTCCAAAATATGACCAAAAAGCTGGCGACTGTAATGGTAATGATTTGGGCAACCAGCGCTTCAAGCTACCGCATATCAAACAATGTGCTAATAAATGTGACTCTGCATCTCGATGTATTGGATTTGTCTGGAATGCTCGCTCCAATCTGCCGCATAATTGCTACTTGAAACAAGCCAGATGTTCAACTTTGAGACAAATTGCCAACATCAACACCTACTATAAGAAAGGTATGTAAGAGATAAATATGTAAACTTTGACTATATATTTTAATCAGACTCACTTTCTTTCTTGCCACTCATTGGATAATGGCCTTGTGTAAAATGGTAGAAGCCTTCATGATGAGAAATCATGCACAATGAATTTTCTTGGTAAATGGAGGGTCGCAATGTCATTAGCAAGGAGACTGAATCCTCGCATTGAAGAGTGTATGATTATACTCGACAATCCTCCGCACCATGTTATGCACGCACCCCAAGCAAATTTGCATCAAAAAACACAAAAGAATAACTTACATGACCAAAACAATTATAGGTATTTGCTAAATATTGATGTTTGGTTATCCGAGGTCAAGTACTTTCACTAGCATAATTGGAAGATGTGCCATTCTTAAGCTACTTTCCCACTATGAAGAACTCAGACAAGACCTTGCCAAGAACACCCAAATTTGGTGTTCTTGGAAGATTCTGCATGTCATTCTTGTTTATTCGTGTCTGTTCTCAGGAACATCTAAGAACATATTGGCTGAGTCCTAGCAGAGTCTTGAAATTTTGAATATGTTCAAAACATTCTTGGAAGTTCTTGAGTCATGGATCAATGGTTTATGGTCCTAACTCATTGCTAGGAGTGTTCCTAAGACATTCCTAGGATATTCACCTTAATTCTTGTGTGTTTGGGACCAGATATTTCATTTTAAAATTCCGAAATATGAAGGGAAACAAGGTGGTTGCTTCGGTAATGATCTGACAACGTTTTAAGCCACGAAATATCAAACAATGTGCAAGGAAATGTGTCAACCTATCTGTTTGTATTGGATTTGAGAAAGAAATCCAAAAGCAACACCTACTATAAGAAAGGTAAGTGAGAAGTAATTATGTTAATCTTTGTGCTCTTGTATACTTTCTCCATTGCTTAAGCTACTTTCCCACTACGAGGAACTCAGATAAGACCTTGCCAAAAACACCCAAATTAATATGTTGAAAATAAACTCATTTGAATATTGTTCAAGTGCTTGTTTATGGTTTATTGGCCTTTAGTCTTAAATCATTCTTAGCATACTTGTGCTACTGTCCTAGGAATGTATTACGAGCTACTGAGGAATGTCTTATGTTAGTTTTGGTAAGTTTGCAAATGTCGTACAAAAGTCTTATATATTCTTAACTTACTCTCAAGATATTCTCAAGACTATTCCTTAGACATTCCTAAGACAGTTCTCACTAACTTATTATCAATGTCTTAACTTATTCTTGCCCATTTTTGAGGTACATTTTGGCCAGGACTTTCAGACGAGTCCACCCCCTGCTGAGTGAATTTTGAGTTCTTGTCTGAGTTCTTGATAGTGGGAAACTAGACTTATGTAATGGCCTGTGCAGTCAAATACCACCACAAGATGTTATCATGTAATGTTACTTCGGTGTGTTTTATAACAAAATGTACCACTCCTGCTAGGTGGGCTTATCATTGAATCTCCCTAAAAAGCGTTGTTTGCTGCAGACGTCATTGGCAGTTGATATTTATTGAAATGTCTTTTTATTTTATTTTATAGGAAAGCCTGTTGTAAAGATTGTTGCATTTCCAAAATATGACCAAAAAGCTGGCGACTGTAATGGTAATGATTTGGGCAACCAGCGCTTCAAGCTACCGCATATCAAACAATGTGCTAATAAATGTGACTCTGCATCTCGATGTATTGGATTTGTCTGGAATGCTCGCTCCAATCTGCCGCATAATTGCTACTTGAAACAAGCCAGATGTTCAACTTTGAGACAAATTGCCAACATCAACACCTACTATAAGAAAGGTATGTAAGAGATAAATATGTAAACTTTGACTATATATTTTAATCAGACTCACTTTCTTTCTTGCCACTCATTGGATAATGGCCTTGTGTAAAATGGTAGAAGCCTTCATGATGAGAAATCATGCACAATGAATTTTCTTGGTAAATGGAGGGTCGCAATGTCATTAGCAAGGAGACTGAATCCTCGCATTGAAGAGTGTATGATTATACTCGACAATCCTCCGCACCATGTTATGCACGCACCCCAAGCAAATTTGCATCAAAAAACACAAAAGAATAACTTACATGACCAAAACAATTATAGGTATTTGCTAAATATTGATGTTTGGTTATCCGAGGTCAAGTACTTTCACTAGCATAATTGGAAGATGTGCCATTCTTAAGCTACTTTCCCACTATGAAGAACTCAGACAAGACCTTGCCAAGAACACCCAAATTTGGTGTTCTTGGAAGATTCTGCATGTCATTCTTGTTTATTCGTGTCTGTTCTCAGGAACATCTAAGAACATATTGGCTGAGTCCTAGCAGAGTCTTGAAATTTTGAATATGTTCAAAACATTCTTGGAAGTTCTTGAGTCATGGATCAATGGTTTATGGTCCTAACTCATTGCTAGGAGTGTTCCTAAGACATTCCTAGGATATTCACCTTAATTCTTGTGTGTTTGGGACCAGATATTTCATTTTAAAATTCCGAAATATGAAGGGAAACAAGGTGGTTGCTTCGGTAATGATCTGACAACGTTTTAAGCCACGAAATATCAAACAATGTGCAAGGAAATGTGTCAACCTATCTGTTTGTATTGGATTTGAGAAAGAAATCCAAAAGCAACACCTACTATAAGAAAGGTAAGTGAGAAGTAATTATGTTAATCTTTGTGCTCTTGTATACTTTCTCCATTGCTTAAGCTACTTTCCCACTACGAGGAACTCAGATAAGACCTTGCCAAAAACACCCAAATTAATATGTTGAAAATAAACTCATTTGAATATTGTTCAAGTGCTTGTTTATGGTTTATTGGCCTTTAGTCTTAAATCATTCTTAGCATACTTGTGCTACTGTCCTAGGAATGTATTACGAGCTACTGAGGAATGTCTTATGTTAGTTTTGGTAAGTTTGCAAATGTCGTACAAAAGTCTTATATATTCTTAACTTACTCTCAAGATATTCTCAAGACTATTCCTTAGACATTCCTAAGACAGTTCTCACTAACTTATTATCAATGTCTTAACTTATTCTTGCCCATTTTTGAGGTACATTTTGGCCAGGACTTTCAGACGAGTCCACCCCCTGCTGAGTGAATTTTGAGTTCTTGTCTGAGTTCTTGATAGTGGGAAACTAGACTTATGTAATGGCCTGTGCAGTCAAATACCACCACAAGATGTTATCATGTAATGTTACTTCGGTGTGTTTTATAACAAAATGTACCACTCCTGCTAGGTGGGCTTATCATTGAATCTCCCTAAAAAGCGTTGTTTGCTGCAGACGTCATTGGCAGTTGATATTTATTGAAATGTCTTTTTATTTTATTTTATAGGAAAGCCTGTTGTAAAGATTGTTGCATTTCCAAAATATGACCAAAAAGCTGGCGACTGTAATGGTAATGATTTGGGCAACCAGCGCTTCAAGCTACCGCATATCAAACAATGTGCTAATAAATGTGACTCTGCATCTCGATGTATTGGATTTGTCTGGAATGCTCGCTCCAATCTGCCGCATAATTGCTACTTGAAACAAGCCAGATGTTCAACTTTGAGACAAATTGCCAACATCAACACCTACTATAAGAAAGGTATGTAAGAGATAAATATGTAAACTTTGACTATATATTTTAATCAGACTCACTTTCTTTCTTGCCACTCATTGGATAATGGCCTTGTGTAAAATGGTAGAAGCCTTCATGATGAGAAATCATGCACAATGAATTTTCTTGGTAAATGGAGGGTCGCAATGTCATTAGCAAGGAGACTGAATCCTCGCATTGAAGAGTGTATGATTATACTCGACAATCCTCCGCACCATGTTATGCACGCACCCCAAGCAAATTTGCATCAAAAAACACAAAAGAATAACTTACATGACCAAAACAATTATAGGTATTTGCTAAATATTGATGTTTGGTTATCCGAGGTCAAGTACTTTCACTAGCATAATTGGAAGATGTGCCATTCTTAAGCTACTTTCCCACTATGAAGAACTCAGACAAGACCTTGCCAAGAACACCCAAATTTGGTGTTCTTGGAAGATTCTGCATGTCATTCTTGTTTATTCGTGTCTGTTCTCAGGAACATCTAAGAACATATTGGCTGAGTCCTAGCAGAGTCTTGAAATTTTGAATATGTTCAAAACATTCTTGGAAGTTCTTGAGTCATGGATCAATGGTTTATGGTCCTAACTCATTGCTAGGAGTGTTCCTAAGACATTCCTAGGATATTCACCTTAATTCTTGTGTGTTTGGGACCAGATATTTCATTTTAAAATTCCGAAATATGAAGGGAAACAAGGTGGTTGCTTCGGTAATGATCTGACAACGTTTTAAGCCACGAAATATCAAACAATGTGCAAGGAAATGTGTCAACCTATCTGTTTGTATTGGATTTGAGAAAGAAATCCAAAAGCAACACCTACTATAAGAAAGGTAAGTGAGAAGTAATTATGTTAATCTTTGTGCTCTTGTATACTTTCTCCATTGCTTAAGCTACTTTCCCACTACGAGGAACTCAGATAAGACCTTGCCAAAAACACCCAAATTAATATGTTGAAAATAAACTCATTTGAATATTGTTCAAGTGCTTGTTTATGGTTTATTGGCCTTTAGTCTTAAATCATTCTTAGCATACTTGTGCTACTGTCCTAGGAATGTATTACGAGCTACTGAGGAATGTCTTATGTTAGTTTTGGTAAGTTTGCAAATGTCGTACAAAAGTCTTATATATTCTTAACTTACTCTCAAGATATTCTCAAGACTATTCCTTAGACATTCCTAAGACAGTTCTCACTAACTTCTTATCAATGTCTTAACTTATTCTTGCCCATTTTTGAGGTTCAATTTGGCCAGGACTTTCAGACAAGTCCACCCCCTGCTGAGTGACGTTTGAGTTCTTGTCTGAGTTCTTGATAGTGGGAAACTAGACTTATGTAATGGCCTGTGCAGTCAAATACCACCACAAGATGTTATCATGTAATGTTACTTCGGTGTGTTTTATAACAAGATGTACCACTCCTGCTAGGTGGGCTTATCATTGAATCTCCCTAAAAAGCGTTGTTTGCTGCAGACGTCATTGGCAGTTGATATTTATTGAAATGTCTTTTTATTTTATTTTATAGGAAAGCCTGTTGTAAAGATTGTTGCATTTCCAAAATATGACCAAAAAGCTGGCGACTGTAATGGTAATGATTTGGGCAACCAGCGCTTCAAGCTACCACATATCAAACAATGTGCTAGTAAATGTGACTCTGCATCTCGATGTATTGGATTTGTCTGGAATGCTCGCTCCAATCTGCCTCATAATTGCTACTTGAAACAAGCCAGATGTTCAACTTTGAGACAAATTGCCAACATCAACACCTACTATAAGAAAGGTATGTAAGAGATAAATATGTAAACTTTGACTATATATTTTAATCAGACTCACTTTCTTTCTTGCCACTCATTGGATAATGGCCTTGTGTAAAATGGTAGAAGCCTTCATGATGAGAAATCATGCACAATGAATTTTCTTGGTAAATGGAGGGTCGCAATGTCATTAGCAAGGAGACTGAATCCTCGCATTGAAGAGTGGATGATTATACTCGACAATCCTCCGCACCATGTTATGCACGCACCCCAAGCAAATTTGCATCAAAAAACACAAAAGAATAACTTACATGACCAAAACAATTATAGGTATTTGCTAAATATTGATGTTTGGTTATCCAAGGTCAAGTACTTTCACTAGCATAATTGGAAAATGTGCCATTCTTAAGCTACTTTCCCACTATGAAGAACTCAGACAAGACCTTGCCAAGAACACCCAAACTTGATGTTCTTGGAAGATTCTGTATGTCATTCTTGTTTATTTGTGTTTGTTCTCAGGAACATCTAAGAACATCTTGGCTGAGTCCTAGCAGAGTCTCCAAATTTTGAATATGTTCAAAGCATTCTTGGAAGTTCTTGAGTCAAGGATCAATGGTTTATGGTCCTAACTCATTCCTAGGAGTGTTCCTAAGACATTCCTAGGATATTCACCTTAATTCTTGTGTGTTTGGGACCAGATATTTCATTTAAAAATTCCGAAATATGAAGGGAAACAAGGTGGTTGCTTCGGTAATGATCTGGCAACGTTTTAAGCCACAAAATATCAAACAATGTGCAAGGAAATGTGTCAACCTATCTGTTTGTATTGGATTTGAGAAAGAAATCCAAAAGCAACACCTACTATGAGAAAGGTAAGTAAGAAGTTATTATGTTAATCTTTGTGCTCTTGTATACTTTCTCCATTGCTTAAGCTACTTTCCCACTATGAGGAACTCAGATAAGACCTTGCCAAAAACACCCAAATTAATATGTTGAAAATAAACTCATTTGAATATTGTTCAAGTGCTTGTTTATGGTTTATTGGCCTTTAGTCTTAAATCATTCTTAGCATACTTGTGCTACTGTCCTAGGAATGTATTACGAGCTACTGAGGAATGTCTTATGTTAGTTTTGGTAAGTTTGCAAATGTCGTACAAAAGTCTTATATATTCTTAACTTACTCTCAAGATATTCTCAAGACTATTCCTTAGACATTCCTAAGACAGTTCTCACTAACTTATTATCAATGTCTTAACTTATTCTTGCCCATTTTTGAGGTACATTTTGGCCAGGACTTTCAGACGAGTCCACCCCCTGCTGAGTGAATTTTGAGTTCTTGTCTGAGTTCTTGATAGTGGGAAACTAGACTTATGTAATGGCCTGTGCAGTCAAATACCACCACAAGATGTTATCATGTAATGTTACTTCGGTGTGTTTTATAACAAAATGTACCACTCCTGCTAGGTGGGCTTATCATTGAATCTCCCTAAAAAGCGTTGTTTGCTGCAGACGTCATTGGCAGTTGATATTTATTGAAATGTCTTTTTATTTTATTTTATAGGAAAGCCTGTTGTAAAGATTGTTGCATTTCCAAAATATGACCAAAAAGCTGGCGACTGTAATGGTAATGATTTGGGCAACCAGCGCTTCAAGCTACCGCATATCAAACAATGTGCTAATAAATGTGACTCTGCATCTCGATGTATTGGATTTGTCTGGAATGCTCGCTCCAATCTGCCGCATAATTGCTACTTGAAACAAGCCAGATGTTCAACTTTGAGACAAATTGCCAACATCAACACCTACTATAAGAAAGGTATGTAAGAGATAAATATGTAAACTTTGACTATATATTTTAATCAGACTCACTTTCTTTCTTGCCACTCATTGGATAATGGCCTTGTGTAAAATGGTAGAAGCCTTCATGATGAGAAATCATGCACAATGAATTTTCTTGGTAAATGGAGGGTCGCAATGTCATTAGCAAGGAGACTGAATCCTCGCATTGAAGAGTGTATGATTATACTCGACAATCCTCCGCACCATGTTATGCACGCACCCCAAGCAAATTTGCATCAAAAAACACAAAAGAATAACTTACATGACCAAAACAATTATAGGTATTTGCTAAATATTGATGTTTGGTTATCCGAGGTCAAGTACTTTCACTAGCATAATTGGAAGATGTGCCATTCTTAAGCTACTTTCCCACTATGAAGAACTCAGACAAAACCTTGCCAAGAACACCCAAATTTGGTGTTCTTGGAAGATTCTGCATGTCATTCTTGTTTATTCGTGTCTGTTCTCAGGAACATCTAAGAACATATTGGCTGATTCCTAGCAGAGTCTTGAAATTTTGAATATGTTCAAAACATTCTTGGAAGTTCTTGAGTCATGGATCAATGGTTTATGGTCCTAACTCATTCCTAGGAGTGTTCCTAAGACATTCCTAGGATATTCACCTTAATTCTTGTGTGTTTGGGACCAGATATTTCATTTAAAAATTCCGAAATATGAAGGGAAACAAGGTGGTTGCTTCGGTAATGATCTGGCAATGTTTTAAGCCACGAAATATCAAACAATGTGCAAATAAATGTGTCAACCTATCTGTTTGTATTGGATTTGAGAAAGAAATCCAAAAGCAACACCTACTATAAGAAAGGTAAGTAAGAAGTAATTATGTTAATCTTTGTGCTCTTGTATACTTTCTCCATTGCTTAAGCTACTTTCCCACTATGAGGAACTCAGATAAGACCTTGCCAAAAACACCCAAATTAATATGTTGAAAATAAACTCATTTGAATATTGTTCAAGTGCTTGTTTATGGTTTATTGGCCTTTAGTCTTAAATCATTCTTAGCATACTTGTGCTACTGTCCTAGGAATGTATTAAGAGCTACTGAGAAATGTCTTATGTTAGTTTTGGTAAGTTTGCAAATGTAGTACAAAAGTCATATATTCTTAACTTACTCTCAAGATATTCTCAAGACTATTCCTTAGACATTCCTAAGACAGTTCTCACTAACTTCTTATCAATGTCTTAACTTATTCTTGCCCATTTTTGAGGTTCAATTTGGCCAGGACTTTCAGACAAGTCCACCCCCTGCTGAGTGACGTTTGAGTTCTTGTCTGAGTTCTTGATAGTGGGAAACTAGACTTATGTAATGGCCTGTGCAGTCAAATACCACCACAAGATGTTATCATGTAATGTTACTTCGGTGTGTTTTATAACAAGATGTACCACTCCTGCTAGGTGGGCTTATCATTGAATCTCCCTAAAAAGCGTTGTTTGCTGCAGACGTCATTGGCAGTTGATATTTATTGAAATGTCTTTTTATTTTATTTTATAGGAAAGCCTGTTGTAAAGATTGTTGCATTTCCAAAATATGACCAAAAAGCTGGCGACTGTAATGGTAATGATTTGGGCAACCAGCGCTTCAAGCTACCACATATCAAACAATGTGCTAGTAAATGTGACTCTGCATCTCGATGTATTGGATTTGTCTGGAATGCTCGCTCCAATCTGCCTCATAATTGCTACTTGAAACAAGCCAGATGTTCAACTTTGAGACAAATTGCCAACATCAACACCTACTATAAGAAAGGTATGTAAGAGATAAATATGTAAACTTTGACTATATATTTTAATCAGACTCACTTTCTTTCTTGCCACTCATTGGATAATGGCCTTGTGTAAAATGGTAGAAGCCTTCATGATGAGAAATCATGCACAATGAATTTTCTTGGTAAATGGAGGGTCGCAATGTCATTAGCAAGGAGACTGAATCCTCGCATTGAAGAGTGGATGATTATACTCGACAATCCTCCGCACCATGTTATGCACGCACCCCAAGCAAATTTGCATCAAAAAACACAAAAGAATAACTTACATGACCAAAACAATTATAGGTATTTGCTAAATATTGATGTTTGGTTATCCAAGGTCAAGTACTTTCACTAGCATAATTGGAAAATGTGCCATTCTTAAGCTACTTTCCCACTATGAAGAACTCAGACAAGACCTTGCCAAGAACACCCAAACTTGATGTTCTTGGAAGATTCTGTATGTCATTCTTGTTTATTTGTGTTTGTTCTCAGGAACATCTAAGAACATCTTGGCTGAGTCCTAGCAGAGTCTCCAAATTTTGAATATGTTCAAAGCATTCTTGGAAGTTCTTGAGTCAAGGATCAATGGTTTATGGTCCTAACTCATTCCTAGGAGTGTTCCTAAGACATTCCTAGGATATTCACCTTAATTCTTGTGTGTTTGGGACCAGATATTTCATTTAAAAATTCCGAAATATGAAGGGAAACAAGGTGGTTGCTTCGGTAATGATCTGGCAACGTTTTAAGCCACAAAATATCAAACAATGTGCAAGGAAATGTGTCAACCTATCTGTTTGTATTGGATTTGAGAAAGAAATCCAAAAGCAACACCTACTATGAGAAAGGTAAGTAAGAAGTTATTATGTTAATCTTTGTGCTCTTGTATACTTTCTCCATTGCTTAAGCTACTTTCCCACTATGAGGAACTCAGATAAGACCTTGCCAAAAACACCCAAATTAATATGTTGAAAATAAACTCATTTGAATATTGTTCAAGTGCTTAGTTTGGTTTATTGGCTTTTAGTCTTAAATCATTCTTAGCATACTTGTGCTACTGTCCTAGGAATGTATTACGAGCTACTGAGGAATGTCTTATGTTAGTTTTGGTAAGTTTGCAAATGTCGTACAAAAGTCTTATATATTCTTAACTTACTCTCAAGATATTCTCAAGACTATTCCTTAGACATTCCTAAGACAGTTCTCACTAACTTATTATCAATGTCTTAACTTATTCTTGCCCATTTTTGAGGTACATTTTGGCCAGGACTTTCAGACGAGTCCACCCCCTGCTGAGTGAATTTTGAGTTCTTGTCTGAGTTCTTGATAGTGGGAAACTAGACTTATGTAATGGCCTGTGCAGTCAAATACCACCACAAGATGTTATCATGTAATGTTACTTCGGTGTGTTTTATAACAAAATGTACCACTCCTGCTAGGTGGGCTTATCATTAAATCTCCCTAAAAAGCGTTGTTTGCTGCAGACGTCATTGGCAGTTGATATTTATTGAAATGTCTTTTTATTTTATTTTATAGGAAAGCCTGTTGTAAAGATTGTTGCATTTCCAAAATATGACCAAAAAGCTGGCGACTGTAATGGTAATGATTTGGGCAACCAGCGCTTCAAGCTACCGCATATCAAACAATGTGCTAATAAATGTGACTCTGCATCTCGATGTATTGGATTTGTCTGGAATGCTCGCTCCAATCTGCCGCATAATTGCTACTTGAAACAAGCCAGATGTTCAACTTTGAGACAAATTGCCAACATCAACACCTACTATAAGAAAGGTATGTAAGAGATAAATATGTAAACTTTGACTATATATTTTAATCAGACTCACTTTCTTTCTTGCCACTCATTGGATAATGGCCTTGTGTAAAATGGTAGAAGCCTTCATGATGAGAAATCATGCACAATGAATTTTCTTGGTAAATGGAGGGTCGCAATGTCATTAGCAAGGAGACTGAATCCTCGCATTGAAGAGTGGATGATTATACTCGACAATCCTCCGCACCATGTTATGCACGCACCCCAAGCAAATTTGCATCAAAAAACACAAAAGAATAACTTACATGACCAAAACAATTATAGGTATTTGCTAAATATTGATGTTTGGTTATCCGAGGTCAAGTACTTTCACTAGCATAATTGGAAGATGTGCCATTCTTAAGCTACTTTCCCACTATGAAGAACTCAGACAAAACCTTGCCAAGAACACCCAAATTTGGTGTTCTTGGAAGATTCTGCATGTCATTCTTGTTTATTCGTGTCTGTTCTCAGGAACATCTAAGAACATATTGGCTGATTCCTAGCAGAGTCTTGAAATTTTGAATATGTTCAAAACATTCTTGGAAGTTCTTGAGTCATGGATCAATGGTTTATGGTCCTAACTCATTCCTAGGAGTGTTCCTAAGACATTCCTAGGATATTCACCTTAATTCTTGTGTGTTTGGGACCAGATATTTCATTTAAAAATTCCGAAATATGAAGGGAAACAAGGTGGTTGCTTCGGTAATGATCTGGCAACGTTTTAAGCCACGAAATATCAAACAATTGGCAAATAAATGTGTCAACCTATCTGTTTGTATTGGATTTGAGAAAGAAATCCAAAAGCAACACCTACTATAAGAAAGGTAAGTAAGAAGTAATTATGTTAATCTTTGTGCTCTTGTATACTTTCTCCATTGCTTAAGCTACTTTCCCACTATGAGGAACTCAGATAAGACCTTGCCAAAAACACCCAAATTAATATGTTGAAAATAAACTCATTTGAATATTGTTCAAGTGCTTGTTTATGGTTTATTGGCCTTTAGTCTTAAATAATTCTTAGCATACTTGTGCTACTGTCCTAGGAATGTATTAAGAGCTACTGAGAAATGTCTTATGTTAGTTTTGGTAAGTTTGCAAATGTCGTACAAAAGTCATATATTCTTAACTTACTCTCAAGATATTCTCAAGACTATTCCTTAGACATTCCTAAGACAGTTCTCACTAACTTCTTATCAATGTCTTAACTTATTCTTGCCCATTTTTGAGGTTCAATTTGGCCAGGACTTTCAGACAAGTCCACCCCCTGCTGAGTGACGTTTGAGTTCTTGTCTGAGTTCTTGATAGTGGGAAACTAGACTTATGTAATGGCCTGTGCAGTCAAATACCACCACAAGATGTTATCATGTAATGTTACTTCGGTGTGTTTTATAACAAGATGTACCACTCCTGCTAGGTGGGCTTATCATTGAATCTCCCTAAAAAGCGTTGTTTGCTGCAGACGTCATTGGCAGTTGATATTTATTGAAATGTCTTTTTATTTTATTTTATAGGAAAGCCTGTTGTAAAGATTGTTGCATTTCCAAAATATGACCAAAAAGCTGGCGACTGTAATGGTAATGATTTGGGCAACCAGCGCTTCAAGCTACCACATATCAAACAATGTGCTAGTAAATGTGACACTGCATCTCGATGTATTGGATTTGTCTGGAATGCTCGCTCCAATCTGCCTCATAATTGCTACTTGAAACAAGCCAGATGTTCAACTTTGAGACAAATTGCCAACATCAACACCTACTATAAGAAAGGTATGTAAGAGATAAATATGTAAACTTTGACTATATATTTTAATCAGACTCACTTTCTTTCTTGCCACTCATTGGATAATGGCCTTGTGTAAAATGGTAGAAGCCTTCATGATGAGAAATCATGCACAATGAATTTTCTTGGTAAATGGAGGGTCGCAATGTCATTAGCAAGGAGACTGAATCCTCGCATTGAAGAGTGGATGATTATACTCGACAATCCTCCGCACCATGTTATGCACGCACCCCAAGCAAATTTGCATCAAAAAACACAAAAGAATAACTTACATGACCAAAACAATTATAGGTATTTGCTAAATATTGATGTTTGGTTATCCAAGGTCAAGTACTTTCACTAGCATAATTGGAAAATGTGCCATTCTTACGCTACTTTCCCACTATGAAGAACTCAGACAAGACCTTGCCAAGAACACCCAAATTTGGTGTTCTTGGAAGATTCTGCAAGTCATTCTTGTTTATTCGTGTCTGTTCTCAGGAACATCTAAGAACATATTGGCTGATTCCTAGCAGAGTCTTGAAATTTTGAATATGTTCAAAACATTCTTGGAAGTTCTTGAGTCATGGATCAATGGTTTATGGTCCTAACTCATTCCTAGGAGTGTTCCTAAGACATTCCTAGGATATTCACCTTAATTCTTGTGTGTTTGGGACCAGATATTTCATTTAAAAATTCCGAAATATGAAGGGAAACAAGGTGGTTGCTTCGGTAATGATCTGGCAACGTTTTAAGCCACAAAATATCAAACAATGTGCAAGGAAATGTGTCAACCTATCTGTTTGTATTGGATTTGAGAAAGAAATCCAAAAGCAACACCTACTATGAGAAAGGTAAGTAAGAAGTTATTATGTTAATCTTTGTGCTCTTGTATACTTTCTCCATTGCTTAAGCTACTTTCCCACTATGAGGAACTCAGATAAGACCTTGCCAAAAACACCCAAATTAATATGTTGAAAATAAACTCATTTGAATATTGTTCAAGTGCTTGGTTTGGTTTATTGGCCTTTAGTCTTAAATCATTCTTAGCATACTTGTGCTACTGTCCTAGGAATGTATTACGAGCTACTGAGGAATGTCTTATGTTAGTTTTGGTAAGTTTGCAAATGTCGTACAAAAGTCTTATATATTCTTAAGTTACTCTCAAGATATTCTCAAGACTATTCCTTAGACATTCCTAAGACAGTTCTCACTAACTTATTATCAATGTCTTAACTTATTCTTGCCCATTTTTGAGGTACATTTTGGCCAGGACTTTCAGACAAGTCCACCCCCTGCTGAGTGAATTTTGAGTTCTTGTCTGAGTTCTTGATAGTGGGAAACTAGACTTATGTAATGGCCTGTGCAGTCAAATACCACCACAAGATGTTATCATGTAATGTTACTTCGGTGTGTTTTATAACAAAATGTACCACTCCTGCTAGGTGGGCTTATCATTGAATCTCCCTAATAAGCGTTGTTTGCTTAAGACGTACATCATTGGCAGTTGATATTTATTGAAATGTCTTCTTATTTTCTTTTATAGGAAAGCCTGTTGCAAAGATTGTTGCATTTCCAAAATATGACCAGAAAGCTGGCGACTGTAATGGTAATGATTTGGGCAACCAGCGCTTCAAGCTACCACATATTAAACAATGTGCTAGTAAATGTGCCTCTGCATCTCGATGTATTGGATTTGTCTGGAATGCTCGCGCCAATCTGCCTCATAATTGCTACTTGAAACAAGCCAGATGTTCAACTTTGAGACAAATTGCCAACATCAACACCTACTATAAGAAAGGTATGTAAGAGATAAATATGTAAACTTTGACTATATATTTTAATCAGACTCACTTTCTTTCTTGCCACTCATTGGATAATGGCCTTGTGTAAATTGGTAGAAGCCTTCATGATGAGAAATCATGCACAATGATTTTTCTTGGTGAATGGAGGGTCGCAATGTCATTAGCAAGGAGACTGAATCCTCGCATTGAAGAGTGGATGATAATACTCGACAATCCTCCGCACCATGTTATGCACGCACCCCAAGCAAATTTGCATCAAAAAACACAAAAGAATAACTTACAAGACCAAAACAATTATAGGTATTTGCTAAATATTGATGTTTGGTTATCCGAGGTCGAGTACTTTCATTAGCATAATTGGAAAATGTGCCATTCTTAAGCTACTTTCGCACTATGAAGAACTCAGACAAGACCTTGCCAAGAACACCCAAATTTGATGTTCTTGGAAGATTCTGCATGTCATTCTTGTTTATTCGTGTCTGTTCTCAGGAACATCTAAGAACATATTGGCTGATTCCTAGCAGAGTCTTGAAATTTTGAATATGTTCAAAACATTCTTGGAAGTTCTTGAGTCATGGATCAATAGTTTATGGTCCTAACTCATTCCTAGGAGTGTTCCTAAGACATTCCTAGGATATTCACCTTAATTCTTGTGTGTTTGGGACCAGATATTTCATTTAAAAATTCCGAAATATGAAGGGAAACAAGGTGGTTGCTTCGGTAATGATCTGGCAATGTTTTAAGCCACGAAATATCAAACAATGTGCAAATAAATGTGTCAACCTATCTGTTTGTATTGGATTTGAGAAAGAAATCCAAAAGCAACACCTACTATAAGAAAGGTAAGTAAGAAGTAATTATGTTAATCTTTGTGCTCTTGTATACTTTTTCCATTGCTTAAGCTACTTTCCCACTATGAGGAACTCAGATAAGACCTTGCCAAAAACACCCAAATTAATATGTTGAAAATAAACTCATTTGAATATTGTTCAAGTGCTTGTTTATGGTTTATTGGCCTTTAGTCTTAAATCATTCTTAGCATACTTGTGCTACTGTCCTAGGAATGTATTAAGAGCTACTGAGAAATGTCTTATGTTAGTTTTGGTAAGTTTGCAAATGTTGTTCAAAAGTCATATATTCTTAACTTACTCTCAAGATATTCTCAAGACTATTCCTTAGACATTCCTAAGACAGTTCTCAATAACTTCTTATCAATGTCTTAACTTATTCTTGCCCATTTTTGAGGTACATTTTGGCCAAGACTTTCAGACAAGTCCACCCCCTGCTGAGTGAATTTTGAGTTCTTGTCTGAGTTCTTGATAGTGGGAAACTAGACTTATGTAATGGCCTGTGCAGTCAAATACCACCACAAGATGTTATCATGTAATGTTACTTCGGTGTGTTTTATAACAAGATGTACCACTCCTGCTAGGTGGGCTTATCATTGAATCTCCCTAATAAGCGCTGTTTGCTGCAGTCGTCATTGGCAGTTGATATTTATTGAAATGTCTTCTTATTTTCTTTTATAGGAAAGCCTGTTGCAAAGATTGTTGCATTTCCAAAATATGACCAGAAAGCTGGCGACTGTAATGGTAATGATTTGGGCAACCAGCGCTTCAAGCTACCACATATTAAACAATGTGCTAGTAAATGTGCCTCTGCATCTCGATGTATTGGATTTGTCTGGAATGCTCGCGCCAATCTGCCTCATAATTGCTACTTGAAACAAGCCAGATGTTCAACTTTGAGACAAATTGCCAACATCAACACCTACTATAAGAAAGGTATGTAAGAGATAAATATGTAAACTTTGACTATATATTTTAATCAGACTCACTTTCTTTCTTGCCACTCATTGGATAATGGCCTTGTGTAAATTGGTAGAAGCCTTCATGATGAGAAATCATGCACAATGATTTTTCTTGGTGAATGGAGGGTCGCAATGTCATTAGCAAGGAGACTGAATCCTCGCATTGAAGAGTGGATGATAATACTCGACAATCCTCCGCACCATGTTATGCACGCACCCCAAGCAAATTTGCATCAAAAAACACAAAAGAATAACTTACAAGACCAAAACAATTATAGGTATTTGCTAAATATTGATGTTTGGTTATCCGAGGTCGAGTACTTTCATTAGCATAATTGGAAAATGTGCCATTCTTAAGCTACTTTCCCACTATGAAGAACTCAGACAAGACCTTGCCAAGAACACCCAAATTTGATGTTCTTGGAAGATTCTGCATGTCATTCTTGTTTATTCGTGTCTGTTCTCAGGAACATCTAAGAACATATTGGCTGATTCCTAGCAGAGTCTTGAAATTTTGAATATGTTCAAAACATTCTTGGAAGTTCTTGAGTCATGGATCAATAGTTTATGGTCCTAACTCATTCCTAGGAGTGTTCCTAAGACATTCCTAGGATATTCACCTTAATTCTTGTGTGTTTGGGACCAGATATTTCATTTAAAAATTCCGAAATATAAAGGGAAACAAGGTGGTTGCTTCGGTAATGATCTGGCAACGTTTTAAGCCACGAAATATCAAACATTGTGCAAGGAAATGTGTCAACCTATCTGTTTGTATTGGATTTGAGAAAGAAATCCAAAAGCAACACCTACTATAAGAAAGGTAAGTAAGAAGTAATTGTGTTAATCTTTGTGCTCTTGTATACTTTCTCCATTGCTTAAGCTACTTTCCCACTATGAGGAACTCAGATAAGACCTTGCCAAAAACACCCAAATTAATATGTTGAAAATAAACTCATTTGAATATTGTTCAAGTGCTTGGTTTGGTTTATTGGCCTTTAGTCTTAAATCATTCTTAGCATACTTGTGCTACTGTCCTAGGAATGTATTACGAGCTACTGAGGAATGTCTTATGTTAGTTTTGGTAAGTTTGCAAATGTCGTACAAAAGTCTTATATATTCTTAAGTTACTCTCAAGATATTCTCAAGACTATTCCTTAGACATTCCTAAGACAGTTCTCACTAACTTCTTATCAATGTCTTAACTTATTCTTGCCCATTTTTGAGGTTCAATTTGGCCAGGACTTTCAGACAAGTCCACCCCCTGCTGAGTGACGTTTGAGTTCTTGTCTGATTTCTTGATAGTGGGAAACTAGACTTATGTAATGGCCTGTGCAGTCAAATACCACCACAAGATGTTATCATGTAATGTTACTTCGGTGTGTTTTATAACAAGATGTACCACTCCTGCTAGGTGGGCTTATCATTGAATCTCCCTAAAAAGCGTTGTTTGCTGCAGACGTCATTGGCAGTTGATATTTATTGAAATGTCTTTTTATTTTATTTTATAGGAAAGCCTGTTGTAAAGATTGTTGCATTTCCAAAATATGACCAAAAAGCTGGCGACTGTAATGGTAATGATTTGGGCAACCAGCGCTTCAAGCTACCACATATCAAACAATGTGCTAGTAAATGTGACTCTGCATCTCGATGTATTGGATTTGTCTGGAATGCTCGCTCCAATCTGCCTCATAATTGCTACTTGAAACAAGCCAGATGTTCAACTTTGAGACAAATTGCCAACATCAACACCTACTATAAGAAAGGTATGTAAGAGATAAATATGTAAACTTTGACTATATATTTTAATCAGACTCACTTTCTTTCTTGCCACTCATTGGATAATGGCCTTGTGTAAAATGGTAGAAGCCTTCATGATGAGAAATCATGCACAATGAATTTTCTTGGTAAATGGAGGGTCGCAATGTCATTAGCAAGGAGACTGAATCCTCGCATTGAAGAGTGGATGATTATACTCGACAATCCTCCGCACCATGTTATGCACGCACCCCAAGCAAATTTGCATCAAAAAACACAAAAGAATAACTTACATGACCAAAACAATTATAGGTATTTGCTAAATATTGATGTTTGGTTATCCAAGGTCAAGTACTTTCACTAGCATAATTGGAAAATGTGCCATTCTTAAGCTACTTTCCCACTATGAAGAACTCAGACAAGACCTTGCCAAGAACACCCAAACTTGATGTTCTTGGAAGATTCTGTATGTCATTCTTGTTTATTTGTGTTTGTTCTCAGGAACATCTAAGAACATCTTGGCTGAGTCCTAGCAGAGTCTCCAAATTTTGAATATGTTCAAAGCATTCTTGGAAGTTCTTGAGTCAAGGATCAATGGTTTATGGTCCTAACTCATTCCTAGGAGTGTTCCTAAGACATTCCTAGGATATTCACCTTAATTCTTGTGTGTTTGGGACCAGATATTTCATTTAAAAATTCCGAAATATGAAGGGAAACAAGGTGGTTGCTTCGGTAATGATCTGGCAACGTTTTAAGCCACAAAATATCAAACAATGTGCAAGGAAATGTGTCAACCTATCTGTTTGTATTGGATTTGAGAAAGAAATCCAAAAGCAACACCTACTATGAGAAAGGTAAGTAAGAAGTTATTATGTTAATCTTTGTGCTCTTGTATACTTTCTCCATTGCTTAAGCTACTTTCCCACTATGAGGAACTCAGATAAGACCTTGCCAAAAACACCCAAATTAATATGTTGAAAATAAACTCATTTGAATATTGTTCAAGTGCTTAGTTTGGTTTATTGGCTTTTAGTCTTAAATCATTCTTAGCATACTTGTGCTACTGTCCTAGGAATGTATTACGAGCTACTGAGGAATGTCTTATGTTAGTTTTGGTAAGTTTGCAAATGTCGTACAAAAGTCTTATATATTCTTAACTTACTCTCAAGATATTCTCAAGACTATTCCTTAGACATTCCTAAGACAGTTCTCACTAACTTATTATCAATGTCTTAACTTATTCTTGCCCATTTTTGAGGTACATTTTGGCCAGGACTTTCAGACGAGTCCACCCCCTGCTGAGTGAATTTTGAGTTCTTGTCTGAGTTCTTGATAGTGGGAAACTAGACTTATGTAATGGCCTGTGCAGTCAAATACCACCACAAGATGTTATCATGTAATGTTACTTCGGTGTGTTTTATAACAAAATGTACCACTCCTGCTAGGTGGGCTTATCATTAAATCTCCCTAAAAAGCGTTGTTTGCTGCAGACGTCATTGGCAGTTGATATTTATTGAAATGTCTTTTTATTTTATTTTATAGGAAAGCCTGTTGTAAAGATTGTTGCATTTCCAAAATATGACCAAAAAGCTGGCGACTGTAATGGTAATGATTTGGGCAACCAGCGCTTCAAGCTACCGCATATCAAACAATGTGCTAATAAATGTGACTCTGCATCTCGATGTATTGGATTTGTCTGGAATGCTCGCTCCAATCTGCCGCATAATTGCTACTTGAAACAAGCCAGATGTTCAACTTTGAGACAAATTGCCAACATCAACACCTACTATAAGAAAGGTATGTAAGAGATAAATATGTAAACTTTGACTATATATTTTAATCAGACTCACTTTCTTTCTTGCCACTCATTGGATAATGGCCTTGTGTAAAATGGTAGAAGCCTTCATGATGAGAAATCATGCACAATGAATTTTCTTGGTAAATGGAGGGTCGCAATGTCATTAGCAAGGAGACTGAATCCTCGCATTGAAGAGTGGATGATTATACTCGACAATCCTCCGCACCATGTTATGCACGCACCCCAAGCAAATTTGCATCAAAAAACACAAAAGAATAACTTACATGACCAAAACAATTATAGGTATTTGCTAAATATTGATGTTTGGTTATCCGAGGTCAAGTACTTTCACTAGCATAATTGGAAGATGTGCCATTCTTAAGCTACTTTCCCACTATGAAGAACTCAGACAAAACCTTGCCAAGAACACCCAAATTTGGTGTTCTTGGAAGATTCTGCATGTCATTCTTGTTTATTCGTGTCTGTTCTCAGGAACATCTAAGAACATATTGGCTGATTCCTAGCAGAGTCTTGAAATTTTGAATATGTTCAAAACATTCTTGGAAGTTCTTGAGTCATGGATCAATGGTTTATGGTCCTAACTCATTCCTAGGAGTGTTCCTAAGACATTCCTAGGATATTCACCTTAATTCTTGTGTGTTTGGGACCAGATATTTCATTTAAAAATTCCGAAATATGAAGGGAAACAAGGTGGTTGCTTCGGTAATGATCTGGCAACGTTTTAAGCCACGAAATATCAAACAATTGGCAAATAAATGTGTCAACCTATCTGTTTGTATTGGATTTGAGAAAGAAATCCAAAAGCAACACCTACTATAAGAAAGGTAAGTAAGAAGTAATTATGTTAATCTTTGTGCTCTTGTATACTTTCTCCATTGCTTAAGCTACTTTCCCACTATGAGGAACTCAGATAAGACCTTGCCAAAAACACCCAAATTAATATGTTGAAAATAAACTCATTTGAATATTGTTCAAGTGCTTGTTTATGGTTTATTGGCCTTTAGTCTTAAATAATTCTTAGCATACTTGTGCTACTGTCCTAGGAATGTATTAAGAGCTACTGAGAAATGTCTTATGTTAGTTTTGGTAAGTTTGCAAATGTCGTACAAAAGTCATATATTCTTAACTTACTCTCAAGATATTCTCAAGACTATTCCTTAGACATTCCTAAGACAGTTCTCACTAACTTCTTATCAATGTCTTAACTTATTCTTGCCCATTTTTGAGGTTCAATTTGGCCAGGACTTTCAGACAAGTCCACCCCCTGCTGAGTGACGTTTGAGTTCTTGTCTGAGTTCTTGATAGTGGGAAACTAGACTTATGTAATGGCCTGTGCAGTCAAATACCACCACAAGATGTTATCATGTAATGTTACTTCGGTGTGTTTTATAACAAGATGTACCACTCCTGCTAGGTGGGCTTATCATTGAATCTCCCTAAAAAGCGTTGTTTGCTGCAGACGTCATTGGCAGTTGATATTTATTGAAATGTCTTTTTATTTTATTTTATAGGAAAGCCTGTTGTAAAGATTGTTGCATTTCCAAAATATGACCAAAAAGCTGGCGACTGTAATGGTAATGATTTGGGCAACCAGCGCTTCAAGCTACCACATATCAAACAATGTGCTAGTAAATGTGACACTGCATCTCGATGTATTGGATTTGTCTGGAATGCTCGCTCCAATCTGCCTCATAATTGCTACTTGAAACAAGCCAGATGTTCAACTTTGAGACAAATTGCCAACATCAACACCTACTATAAGAAAGGTATGTAAGAGATAAATATGTAAACTTTGACTATATATTTTAATCAGACTCACTTTCTTTCTTGCCACTCATTGGATAATGGCCTTGTGTAAAATGGTAGAAGCCTTCATGATGAGAAATCATGCACAATGAATTTTCTTGGTAAATGGAGGGTCGCAATGTCATTAGCAAGGAGACTGAATCCTCGCATTGAAGAGTGGATGATTATACTCGACAATCCTCCGCACCATGTTATGCACGCACCCCAAGCAAATTTGCATCAAAAAACACAAAAGAATAACTTACATGACCAAAACAATTATAGGTATTTGCTAAATATTGATGTTTGGTTATCCAAGGTCAAGTACTTTCACTAGCATAATTGGAAAATGTGCCATTCTTACGCTACTTTCCCACTATGAAGAACTCAGACAAGACCTTGCCAAGAACACCCAAATTTGGTGTTCTTGGAAGATTCTGCAAGTCATTCTTGTTTATTCGTGTCTGTTCTCAGGAACATCTAAGAACATATTGGCTGATTCCTAGCAGAGTCTTGAAATTTTGAATATGTTCAAAACATTCTTGGAAGTTCTTGAGTCATGGATCAATGGTTTATGGTCCTAACTCATTCCTAGGAGTGTTCCTAAGACATTCCTAGGATATTCACCTTAATTCTTGTGTGTTTGGGACCAGATATTTCATTTAAAAATTCCGAAATATGAAGGGAAACAAGGTGGTTGCTTCGGTAATGATCTGGCAACGTTTTAAGCCACAAAATATCAAACAATGTGCAAGGAAATGTGTCAACCTATCTGTTTGTATTGGATTTGAGAAAGAAATCCAAAAGCAACACCTACTATGAGAAAGGTAAGTAAGAAGTTATTATGTTAATCTTTGTGCTCTTGTATACTTTCTCCATTGCTTAAGCTACTTTCCCACTATGAGGAACTCAGATAAGACCTTGCCAAAAACACCCAAATTAATATGTTGAAAATAAACTCATTTGAATATTGTTCAAGTGCTTGGTTTGGTTTATTGGCCTTTAGTCTTAAATCATTCTTAGCATACTTGTGCTACTGTCCTAGGAATGTATTACGAGCTACTGAGGAATGTCTTATGTTAGTTTTGGTAAGTTTGCAAATGTCGTACAAAAGTCTTATATATTCTTAAGTTACTCTCAAGATATTCTCAAGACTATTCCTTAGACATTCCTAAGACAGTTCTCACTAACTTATTATCAATGTCTTAACTTATTCTTGCCCATTTTTGAGGTACATTTTGGCCAGGACTTTCAGACAAGTCCACCCCCTGCTGAGTGAATTTTGAGTTCTTGTCTGAGTTCTTGATAGTGGGAAACTAGACTTATGTAATGGCCTGTGCAGTCAAATACCACCACAAGATGTTATCATGTAATGTTACTTCGGTGTGTTTTATAACAAAATGTACCACTCCTGCTAGGTGGGCTTATCATTGAATCTCCCTAATAAGCGTTGTTTGCTTAAGACGTACATCATTGGCAGTTGATATTTATTGAAATGTCTTCTTATTTTCTTTTATAGGAAAGCCTGTTGCAAAGATTGTTGCATTTCCAAAATATGACCAGAAAGCTGGCGACTGTAATGGTAATGATTTGGGCAACCAGCGCTTCAAGCTACCACATATTAAACAATGTGCTAGTAAATGTGCCTCTGCATCTCGATGTATTGGATTTGTCTGGAATGCTCGCGCCAATCTGCCTCATAATTGCTACTTGAAACAAGCCAGATGTTCAACTTTGAGACAAATTGCCAACATCAACACCTACTATAAGAAAGGTATGTAAGAGATAAATATGTAAACTTTGACTATATATTTTAATCAGACTCACTTTCTTTCTTGCCACTCATTGGATAATGGCCTTGTGTAAATTGGTAGAAGCCTTCATGATGAGAAATCATGCACAATGATTTTTCTTGGTGAATGGAGGGTCGCAATGTCATTAGCAAGGAGACTGAATCCTCGCATTGAAGAGTGGATGATAATACTCGACAATCCTCCGCACCATGTTATGCACGCACCCCAAGCAAATTTGCATCAAAAAACACAAAAGAATAACTTACAAGACCAAAACAATTATAGGTATTTGCTAAATATTGATGTTTGGTTATCCGAGGTCGAGTACTTTCATTAGCATAATTGGAAAATGTGCCATTCTTAAGCTACTTTCGCACTATGAAGAACTCAGACAAGACCTTGCCAAGAACACCCAAATTTGATGTTCTTGGAAGATTCTGCATGTCATTCTTGTTTATTCGTGTCTGTTCTCAGGAACATCTAAGAACATATTGGCTGATTCCTAGCAGAGTCTTGAAATTTTGAATATGTTCAAAACATTCTTGGAAGTTCTTGAGTCATGGATCAATAGTTTATGGTCCTAACTCATTCCTAGGAGTGTTCCTAAGACATTCCTAGGATATTCACCTTAATTCTTGTGTGTTTGGGACCAGATATTTCATTTAAAAATTCCGAAATATGAAGGGAAACAAGGTGGTTGCTTCGGTAATGATCTGGCAATGTTTTAAGCCACGAAATATCAAACAATGTGCAAATAAATGTGTCAACCTATCTGTTTGTATTGGATTTGAGAAAGAAATCCAAAAGCAACACCTACTATAAGAAAGGTAAGTAAGAAGTAATTATGTTAATCTTTGTGCTCTTGTATACTTTTTCCATTGCTTAAGCTACTTTCCCACTATGAGGAACTCAGATAAGACCTTGCCAAAAACACCCAAATTAATATGTTGAAAATAAACTCATTTGAATATTGTTCAAGTGCTTGTTTATGGTTTATTGGCCTTTAGTCTTAAATCATTCTTAGCATACTTGTGCTACTGTCCTAGGAATGTATTAAGAGCTACTGAGAAATGTCTTATGTTAGTTTTGGTAAGTTTGCAAATGTTGTTCAAAAGTCATATATTCTTAACTTACTCTCAAGATATTCTCAAGACTATTCCTTAGACATTCCTAAGACAGTTCTCAATAACTTCTTATCAATGTCTTAACTTATTCTTGCCCATTTTTGAGGTACATTTTGGCCAAGACTTTCAGACAAGTCCACCCCCTGCTGAGTGAATTTTGAGTTCTTGTCTGAGTTCTTGATAGTGGGAAACTAGACTTATGTAATGGCCTGTGCAGTCAAATACCACCACAAGATGTTATCATGTAATGTTACTTCGGTGTGTTTTATAACAAGATGTACCACTCCTGCTAGGTGGGCTTATCATTGAATCTCCCTAATAAGCGCTGTTTGCTGCAGTCGTCATTGGCAGTTGATATTTATTGAAATGTCTTCTTATTTTCTTTTATAGGAAAGCCTGTTGCAAAGATTGTTGCATTTCCAAAATATGACCAGAAAGCTGGCGACTGTAATGGTAATGATTTGGGCAACCAGCGCTTCAAGCTACCACATATTAAACAATGTGCTAGTAAATGTGCCTCTGCATCTCGATGTATTGGATTTGTCTGGAATGCTCGCGCCAATCTGCCTCATAATTGCTACTTGAAACAAGCCAGATGTTCAACTTTGAGACAAATTGCCAACATCAACACCTACTATAAGAAAGGTATGTAAGAGATAAATATGTAAACTTTGACTATATATTTTAATCAGACTCACTTTCTTTCTTGCCACTCATTGGATAATGGCCTTGTGTAAATTGGTAGAAGCCTTCATGATGAGAAATCATGCACAATGATTTTTCTTGGTGAATGGAGGGTCGCAATGTCATTAGCAAGGAGACTGAATCCTCGCATTGAAGAGTGGATGATAATACTCGACAATCCTCCGCACCATGTTATGCACGCACCCCAAGCAAATTTGCATCAAAAAACACAAAAGAATAACTTACAAGACCAAAACAATTATAGGTATTTGCTAAATATTGATGTTTGGTTATCCGAGGTCGAGTACTTTCATTAGCATAATTGGAAAATGTGCCATTCTTAAGCTACTTTCCCACTATGAAGAACTCAGACAAGACCTTGCCAAGAACACCCAAATTTGATGTTCTTGGAAGATTCTGCATGTCATTCTTGTTTATTCGTGTCTGTTCTCAGGAACATCTAAGAACATATTGGCTGATTCCTAGCAGAGTCTTGAAATTTTGAATATGTTCAAAACATTCTTGGAAGTTCTTGAGTCATGGATCAATAGTTTATGGTCCTAACTCATTCCTAGGAGTGTTCCTAAGACATTCCTAGGATATTCACCTTAATTCTTGTGTGTTTGGGACCAGATATTTCATTTAAAAATTCCGAAATATAAAGGGAAACAAGGTGGTTGCTTCGGTAATGATCTGGCAACGTTTTAAGCCACGAAATATCAAACATTGTGCAAGGAAATGTGTCAACCTATCTGTTTGTATTGGATTTGAGAAAGAAATCCAAAAGCAACACCTACTATAAGAAAGGTAAGTAAGAAGTAATTGTGTTAATCTTTGTGCTCTTGTATACTTTCTCCATTGCTTAAGCTACTTTCCCACTATGAGGAACTCAGATAAGACCTTGCCAAAAACACCCAAATTAATATGTTGAAAATAAACTCATTTGAATATTGTTCAAGTGCTTGGTTTGGTTTATTGGCCTTTAGTCTTAAATCATTCTTAGCATACTTGTGCTACTGTCCTAGGAATGTATTACGAGCTACTGAGGAATGTCTTATGTTAGTTTTGGTAAGTTTGCAAATGTCGTACAAAAGTCTTATATATTCTTAAGTTACTCTCAAGATATTCTCAAGACTATTCCTTAGACATTCCTAAGACAGTTCTCACTAACTTCTTATCAATGTCTTAACTTATTCTTGCCCATTTTTGAGGTTCAATTTGGCCAGGACTTTCAGACAAGTCCACCCCCTGCTGAGTGACGTTTGAGTTCTTGTCTGATTTCTTGATAGTGGGAAACTAGACTTATGTAATGGCCTGTGCAGTCAAATACCACCACAAGATGTTATCATGTAATGTTACTTCGGTGTGTTTTATAACAAGATGTACCACTCCTGCTAGGTGGGCTTATCATTGAATCTCCCTAAAAAGCGTTGTTTGCTGCAGACGTCATTGGCAGTTGATATTTATTGAAATGTCTTTTTATTTTATTTTATAGGAAAGCCTGTTGTAAAGATTGTTGCATTTCCAAAATATGACCAAAAAGCTGGCGACTGTAATGGTAATGATTTGGGCAACCAGCGCTTCAAGCTACCACATATCAAACAATGTGCTAGTAAATGTGACTCTGCATCTCGATGTATTGGATTTGTCTGGAATGCTCGCTCCAATCTGCCTCATAATTGCTACTTGAAACAAGCCAGATGTTCAACTTTGAGACAAATTGCCAACATCAACACCTACTATAAGAAAGGTATGTAAGAGATAAATATGTAAACTTTGACTATATATTTTAATCAGACTCACTTTCTTTCTTGCCACTCATTGGATAATGGCCTTGTGTAAAATGGTAGAAGCCTTCATGATGAGAAATCATGCACAATGAATTTTCTTGGTAAATGGAGGGTCACAATGTCATTAGCAAGGAGACTGAATCCTCGCATTGAAGAGTGGATGATTGTACCCGACAATCCTCCGCACCATGTTATGCACGCACCCCAAGCAAATTTGCATCAAAAAACACAAAAGAATAACTTACATGACCAAAACAATTATAGGTATTTGCTAAATATTGATGTTTGGTTATCCAAGGTCAAGTACTTTCACTAGCATAATTGGAAAATGTGCCATTCTTAAGCTACTTTCCCACTATGAAGAACTCAGACAAGACCTTGCCAAGAACACCCAAACTTGATGTTCTTGGAAGATTCTGTATGTCATTCTTGTTTATTTGTGTTTGTTCTCAGGAACATCTAAGAACATCTTGGCTGAGTCCTAGCAGAGTCTCCAAATTTTGAATATGTTCAAAACATTCTTGGAAGTTCTTGAGTCATGGATCAATGGTTTATGGTCCTAACTCATTCCTAGTAGTGTTCCTAAGACATTCCTAGGATATTCACCTTAATTCTTGTGTGTTTGGGACCAGATATTTCATTTAAAAATTCCGAAATATGAAGGGAAACAAGGTGGTTGCTTCGGTAATGATCTGGCAACGTTTTAAGCCACAAAATATCAAACAATGTGCAAGGAAATGTGTCAACCTATCTGTTTGTATTGGATTTGAGAAAGAAATCCAAAAGCAACACCTACTATGAGAAAGGTAAGTAAGAAGTTATTATGTTAATCTTTGTGCTCTTGTATACTTTCTCCATTGCTTAAGCTACTTTCCCACTATGAGGAACTCAGATAAGACTTTGCCAAAAACACCCAAATTAATATGTTGAAAATAAACTCATTTGAATATTGTTCAAGTGCTTGGTTTGGTTTATTGGCCTTTAGTCTTAAATCATTCTTAGCATACTTGTGCTACTGTCCTAGGAATGTATTACGAGCTACTGAGGAATGTCTTATGTTAGTTTTGGTAAGTTTGCAAATGTCGTACAAAAGTCTTATATATTCTTAACTTACTCTCAAGATATTCTCAAGACTATTCCTTAGACATTCCTAAGACAGTTCTCACTAACTTATTATCAATGTCTTAACTTATTCTTGCCCATTTTTGAGGTACATTTTGGCCAGGACTTTCAGACAAGTCCACCCCCTGCTGAGTGAATTTTGAGTTCTTGTCTGAGTTCTTGATAGTGGGAAACTAGACTTATGTAATGGCCTGTGCAGTCAAATACCACCACAAGATGTTATCATGTAATGTTACTTCGGTGTGTTTTATTATACAAATATGCCATGCCAGTGGGGGTAACATGATGGAATGTTTCCCCGAGGGAGGATGGTTTTCCCGAGGGCGGAGCCCGAGTGAAAACCCTCCTCCCGAGGGGAGACATTCCATCATGTTACCCCCACTGGCATGGCATATTTGTTTTATCATACTGAACAAACCCCATTTGTAATTTAAACAAAGCAAGGTCACAGATGACTGGTGATTCACACATTCCCCGCTAGGTGTCGCTAGTGGCAACGGGCAACATGAAGCCCTCACTGAGGGCATCAGGCAACATGATGATTGTTCACTGTTAAGTCAGCCAATCACGGCTTACGATCTTCAAGTGAGGTATGATAAAACAAGATGTACCACTCCTGCTAGGTGGGCTTATCATTGAATCTCCCTAATAAGCGCTGTTTGCTGCAGTCGTCATTGGCAGTTGATATTTATTGAAATGTCTTCTTATTTTCTTTTATAGGAAAGCCTGTTGCAAAGATTGTTGCATTTCAAAAATATGACCAGAAAGCTGGCGACTGTAATGGTAATGATTTGGGTAACCAGCGCTTCAAGCTACCACATATTAAACAATGTGCTAGTAAATGTGCCTCTGCATCTCGATGTATTGGATTTGTCTGGAATGCTCGCGCCAATCTGCCTCATAATTGCTACTTGAAACAAGCCAGATGTTCAACTTTGAGACAAATTGCCAACATCAACACCTACTATAAGAAAGGTATGTAAGAGATAAATATGTAAACTTTGACTATATATTTTAATCAGACTCACTTTCTTTCTTGCCACTCATTGGATAATGGCCTTGTGTAAATTGGTAGAAGCCTTCATGATGAGAAATCATGCACAATGATTTTTCTTGGTGAATGGAGGGTCGCAATGTCATTAGCAAGGAGACTGAATCCTCGCATTGAAGAGTGGATGATAATACTCGACAATCCTCCGCACCATGTTATGCACGCACCCCAAGCAAATTTGCATCAAAAAACACAAAAGAATAACTTACAAGACCAAAACAATTATAGGTATTTGCTAAATATTGATGTTTGGTTATCCGAGGTCGAGTACTTTCACTAGCATAATTGGAAAATGTGCCATTCTTAAGCTACTTTCCCACTATGAAGAACTCAGACAAGACCTTGCCAAGAACACCCAAATTTGATGTTCTTGGAAGATTCTGCATGTCATTCTTGTTTATTCGTGTCTGTTCTCAGGAACATCTAAGAACATATTGGCTGATTCCTAGCAGAGTCTTGAAATTTTGAATATGTTCAAAACATTCTTGGAAGTTCTTGAGTCATGGATCAATAGTTTATGGTCCTAACTCATTCCTAGGAGTGTTCCTAAGACATTCCTAGGATATTCACCTTAATTCTTGTGTGTTTGGGACCAGATATTTCATTTAAAAATTCCGAAATATAAAGGGAAACAGTGTGGTTGCTTCGGTAATGATCTGGCAACGTTTTAAGCCACGAAATATCAAACAATGTGCAAATAAATGTGTCAACCTATCTGTTAGTATTGGATTTGAGAAAGAAATCCAAAAGCAACACCTACTATAGGAAAGGTAAGTAAGAAGTAATTATGTTAATCTTTGTGCTCTTGTATACTTTCTCCATTGCTTAAGCTACTTTCCCACTATGAGGAACTCAGATAAGACCTTGCCAAAAACACCCAAATTAATATGTTGAAAATAAACTCATTTGAATATTGTTCAAGTGCTTGTTTATGGTTTATTGGCCTTTAGTCTTAAATCATTCTTAGCATACTTGTGCTACTGTCCTAGGAATGTATTAAGAGCTACTGAGAAATGTCTTATGTTAGTTTTGGTAAGTTTGCAAATGTCGTACAAAAGTCATATATTCTTAACTTACTCTCAAGATATTCTCAAGACTATTCCTTAGACATTCCTAAGACAGTTCTCAATAACTTCTTATCAATGTCTTAACTTATTTTTGCCCATTTTTGAGGTACATTTTGGCCAAGACTTTCAGACACGTCCACCCTCTGCTGAGTGAATTTTGAGTTCTTGTCTGAGTTCTTGATAGTGGGAAACTAGACTTATGTAATGGCCTGTGCAGTCAAATACCACCACAAGATGTTATCATGTAATGTTACTATGGTGTGTTTTATAACAAGATGTACAACTACTGCTAGGTGGGCTTATCATTGAATCTCCCTAATAAGCGCTGTTTGCTGCAGTCGTCATTGGCAGTTGATATTTATTGAAATGTCTTCTTATTTTCTTTTATAGGAAAGCCTGTTGCAAAGATTGTTGCATTTCCAAAATACGACCAGAAAGCTGGCGACTGTAATGGTAATGATTTGGGCAACCAGCGCTTCAAGCTACCACATATTAAACAATGTGCTAGTAAATGTGCCTCTGCATCTCGATGTATTGGATTTGTCTGGAATGCTCGCGCCAATCTGCCTCATAATTGCTACTTGAAACAAGCCAGATGTTCAACTTTGAGACAAATTGCCAACATCAACACCTACTATAAGAAAGGTATGTAAGAGATAAATATGTAAACTTTGACTATATATTTTAATCAGACTCACTTTCTTTCTTGCCACTCATTGGATAATGGCCTTGTGTAAAATGGTAGAAGCCTTCATGATGAGAAATCATGCACAATGATTTTTCTTGGTGAATGGAGGGTCGCAATGTCATTAGCAAGGAGACTGAATCCTCGCATTGAAGAGTGGATGATAATACTCGACAATCCTCCGCACCATGTTATGCACGCACCCCAAGCAAATTTGCATCAAAAAACACAAAAGAATAACTTACATGACCAAAACAATTATAGGTATTTGCTAAATATTGATGTTTGGTTATCCGATGTCAAGTACTTTCACTAGCATAATTGGAAAATGTGCCATTCTTAAGCTACTTTCCCACTATGAAGAACTCAGACAAGACCTTGCCAAGTTCTTGTAAGATTCTGCATGTCATTCTTGTTTATTCGTGTTTGTTCTTAGGAACATCTAAGAACATATTGGCTGATTCCTAGCAGAGTCTTGAAATTTTGAATATGTTCAAAACATTCTTGGAAGTTCTTGAGTCATGGATCAATGGTTTATGGTCCTAACTCATTCCTAGGAGTGTTCCTAAGACATTCCTAGGATATTCACCCTAATTCTTGTGTGTTTGGGAACAGATATTTCATTTAAAAATTCTGAAATATGAAGGGAAACAAGGTGGTTGCTTCGGTAATGATCTGGCAACGTTTTAAGCCACGAAATATCAAACAATGTGCAAGGAAATGTGTCAACCTATCTGTTTGTATTGGATTTGAGAAAGAAATCCAAAAGCAACACCTACTATAAGAAAGGTAAGTAAGAAGTAATTTTTTTAATCTTTGTGCTCTTGTATACTTTCTCCATTGCTTAAGCTACTTTCCCACTATGAGGAATTCAGACAAGACCTTGCCAAAAACACCGAAATTAATATGTTGAAAATAAACTCATTTGAATATTGTTTAAGTGCTTGTTTTGCGCCTGTTGCAAGATAAACCCCCTAAAATGGTGTTTATAGACCCAAATCTAGATCAAAACAAAATTTTGTCAGGTACCTCATGCCAATACATAGGGACAGGTAAGGTAAGTTTTGATACATAATATCATTGGTGTGTAACAACCCTATGTTTAAAAAAATGAGTAATTTATGTATCAAAATGGCCAAAATAGGCTGTAACAAATGGCCAAAACAAAATTTGTCTAAAAGTAGACAGCAATATTATTTAAAAATGTTGTCAACTTTGGGATTTGTCATGTGTCAAACATCAAGGCAGACATCAGTTGTGCAGCTGCCAAAGTGCCATTTTCCAGATGCCTTTTGGCGGAGAGATAGGTTATTTGCCATTTTCATGTTTTGATGTAACATTTTTACCTTTTTTTTCAATGGGTAAATGCATTATAGTATTCTACTTCTATACCTCTATTAGAGATTAGTAATTTTGATATTTTCTGATAAACTATTGTCTTACCTCTCTAAAAAACATGCGGATAATTAAAGATGTTCTACTGTATTTTGTGGGAAACCAACTATATTTCCTTAGATGAATTTCAGAAACAAGGTTGTCCCATCCGAAGTGCCATGTGTTCTCCTAAATGGTAGTGAGATTTCAAAGAAATAGGGTAGTGGGCACAAGGTCCCTTGGAGTAGCCTACAAACATGACACAAAAATACTGGGAACACCTCATTTTCCTAGGGCAAAACATAATTTACTGTTTACCGAAACATAATTTGTCCCGTCCAAAGAGTTTTCTTATTTGTTCACTTATGGGATGGGCTTAGTATTTTCTTGCAAATTTCCTTTACTCATGTGAGGGTGTCTATCCTGTCTAAAAGATCATCCAAAAAGAAAAATCATCAAACACCTTTTAATATAATGAAATCCCTTTTTTTGGAAAAGGGGTTTTGTCCCATCCGAAGAACTCTTTGGGTGGGGAACTGAATCGTCAGTTTATAAGATGTTAAAAGTGAACTAGGTGCCTTAAAACTATGTAATGATACAATTTGTTCATTACACAGATAATGGTACAGTACCCATATAGGGAATATCTTTCATAGTTCATTTTGAAGCAATTGGGTGATGCCAAAAATAATGTCCCGTCCGAAGAGCTTCTTCAAGACAAAATCATATAGGGTACCGATCACACAAATATAGGCAGAAGGGGCTGTATTAAGCCTATGCGGCCACAAATATTTGAGAGGCCTTTCGAGTGGGGCAGGAAGGGTGGATGGGTTTGTGGAGGATATTGCTGAGATTTGGGGAAAGGTCATAGGGGAGGGGAGGGGGGGGGCGTCCCAGGACAGAGGGGCGGGCGTAATATCATGGGGAGGTATATTCTGTTCGAGGAGATAAGTATTCACATCTTAGGTACAGTGTGAATATTGTGAATATATATATATATATATAAATATAAATATATATATATATATATATATATATATATATATATATATATATATATATATATATATATATATATATATATATAAACCTCAACACTTTGATGGCCTCAATTGGCATTCTTTTATTCTCTCATAAATTTCAATTAAGCTGCATCTTATTTTGAAAGGGCATTTTTAGCAAAATACAGTGTGGATATATACTTCTCCATTTCATGACTCTCCGGCTTGAACTCCTTTCAAGAGATCAGTTTTTCTGTAGGAACATTGAGAGACTAACCTTACTTCAGCTGGTACTGGCACCCCCCCCCCCCCCTCCTACCCATCATACTATATAAGCATCTGTAATTAGGGTAGACCCATAAGTTATATCTAGATTGTGATGTCATCACTTGGTGGTGTTGGGACTTAGTGTATTACCAGATAGCCTTTTCAGTATGTAGTGAGATGATCAGGCAGGTTGTTTTTAGGATTTTATTTTGACAGTCAAGCAATGTTGCTATGATACTGTACTTAGGGGTTAAGATTTCCAAATAAAAAAGGATATGCAGTGTAATTTCCATTCCATTCCCAAAGGCTAATCAAGATACAGAAAAGTACAAAGGATGTATCCAAGCATGTTCTAGACAAAACTTTGATATTTTGTTCATTACTAAATATATACCTATGTATGCAGTGCTCACTTTGTTCAATATCAAGGGCACAGTGATTCATTCAAATTTATTTTAAATCATCACATCAGTGACACCACAGCTATATAGGAATGGTACCAGGATTTATTTGAACGGAGTTCGTACCCCATGAGGAGGTTTGTTTTAAAAGAGAGATAGATATTCTGATTGATTTGAAGCAAAGGAACTATTCTTGACAAGAAGATAAACATTTTGAATTCTAAAAAGGGCATTGAACCACTCAAACCCCTCTAGGGGGGTCTCATTTCAAACTATTAAGGATATATTCTACCATAGTGAAAGTCCAGCTTAATTGTACCCATTTTCAATAACCTTCATCTCAACAGGAGTATTAATTGATCAAATGCCCCACCCTATCTAATACACACACACACAATATATATATATATATATATATATATATATATATATATATATATATATATATATATATATATATATATATATATGTATGTATGTATGTATGTGTGTGTGTGTGTGTGTGTGTGTGTGTGTGTGTGTGTGTGTGTGTGTGTACACGTGAATTACCTGCCAATGAGTACCGTAATTTCGCGTGTATAAGACGCACCCGTATATAAGACGCACCCCTTGTCCAGGCCTTTAAAATGATGTATAGGCCTAAGCTTTGTGTATAGTGCGCACCCCCTTTTCAGAATTATTGTAGGAAATCAACTCCTCATGAATAACGCTAGAAAGCTAGTAAAAAGCATATTGAAATGAGTGAAATGTGACATCAATGTGTATCACCCTGTGTCGGTACTCACTACCCATTGTCCTAGGCATGTCACATGGATTGTAATCAGTAAATTCCAGCGGAGGGTGGTTCGGTAATTACAATTCATCAATGACGAGGCAAACATTGATGGGCATTGTCTTGGCCGCATTATAATTGTAATTGTCGATCTCCGAGTGCCCTGGTAACTCGATGTAAAACAGCCTAGATTTCTAACTTTGTGTATAAGACGCACCCCCGATTTGAGTGTAAAAACAAGTGTAAAAATGTGCGTCTTATACACGCGAAATTACGGTACGTTCTTCAGACCTGATCTTGGTAAACCTCTACATTCTCACCATCTCTGAAGTTGAAGTTTTGAATGTCCCTCAAATGATTCATATAATAGGTATAATGTCCTTACTGATACATTTACTACAGTAATTCAATCTTAAAAGGAAGGGAAATTGTGTATTTCCCATTCACCATGATTTCAGAAATACCATTCCCTAGTACAGACTTTGTGCCTCAGGAAAGGGATGATGTCCCGTCCGAAGAGTTCAGATGTCCCATCCGAAGAGCTCCAAAAGGGCAGTAGCAATATCTGATATGTTAATAGATTCTTGTCTTAACATGTTCCTGCAACTGTTTATTGTTGTCTCTCAATAATTCAGTTCTTGTTATTTTCATTGAGAAATAACAGAGAAAATAGTTGCTCCTAAACTGTGTTTTGTTTCACTCTCCGTCCTAGTAAACATTGTAAGATTTGTAGAAAACACACATTTGTGCAATCCCAAAATCAAAAAAGCATTGTTTTCATATTAATAGACATCATTTTGACCTACTAATAGTAATAGAAAGTTATTTCTAGACTTAAAACTAGATATCAAACATTTTCTGGCTACATATTTACAGCTTTGCATCAGTAAATAGTTCACTTGTCCCGTCCGAAGAGCTCTTCAAGGTGGGTAAAATGTCACTCAAATTTTCTGAGAGTTGGGCTTAAGTTATCTTTTCCATATCAAATAATCAAACTACACATGCTAAGCTAACAGAAAAAAGTGCATCTCATTAATAAACTAAAACTTTATTTTTGGATGATTGTGGCCACCAAATATAGGGGTTTATCTTGCAACAGGCGATTTATGGTTCATTGGCCTTTAGTCTTAAATCACTCTTAGCATACTTGTGCTACTGTCCTAGGAATGTATTAAGAGCTACTGAGAAATATCTTATGTTAGTTTTGATAAGTTTGCAAATGTAGTACAAAAGTCATATATTCTTAACTTACTCCCAAGATATTCTCAGGACTATTCCTTAGACATTCCTAAGACAGTTCTCAATAACTTCTTATCAATGTCTTAACTTATTCTTGCCCATTTTTGAGGTACATTTTGGCCAGGACTTTCAGACAAGTCCACCCCCTGCTGAGTGAATTTTGAGTTCTTGTCTGAGTTCTTGATAGTGGGAAACTAGACTTATGTAATGGCCTGTGCAGTCAAATACCACCACAAGATGTTATCATGTAATGTTACTTCGGTGTCTTTTATAACAAGATGTACCACTCCTGCTAAGGTGGGCTTATCATTGAATCTCCCGAATAAGCGCTGTTTGCTGCAGTCATCATTGGCAGTTGATATTTATTGAAATGTCTTCTTATTTTCTTTTATAGAAAAGCCTGTTGCAAAGATTGTTGCATTTCCAAAATATGACCAGAAAGCTGGCGACTGTAATGGTAATGATTTGGGCAACCAGCGCTTCAAGCTACCACATATTAAACAATGTGCTAGTAAATGTGACTCTGCATCTCGATGTATTGGATTTGTCTGGAATGCTCGCGCCAATCTGCCTCATAATTGCTACTTGAAACAAGCCAGATGTTCAACTTTGAGACAAATTGCCAACATCAACACCTACTATAAGAAAGGTATGTAAGAGATAAATATGTAAACTTTGACTATATATTTTAATCAGACTCACTTTCTTTCTTGCCACTCATTGGATAATGGCCTTGTGTAAAATGGTAGAAGCCTTCATGATGATAAATCATGCACAATGAATTTTCTTGGTAAATGGAGGGTCGCAATGTCATTAGCAAGGAGACTGAATCCTCGCATTGAAGAGTGGAAAATGGAAAATGTGCCATTCTTAAGCTACTTTCCCACTATAAAGAACTCAGACAAGACCTTGCCAAGAACACCCAAATTTGGTGTTCTTGGAAGATTCTGCATGTCATTCTTGTTTATTCGTGTTTGTTCTTCGGAACATCTCAGAACATCTTGGCTGAACCCTAGCAGAGTCTCGAAATTTTGAATATGTTCAAAACATTCTTAGAAGTTCTTGAGTCATGGATCAATGGTTTATGGTCTTAACTCATTCCATGGAGTGGTCCTAAGACATTCCTAGGATATTCCCCTTAATTCTTGTGTGTTTGGGACCAGATATTTCATTTAAAAATTCCGAAATATGAAGGGAAACAAGGTGGTTGCTTCGGTAATGATCTGGCAACGTTTTAAGCCACGAAATATCAAACAATGTACAAGGAAATGTGTCAACCTATCTGTTTGTATTGGATTTGAGAAAGAAATCTAAAAGCAACACCTACATAAGAAAGGTAAGTAAGAAGTAATTATGTTAATCTTTGTGCTCTTGTATACTTTCTCCATTGCTTAAGCTACTTTCCCACTATGAGGAACTCAGACAAGACCTTGCCAAAAACACCCAAATGAATATGTTGAAAATAAACTCATTTGAATATTGTTCAAGCGCTTGTTTTGGTTTCTTGGCCTTTAGTCTTAAATCATTCTTAGCATACTTGTGCTACTGTCCTAGGAATGTATTAAGAGCTACTGAGGAATGTCTTATGTTAGTTTTGGTAAGTTTGTAAATGTCGTACAAAAGTCTTATATATTCTTAACTTACTCTCAAGATATTCTCAGGACTATTCCTTTGACATTCCTAAGACAGTTCTCAATAACTTCTTATCAATGTCTTAACTTATTCTTGCCCATTTTTGAGGTACATTTTGACCAGGACTTTCAGACAAGTCAACCCCCTGCTGAGTGAATTTTGAGTTCTTGTCTGAGTTCTTGATAGTGGAAAACTAGACTTATGTAATGGCCTGTGCAATCAAATACCACCACAAGATGTTATCATGTAATGTTACTTCGGTGTCTTTTATAACAAGATGTACCACTCCTGCTAGGTGGGCTTATCATTGAATCTCCCTAATAAGCGTTGTTTGCTGCAGACGTCATTAGCAGTTGATATTTATTGAAATGTCTTCTTATTTTCTTTTATAGGAATGCCTGTTGCAAAGATTGTTGCATTTCCAAAATATGACCAGAAAGCTGGCGACTGTAATGGTAATGATTTGGGCAAGCAGCGCTTCAAGCTACCACATATTAAACAATGTGCTAGTAAATGTGCCTCTGCATCTCGATGTATTGGATTTGTCTGGAATGCTCGCTCCAATCTGCCTCATAATTGCTACTTGAAACAAGCCAGATGTTCAACTTTGAGACAAATTGCCAACATCAACACCTACTATAAGAAAGGTATGTAAGAGATAAATATGTAAACTTTGACTATATATTTTAATCAGGCTCACTTTCTTTCTTTCCACTCATTGGATAATGGCCTTGTGTAAAATGGTAAAAGCCTTCATGATGAGAAATCATGCACAATGGATTTTCTTGGTAAATGGAGGGTCGCAATGTCTTTAGCAAGGAGACTGAATCCTCGCATTGAAGAGTGGATGATAATACTCGACAATCCTCCGCACCATGTTATGCACGCACCCCAAGCAAATCTGCATCAAAAAACACAAAAGAATAACTTACATGACCAAAACAATTATAGGTATTTGCTAAATATTGATGTTTGGTTATCCGAGGTCAAGTACTTTCACTAGCATAATTGGAAAATGTGCCATTCTTAAGCTACTTTCCCACTATGAATAACTCAGACAAGACCTCGCCAAGAACACCCAAATTTGGTGTTCTTGGAAGATTCTGCATGTCAATCTTGTTTATTCGTGTTTGTTCTTAGGAACATCTAAGGACATCTTGGCTGAGTCCTAGCAGAGTCTCGAAATTTTGAATATGTTCAAAACATTCTTGGAAGTTCTTGAGTCATGGATCAATGGTTTATGGTCCTAACTCATTCCTAGGAGTGTTCCTAAGACATTCCTAGGATATTCACCTTAATTCTTGTGTGTTTGGGACCAGATATTTCATTGAAAAATTCCGAAATATGAAGGGAAACAAGGTGGTTGCTTTGGTAATGATCTGGCAACGTTTTAAGCCACGAAATATCAAACAATGTGCAAGGAAATGTGTCAACCTATCTGTTTGTATTGGATTTGAGAAAGAAATCCAAAAGCAACACCTACATAAGAAAGGTAAGTAAGAAGTAATTATGTTAATCTTTGTGCTCTTGTATACTTTCTCCATTGCTTAAGCTACTTTCCCACTATGAGGAACTCAGACAAGACCTTGCCAAATACACCCAAATTAATATGTTGAAAATAAACTCATTTGAATATTGTTCAAGTGCTTGTTTTGGTTTATTGGCCTTTAGTCTTAAATCATTCTTAGCATACTTGTGCTACTGTCCTAGGAATGTATTACGAGCTACTGAGGAATCTCTTATGTTAGTTTTGGTAAGTTTGCAAATGTCGTACAAAAGTCTTACATATTCTTAACTTACTCTCAAGATATTCTCAAGACTATTCCTTAGACATTCCTAAGACAGTTCTCACTAACTTCTTATCAATGTCTTAACTTATTCTTGCCCATTTTTGAGGTTCAATTTGGCCAGGACTTTCAGACAAGTCCACCCCCTGCTGAGTGAATTTTGAGTTCTTGTCTGAGTTCTTGATAGTGGGAAACTAGACTTATGTAATGGCCTGTGCAGTCAAATACCACCACAAGATGTTATCATGTAATGTTACTTCGGTGTGTTTTATAACAAGATGTACCACTCCTGCTAGGTGGGCTTATCATTGAATCTCCCTAATAAGCGTTGTTTGCTGCAGACGTCATTGGCAGTTGATATTTATTGAAATGTCTTCTTATTTTCTTTTATAGGAAAGCCTTTTGCAAAGATTGTTGCATTTCCAAAATATGACCAGAAAGCTGGCGACTGTAATGGTAATGATTTGGGCAACCAGCGCTTCAAGCTACCACATATTAAACAATGTGCTAGTAAATGTGCCTCTGCATCTCGATGTATTGGATTTGTCTGGAATGCTCGCTCCAATCTGCCTCATAATTGCTACTTGAAACAAGCCAGATGTTCAACTTTGAGACAAATTGCCAACATCAACACCTACTATAAGAAAGGTATGTAAGAGATAAATATGTAAACTTTGACTATATATCTTAATCAGGCTCACTTTCTTTCTTGCCACTCATTGGATAATGGCCTTGTGTAAAATGGTAAAAGCCTTCATGATGAGAAATCATGCACAATGGATTTTCTTGGTAAATGGAGGGTCGCAATGTCATTAGCAAGGAGACTGAATCCTCGCATTGAAGAGTGGATGATAATACTCGACAATCCTCCGCACCATGTTATGCACGCACCCCAAGCAAATCTGCATCAAAAAACACAAAAGAATAACTTACATGACCAAAACAATTATAGGTATTTGCTAAATATTGATGTTTGGTTATCCGAGGTCAAGTACTTTCACTAGCATAATTGGAAAATGTGCCATTCTTAAGCTACTTTCCCACTATGAATAACTCAGACAAGACCTTGCCAAGAACACCCAAATTTGGTGTTCTTGGAAGATTCTGCATGTCAATCTTGTTTATTCGTGTTTGTTCTTAGGAACATCAAAGGACATCTTGGCTGAGTCCTAGCAGAGTCTCGAAATTTTGAATATGTTCAAAACATTCTTGGAAGTTCTTGAGTCATAGATCAATGGTTTATGGTCCTAACTCATTCCTAGGAGTGTTCCTAAGACATTCCTAGGATATTCACCTTAATTCTTGTGTGTTTGGGACCAGATATTTCATTTAAAAATTCCGAAATATGAAGGGAAACAAGGTGGTTGCTTCGGTAATGATCTGGCAACGTTTTAAGCCACGAAATATCAAACAATGTACAAGGAAATGTGTCAACCTATCTGTTTGTATTGGATTTGAGAAAGAAATCCAAAAGCAACACCTACATAAGAAAGGTAAGTAAGAAGTAATTATGTTAATCTTTGTGCTCTTGTATACTTTCTCCATTGCTTAAGCTACTTTCCCACTATGAGGAACTCAGACAAGACCTTGCCAAAAACACCCAAATGAATATGTTGAAAATAAACTCATTTGAATATTGTTCAAGTGCTTGTTTTGGTTTCTTGGCCTTTAGTCTTAAATCATTCTTAGCATACTTGTGCTACTGTCCTAGGAATGTATTAAGAGCTACTGAGGAATGTCTTATGTTAGTTTTGGTAAGTTTGCAAATGTCGTACAAAAGTCTCATATATTCTTAACTTACTCTCAAGATATTCTCAAGACTATTCCTTAGACATTCCTAAGACAGTTCTCAATAACTTCTTATCAATGTCTTAACTTATTCTTGCCCATTTTTGAGGTACGTTTTGACCAGGACTTTCAGACAAGTCAACCCCCTGCTGAGTGAATTTTGAGTTCTTGTCTGAGTTCTTGATTGTGGAAAACCAGACTTATGTAATGGCCTGTGCATTTAAATACCACCACAAGATGTTATCATGTAATGTTACTTCGGTGTGTTTTATAACAAGATGTACCACTCCTGCTAGGTGGGCTTATCATTGAATCTCCCTAATAAGATTTGTTTGCTGCAGTCGTCAGTGGCAGTTGATATTTATTGAAATGTCTTCTTATTTTCTTTTATAGGAAAGCCTGTTGCAAAGATTGTTGCATTTCCAAAATATGACCAGAAAGCTGGCGACTGTAATGGTAATGATTTGGGCAACCAGCGCTTCAAGCTACCACATATTAAACAATGTGCTAGTAAATGTGCCTCTGCATCTCGATGTATTGGATTTGTCTGGAATGCTCGCTCCAATCTGCCTCATAATTGCTACTTGAAACAAGCCAGATGTTCAACTTTGAGACAAATTGCCAACATCAACACCTACTATAAGAAAGGTATGTAAGAGATAAATATGTAAACTTTGACTATATGTTTTAATCAGACTCACTTTCTTTCTTGCCACTCATTGGATAATGGCCTTGTGTAAAATGGTAAAAGCCTTCATGATGAGAAATCATGCACAATGGATTTTCTTGGTAAATGGAGGGTCGCAATGTCATTAGCAAGGAGACTGAATCCTCGCATTGAAGAGTGGATGATAATACTTGACAATCCTCCGCACCATGTTATGCACGCACCCCAAGCAAATTTGCATCAAAAAACACAAAAGAATAACTTACATGACCAAAACAATTATAGGTATTTGCTAAATATTGATGTTTGGTTATCCGAGGTCAAGTACTTTCACTAGCATAATTGGAAAATGTGCCATTCTAAGGGTGCATTCTCATTGCAGACAGGACATACTTGGGACCCACAGGAACTGGCCGAATGTCTTGGTTCTGGCTGTTCTGGGTCATTTTTGGGGCAGAATTGCAAGACAACACTAATTCTTAAGACTGTCCTCGACTTATCCCAGACTTAAAAAAATTGATCGTGATTATGTCGCGGACAAACTTAAGAATTATACAAGTTCCTGGTAACTTCGTGGCATAAACCAGGAACTGATCCCGACATTCTGGATTAAGTCTCCTTTAATTCTTGAGAATGTCGGGGACATTCTCAAGAATCATAAGGTTAGAAGAAAATATCACAATTTGTGGTTCAGGAACTTGAAGAATGTCTTAAGTATATCTCAAGTCTTTCTAATTTAGGGGGGACATGTCTGGGTTGTGTCCCCGACTGTTCTTGGCGTGAACATCCGGGTATTTTTGGTGAGGTCAGCCATTTCTTGTAGCAGACTACACCCAGACTCAACGCAGATCAGAACGGAGATCATTCTTGGCGAAATTTCCATTGAATAAGCACATATATCCTACAGAAATGGATATAAACAGAGGTGCTGATGATCAAATGTTGGTTCTTGCTGAAGCAGCCGTTGCAATTGATGAGGAACAACTGCAAAGTTCTTGTACTTCTTAAGTCTGCCCCCTGTGAGACGTCTCACAGGGGAAAGACTTAAGAATCAAACAAGAACTCCACGAAACAGGGGCCAGAATAACTTAAGAACTTCCAGAACTCCCCGAACCCCACGAAGTACATAAAAATCGGGAGTTCTGGGAGCTCTCAAGACTGTCCTGTCGGCAATGAGAATGAACCTTTAAGCTACTTTCCCACTATGAATAACTCAGACAAGACCTTGCCAAGAACACCCAAATTTGGTGTTCTTGGAAGATTCTGCATGTCAATCTTGTTTATTCGTGTTTGTTCTTAGGAACATCAAAGGACATCTTGGCTGAGTCCTAGCAGAGTCTCGAAATTTTGAATATGTTCAAAACATTCTTGGAAGTTCTTGAGTCATGGATCAATGGTTTATGGTCCTAACTCATTCCTAGGAGTGTTCCTAAGACATTCCTAGGATATTCACCTTAATTCTTGTGTGTTTGGGACCAGGTATTTCATTTAAAAATTCCGAAATATGAAGGGAAACAAGGTGGTTGCTTCGGTAATGATCTGGCAACGTTTTAAGCCACGAAATATCAAACAATGTACAAGGAAATGTGTCAACCTATCTGTTTGTATTGGATTTGAGGAAGAAATCCAAAAGCAACACCTACATAAGAAAGGTAAATAAGAAGTAATTATGTTAATCTTTGTGCTCTTGTATACTTTCTCCATTGCTTAAGCTACTTTCCCACTATGAGGAACTCAGACAAGACCTTGCCAAAAACACCCAAATGAATATGTTGAAAATAAACTCATTTGAATATTGTTCAAGTGCTTGTTTTGGTTTCTTGGCCTTTAGTCTTAAATCATTCTTAGCATACTTGTGCTACTGTCCTAGGAATGTATTAAGAGCTACTGAGGAATGTCTTATGTTAGTTTTGGTAAGTTTGCAAATGTCGTACAAAAGTCTTATATATTCTTAACTTACTCTCAAGATATTCTCAAGACTATTCCTTAGACATTCCTAAGACAGTTCTCAATAACTTCTTATCAATGTCTTAACTTATTCTTGCCCATTTTTGAGGTACATTTTGACCAGGACTTTCAGACAAGTCAACCCCCTGCTGAGTGAATTTTGAGTTCTTGTCTGAGTTCTTGATAGTGGAAAACTAGACTTATGTAATGGCCTGTGCATTTAAATACCACCACAAGATGTTATCATGTAATGCTACTTCGGTGTCTTTTATAACAAGATGTACCACTCCTGCTAGGTGGGCTTATCATTGAATCTCCCTAATAAGCGTTGTTTGCTGCAGTCGTCATTGGCAGTTGATATTTATTGAAATGTCTTCTTATTTTCTTTTATAGGAAAGCCTGATGCAAAGATTGTTGCATTTCCAAAATATGACCAGAAAGCTGGCGACTGTAATGGTAATGATTTGGGCAACCAGCGCTTCAAGCTACCACATATTAAACAATGTGCTAGTAAATGTGCCTCTGCATCTCGATGTATTGGATTTGTCTGGAATGCTCGCGCCAATCTGCCTCATAATTGCTACTTGAAACAAGCCAGATGTTCAACTTTGAGACAAATTGCCAACATCAACACCTACTATAAGAAAGGTATGTAAGAGATAAATATGTAAACTTTGACTATATGTTTTAATCAGACTCACTTTCTTTCTTGCCACTCATTGGATAATTGCCTTGTGTAAAATGGTAAAAGCCTTCATGATGAGAAATCATGCACAATGAATTTTCTTGGTAAATTGAGGGTTGCAATGTCATTAGCAAGGTGACTGAATCCTCGCATTGAAGAGTGGATGATAATACTCGACAATCCTCCGCACCATGTTATGCGCGCACCCCAAGCAAATTTGCATAAAAAAACACAAAAAATAACTTACATGACCAAATCAATTATAGGTATTTGCTAAATATTGATGTTTGGTTATCCGAGGTCAAGTACTTTCACTAGCATAATTGGAAAATGTGCCATTCTTAAGCTACTTTCCCACTATGAAGAACTCAGACAAGACCTTGCCAAGAACACCCAAATTTGGTGTTCTTGGAAGATTCTGCATGTCATTCTTGTTTATTCGTGTTTGTTCTTAGGAACATCTCAGAACATCTTGGCTGAGCCCTAGCAGAGTCTCGAAATTTTGAATATGTTCAAAACATTTTTGGAAGTTCTTGAGTCATGGATCAATGGTTTATGGCCTTAACTCATTCCTAGGAGTGTTCCTAAGACATTCCTAGGATATTCCCCTTAATGCTAGTGTGTTTGGGACCAGATATTTCATTTAAAAATTCTGACATATGAAGGGAAACAAGGTAGTTGCTTCGGTAATGATCTGGCTAAGCAACGTTTTAAGCTACGAAATATCAAACAATGTGCAAGGAAATGTGACAACCTATCTGTTTGTATTGGATTTGTCTCGAACCCTTACTCCAAATGAAGTTGCTTCTTAAAAAGAGCTAAATGTTCAACTTTGAAAAAGAAATCCAAAAGTAACACCTACTATAAGAAAGGTAAGTTAGAAAAGTAGTTTTGTGGGAACACCTTCGACTGCTAGGGGAGCAGGTGTTGCAAGCAGTGTACCAAATTAAATCTCTATAATATAAATCAATTTCATGTGAATGGAAATCCTAGTGATTTTCCTTGAGAAGAAAATATAAATCATTTCCCAAAAGATATCAGTTTCCAAGAAGCTTTTTGGATTAGCTTCATCTTCATTGCTTAGAAAACAAGGAAAGCACCAACTTATCTAAGCAATAGACATTCACATAGATTTTTCATTACCACTAATCAAGCTTTGTTCACAGTTGTTGAAATAATTTATTTGACTATGTATTCATCTTGGATATAGCAAAGCATCTGACATGATGTAAGGACTGCTTCATTCAGAAAATTAGAGAACATGTCAGAAAATGTTCATCATTAATCCTAACAATAATATTGTACCAGCTAACAGTTGCTCTTTGAATTATAAGTGCCAGTCATAAGACAGTGCACTTCAAAAAATATATATATAAAGTTTATTCTTTCTGAGTAAAAATTCAACTTTATTGAAAAATTACTTTTTTTTATCTATAGGAAAGCAAATTCCAAAGATTGTTAAAATTCCAAAATATGATGGCAAACAGGGAGGCTGCTTGGGTAATGATCTGGCTAAGCAGCGCTTTAAGCTAAGATATATAAAACAATGTGCGAGGAAATGCGACAACCTATCTGCATGTATTGGATTTGTCTGGAACCCTTACTCCAAACCAAGTTGCTTCTTAAAAAGAGCTAAATGTTCAACTTTGAGAAAGAAATCCAAAAGCAACACCTACTATAAGAAAGGTAAGTAAGAAGTAATTATGTTAATCTTTGTGCTCTTGTATACTTTCTCCATTGCTTTTAGCTACTTTCCCACTATGAAGAACTCAGACAAGACATTGCCAATAACACCCAAAGTTGGTGTTCTTGGAAGATTCTGCATGTCATTCTTGTTTATACATGTTTGGTCCTAGGAACATCTCAGAACATCTTGGCTAGGTCCTAGCAGAGTCTCAAAGTTTTGAACATGTTCGACACATTCTTGGAAGTTCTTGAGTCATGGATCAATGATTTCTGGTCCTAACTCATTCCTAGGAGTGTTCCTAAGACATTCCTAGGATATTCGCCTTAATTCTTGTGTGTTCGGGACCAAATATTTCATTTAAAAATTCTCAACGTATTCTCAGGAATGTCCTAGGAATGTCCTATGAACATTCCTAAGAATGACTACAAATATGATAGGACTACCAGAACTAAGTAGAATGCATCACGTGACTTGCCAGAAAGTAGGGCACTTTATGTAAACATGGCATCATGGGGCAGAGGCGCGTGAATCACTAGTTCAAGAAAAGCTCCAAAAATATGAAAAACTGATTAGCGAAAGAAGAAAATAAAGATGAGTGAGCAAATGAATGCTACCAAGGACAGCACAGGTGAACCAACATCCCCAAATCCCATTAAATCTGTGGCAGAATTTGTAAGAAAAAACCATAGAACCATTCGCAAAACCTACTTGGTTTTAAGGATGCACTATGCAAAATTTGTTGATCACATCTTTTAATATATTGAAGTAACAACAATTGAAATGAATCATGTGAGTATCGACAAATAAAGATATGTTAATATGTTGAAAATAAACTCATTTGAATATTGTTCAAGTGCTTGTTTTGGTTTATTGGCCTTAAGTCTTAAATCATTCTTAGCATACTTGTGCTACTGTCCTAGGAATGTATTAAGAGCTACTGAGGAATGTCTTAAGTTAGTTTTGGTAAGTTTGCAAATGTCGTACAAAAGTCTTATATATTCTTAACTTACTCTCAAGATATTCTCAAGACTATTCCTTAGACATTCCTAAGACAGTTCTCAATAACTTCTTATCAATGTCTTAACTTATTCTTGCCCATTTTTGAGGTACATTTTGACCAGGACTTTCAGACAAGTCCACCCCCTGCTGAGTGAATTTTGAGTTCTTGTCTGAGTTCTTGATAGTGGAAAACTAGACTTATGTAATGGCCTGTGCATTTAAATACCACCACAAGATGTTATCATGTAATGTTACTTCGGTGTCTTTTATAACAAGATGTACCACTCCTGCTAGGTGGGCTTATCATTGAATCTCCCTAATAAGCGTTGTTTGCTGCAGATGTCATTGGCAGTTGATATTTATTGAAATGTCTTCTTATTTTCTTTTATAGGAAAGCCTGTTGCAAAGATTGTTGCATTTCCAAAATATGACCAGAAAGCTGGCGACTGTAATGGTAATGATTTGGGCAACCAGCGCTTCAAGCTACCACACATTAAACAATGTGCTAGTAAATGTGCCTCTGCATCTCGATGTATTGGATTTGTCTGGAATGCTGGCTCCAATCTGCCTCATAATTGCTACTTGAAACAAGCCAGATGTTCAACTTTGAGACAAATTGCCAACATCAACACCTACTATAAGAAAGGTATGTAAGAGATAAATATGTAAACTTTGACTATATATTTTAATCAGACTCACTTTCTTTCTTGCCACTCATTGGATAATGGCCTTGTGTAAAATGGTAGAAGCCTTCATGATGAGAAATCATGCACAATGAATTTTCTTGGTGAATGGAGGGTCGCAATGTCATTAGCAAGGAGACTGAATCCTCGCATTGAAGAGTGGATGATAATACTCGACAATCCTCCGCACCATGTTATGCACGCACCCCAAGCAAATTTGCATCAAAAAACACAAAAGAATAACTTACATGACCAAAACAATTATAGGTATTTGCTAAATATTGATGTTTGGTTATCCGAGGTCAAGTACTTTCACTAGCATAATTGGAAAATGTGTGTTCTTGGAAGATTCTGCATGTCAATCTTGTTTATTTGTGTTTATTCTTAGGAGCATCTAAGGACATCTTGGCTGAGTCCTAGCAGAGTCTCGAAATTTTGAATATGTTCAAAACATTCTTGGAAGTTCTTGAGTCATGGATCAATGGTTTATGGTCCTAACTCATTCCTAGGAGTGTTCCTAAGACATTCCTAGGATATTCACCTTAATTCTTGTGTGTTCGGGACCAGATATTTCATTTAAAAATTCCGAAATATGAAGGGAAACAAGGTGGTTGCTTCGGTAATAATCTGGCAACGTTTTAAGCCACGAAATATCAAACAATGTGCAAGGAAATGTGTCAACCTATCTGTTTGTATTGGATTTGAGAAAGAAATCCAAAAGCAACACCTACATAAGAAAGGTAAGTAAGAAGTAATTATGTTAATCTTTGTGCTCTTGTATACTTTCTCCATTGCTTAAGCTACTTTCCCACTATGAGGAACTCAGACAAGACCTTGCCAAAAACACCCAAATCAATATGTTGAAAATAAACTCATTTGAATATTGTTCAAGTGCTTGTTTTGGTTTATTGGCCTTTAGTCTTGAATCATACTTAGCATACTTGTGCTACTGTCCTAGGAATGTATTACGAGCTACTGAGGAATCTCTTATGTTAGTTTTGGTAAGTTTGCAAATGTCGTACAAAAGTCTTATATATTCTTAACTTACTCTCAAGATATTCTCAAGACTATTCCTTAGACATTCCTAAGACAGTTCTCAATAACTTCTTATCAATGTCTTAACTTATTCTTGCCCATTTTTGAGGTACATTTTGGCCAGGACTTTCAGACAAGTCCACCCCCTGCTGAGTGAATTTTGAGTTCATGTCTGAGTTCTTGATAGTGGGAAACTAGACTTATGTAATGGCCTGTGCAGTCAAATACCACCACAAGATGTTATCATGTAACGTTACTTCGGTGTGTTTTATAACAAGATGTACCACTCCTGCTAGGTGGGCTTATCATTGAATCTCCCTAATAAGCGTTGTTTGCTGCAGATGTATTTGGCAGTTGATATTTATTGAAATGTCTTCTTATTTTCTTTTATAGGAAAGCCTGTTGCAAAGATTGTTGCATTTCCAAAATATGACCAGAAAGCTGGCGACTGTAATGGTAATGATTTGGGCAACCAGCGCTTCAAGCTACCACATATTAAACAATGTGCTAGTAAATGTGCCTCTGCATCTCGATGTATTGGATTTGTCTGGAATGCTCGCTCCAATCTGCCTCATAATTGCTACTTGAAACAAGCCAGATGTTCAACTTTGAGACAAATTGCCAACATCAACACCTACTATAAGAAAGGTATGTAAGAGATAAATATGTAAACTTTGACTATATATTTTAATCAGACTCACTTTCTTTCTTGCCACTCATTGGATAATGGCCTTGTGTAAAATGGTAAAAGCCTTCATGATGAGAAATCATGCACAATGGATTTTCTTGGTAAATGGAGGGTCGCAATGTCATTAGCAAGGAGACTGAATCCTTGCATTGAAGAGTGGATGATGATACTTGACAATCCTCCGCACCATGTTATGCACGCACCCCAAGCAAATTTGCATCAAAAAACACAAAAGAATAACTTACATGACCAAAACAATTATAGGTATTTGCTAAATATTGATGTTTGGTTATCCGAGGTCAAGTACTTTCACTAGCATAATTGGAAAATGTGCCATACTTAAGCTACTTTCCCACTATGGAGAACTCAGACAAGACCTTGCCAAGAACACCCAAATTTGGTGTTCTTGGAAGATTCTGCATGTCATTCTTGTTTATTCGTGTTTGTTCTTAGGAACATCTCAGAACATCTTGGCTGAGCCCTAGCAGAGTCTCGAAATTTTGAATATGTTCAAAACATTTTTGGAAGTTCTTGAGTCATGGATCAATGGTTTATGGCCTTAACTCATTCCTAGGAGTGTTCCTAAGACATTCCTAGGATATTCCCCTTAATGCTAGTGTGTTTGGGACCAGATATTTCATTTAAAAATTCTGAAATATGAAGGGAAACAAGGTAGTTGCTTCGGTAATGATCTGGCTAAGCAATGTTTTAAGCTACGAAATATCAAACAATGTGCAAGGAAATGTGACAACCTATCTGTTTGTATTGGATTTGTCTCGAACCCTTACTCCAAATGAAGTTGCTTCTTAAAAAGAGCTAAATGTTCAACTTTGAAAAAGAAATCCAAAAGTAACACCTACTATAAGAAAGGTAAGTTAGAAAAGTAGTTTTGTGGGAACACCTTCGACTGCTAGGGGAGCAGGTGTTGCAAGCAGTGTACCAAATTAAATCTCTATAATATAAATCAATTTCATGTGAATGGAAATCCTAGTGATTTTCCTTGAGAAGAAAATGAAAATCATTTCCCAAAAGATATCAGTTTCCAAGAAGCTTTTTGGATTAGCTTCATCTTCATTGCTTAGAAAACAAGGAAAGCACCAACTTATCTAAGCAATAGACATTCACATAGATTTTTCATTACCACTAATCAAGCTTTGTTCACAGTTGTTGAAATAATTTATTTGACTATGTATTCCTCTTGGATATAGCAAAGCATCTGACATGATGTAAGGACTGCTTCATTCAGAAAATTAGAGAACATGTCAGAAAATGTTCATCATTAATCCTAACAATAATATTGTACCAGCTAACAGTTGCTCTTTGAATTATAAGAGCCAGTCATAAGACAGTGCACTTCAAAAAATATATATATAAAGTTTATTCTTTCTGACTAAAAATTCAACTTTATTGAAAAATTACTTTTTTTTATCTATAGGAAAGCAAATTCCAAAGATTGTTAAAATTCCAAAATATGATGGCAAACAGGGAGGCTGCTTGGGTAATGATCTGGCTAAGCAGCGCTTTAAGCTAAGATATATAAAACAATGTGCGAGGAAATGCGACAACCTATCTGCATGTATTGGATTTGTCTGGAACCCTTACTCCAAACCAAGTTGCTTCTTAAAAAGAGCTAAATGTTCAACTTTGAGAAAGAAATCCAAAAGCAACACCTACTATAAGAAAGGTAAGTAAGAAGTAATTATGTTAATCTTTGTGCTCTTGTATACTTTCTCCATTGCTTTTAGCTACTTTCCCACTATGAAGAACTCAGACAAGACATTGCCAATAACACCCAAAGTTGGTGTTCTTGGAAGATTCTGCATGTCATTCTTGTTTATACATGTTTGGTCCTAGGAACATCTCAGAACATCTTGGCTAGGTCCTAGCAGAGTCTCAAAGTTTTGAACATGTTCGACACATTCTTGGAAGTTCTTGAGTCATGGATCAATGATTTCTGGTCCTAACTCATTCCTAGGAGTGTTCCTAAGACATTCCTAGGATATTCGCCTTAATTCTTGTGTGTTCGGGACCAAATATTTCATTTAAAAATTCTCAACGTATTCTCAGGAATGTCCTAGGAATGTCCTATGAACATTCCTAAGAATGACTACAAATATGATAGGACTACCAGAACTAAGTAGAATGCATCACGTGACTTGCCAGAAAGTAGGGCACTTTATGTAAACATGGCATCATGGGGCAGAGGCGCGTGAATCACTAGTTCAAGAAAAGCTCCAAAAATATGAAAAACTGATTAGCGAAAGAAGAAAATAAAGATGAGTGAGCAAATGAATGCTACCAAGGACAGCACAGGTGAACCAACATCCCCAAATCCCATTAAATCTGTGGCAGAATTTGTAAGAAAAAACCATAGAACCATTCGCAAAACCTACTTGGTTTTAAGGATGCACTATGCAAAATTTGTTGATCACATCTTTTAATATATTGAAGTAACAACAATTGAAATGAATCATGTGAGTATCGACAAATAAAGATATGTTAATATGTTGAAAATAAACTCATTTGAATATTGTTCAAGTGCTTGTTTTGGTTTATTGGCCTTAAGTCTTAAATCATTCTTAGCATACTTGTGCTACTGTCCTAGGAATGTATTAAGAGCTACTGAGGAATGTCTTAAGTTAGTTTTGGTAAGTTTGCAAATGTCGTACAAAAGTCTTATATATTCTTAACTTACTCTCAAGATATTCTCAAGACTATTCCTTAGACATTCCTAAGACAGTTCTCAATAACTTCTTATCAATGTCTTAACTTATTCTTGCCCATTTTTGAGGTACATTTTGACCAGGACTTTCAGACAAGTCCACCCCCTGCTGAGTGAATTTTGAGTTCTTGTCTGAGTTCTTGATAGTGGAAAACTAGACTTATGTAATGGCCTGTGCATTTAAATACCACCACAAGATGTTATCATGTAATGTTACTTCGGTGTCTTTTATAACAAGATGTACCACTCCTGCTAGGTGGGCTTATCATTGAATCTCCCTAATAAGCGTTGTTTGCTGCAGATGTCATTGGCAGTTGATATTTATTGAAATGTCTTCTTATTTTCTTTTATAGGAAAGCCTGTTGCAAAGATTGTTGCATTTCCAAAATATGACCAGAAAGCTGGCGACTGTAATGGTAATGATTTGGGCAACCAGCGCTTCAAGCTACCACACATTAAACAATGTGCTAGTAAATGTGCCTCTGCATCTCGATGTATTGGATTTGTCTGGAATGCTGGCTCCAATCTGCCTCATAATTGCTACTTGAAACAAGCCAGATGTTCAACTTTGAGACAAATTGCCAACATCAACACCTACTATAAGAAAGGTATGTAAGAGATAAATATGTAAACTTTGACTATATATTTTAATCAGACTCACTTTCTTTCTTGCCACTCATTGGATAATGGCCTTGTGTAAAATGGTAGAAGCCTTCATGATGAGAAATCATGCACAATGAATTTTCTTGGTGAATGGAGGGTCGCAATGTCATTAGCAAGGAGACTGAATCCTCGCATTGAAGAGTGGATGATAATACTCGACAATCCTCCGCACCATGTTATGCACGCACCCCAAGCAAATTTGCATCAAAAAACACAAAAGAATAACTTACATGACCAAAACAATTATAGGTATTTGCTAAATATTGATGTTTGGTTATCCGAGGTCAAGTACTTTCACTAGCATAATTGGAAAATGTGTGTTCTTGGAAGATTCTGCATGTCAATCTTGTTTATTTGTGTTTATTCTTAGGAGCATCTAAGGACATCTTGGCTGAGTCCTAGCAGAGTCTCGAAATTTTGAATATGTTCAAAACATTCTTGGAAGTTCTTGAGTCATGGATCAATGGTTTATGGTCCTAACTCATTCCTAGGAGTGTTCCTAAGACATTCCTAGGATATTCACCTTAATTCTTGTGTGTTCGGGACCAGATATTTCATTTAAAAATTCCGAAATATGAAGGGAAACAAGGTGGTTGCTTCGGTAATAATCTGGCAACGTTTTAAGCCACGAAATATCAAACAATGTGCAAGGAAATGTGTCAACCTATCTGTTTGTATTGGATTTGAGAAAGAAATCCAAAAGCAACACCTACATAAGAAAGGTAAGTAAGAAGTAATTATGTTAATCTTTGTGCTCTTGTATACTTTCTCCATTGCTTAAGCTACTTTCCCACTATGAGGAACTCAGACAAGACCTTGCCAAAAACACCCAAATCAATATGTTGAAAATAAACTCATTTGAATATTGTTCAAGTGCTTGTTTTGGTTTATTGGCCTTTAGTCTTGAATCATACTTAGCATACTTGTGCTACTGTCCTAGGAATGTATTACGAGCTACTGAGGAATCTCTTATGTTAGTTTTGGTAAGTTTGCAAATGTCGTACAAAAGTCTTATATATTCTTAACTTACTCTCAAGATATTCTCAAGACTATTCCTTAGACATTCCTAAGACAGTTCTCAATAACTTCTTATCAATGTCTTAACTTATTCTTGCCCATTTTTGAGGTACATTTTGGCCAGGACTTTCAGACAAGTCCACCCCCTGCTGAGTGAATTTTGAGTTCATGTCTGAGTTCTTGATAGTGGGAAACTAGACTTATGTAATGGCCTGTGCAGTCAAATACCACCACAAGATGTTATCATGTAACGTTACTTCGGTGTGTTTTATAACAAGATGTACCACTCCTGCTAGGTGGGCTTATCATTGAATCTCCCTAATAAGCGTTGTTTGCTGCAGATGTATTTGGCAGTTGATATTTATTGAAATGTCTTCTTATTTTCTTTTATAGGAAAGCCTGTTGCAAAGATTGTTGCATTTCCAAAATATGACCAGAAAGCTGGCGACTGTAATGGTAATGATTTGGGCAACCAGCGCTTCAAGCTACCACATATTAAACAATGTGCTAGTAAATGTGCCTCTGCATCTCGATGTATTGGATTTGTCTGGAATGCTCGCTCCAATCTGCCTCATAATTGCTACTTGAAACAAGCCAGATGTTCAACTTTGAGACAAATTGCCAACATCAACACCTACTATAAGAAAGGTATGTAAGAGATAAATATGTAAACTTTGACTATATATTTTAATCAGACTCACTTTCTTTCTTGCCACTCATTGGATAATGGCCTTGTGTAAAATGGTAAAAGCCTTCATGATGAGAAATCATGCACAATGGATTTTCTTGGTAAATGGAGGGTCGCAATGTCATTAGCAAGGAGACTGAATCCTTGCATTGAAGAGTGGATGATGATACTTGACAATCCTCCGCACCATGTTATGCACGCACCCCAAGCAAATTTGCATCAAAAAACACAAAAGAATAACTTACATGACCAAAACAATTATAGGTATTTGCTAAATATTGATGTTTGGTTATCCGAGGTCAAGTACTTTCACTAGCATAATTGGAAAATGTGCCATACTTAAGCTACTTTCCCACTATGGAGAACTCAGACAAGACCTTGCCAAGAACACCCAAATTTGGTGTTCTTGGAAGATTCTGCATGTCATTCTTGTTTATTCGTGTTTGTTCTTAGGAACATCTCAGAACATCTTGGCTGAGCCCTAGCAGAGTCTCGAAATTTTGAATATGTTCAAAACATTTTTGGAAGTTCTTGAGTCATGGATCAATGGTTTATGGCCTTAACTCATTCCTAGGAGTGTTCCTAAGACATTCCTAGGATATTCCCCTTAATGCTAGTGTGTTTGGGACCAGATATTTCATTTAAAAATTCTGAAATATGAAGGGAAACAAGGTAGTTGCTTCGGTAATGATCTGGCTAAGCAATGTTTTAAGCTACGAAATATCAAACAATGTGCAAGGAAATGTGACAACCTATCTGTTTGTATTGGATTTGTCTCGAACCCTTACTCCAAATGAAGTTGCTTCTTAAAAAGAGCTAAATGTTCAACTTTGAAAAAGAAATCCAAAAGTAACACCTACTATAAGAAAGGTAAGTTAGAAAAGTAGTTTTGTGGGAACACCTTCGACTGCTAGGGGAGCAGGTGTTGCAAGCAGTGTACCAAATTAAATCTCTATAATATAAATCAATTTCATGTGAATGGAAATCCTAGTGATTTTCCTTGAGAAGAAAATGAAAATCATTTCCCAAAAGATATCAGTTTCCAAGAAGCTTTTTGGATTAGCTTCATCTTCATTGCTTAGAAAACAAGGAAAGCACCAACTTATCTAAGCAATAGACATTCACATAGATTTTTCATTACCACTAATCAAGCTTTGTTCACAGTTGTTGAAATAATTTATTTGACTATGTATTCCTCTTGGATATAGCAAAGCATCTGACATGATGTAAGGACTGCTTCATTCAGAAAATTAGAGAACATGTCAGAAAATGTTCATCATTAATCCTAACAATAATATTGTACCAGCTAACAGTTGCTCTTTGAATTATAAGAGCCAGTCATAAGACAGTGCACTTCAAAAAATATATATATAAAGTTTATTCTTTCTGACTAAAAATTCAACTTTATTGAAAAATTACTTTTTTTTATCTATAGGAAAGCAAATTCCAAAGATTGTTAAAATTCCAAAATATGATGGCAAACAGGGAGGCTGCTTCGGTAATGATCTGGCTAAGCAGCGCTTTAAGCTAAGATATATAAAACAATGTGCGAGGAAATGCGACAACCTATCTGCATGTATTGGATTTGTCTGGAACCCTTACTCAAAACCAAGTTGCTTCTTAAAAAGAGCTAAATGTTCAACTTTGAGAAAGAAATCTAAAAGCAACACCTACTATAAGAAAGGTAAGTAAGAAGTAATTATGTTAATCTTTGTGCTCTTGTATACTTTCTCCATTGCTTTTAGCTACTTTCCCACTATGAAGAACTCAGACAAGACCTTGCCAATAACACCCAAAGTTGGTGTTCTTGGAAGATTCTGCATGTCATTCTTGTTTATACATGTTTGGTCCTAGGAACATCTCAGAACATCTTGGCTAGGTCCTAGCAGAGTCTCAAAGTTTTGAACATGTTCGACACATTCTTGGAAGTTCTTGAGTCATGGATCAATGATTTCTGGTCCTAACTCATTCCTAGGAGTGTTCCTAAGACATTCCTAGGATATTCGCCTTAATTCTTGTGTGTTCGGGACCAAATATTTCATTTAAAAATTCTCAACGTATTCTCAGGAATGTCCTAGGAATGTCCTATGAACATTCCTAAGAATGACTACAAATATGATAGGACTACCAGAACTAAGTAGAATGCATCACGTGACTTGCCAGAAAGTAGGGCACTTTATGTAAACATGGCATCATGGGGCAGAGGCGCGTGAATCACTAGTTCAAGAAAAGCTCCAAAAATATGAAAAACTGATTAGCGGAAGAAGAAAATAAAGATGACTGAGCAAATGAATGCTACCAAGGACAGCACAGGTGAACCAACATCCCCAAATCCCATTAAATCTGTGGCAGAATTTGTAAGAAAAAACCATAGAACCATTCGCAAAACCTACTTGGTTTTAAGGATGCACTATGCAAAATTTGTTGATCACATCTTTTAATATATTGAAGTAACAACAATTGAAATGAATCATGTGAGTATCGACAAATAAAGATATGTTAATATGTTGAAAATAAACTCATTTGAATATTGTTCAAGTGCTTGTTTTGGTTTATTGGCCTTTAGTCTTAAATCATTCTTAGCATACTTGTGCTACTGTCCTAGGAATGTATTAAGAGCTACTTATGTTAGTTTTGGTAAGTTTGCAAATGTCGTACAAAAGTCATATATATTCTTAACTTACTCTCAAGATATTCTCAAGACTATTCCTTAGACATTCCTAAGACAGTTCTTAATAACTTCTTATCAATGTCTTAACTTATTCTTGCCCATTTTTGAGGTACATTTTGGCCACAACTTTCAGACAAGTCCACCCCCTGGTGAGTGAATTTTGAGTTCTTGTCTGAGTTCTTGATAGTGGGAAACTAGACTTATGTAATGGCCTGCTCGGTCAAATACCACCACAAGATGTTAACATGTAATGTTACTTCGTGGTGTTTTATAACAAGATTTACCACTCCTGCTAGGTGGGCTTATCATTGAATCTCCCTAATAAGCGTTGTTTGCTGCAGACGTCATTGGCAGTTGATATTTATTGAAATGTCTTCTTATTTTCTTTTATAGGAAAGCCTGTTGCAAAGATTGTTGCATTTCCAAAATATGACCAGAAAGCTGGCGACTGTAATGGTAATGATTTGGGCAACCAGCGCTTCAAGCTACCACATATTAAACAATGTGCTAGTAAATGTGCCTCTGCATCTCGATGTATTGGATTTGTCTGGAATGCTCGCTCCAATCTGCCTCATAATTGCTACTTGAAACAAGCCAGATGTTCAACTTTGAGACAAATTGCCAACATCAACACCTACTATAAGAAAGGTATGTAAGAGATAAATATGTAAACTTTGACTATATATTTTAATAAGACTCACTTTCTTCCTTGCCACTTATTGGATAATGGCCTTGTGTAAAATGGTAGAAGCCTTCATGATGAGAAATCATGCACAATGAATTTTCTTGGTGAATGGAGGGTCGCAATGTCATTAGCAAGGAGACTGAATCCTCGCATTGAAGAGTGGATGATAATACTCGACAATCCTCCGCACCATGTTATGCACGCACCCCAAGCAAATTTGCATCAAAAAACACAAAAGAATAACTTACATGACCAAAACAATTATAGGTATTTGCTAAATATTGATGTTTGGTTATCCGAGGTCAAGTACTTTCACTAGCATAATTGGAAAATGTGCCATTCTTAAGCTACTTTCGCACTATGAAGAACTCAGACAAGACCTTGCCAAGAACACCCAAATTTGGTGTTCTTGGAAGATTCTGCATGTCATTCTTGTTTATTCGTGTTTGTTCTTAGGAACATCTAAGAACATATTGGCTGATTCCTAGCAGAGTCTCGAAATTTTGAATATGTTCAAAACATTCTTGGAAGTTCTTAAATCATGGATCAATGGTTTATGGTCCTAACTCATTCCTAGGAGTGTTCCTAAGACATTCCTAGGATATTCACCTTAATTCTTGTGTGTTTGGGACCAGATATTTCATTTAAAAATTCTGAAATATGAAGGGAAACAAGGTGGTTACTTCGGTAATGATCTGGCAACGTTTTAAGCCACGAAATATCAAACAATGTGCAAGGAAATGTGTCAACCTATCTGTTTGTATTGGATTTGAGAAAGAAATCCAAAAGCAACACCTACTATAAGAAAGGTAAGTAAGAAGTAATTATGTTAATCTTTGTGCTCTTGTATACTTTCTCCATTGCTTAAGCTACTTTCCCACTATGAGGAACTCAGATAAGACCTTGCCAAAAACACCCAAATTAATATGTTGAAAATAAACTCATTTGAATATTGTTCAAGTGCTTGGTTTGGTTTATTGGCCTTTAGTCTTAAATCATACTTAGCATACTTGTGCTACAGTCCTAGGAATGTATTACGAGCTACTGAGGAATGTCTTATGTTAGTTTTGGTAAGTTTGCAAATGTCGTACAAAAGTCTTATATATTCTTAACTTACCCTCAAGATATTCTCAAGACTATTCCTTAGACATTCCTAAGACAGTTCTCAATGACTTCTTATCAATGTCTTAACTTATTCTTGCCCATTTTTGAGTTACATTTTGGCCAGGACTTTCAGACAAGTCCACCCCCTGCTGATTGAATTTTGAGTTCTTGTCTGAGTTCTTGATAGTTGGAAACTAGACTTATGTAATGGCCTGCTCGGTCAAATACCACCACAAGATGTTAACATGTAATGTTACTTCGTGGTGTTTTATAACAAGATTTACCACTCCTGCTAGGTGGGCTTATCATTGAATCTCCCTAATAAGCGTTGTTTGCTGCAGACGTCATTGGCAGTTGATATTTATTGAAATGTCTTCTTATTTTCTTTTATAGGAAAGCCTGTTGCAAAGATTGTTGCATTTCCAAAATATGACCAGAAAGCTGGCGACTGTAATGGTAATGATTTCGGCAACCAGCGCTTCAAGCTACCACACATTAAACAATGTGCTAGTAAATGTGACTCTGCATCTCGATGTATTGGATTTGTCTGGAATGCTCGCTCCAATCTGCCTCATAATTGCTACTTGAAACAAGCCAGATGTTCAACTTTGAGACAAATTGCCAACATCAACACCTACTATAAGAAAGGTATGTAAGAGATAAATATGTAAACTTTGATTATATATTTTATTCAGACTCACTTTCTTTCTTGCCACTCATTGGATAATGGCCTTGTGTAAAATGGTAGAAGCCTTCATGATGACAAATCATGCACAATGAATTTTTTTGGTAAATTGAGGGTCGCAATGTCATTAGCAAGGAGACTGAATCCTCGCATTGAAGAGTGGATGATAATACTCGACAATCCTCCGCCCCATTTTATGCACGCACCCCAAGCAAATTTGCATCAAAAAACACAAAAGAATAACTTACATGACCAAAACAATTATAGGTATTTGCTAAATATTGATGTTTGGTTATCCGAGGTCAAGTACTTTCACTAGCATAATAGGAAAATGTGCCATTTTTAAGCTACTTTCCCACTATGAATAACTCAGACAAGACCTTGCCAAGAACACCCAAATTTGGTGTTCTTGGAAGATTCTGCATGTCAATCTTGTTTATTCGTGTTTGTTCTGAGAAACATCTAAGGACATCTTGGCTGAGTCCTAGCAGAGTCTCGAAATTTTGAATATGTTCAAAACATTCTTGGAAGTTCTTGAGTCATGGTCAATGGTTTATGGTCCTAACTCATTCCTAGGAGTGTTCCTAAGACATTCCTAGGATATTCACCTTAATTCTTGTGTGTTTGGGACCAGATATTTCATTTAAAAATTCCGAAATATGAAGGGAAACATAGTGGTTGCTTCGGTAATGATCTGGCAACGTTTTAAGCCACGAAATATCAAACAATGTGCAAGGAAATGTGTCAAGCTATCTGTTTGTATTGGATTTGAGAAAGAAATCCAAAAGCAACACCTACATAAGAAAGGTAAGTAAGAAGTAAATATGTTAATCTTTGTGCTCTTGTATACTTTCTCCATTGCTTAAGCTACTTTCCCACTATGAGGAACTCAGACAAGACCTTGCCAAAAACACCCAAATTAATATGTTGAAAATAAACTCATTTGAATATTGTTCAAGTGCTTGTTTTGGTTTATTGGCCTTTAGTCTTAAATCATTCTTAGCATACTTGTGCTACTGTCCTAGGAATGTATTAAGAGCTACTGAGGAATGTCTTATGTTAGTTTTGGTAAGTTTGCAAATGTCGTACAAAAGTCTTATATATTCTTAACTTACTCTCAAGATATTCTCAAGACTATTCCTTAGACATTCCTAAGACAGTTCTCAATAACTTCTTATCAATGTCTTAACTTATTCTTGCCCATTTATCAGGTACATTTTGGCCAGGACTTTCAGACAAGTCCACCCCCTGGTGAGTGAATTTTGAGTTCTTGTCTGAGTTCTTGATAGTGGGAAACTAGACTTATGTAACGGCCTGTGCAGTCAAATACCACCACAAGATGTTATCATGTAATGTTACTTCGGTGTGTTTTATAACAAGATTTACCACTCCTGCTAGGTGGGCTTATCATTGAATCTCCCTAATAAGCGTTGTTTGCTGCAGACGTCATTGGCAGTTGATATTAATTGAAATGTCTTCTTATTTTCATTTACAGGAAAGCCTGTTGCAAAGATTGTTGCATTTCCAAAATATGACCAGAAAGCTGGCGACTGTAATGGTAATGATTTGGGCAACCAGCGCTTCAAGCTACCACATATTAAACAATGTGCTAGTAAATGTGCCTCTGCATCTCGATGTATTGGATTTGTCTGGAATGCTCGCTCCAATCTGCCTCATAATTGCTACTTGAAACAAGCCAGATGTTCAACTTTGAGACAAATTGCCAACATCAACACCTACTATAAGAAAGGTATATAAGAGATAAATATGTAAACTTTGACTATATATTTTAATCAGACTCACTTTCTTTCTTGCCTCTCATTTGATAATGGCCTTGTGTAACATGGTAGAAGCCTTCATGATGAGAAATCATGCACAATGAATTTTCTTGGTAAATTGAGGGTTGCAATGTCATTAGCAAGGTGACTGAATCCTCGCATTGAAGAGTGGATGATAATACTCGACAATCCTCCGCACCATGTTATGCACGCACCCCAAGCAAATTTGCATAAAAAAACACAAAAAATAACTTACATGACCAAATCAATTATAGGTATTTGCTAAATATTGATGTTTGGTTATCCGAGGTCAAGTACTTTCACTAGCATAATTGGAAAATGTGCCATTCTTAAGCTACTTTCCCACTATGAAGAACTCAGACAAGACCTTGCCAAGAACACCCAAATTTGGTGTTCTTGGAAGATTCTGCATGTCATTCTTGTTTATTCGTGTTTGTTCTGAGGAACATCTCAGAACATCTTGGCTGAGCCCTAGCAGAGTCTCGAAATTTTGAATATGTTCAAAACATTTTTGGAAGTTCTTGAGTCATGGATCAATGGTTTATGGCCTTAACTCATTCCTAGGAGTGTTCCTAAGACATTCCTAGGATATTCCCCTTAATGCTAGTGTGTTTGGGACCAGATATTTCATTTAAAAATTCTGAAATAGGAAGGGAAACAAGGTAGTTGCTTCGGTAATGATCTGGCTAAGCAATGTTTTAAGCTACGAAATATCAAACAATGTGCAAGGAAATGTGACAACCTATCTGTTTGTATTGGATTTGTCTCGAACCCTTACTCCAAATGAAGTTGCTTCTTAAAAAGAGCTAAATGTTCAACTTTGAAAAAGAAATCCAAAAGTAACACCTACTATAAGAAAGGTAAGTTAGAAAAGTAGTTTTGTGGGAACACCTTTGACTGCTAGGGGAGCAGGTGTTGCAAGCAGTGTACCAAATTAAATCTCTATAATATAAATCAATTTCATGTGAATGGAAATCCTAGTGATTTTCCTTGAGAAGAAAATGAAAATCATTTCCCAAAAGATATCAGTTTCCAAGAAGCTTTTTGGATTAGCTTCATCTTCATTGCTTAGAAAACAAGGAAAGCACCAACTTATCTAAGCAATAGACATTCACATAGATTTTTCATTACCACTAATCAAGCTTTGTTCACAGTTGTTGAAATAATTTATTTGACTATGTATTCCTCTTGGATATAGCAAAGCATCTGACATGATGTAAGGACTGCTTCATTCAGAAAATTAGAGAACATGCCAGAAAATGTTCATCATTAATCCTAACAATAATATTGTACCAGCTAACACTTGCTCTTTGAATTATAAGTGCCAGTCATAAGACAGTGCACTTCAAAAAATATATATATAAAGTTTATTCTTTCTGACTAAAAATTCAACTTTATTGAAAAATTACGTTTTTTTATCTATAGGAAAGCAAATTCCAAAGATTGTTAAAATTCCAAAATATGATGGCAAACAGGGAGGCTGCTTCGGTAATGATCTGGCTAAGCAGCGCTTTAAGCTAAGATATATAAAACAATGTGCGAGGAAATGCGACAACCTATCTGCATGTATTGGATTTGTCTGGAACCCTTACTCAAAACCAAGTTGCTTCTTAAAAAGAGCTAAATGTTCAACTTTGAGAAAGAAATCTAAAAGCAACACCTACTATAAGAAAGGTAAGTAAGAAGTAATTATGTTAATCTTTGTGCTCTTGTATACTTTCTCCATTGCTTTTAGCTACTTTCCCACTATGAAGAACTCAGACAAGACCTTGCCAATAACACCCAAAGTTGGTGTTCTTGGAAGATTCTGCATGTCATTCTTGTTTATACATGTTTGGTCCTAGGAACATCTCAGAACATCTTGGCTAGGTCCTAGCAGAGTCTCAAAGTTTTGAACATGTTCGACACATTCTTGGAAGTTCTTGAGTCATGGATCAATGATTTCTGGTCCTAACTCATTCCTAGGAGTGTTCCTAAGACATTCCTAGGATATTCGCCTTAATTCTTGTGTGTTCGGGACCAAATATTTCATTTAAAAATTCTCAACGTATTCTCAGGAATGTCCTAGGAATGTCCTATGAACATTCCTAAGAATGAATACAAATATGATAGGACTACCAGAACTAAGTAGAATGCATCACGTGACTTGCCAGAAAGTAGGGCACTTTATGTAAACATGGCATCATGGGGCAAAGGCGCGTGAATCACTAGTTCAAGAAAAGCTCCAAAAATATGAAAAACTCATTAGCGGAAGAAGAAAATAAAGATGAGTGAGCAAATGAATGCTACCAAGGACAGCAAAGGTGAACCAACATCCCCAAATCCCATTAAATCTGTGGCAGAATTTGTAAGAAAAAACCATAGAACCATTCGTAAAACCTACTTGGTTTTAAGGATGCACTATGCAAAATTTGTTGATCACATCTTTTAATATATTGAAGTAACAACAATTGAAATGAATCATGTGAGTATCGACAAATAAAGATATGTTAATATGTTGAAAATAAACTCATTTGAATATTGTTCAAGTGCTTGGTTTGGTTTATTGGCCTTTAGTCTTAAATCATACTTAGCATACTTGTGCTACTGTCCTAGGAATGTATTACGAGCTACTGAGGAATGTCTTATGTTAGTTTTGGTAAGTTTGCAAATGTCGTACAAAAGTCTTATATATTCTTAACTTACCCTCAAGATATTCTCAAGACTATTCCTTAGACATTCCTAAGACAGTTCTCAATGACTTCTTATCAATGTCTTAACTTATTCTTGCCCATTTTTGAGGTACATTTTGGCCAGGACTTTCAGACAAGTCCACCCCCTGCTGATTGAATTTTGAGTTCTTGTCTGAGTTCTTGATAGTGGGAAACTAGACTTATGTAATGGCCTGCTCGGTCAAATACCACCACAAGATGTTAACATGTAATGTTACTTCGTGGTGTTTTATAACAAGATTTACCACTCCTGCTAGGTGGGCTTATCATTGAATCTCCCTAATAAGCGTTGTTTGCTGCAGACGTCATTGGCAGTTGATATTTATTGAAATGTCTTCTTATTTTCTTTTATAGGAAAGCCTGTTGCAAAGATTGTTGCATTTCCAAAATATGACCAGAAAGCTGGCGACTGTAATGGTAATGATTTCGGCAACCAGCGCTTCAAGCTACCACACATTAAACAATGTGCTAGTAAATGTGACTCTGCATCTCGATGTATTGGATTTGTCTGGAATGCTCGCTCCAATCTGCCTCATAATTGCTACTTGAAACAAGCCAGATGTTCAACTTTGAGACAAATTGCCAACATCAACACCTACTATAAGAAAGGTATGTAAGAGATAAATATGTAAACTTTGATTATATATTTTATTCAGACTCACTTTCTTTCTTGCCACTCATTGGATAATGGCCTTGTGTAAAATGGTAGAAGCCTTCATGATGAGAAATCATGCACAATGAATTTTCTTGGTAAATTGAGGGTCGCAATGTCATTAGCAAGGAGACTGAATCCTCGCATTGAAGAGTGGATGATAATACTCGACAATCCTCCGCCCCATTTTATGCACGCACCCCAAGCAAATTTGCATCAAAAAACACAAAAGAATAACTTACATGACCAAAACAATTATAGGTATTTGCTAAATATTGATGTTTGGTTATCCGAGGTCAAGTACTTTCACTAGCATAATAGGAAAATGTGCCATTTTTAAGCTACTTTCCCACTATGAATAACTCAGACAAGACCTTGCCAAGAACACCCAAATTTGGTGTTCTTGGAAGATTCTGCATGTCAATCTTGTTTATTTGTGTTTGTTCTGAGAAACATCTAAGGACATCTTGGCTGAGTCCTAGCAGAGTCTCGAAATTTTGAATATGTTCAAAACATTCTTGGAAGTTCTTGAGTCATGGTCAATGGTTTATGGTCCTAACTCATTCCTAGGAGTGTTCCTAAGACATTCCTAGGATATTCACCTTAATTCTTGTGTGTTTGGGACCAGATATTTCATTTAAAAATTCCGAAATATGAAGGGAAACATAGTGGTTGCTTCGGTAATGATCTGGCAACGTTTTAAGCCACGAAATATCAAACAATGTGCAAGGAAATGTGTCAAGCTATCTGTTTGTATTGGATTTGAGAAAGAAATCCAAAAGCAACACCTACATAAGAAAGGTAAGTAAGAAGTAATTATGTTAATCTTTGTGCTCTTGTATACTTTCTCCATTGCTTAAGCTACTTTCCCACTATGAGGAACTCAGACAAGACCTTGCCAAAAACACCCAAATGAATATGTTGAAAATAAACTCATTTGAATATTGTTCAAGTGCTTGTTTTGGTTTCTTGGCCTTTAGTCTTAAATCATTCTTAGCATACTTGTGCTACTGTCCTAGGAATGTATTAAGAGCTACTGAGGAATGTCTTATGTTAGTTTTGGTAAGTTTGCAAATGTCGTACAAAAGTCTCATATATTCTTAACTTACTCTCAAGATATTCTCAAGACTATTCCTTAGACATTCCTAAGACAGTTCTCAATAACTTCTTATCAATGTCTTAACTTATTCTTGCCCATTTTTGAGGTACGTTTTGACCAGGACTTTCAGACAAGTCAACCCCCTGCTGAGTGAATTTTGAGTTCTTGTCTGAGTTCTTGATTGTGGAAAACCAGACTTATGTAATGGCCTGTGCATTTAAATACCACCACAAGATGTTATCATGTAATGTTACTTCGGTGTGTTTTATAACAAGATGTACCACTCCTGCTAGGTGGGCTTATCATTGAATCTCCCTAATAAGATTTGTTTGCTGCAGTCGTCAGTGGCAGTTGATATTTATTGAAATGTCTTCTTATTTTCTTTTATAGGAAAGCCTGTTGCAAAGATTGTTGCATTTCCAAAATATGACCAGAAAGCTGGCGACTGTAATGGTAATGATTTGGGCAACCAGCGCTTCAAGCTACCACATATTAAACAATGTGCTAGTAAATGTGCCTCTGCATCTCGATGTATTGGATTTGTCTGGAATGCTCGCTCCAATCTGCCTCATAATTGCTACTTGAAACAAGCCAGATGTTCAACTTTGAGACAAATTGCCAACATCAACACCTACTATAAGAAAGGTATGTAAGAGATAAATATGTAAACTTTGACTATATGTTTTAATCAGACTCACTTTCTTTCTTGCCACTCATTGGATAATGGCCTTGTGTAAAATGGTAAAAGCCTTCATGATGAGAAATCATGCACAATGGATTTTCTTGGTAAATGGAGGGTCGCAATGTCATTAGCAAGGAGACTGAATCCTCGCATTGAAGAGTGGATGATAATACTTGACAATCCTCCGCACCATGTTATGCACGCACCCCAAGCAAATTTGCATCAAAAAACACAAAAGAATAACTTACATGACCAAAACAATTATAGGTATTTGCTAAATATTGATGTTTGGTTATCCGAGGTCAAGTACTTTCACTAGCATAATTGGAAAATGTGCCATTCTAAGGGTGCATTCTCATTGCAGACAGGACATACTTGGGACCCACAGGAACTGGCCGAATGTCTTGGTTCTGGCTGTTCTGGGTCATTTTTGGGGCAGAATTGCAAGACAACACTAATTCTTAAGACTGTCCTCGACTTATCCCAGACTTAAAAAAATTGATCGTGATTATGTCGCGGACAAACTTAAGAATTATACAAGTTCCTGGTAACTTCGTGGCATAAACCAGGAACTGATCCCGACATTCTGGATTAAGTCTCCTTTAATTCTTGAGAATGTCGGGGACATTCTCAAGAATCATAAGGTTAGAAGAAAATATCACAATTTGTGGTTCAGGAACTTGAAGAATGTCTTAAGTATATCTCAAGTCTTTCTAATTTAGGGGGGACATGTCTGGGTTGTGTCCCCGACTGTTCTTGGCGTGAACATCCGGGTATTTTTGGTGAGGTCAGCCATTTCTTGTAGCAGACTACACCCAGACTCAACGCAGATCAGAACGGAGATCATTCTTGGCGAAATTTCCATTGAATAAGCACATATATCCTACAGAAATGGATATAAACAGAGGTGCTGATGATCAAATGTTGGTTCTTGCTGAAGCAGCCGTTGCAATTGATGAGGAACAACTGCAAAGTTCTTGTACTTCTTAAGTCTGCCCCCTGTGAGACGTCTCACAGGGGAAAGACTTAAGAATCAAACAAGAACTCCACGAAACAGGGGCCAGAATAACTTAAGAACTTCCAGAACTCCCCGAACCCCACGAAGTACATAAAAATCGGGAGTTCTGGGAGCTCTCAAGACTGTCCTGTCGGCAATGAGAATGAACCTTTAAGCTACTTTCCCACTATGAATAACTCAGACAAGACCTTGCCAAGAACACCCAAATTTGGTGTTCTTGGAAGATTCTGCATGTCAATCTTGTTTATTCGTGTTTGTTCTTAGGAACATCAAAGGACATCTTGGCTGAGTCCTAGCAGAGTCTCGAAATTTTGAATATGTTCAAAACATTCTTGGAAGTTCTTGAGTCATGGATCAATGGTTTATGGTCCTAACTCATTCCTAGGAGTGTTCCTAAGACATTCCTAGGATATTCACCTTAATTCTTGTGTGTTTGGGACCAGGTATTTCATTTAAAAATTCCGAAATATGAAGGGAAACAAGGTGGTTGCTTCGGTAATGATCTGGCAACGTTTTAAGCCACGAAATATCAAACAATGTACAAGGAAATGTGTCAACCTATCTGTTTGTATTGGATTTGAGGAAGAAATCCAAAAGCAACACCTACATAAGAAAGGTAAATAAGAAGTAATTATGTTAATCTTTGTGCTCTTGTATACTTTCTCCATTGCTTAAGCTACTTTCCCACTATGAGGAACTCAGACAAGACCTTGCCAAAAACACCCAAATGAATATGTTGAAAATAAACTCATTTGAATATTGTTCAAGTGCTTGTTTTGGTTTCTTGGCCTTTAGTCTTAAATCATTCTTAGCATACTTGTGCTACTGTCCTAGGAATGTATTAAGAGCTACTGAGGAATGTCTTATGTTAGTTTTGGTAAGTTTGCAAATGTCGTACAAAAGTCTTATATATTCTTAACTTACTCTCAAGATATTCTCAAGACTATTCCTTAGACATTCCTAAGACAGTTCTCAATAACTTCTTATCAATGTCTTAACTTATTCTTGCCCATTTTTGAGGTACATTTTGACCAGGACTTTCAGACAAGTCAACCCCCTGCTGAGTGAATTTTGAGTTCTTGTCTGAGTTCTTGATAGTGGAAAACTAGACTTATGTAATGGCCTGTGCATTTAAATACCACCACAAGATGTTATCATGTAATGCTACTTCGGTGTCTTTTATAACAAGATGTACCACTCCTGCTAGGTGGGCTTATCATTGAATCTCCCTAATAAGCGTTGTTTGCTGCAGTCGTCATTGGCAGTTGATATTTATTGAAATGTCTTCTTATTTTCTTTTATAGGAAAGCCTGATGCAAAGATTGTTGCATTTCCAAAATATGACCAGAAAGCTGGCGACTGTAATGGTAATGATTTGGGCAACCAGCGCTTCAAGCTACCACATATTAAACAATGTGCTAGTAAATGTGCCTCTGCATCTCGATGTATTGGATTTGTCTGGAATGCTCGCGCCAATCTGCCTCATAATTGCTACTTGAAACAAGCCAGATGTTCAACTTTGAGACAAATTGCCAACATCAACACCTACTATAAGAAAGGTATGTAAGAGATAAATATGTAAACTTTGACTATATGTTTTAATCAGACTCACTTTCTTTCTTGCCACTCATTGGATAATTGCCTTGTGTAAAATGGTAAAAGCCTTCATGATGAGAAATCATGCACAATGAATTTTCTTGGTAAATTGAGGGTTGCAATGTCATTAGCAAGGTGACTGAATCCTCGCATTGAAGAGTGGATGATAATACTCGACAATCCTCCGCACCATGTTATGCGCGCACCCCAAGCAAATTTGCATAAAAAAACACAAAAAATAACTTACATGACCAAATCAATTATAGGTATTTGCTAAATATTGATGTTTGGTTATCCGAGGTCAAGTACTTTCACTAGCATAATTGGAAAATGTGCCATTCTTAAGCTACTTTCCCACTATGAAGAACTCAGACAAGACCTTGCCAAGAACACCCAAATTTGGTGTTCTTGGAAGATTCTGCATGTCATTCTTGTTTATTCGTGTTTGTTCTTAGGAACATCTCAGAACATCTTGGCTGAGCCCTAGCAGAGTCTCGAAATTTTGAATATGTTCAAAACATTTTTGGAAGTTCTTGAGTCATGGATCAATGGTTTATGGCCTTAACTCATTCCTAGGAGTGTTCCTAAGACATTCCTAGGATATTCCCCTTAATGCTAGTGTGTTTGGGACCAGATATTTCATTTAAAAATTCTGACATATGAAGGGAAACAAGGTAGTTGCTTCGGTAATGATCTGGCTAAGCAACGTTTTAAGCTACGAAATATCAAACAATGTGCAAGGAAATGTGACAACCTATCTGTTTGTATTGGATTTGTCTCGAACCCTTACTCCAAATGAAGTTGCTTCTTAAAAAGAGCTAAATGTTCAACTTTGAAAAAGAAATCCAAAAGTAACACCTACTATAAGAAAGGTAAGTTAGAAAAGTAGTTTTGTGGGAACACCTTCGACTGCTAGGGGAGCAGGTGTTGCAAGCAGTGTACCAAATTAAATCTCTATAATATAAATCAATTTCATGTGAATGGAAATCCTAGTGATTTTCCTTGAGAAGAAAATATAAATCATTTCCCAAAAGATATCAGTTTCCAAGAAGCTTTTTGGATTAGCTTCATCTTCATTGCTTAGAAAACAAGGAAAGCACCAACTTATCTAAGCAATAGACATTCACATAGATTTTTCATTACCACTAATCAAGCTTTGTTCACAGTTGTTGAAATAATTTATTTGACTATGTATTCATCTTGGATATAGCAAAGCATCTGACATGATGTAAGGACTGCTTCATTCAGAAAATTAGAGAACATGTCAGAAAATGTTCATCATTAATCCTAACAATAATATTGTACCAGCTAACAGTTGCTCTTTGAATTATAAGTGCCAGTCATAAGACAGTGCACTTCAAAAAATATATATATAAAGTTTATTCTTTCTGAGTAAAAATTCAACTTTATTGAAAAATTACTTTTTTTTATCTATAGGAAAGCAAATTCCAAAGATTGTTAAAATTCCAAAATATGATGGCAAACAGGGAGGCTGCTTGGGTAATGATCTGGCTAAGCAGCGCTTTAAGCTAAGATATATAAAACAATGTGCGAGGAAATGCGACAACCTATCTGCATGTATTGGATTTGTCTGGAACCCTTACTCCAAACCAAGTTGCTTCTTAAAAAGAGCTAAATGTTCAACTTTGAGAAAGAAATCCAAAAGCAACACCTACTATAAGAAAGGTAAGTAAGAAGTAATTATGTTAATCTTTGTGCTCTTGTATACTTTCTCCATTGCTTTTAGCTACTTTCCCACTATGAAGAACTCAGACAAGACATTGCCAATAACACCCAAAGTTGGTGTTCTTGGAAGATTCTGCATGTCATTCTTGTTTATACATGTTTGGTCCTAGGAACATCTCAGAACATCTTGGCTAGGTCCTAGCAGAGTCTCAAAGTTTTGAACATGTTCGACACATTCTTGGAAGTTCTTGAGTCATGGATCAATGATTTCTGGTCCTAACTCATTCCTAGGAGTGTTCCTAAGACATTCCTAGGATATTCGCCTTAATTCTTGTGTGTTCGGGACCAAATATTTCATTTAAAAATTCTCAACGTATTCTCAGGAATGTCCTAGGAATGTCCTATGAACATTCCTAAGAATGACTACAAATATGATAGGACTACCAGAACTAAGTAGAATGCATCACGTGACTTGCCAGAAAGTAGGGCACTTTATGTAAACATGGCATCATGGGGCAGAGGCGCGTGAATCACTAGTTCAAGAAAAGCTCCAAAAATATGAAAAACTGATTAGCGAAAGAAGAAAATAAAGATGAGTGAGCAAATGAATGCTACCAAGGACAGCACAGGTGAACCAACATCCCCAAATCCCATTAAATCTGTGGCAGAATTTGTAAGAAAAAACCATAGAACCATTCGCAAAACCTACTTGGTTTTAAGGATGCACTATGCAAAATTTGTTGATCACATCTTTTAATATATTGAAGTAACAACAATTGAAATGAATCATGTGAGTATCGACAAATAAAGATATGTTAATATGTTGAAAATAAACTCATTTGAATATTGTTCAAGTGCTTGTTTTGGTTTATTGGCCTTAAGTCTTAAATCATTCTTAGCATACTTGTGCTACTGTCCTAGGAATGTATTAAGAGCTACTGAGGAATGTCTTAAGTTAGTTTTGGTAAGTTTGCAAATGTCGTACAAAAGTCTTATATATTCTTAACTTACTCTCAAGATATTCTCAAGACTATTCCTTAGACATTCCTAAGACAGTTCTCAATAACTTCTTATCAATGTCTTAACTTATTCTTGCCCATTTTTGAGGTACATTTTGACCAGGACTTTCAGACAAGTCCACCCCCTGCTGAGTGAATTTTGAGTTCTTGTCTGAGTTCTTGATAGTGGAAAACTAGACTTATGTAATGGCCTGTGCATTTAAATACCACCACAAGATGTTATCATGTAATGTTACTTCGGTGTCTTTTATAACAAGATGTACCACTCCTGCTAGGTGGGCTTATCATTGAATCTCCCTAATAAGCGTTGTTTGCTGCAGATGTCATTGGCAGTTGATATTTATTGAAATGTCTTCTTATTTTCTTTTATAGGAAAGCCTGTTGCAAAGATTGTTGCATTTCCAAAATATGACCAGAAAGCTGGCGACTGTAATGGTAATGATTTGGGCAACCAGCGCTTCAAGCTACCACACATTAAACAATGTGCTAGTAAATGTGCCTCTGCATCTCGATGTATTGGATTTGTCTGGAATGCTGGCTCCAATCTGCCTCATAATTGCTACTTGAAACAAGCCAGATGTTCAACTTTGAGACAAATTGCCAACATCAACACCTACTATAAGAAAGGTATGTAAGAGATAAATATGTAAACTTTGACTATATATTTTAATCAGACTCACTTTCTTTCTTGCCACTCATTGGATAATGGCCTTGTGTAAAATGGTAGAAGCCTTCATGATGAGAAATCATGCACAATGAATTTTCTTGGTGAATGGAGGGTCGCAATGTCATTAGCAAGGAGACTGAATCCTCGCATTGAAGAGTGGATGATAATACTCGACAATCCTCCGCACCATGTTATGCACGCACCCCAAGCAAATTTGCATCAAAAAACACAAAAGAATAACTTACATGACCAAAACAATTATAGGTATTTGCTAAATATTGATGTTTGGTTATCCGAGGTCAAGTACTTTCACTAGCATAATTGGAAAATGTGTGTTCTTGGAAGATTCTGCATGTCAATCTTGTTTATTTGTGTTTATTCTTAGGAGCATCTAAGGACATCTTGGCTGAGTCCTAGCAGAGTCTCGAAATTTTGAATATGTTCAAAACATTCTTGGAAGTTCTTGAGTCATGGATCAATGGTTTATGGTCCTAACTCATTCCTAGGAGTGTTCCTAAGACATTCCTAGGATATTCACCTTAATTCTTGTGTGTTCGGGACCAGATATTTCATTTAAAAATTCCGAAATATGAAGGGAAACAAGGTGGTTGCTTCGGTAATAATCTGGCAACGTTTTAAGCCACGAAATATCAAACAATGTGCAAGGAAATGTGTCAACCTATCTGTTTGTATTGGATTTGAGAAAGAAATCCAAAAGCAACACCTACATAAGAAAGGTAAGTAAGAAGTAATTATGTTAATCTTTGTGCTCTTGTATACTTTCTCCATTGCTTAAGCTACTTTCCCACTATGAGGAACTCAGACAAGACCTTGCCAAAAACACCCAAATCAATATGTTGAAAATAAACTCATTTGAATATTGTTCAAGTGCTTGTTTTGGTTTATTGGCCTTTAGTCTTGAATCATACTTAGCATACTTGTGCTACTGTCCTAGGAATGTATTACGAGCTACTGAGGAATCTCTTATGTTAGTTTTGGTAAGTTTGCAAATGTCGTACAAAAGTCTTATATATTCTTAACTTACTCTCAAGATATTCTCAAGACTATTCCTTAGACATTCCTAAGACAGTTCTCAATAACTTCTTATCAATGTCTTAACTTATTCTTGCCCATTTTTGAGGTACATTTTGGCCAGGACTTTCAGACAAGTCCACCCCCTGCTGAGTGAATTTTGAGTTCATGTCTGAGTTCTTGATAGTGGGAAACTAGACTTATGTAATGGCCTGTGCAGTCAAATACCACCACAAGATGTTATCATGTAACGTTACTTCGGTGTGTTTTATAACAAGATGTACCACTCCTGCTAGGTGGGCTTATCATTGAATCTCCCTAATAAGCGTTGTTTGCTGCAGATGTATTTGGCAGTTGATATTTATTGAAATGTCTTCTTATTTTCTTTTATAGGAAAGCCTGTTGCAAAGATTGTTGCATTTCCAAAATATGACCAGAAAGCTGGCGACTGTAATGGTAATGATTTGGGCAACCAGCGCTTCAAGCTACCACATATTAAACAATGTGCTAGTAAATGTGCCTCTGCATCTCGATGTATTGGATTTGTCTGGAATGCTCGCTCCAATCTGCCTCATAATTGCTACTTGAAACAAGCCAGATGTTCAACTTTGAGACAAATTGCCAACATCAACACCTACTATAAGAAAGGTATGTAAGAGATAAATATGTAAACTTTGACTATATATTTTAATCAGACTCACTTTCTTTCTTGCCACTCATTGGATAATGGCCTTGTGTAAAATGGTAAAAGCCTTCATGATGAGAAATCATGCACAATGGATTTTCTTGGTAAATGGAGGGTCGCAATGTCATTAGCAAGGAGACTGAATCCTTGCATTGAAGAGTGGATGATGATACTTGACAATCCTCCGCACCATGTTATGCACGCACCCCAAGCAAATTTGCATCAAAAAACACAAAAGAATAACTTACATGACCAAAACAATTATAGGTATTTGCTAAATATTGATGTTTGGTTATCCGAGGTCAAGTACTTTCACTAGCATAATTGGAAAATGTGCCATACTTAAGCTACTTTCCCACTATGGAGAACTCAGACAAGACCTTGCCAAGAACACCCAAATTTGGTGTTCTTGGAAGATTCTGCATGTCATTCTTGTTTATTCGTGTTTGTTCTTAGGAACATCTCAGAACATCTTGGCTGAGCCCTAGCAGAGTCTCGAAATTTTGAATATGTTCAAAACATTTTTGGAAGTTCTTGAGTCATGGATCAATGGTTTATGGCCTTAACTCATTCCTAGGAGTGTTCCTAAGACATTCCTAGGATATTCCCCTTAATGCTAGTGTGTTTGGGACCAGATATTTCATTTAAAAATTCTGAAATATGAAGGGAAACAAGGTAGTTGCTTCGGTAATGATCTGGCTAAGCAATGTTTTAAGCTACGAAATATCAAACAATGTGCAAGGAAATGTGACAACCTATCTGTTTGTATTGGATTTGTCTCGAACCCTTACTCCAAATGAAGTTGCTTCTTAAAAAGAGCTAAATGTTCAACTTTGAAAAAGAAATCCAAAAGTAACACCTACTATAAGAAAGGTAAGTTAGAAAAGTAGTTTTGTGGGAACACCTTCGACTGCTAGGGGAGCAGGTGTTGCAAGCAGTGTACCAAATTAAATCTCTATAATATAAATCAATTTCATGTGAATGGAAATCCTAGTGATTTTCCTTGAGAAGAAAATGAAAATCATTTCCCAAAAGATATCAGTTTCCAAGAAGCTTTTTGGATTAGCTTCATCTTCATTGCTTAGAAAACAAGGAAAGCACCAACTTATCTAAGCAATAGACATTCACATAGATTTTTCATTACCACTAATCAAGCTTTGTTCACAGTTGTTGAAATAATTTATTTGACTATGTATTCCTCTTGGATATAGCAAAGCATCTGACATGATGTAAGGACTGCTTCATTCAGAAAATTAGAGAACATGTCAGAAAATGTTCATCATTAATCCTAACAATAATATTGTACCAGCTAACAGTTGCTCTTTGAATTATAAGAGCCAGTCATAAGACAGTGCACTTCAAAAAATATATATATAAAGTTTATTCTTTCTGACTAAAAATTCAACTTTATTGAAAAATTACTTTTTTTTATCTATAGGAAAGCAAATTCCAAAGATTGTTAAAATTCCAAAATATGATGGCAAACAGGGAGGCTGCTTCGGTAATGATCTGGCTAAGCAGCGCTTTAAGCTAAGATATATAAAACAATGTGCGAGGAAATGCGACAACCTATCTGCATGTATTGGATTTGTCTGGAACCCTTACTCAAAACCAAGTTGCTTCTTAAAAAGAGCTAAATGTTCAACTTTGAGAAAGAAATCTAAAAGCAACACCTACTATAAGAAAGGTAAGTAAGAAGTAATTATGTTAATCTTTGTGCTCTTGTATACTTTCTCCATTGCTTTTAGCTACTTTCCCACTATGAAGAACTCAGACAAGACCTTGCCAATAACACCCAAAGTTGGTGTTCTTGGAAGATTCTGCATGTCATTCTTGTTTATACATGTTTGGTCCTAGGAACATCTCAGAACATCTTGGCTAGGTCCTAGCAGAGTCTCAAAGTTTTGAACATGTTCGACACATTCTTGGAAGTTCTTGAGTCATGGATCAATGATTTCTGGTCCTAACTCATTCCTAGGAGTGTTCCTAAGACATTCCTAGGATATTCGCCTTAATTCTTGTGTGTTCGGGACCAAATATTTCATTTAAAAATTCTCAACGTATTCTCAGGAATGTCCTAGGAATGTCCTATGAACATTCCTAAGAATGACTACAAATATGATAGGACTACCAGAACTAAGTAGAATGCATCACGTGACTTGCCAGAAAGTAGGGCACTTTATGTAAACATGGCATCATGGGGCAGAGGCGCGTGAATCACTAGTTCAAGAAAAGCTCCAAAAATATGAAAAACTGATTAGCGGAAGAAGAAAATAAAGATGACTGAGCAAATGAATGCTACCAAGGACAGCACAGGTGAACCAACATCCCCAAATCCCATTAAATCTGTGGCAGAATTTGTAAGAAAAAACCATAGAACCATTCGCAAAACCTACTTGGTTTTAAGGATGCACTATGCAAAATTTGTTGATCACATCTTTTAATATATTGAAGTAACAACAATTGAAATGAATCATGTGAGTATCGACAAATAAAGATATGTTAATATGTTGAAAATAAACTCATTTGAATATTGTTCAAGTGCTTGTTTTGGTTTATTGGCCTTTAGTCTTAAATCATTCTTAGCATACTTGTGCTACTGTCCTAGGAATGTATTAAGAGCTACTTATGTTAGTTTTGGTAAGTTTGCAAATGTCGTACAAAAGTCATATATATTCTTAACTTACTCTCAAGATATTCTCAAGACTATTCCTTAGACATTCCTAAGACAGTTCTTAATAACTTCTTATCAATGTCTTAACTTATTCTTGCCCATTTTTGAGGTACATTTTGGCCACAACTTTCAGACAAGTCCACCCCCTGGTGAGTGAATTTTGAGTTCTTGTCTGAGTTCTTGATAGTGGGAAACTAGACTTATGTAATGGCCTGCTCGGTCAAATACCACCACAAGATGTTAACATGTAATGTTACTTCGTGGTGTTTTATAACAAGATTTACCACTCCTGCTAGGTGGGCTTATCATTGAATCTCCCTAATAAGCGTTGTTTGCTGCAGACGTCATTGGCAGTTGATATTTATTGAAATGTCTTCTTATTTTCTTTTATAGGAAAGCCTGTTGCAAAGATTGTTGCATTTCCAAAATATGACCAGAAAGCTGGCGACTGTAATGGTAATGATTTGGGCAACCAGCGCTTCAAGCTACCACATATTAAACAATGTGCTAGTAAATGTGCCTCTGCATCTCGATGTATTGGATTTGTCTGGAATGCTCGCTCCAATCTGCCTCATAATTGCTACTTGAAACAAGCCAGATGTTCAACTTTGAGACAAATTGCCAACATCAACACCTACTATAAGAAAGGTATGTAAGAGATAAATATGTAAACTTTGACTATATATTTTAATAAGACTCACTTTCTTCCTTGCCACTTATTGGATAATGGCCTTGTGTAAAATGGTAGAAGCCTTCATGATGAGAAATCATGCACAATGAATTTTCTTGGTGAATGGAGGGTCGCAATGTCATTAGCAAGGAGACTGAATCCTCGCATTGAAGAGTGGATGATAATACTCGACAATCCTCCGCACCATGTTATGCACGCACCCCAAGCAAATTTGCATCAAAAAACACAAAAGAATAACTTACATGACCAAAACAATTATAGGTATTTGCTAAATATTGATGTTTGGTTATCCGAGGTCAAGTACTTTCACTAGCATAATTGGAAAATGTGCCATTCTTAAGCTACTTTCGCACTATGAAGAACTCAGACAAGACCTTGCCAAGAACACCCAAATTTGGTGTTCTTGGAAGATTCTGCATGTCATTCTTGTTTATTCGTGTTTGTTCTTAGGAACATCTAAGAACATATTGGCTGATTCCTAGCAGAGTCTCGAAATTTTGAATATGTTCAAAACATTCTTGGAAGTTCTTAAATCATGGATCAATGGTTTATGGTCCTAACTCATTCCTAGGAGTGTTCCTAAGACATTCCTAGGATATTCACCTTAATTCTTGTGTGTTTGGGACCAGATATTTCATTTAAAAATTCTGAAATATGAAGGGAAACAAGGTGGTTACTTCGGTAATGATCTGGCAACGTTTTAAGCCACGAAATATCAAACAATGTGCAAGGAAATGTGTCAACCTATCTGTTTGTATTGGATTTGAGAAAGAAATCCAAAAGCAACACCTACTATAAGAAAGGTAAGTAAGAAGTAATTATGTTAATCTTTGTGCTCTTGTATACTTTCTCCATTGCTTAAGCTACTTTCCCACTATGAGGAACTCAGATAAGACCTTGCCAAAAACACCCAAATTAATATGTTGAAAATAAACTCATTTGAATATTGTTCAAGTGCTTGGTTTGGTTTATTGGCCTTTAGTCTTAAATCATACTTAGCATACTTGTGCTACAGTCCTAGGAATGTATTACGAGCTACTGAGGAATGTCTTATGTTAGTTTTGGTAAGTTTGCAAATGTCGTACAAAAGTCTTATATATTCTTAACTTACCCTCAAGATATTCTCAAGACTATTCCTTAGACATTCCTAAGACAGTTCTCAATGACTTCTTATCAATGTCTTAACTTATTCTTGCCCATTTTTGAGTTACATTTTGGCCAGGACTTTCAGACAAGTCCACCCCCTGCTGATTGAATTTTGAGTTCTTGTCTGAGTTCTTGATAGTTGGAAACTAGACTTATGTAATGGCCTGCTCGGTCAAATACCACCACAAGATGTTAACATGTAATGTTACTTCGTGGTGTTTTATAACAAGATTTACCACTCCTGCTAGGTGGGCTTATCATTGAATCTCCCTAATAAGCGTTGTTTGCTGCAGACGTCATTGGCAGTTGATATTTATTGAAATGTCTTCTTATTTTCTTTTATAGGAAAGCCTGTTGCAAAGATTGTTGCATTTCCAAAATATGACCAGAAAGCTGGCGACTGTAATGGTAATGATTTCGGCAACCAGCGCTTCAAGCTACCACACATTAAACAATGTGCTAGTAAATGTGACTCTGCATCTCGATGTATTGGATTTGTCTGGAATGCTCGCTCCAATCTGCCTCATAATTGCTACTTGAAACAAGCCAGATGTTCAACTTTGAGACAAATTGCCAACATCAACACCTACTATAAGAAAGGTATGTAAGAGATAAATATGTAAACTTTGATTATATATTTTATTCAGACTCACTTTCTTTCTTGCCACTCATTGGATAATGGCCTTGTGTAAAATGGTAGAAGCCTTCATGATGACAAATCATGCACAATGAATTTTTTTGGTAAATTGAGGGTCGCAATGTCATTAGCAAGGAGACTGAATCCTCGCATTGAAGAGTGGATGATAATACTCGACAATCCTCCGCCCCATTTTATGCACGCACCCCAAGCAAATTTGCATCAAAAAACACAAAAGAATAACTTACATGACCAAAACAATTATAGGTATTTGCTAAATATTGATGTTTGGTTATCCGAGGTCAAGTACTTTCACTAGCATAATAGGAAAATGTGCCATTTTTAAGCTACTTTCCCACTATGAATAACTCAGACAAGACCTTGCCAAGAACACCCAAATTTGGTGTTCTTGGAAGATTCTGCATGTCAATCTTGTTTATTCGTGTTTGTTCTGAGAAACATCTAAGGACATCTTGGCTGAGTCCTAGCAGAGTCTCGAAATTTTGAATATGTTCAAAACATTCTTGGAAGTTCTTGAGTCATGGTCAATGGTTTATGGTCCTAACTCATTCCTAGGAGTGTTCCTAAGACATTCCTAGGATATTCACCTTAATTCTTGTGTGTTTGGGACCAGATATTTCATTTAAAAATTCCGAAATATGAAGGGAAACATAGTGGTTGCTTCGGTAATGATCTGGCAACGTTTTAAGCCACGAAATATCAAACAATGTGCAAGGAAATGTGTCAAGCTATCTGTTTGTATTGGATTTGAGAAAGAAATCCAAAAGCAACACCTACATAAGAAAGGTAAGTAAGAAGTAAATATGTTAATCTTTGTGCTCTTGTATACTTTCTCCATTGCTTAAGCTACTTTCCCACTATGAGGAACTCAGACAAGACCTTGCCAAAAACACCCAAATTAATATGTTGAAAATAAACTCATTTGAATATTGTTCAAGTGCTTGTTTTGGTTTATTGGCCTTTAGTCTTAAATCATTCTTAGCATACTTGTGCTACTGTCCTAGGAATGTATTAAGAGCTACTGAGGAATGTCTTATGTTAGTTTTGGTAAGTTTGCAAATGTCGTACAAAAGTCTTATATATTCTTAACTTACTCTCAAGATATTCTCAAGACTATTCCTTAGACATTCCTAAGACAGTTCTCAATAACTTCTTATCAATGTCTTAACTTATTCTTGCCCATTTATCAGGTACATTTTGGCCAGGACTTTCAGACAAGTCCACCCCCTGGTGAGTGAATTTTGAGTTCTTGTCTGAGTTCTTGATAGTGGGAAACTAGACTTATGTAACGGCCTGTGCAGTCAAATACCACCACAAGATGTTATCATGTAATGTTACTTCGGTGTGTTTTATAACAAGATTTACCACTCCTGCTAGGTGGGCTTATCATTGAATCTCCCTAATAAGCGTTGTTTGCTGCAGACGTCATTGGCAGTTGATATTAATTGAAATGTCTTCTTATTTTCATTTACAGGAAAGCCTGTTGCAAAGATTGTTGCATTTCCAAAATATGACCAGAAAGCTGGCGACTGTAATGGTAATGATTTGGGCAACCAGCGCTTCAAGCTACCACATATTAAACAATGTGCTAGTAAATGTGCCTCTGCATCTCGATGTATTGGATTTGTCTGGAATGCTCGCTCCAATCTGCCTCATAATTGCTACTTGAAACAAGCCAGATGTTCAACTTTGAGACAAATTGCCAACATCAACACCTACTATAAGAAAGGTATATAAGAGATAAATATGTAAACTTTGACTATATATTTTAATCAGACTCACTTTCTTTCTTGCCTCTCATTTGATAATGGCCTTGTGTAACATGGTAGAAGCCTTCATGATGAGAAATCATGCACAATGAATTTTCTTGGTAAATTGAGGGTTGCAATGTCATTAGCAAGGTGACTGAATCCTCGCATTGAAGAGTGGATGATAATACTCGACAATCCTCCGCACCATGTTATGCACGCACCCCAAGCAAATTTGCATAAAAAAACACAAAAAATAACTTACATGACCAAATCAATTATAGGTATTTGCTAAATATTGATGTTTGGTTATCCGAGGTCAAGTACTTTCACTAGCATAATTGGAAAATGTGCCATTCTTAAGCTACTTTCCCACTATGAAGAACTCAGACAAGACCTTGCCAAGAACACCCAAATTTGGTGTTCTTGGAAGATTCTGCATGTCATTCTTGTTTATTCGTGTTTGTTCTGAGGAACATCTCAGAACATCTTGGCTGAGCCCTAGCAGAGTCTCGAAATTTTGAATATGTTCAAAACATTTTTGGAAGTTCTTGAGTCATGGATCAATGGTTTATGGCCTTAACTCATTCCTAGGAGTGTTCCTAAGACATTCCTAGGATATTCCCCTTAATGCTAGTGTGTTTGGGACCAGATATTTCATTTAAAAATTCTGAAATAGGAAGGGAAACAAGGTAGTTGCTTCGGTAATGATCTGGCTAAGCAATGTTTTAAGCTACGAAATATCAAACAATGTGCAAGGAAATGTGACAACCTATCTGTTTGTATTGGATTTGTCTCGAACCCTTACTCCAAATGAAGTTGCTTCTTAAAAAGAGCTAAATGTTCAACTTTGAAAAAGAAATCCAAAAGTAACACCTACTATAAGAAAGGTAAGTTAGAAAAGTAGTTTTGTGGGAACACCTTTGACTGCTAGGGGAGCAGGTGTTGCAAGCAGTGTACCAAATTAAATCTCTATAATATAAATCAATTTCATGTGAATGGAAATCCTAGTGATTTTCCTTGAGAAGAAAATGAAAATCATTTCCCAAAAGATATCAGTTTCCAAGAAGCTTTTTGGATTAGCTTCATCTTCATTGCTTAGAAAACAAGGAAAGCACCAACTTATCTAAGCAATAGACATTCACATAGATTTTTCATTACCACTAATCAAGCTTTGTTCACAGTTGTTGAAATAATTTATTTGACTATGTATTCCTCTTGGATATAGCAAAGCATCTGACATGATGTAAGGACTGCTTCATTCAGAAAATTAGAGAACATGCCAGAAAATGTTCATCATTAATCCTAACAATAATATTGTACCAGCTAACACTTGCTCTTTGAATTATAAGTGCCAGTCATAAGACAGTGCACTTCAAAAAATATATATATAAAGTTTATTCTTTCTGACTAAAAATTCAACTTTATTGAAAAATTACGTTTTTTTATCTATAGGAAAGCAAATTCCAAAGATTGTTAAAATTCCAAAATATGATGGCAAACAGGGAGGCTGCTTCGGTAATGATCTGGCTAAGCAGCGCTTTAAGCTAAGATATATAAAACAATGTGCGAGGAAATGCGACAACCTATCTGCATGTATTGGATTTGTCTGGAACCCTTACTCAAAACCAAGTTGCTTCTTAAAAAGAGCTAAATGTTCAACTTTGAGAAAGAAATCTAAAAGCAACACCTACTATAAGAAAGGTAAGTAAGAAGTAATTATGTTAATCTTTGTGCTCTTGTATACTTTCTCCATTGCTTTTAGCTACTTTCCCACTATGAAGAACTCAGACAAGACCTTGCCAATAACACCCAAAGTTGGTGTTCTTGGAAGATTCTGCATGTCATTCTTGTTTATACATGTTTGGTCCTAGGAACATCTCAGAACATCTTGGCTAGGTCCTAGCAGAGTCTCAAAGTTTTGAACATGTTCGACACATTCTTGGAAGTTCTTGAGTCATGGATCAATGATTTCTGGTCCTAACTCATTCCTAGGAGTGTTCCTAAGACATTCCTAGGATATTCGCCTTAATTCTTGTGTGTTCGGGACCAAATATTTCATTTAAAAATTCTCAACGTATTCTCAGGAATGTCCTAGGAATGTCCTATGAACATTCCTAAGAATGAATACAAATATGATAGGACTACCAGAACTAAGTAGAATGCATCACGTGACTTGCCAGAAAGTAGGGCACTTTATGTAAACATGGCATCATGGGGCAAAGGCGCGTGAATCACTAGTTCAAGAAAAGCTCCAAAAATATGAAAAACTCATTAGCGGAAGAAGAAAATAAAGATGAGTGAGCAAATGAATGCTACCAAGGACAGCAAAGGTGAACCAACATCCCCAAATCCCATTAAATCTGTGGCAGAATTTGTAAGAAAAAACCATAGAACCATTCGCAAAACCTACTTGGTTTTAAGGATGCACTATGCAAAATTTGTTGATCACATCTTTTAATATATTGAAGTAACAACAATTGAAATGAATCATGTGAGTATCGACAAATAAAGATATGTTAATATGTTGAAAATAAACTCATTTGAATATTGTTCAAGTGCTTGGTTTGGTTTATTGGCCTTTAGTCTTAAATCATACTTAGCATACTTGTGCTACTGTCCTAGGAATGTATTACGAGCTACTGAGGAATGTCTTATGTTAGTTTTGGTAAGTTTGCAAATGTCGTACAAAAGTCTTATATATTCTTAACTTACCCTCAAGATATTCTCAAGACTATTCCTTAGACATTCCTAAGACAGTTCTCAATGACTTCTTATCAATGTCTTAACTTATTCTTGCCCATTTTTGAGGTACATTTTGGCCAGGACTTTCAGACAAGTCCACCCCCTGCTGATTGAATTTTGAGTTCTTGTCTGAGTTCTTGATAGTGGGAAACTAGACTTATGTAATGGCCTGCTCGGTCAAATACCACCACAAGATGTTAACATGTAATGTTACTTCGTGGTGTTTTATAACAAGATTTACCACTCCTGCTAGGTGGGCTTATCATTGAATCTCCCTAATAAGCGTTGTTTGCTGCAGACGTCATTGGCAGTTGATATTTATTGAAATGTCTTCTTATTTTCTTTTATAGGAAAGCCTGTTGCAAAGATTGTTGCATTTCCAAAATATGACCAGAAAGCTGGCGACTGTAATGGTAATGATTTCGGCAACCAGCGCTTCAAGCTACCACACATTAAACAATGTGCTAGTAAATGTGACTCTGCATCTCGATGTATTGGATTTGTCTGGAATGCTCGCTCCAATCTGCCTCATAATTGCTACTTGAAACAAGCCAGATGTTCAACTTTGAGACAAATTGCCAACATCAACACCTACTATAAGAAAGGTATGTAAGAGATAAATATGTAAACTTTGATTATATATTTTATTCAGACTCACTTTCTTTCTTGCCACTCATTGGATAATGGCCTTGTGTAAAATGGTAGAAGCCTTCATGATGAGAAATCATGCACAATGAATTTTCTTGGTAAATTGAGGGTCGCAATGTCATTAGCAAGGAGACTGAATCCTCGCATTGAAGAGTGGATGATAATACTCGACAATCCTCCGCCCCATTTTATGCACGCACCCCAAGCAAATTTGCATCAAAAAACACAAAAGAATAACTTACATGACCAAAACAATTATAGGTATTTGCTAAATATTGATGTTTGGTTATCCGAGGTCAAGTACTTTCACTAGCATAATAGGAAAATGTGCCATTTTTAAGCTACTTTCCCACTATGAATAACTCAGACAAGACCTTGCCAAGAACACCCAAATTTGGTGTTCTTGGAAGATTCTGCATGTCAATCTTGTTTATTTGTGTTTGTTCTGAGAAACATCTAAGGACATCTTGGCTGAGTCCTAGCAGAGTCTCGAAATTTTGAATATGTTCAAAACATTCTTGGAAGTTCTTGAGTCATGGTCAATGGTTTATGGTCCTAACTCATTCCTAGGAGTGTTCCTAAGACATTCCTAGGATATTCACCTTAATTCTTGTGTGTTTGGGACCAGATATTTCATTTAAAAATTCCGAAATATGAAGGGAAACATAGTGGTTGCTTCGGTAATGATCTGGCAACGTTTTAAGCCACGAAATATCAAACAATGTGCAAGGAAATGTGTCAAGCTATCTGTTTGTATTGGATTTGAGAAAGAAATCCAAAAGCAACACTTACATAAGAAAGGTAAGTAAGAAGTAAATATGTTAATCTTTGTGCTCTTGTATACTTTCTCCATTGCTTAAGCTACTTTCCCACTATGAGGAACTCAGACAAGACCTTGCCAAAAACACCCAAATTAATATGTTGAAAATAAACTCATTTGAATATTGTTCAAGTGCTTGTTTTGGTTTATTGGCCTTTAGTCTTAAATCATTCTTAGCATACTTGTGCTACTGTCCTAGGAATGTATTAAGAGCTACTGAGGAATGTCTTATGTTAGTTTTGGTAAGTTTGCAAATGTCGTACAAAAGTCTTATATATTCTTAACTTACTCTCAAGATATTCTCAAGACTATTCCTTAGACATTCCTAAGACAGTTCTCAATAACTTCTTATCAATGTCTTAACTTATTCTTGCCCATTTATCAGGTACATTTTGGCCAGGACTTTCAGACAAGTCCACCCCCTGGTGAGTGAATTTTGAGTTCTTGTCTGAGTTCTTGATAGTGGGAAACTAGACTTATGTAATGGCCTGTGCAGTCAAATACCACCACAAGATGTTATCATGTAATGTTACTTCGGTGTCTTTTATAACAAGATGTACCACTCCTGCTAGGTGGGCTTATCATTGAATCTCCCTATTAAGCGTTGTTTGCTGCAGACGTCATTGGCAGTTGATATTTATTGAAATGTCTTCTTATTTTCTTTTATAGGAAAGCCTGTTGCAAAGATTGTTGCATTTCCAAAATATGACCAGAAAGCTGGCGACTGTAATGGTAATGATTTGGGCAACCAGCGCTTCAAGCTACCACATATTAAACAATGTGCTAGTAAATGTGCCTCTGCATCTCGATGCATTGGATTTGTCTGGAATGCTCGCTCCAATCTGCCTCATAATTGCTACTTGAAACAAGCCAGATGTTCAACTTTGAGACAAATTGCCAACATCAACACCTACTATAAGAAAGGTATGTAAGAGAAAAATATGTAAACTTTGACTATATATTTTAATCAGACTCACTTTCTTTCTTGCCTCCCATTGGATAATGGCCTTGTGTAAAATGGTAGAAGCCTTCATGATGAGAAATCATGCACAATGAATTTTCTTGGTAAATGGAGGGTCGCAATGTCATTAGCAAGGAGACTGAATCCTCGCATTGAAGAGTGGATGATAATACTCGACAATCCTCCGCCCCATTTTATGCACGCACCCCAAGCAAATTTGCATCAAAAAACACAAAAGAATAACTTACATGACCAAAACAATTATAGGTATTTGCTAAATATTGATGTTTGGTTATCCGAGGTCAAGTACTTTCACTAGCATAATAGGAAAATGTGCCATTTTTAAGCTACTTTCCCACTATGAATAACTCAGACAAGACCTTGCCAAGAACACCCAAATTTGGTGTTCTTGGAAGATTCTGCATGTCAATCTTGTTTATTCGTGTTTGTTCTGAGAAACATCTAAGGACATCTTGGCTGAGTCCTAGCAGAGTCTCGAAATTTTGAATATGTTCAAAACATTCTTGGAAGTTCTTGAGTCATGGTCAATGGTTTATGGTCCTAACTCATTCCTAGGAGTGTTCCTAAGACATTCCTAGGATATTCACCTTAATTCTTGTGTGTTTGGGACCAGATATTTCATTTAAAAATTCCGAAATATGAAGGGAAACATAGTGGTTGCTTCGGTAATGATCTGGCAACGTTTTAAGCCACGAAATATCAAACAATGTGCAAGGAAATGTGTCAAGCTATCTGTTTGTATTGGATTTGAGAAAGAAATCCAAAAGCAACACCTACATAAGAAAGGTAAGTAAGAAGTAAATATGTTAATCTTTGTGCTCTTGTATACTTTCTCCATTGCTTAAGCTACTTTCCCACTATGAGGAACTCAGACAAGACCTTGCCAAAAACACCCAAATTAATATGTTGAAAATAAACTCATTTGAATATTGTTCAAGTGCTTGTTTTGGTTTATTGGCCTTTAGTCTTAAATCATTCTTAGCATACTTGTGCTACTGTCCTAGGAATGTATTAAGAGCTACTGAGGAATGTCTTATGTTAGTTTTGGTAAGTTTGCAAATGTCGTACAAAAGTCTTATATATTCTTAACTTACTCTCAAGATATTCTCAAGACTATTCCTTAGACATTCCTAAGACAGTTCTCAATAACTTCTTATCAATGTCTTAACTTATTCTTGCCCATTTATCAGGTACATTTTGGCCAGGACTTTCAGACAAGTCCACCCCCTGGTGAGTGAATTTTGAGTTCTTGTCTGAGTTCTTGATAGTGGGAAACTAGACTTATGTAACGGCCTGTGCAGTCAAATACCACCACAAGATGTTATCATGTAATGTTACTTCGGTGTGTTTTATAACAAGATTTACCACTCCTGCTAGGTGGGCTTATCATTGAATCTCCCTAATAAGCGTTGTTTGCTGCAGACGTCATTGGCAGTTGATATTAATTGAAATGTCTTCTTATTTTCATTTACAGGAAAGCCTGTTGCAAAGATTGTTGCATTTCCAAAATATGACCAGAAAGCTGGCGACTGTAATGGTAATGATTTGGGCAACCAGCGCTTCAAGCTACCACATATTAAACAATGTGCTAGTAAATGTGCCTCTGCATCTCGATGTATTGGATTTGTCTGGAATGCTCGCTCCAATCTGCCTCATAATTGCTACTTGAAACAAGCCAGATGTTCAACTTTGAGACAAATTGCCAACATCAACACCTACTATAAGAAAGGTATATAAGAGATAAATATGTAAACTTTGACTATATATTTTAATCAGACTCACTTTCTTTCTTGCCTCTCATTTGATAATGGCCTTGTGTAACATGGTAGAAGCCTTCATGATGAGAAATCATGCACAATGAATTTTCTTGGTAAATTGAGGGTTGCAATGTCATTAGCAAGGTGACTGAATCCTCGCATTGAAGAGTGGATGATAATACTCGACAATCCTCCGCACCATGTTATGCACGCACCCCAAGCAAATTTGCATAAAAAAACACAAAAAATAACTTACATGACCAAATCAATTATAGGTATTTGCTAAATATTGATGTTTGGTTATCCGAGGTCAAGTACTTTCACTAGCATAATTGGAAAATGTGCCATTCTTAAGCTACTTTCCCACTATGAAGAACTCAGACAAGACCTTGCCAAGAACACCCAAATTTGGTGTTCTTGGAAGATTCTGCATGTCATTCTTGTTTATTCGTGTTTGTTCTGAGGAACATCTCAGAACATCTTGGCTGAGCCCTAGCAGAGTCTCGAAATTTTGAATATGTTCAAAACATTTTTGGAAGTTCTTGAGTCATGGATCAATGGTTTATGGCCTTAACTCATTCCTAGGAGTGTTCCTAAGACATTCCTAGGATATTCCCCTTAATGCTAGTGTGTTTGGGACCAGATATTTCATTTAAAAATTCCGAAATATGAAGGGAAACATAGTGGTTGCTTCGGTAATGATCTGGCAACGTTTTAAGCCACGAAATATCAAACAATGTGCAAGGAAATGTGTCAAGCTATCTGTTTGTATTGGATTTGAGAAAGAAATCCAAAAGCAACACCTACATAAGAAAGGTAAGTAAGAAGTAAATATGTTAATCTTTGTGCTCTTGTATACTTTCTCCATTGCTTAAGCTACTTTCCCACTATGAGGAACTCAGACAAGACCTTGCCAAAAACACCCAAATTAATATGTTGAAAATAAACTCATTTGAATATTGTTCAAGTGCTTGTTTTGGTTTATTGGCCTTTAGTCTTAAATCATTCTTAGCATACTTGTGCTACTGTCCTAGGAATGTATTAAGAGCTACTGAGGAATGTCTTATGTTAGTTTTGGTAAGTTTGCAAATGTCGTACAAAAGTCTTATATATTCTTAACTTACTCTCAAGATATTCTCAAGACTATTCCTTAGACATTCCTAAGACAGTTCTCAATAACTTCTTATCAATGTCTTAACTTATTCTTGCCCATTTATCAGGTACATTTTGGCCAGGACTTTCAGACAAGTCCACCCCCTGGTGAGTGAATTTTGAGTTCTTGTCTGAGTTCTTGATAGTGGGAAACTAGACTTATGTAACGGCCTGTGCAGTCAAATACCACCACAAGATGTTATCATGTAATGTTACTTCGGTGTGTTTTATAACAAGATTTACCACTCCTGCTAGGTGGGCTTATCATTGAATCTCCCTAATAAGCGTTGTTTGCTGCAGACGTCATTGGCAGTTGATATTAATTGAAATGTCTTCTTATTTTCATTTACAGGAAAGCCTGTTGCAAAGATTGTTGCATTTCCAAAATATGACCAGAAAGCTGGCGACTGTAATGGTAATGATTTGGGCAACCAGCGCTTCAAGCTACCACATATTAAACAATGTGCTAGTAAATGTGCCTCTGCATCTCGATGTATTGGATTTGTCTGGAATGCTCGCTCCAATCTGCCTCATAATTGCTACTTGAAACAAGCCAGATGTTCAACTTTGAGACAAATTGCCAACATCAACACCTACTATAAGAAAGGTATATAAGAGATAAATATGTAAACTTTGACTATATATTTTAATCAGACTCACTTTCTTTCTTGCCTCTCATTTGATAATGGCCTTGTGTAACATGGTAGAAGCCTTCATGATGAGAAATCATGCACAATGAATTTTCTTGGTAAATTGAGGGTTGCAATGTCATTAGCAAGGTGACTGAATCCTCGCATTGAAGAGTGGATGATAATACTCGACAATCCTCCGCACCATGTTATGCACGCACCCCAAGCAAATTTGCATAAAAAAACACAAAAAATAACTTACATGACCAAATCAATTATAGGTATTTGCTAAATATTGATGTTTGGTTATCCGAGGTCAAGTACTTTCACTAGCATAATTGGAAAATGTGCCATTCTTAAGCTACTTTCCCACTATGAAGAACTCAGACAAGACCTTGCCAAGAACACCCAAATTTGGTGTTCTTGGAAGATTCTGCATGTCATTCTTGTTTATTCGTGTTTGTTCTGAGGAACATCTCAGAACATCTTGGCTGAGCCCTAGCAGAGTCTCGAAATTTTGAATATGTTCAAAACATTTTTGGAAGTTCTTGAGTCATGGATCAATGGTTTATGGCCTTAACTCATTCCTAGGAGTGTTCCTAAGACATTCCTAGGATATTCCCCTTAATGCTAGTGTGTTTGGGACCAGATATTTCATTTAAAAATTCTGAAATAGGAAGGGAAACAAGGTAGTTGCTTCGGTAATGATCTGGCTAAGCAATGTTTTAAGCTACGAAATATCAAACAATGTGCAAGGAAATGTGACAACCTATCTGTTTGTATTGGATTTGTCTCGAACCCTTACTCCAAATGAAGTTGCTTCTTAAAAAGAGCTAAATGTTCAACTTTGAAAAAGAAATCCAAAAGTAACACCTACTATAAGAAAGGTAAGTTAGAAAAGTAGTTTTGTGGGAACACCTTTGACTGCTAGGGGAGCAGGTGTTGCAAGCAGTGTACCAAATTAAATCTCTATAATATAAATCAATTTCATGTGAATGGAAATCCTAGTGATTTTCCTTGAGAAGAAAATGAAAATCATTTCCCAAAAGATATCAGTTTCCAAGAAGCTTTTTGGATTAGCTTCATCTTCATTGCTTAGAAAACAAGGAAAGCACCAACTTATCTAAGCAATAGACATTCACATAGATTTTTCATTACCACTAATCAAGCTTTGTTCACAGTTGTTGAAATAATTTATTTGACTATGTATTCCTCTTGGATATAGCAAAGCATCTGACATGATGTAAGGACTGCTTCATTCAGAAAATTAGAGAACATGCCAGAAAATGTTCATCATTAATCCTAACAATAATATTGTACCAGCTAACACTTGCTCTTTGAATTATAAGTGCCAGTCATAAGACAGTGCACTTCAAAAAATATATATATAAAGTTTATTCTTTCTGACTAAAAATTCAACTTTATTGAAAAATTACGTTTTTTTATCTATAGGAAAGCAAATTCCAAAGATTGTTAAAATTCCAAAATATGATGGCAAACAGGGAGGCTGCTTCGGTAATGATCTGGCTAAGCAGCGCTTTAAGCTAAGATATATAAAACAATGTGCGAGGAAATGCGACAACCTATCTGCATGTATTGGATTTGTCTGGAACCCTTACTCAAAACCAAGTTGCTTCTTAAAAAGAGCTAAATGTTCAACTTTGAGAAAGAAATCTAAAAGCAACACCTACTATAAGAAAGGTAAGTAAGAAGTAATTATGTTAATCTTTGTGCTCTTGTATACTTTCTCCATTGCTTTTAGCTACTTTCCCACTATGAAGAACTCAGACAAGACCTTGCCAATAACACCCAAAGTTGGTGTTCTTGGAAGATTCTGCATGTCATTCTTGTTTATACATGTTTGGTCCTAGGAACATCTCAGAACATCTTGGCTAGGTCCTAGCAGAGTCTCAAAGTTTTGAACATGTTCGACACATTCTTGGAAGTTCTTGAGTCATGGATCAATGATTTCTGGTCCTAACTCATTCCTAGGAGTGTTCCTAAGACATTCCTAGGATATTCGCCTTAATTCTTGTGTGTTCGGGACCAAATATTTCATTTAAAAATTCTCAACGTATTCTCAGGAATGTCCTAGGAATGTCCTATGAACATTCCTAAGAATGAATACAAATATGATAGGACTACCAGAACTAAGTAGAATGCATCACGTGACTTGCCAGAAAGTAGGGCACTTTATGTAAACATGGCATCATGGGGCAAAGGCGCGTGAATCACTAGTTCAAGAAAAGCTCCAAAAATATGAAAAACTCATTAGCGGAAGAAGAAAATAAAGATGAGTGAGCAAATGAATGCTACCAAGGACAGCAAAGGTGAACCAACATCCCCAAATCCCATTAAATCTGTGGCAGAATTTGTAAGAAAAAACCATAGAACCATTCGCAAAACCTACTTGGTTTTAAGGATGCACTATGCAAAATTTGTTGATCACATCTTTTAATATATTGAAGTAACAACAATTGAAATGAATCATGTGAGTATCGACAAATAAAGATATGTTAATATGTTGAAAATAAACTCATTTGAATATTGTTCAAGTGCTTGGTTTGGTTTATTGGCCTTTAGTCTTAAATCATACTTAGCATACTTGTGCTACTGTCCTAGGAATGTATTACGAGCTACTGAGGAATGTCTTATGTTAGTTTTGGTAAGTTTGCAAATGTCGTACAAAAGTCTTATATATTCTTAACTTACCCTCAAGATATTCTCAAGACTATTCCTTAGACATTCCTAAGACAGTTCTCAATGACTTCTTATCAATGTCTTAACTTATTCTTGCCCATTTTTGAGGTACATTTTGGCCAGGACTTTCAGACAAGTCCACCCCCTGCTGATTGAATTTTGAGTTCTTGTCTGAGTTCTTGATAGTGGGAAACTAGACTTATGTAATGGCCTGCTCGGTCAAATACCACCACAAGATGTTAACATGTAATGTTACTTCGTGGTGTTTTATAACAAGATTTACCACTCCTGCTAGGTGGGCTTATCATTGAATCTCCCTAATAAGCGTTGTTTGCTGCAGACGTCATTGGCAGTTGATATTTATTGAAATGTCTTCTTATTTTCTTTTATAGGAAAGCCTGTTGCAAAGATTGTTGCATTTCCAAAATATGACCAGAAAGCTGGCGACTGTAATGGTAATGATTTCGGCAACCAGCGCTTCAAGCTACCACACATTAAACAATGTGCTAGTAAATGTGACTCTGCATCTCGATGTATTGGATTTGTCTGGAATGCTCGCTCCAATCTGCCTCATAATTGCTACTTGAAACAAGCCAGATGTTCAACTTTGAGACAAATTGCCAACATCAACACCTACTATAAGAAAGGTATGTAAGAGATAAATATGTAAACTTTGATTATATATTTTATTCAGACTCACTTTCTTTCTTGCCACTCATTGGATAATGGCCTTGTGTAAAATGGTAGAAGCCTTCATGATGAGAAATCATGCACAATGAATTTTCTTGGTAAATTGAGGGTCGCAATGTCATTAGCAAGGAGACTGAATCCTCGCATTGAAGAGTGGATGATAATACTCGACAATCCTCCGCCCCATTTTATGCACGCACCCCAAGCAAATTTGCATCAAAAAACACAAAAGAATAACTTACATGACCAAAACAATTATAGGTATTTGCTAAATATTGATGTTTGGTTATCCGAGGTCAAGTACTTTCACTAGCATAATAGGAAAATGTGCCATTTTTAAGCTACTTTCCCACTATGAATAACTCAGACAAGACCTTGCCAAGAACACCCAAATTTGGTGTTCTTGGAAGATTCTGCATGTCAATCTTGTTTATTTGTGTTTGTTCTGAGAAACATCTAAGGACATCTTGGCTGAGTCCTAGCAGAGTCTCGAAATTTTGAATATGTTCAAAACATTCTTGGAAGTTCTTGAGTCATGGTCAATGGTTTATGGTCCTAACTCATTCCTAGGAGTGTTCCTAAGACATTCCTAGGATATTCACCTTAATTCTTGTGTGTTTGGGACCAGATATTTCATTTAAAAATTCCGAAATATGAAGGGAAACATAGTGGTTGCTTCGGTAATGATCTGGCAACGTTTTAAGCCACGAAATATCAAACAATGTGCAAGGAAATGTGTCAAGCTATCTGTTTGTATTGGATTTGAGAAAGAAATCCAAAAGCAACACTTACATAAGAAAGGTAAGTAAGAAGTAAATATGTTAATCTTTGTGCTCTTGTATACTTTCTCCATTGCTTAAGCTACTTTCCCACTATGAGGAACTCAGACAAGACCTTGCCAAAAACACCCAAATTAATATGTTGAAAATAAACTCATTTGAATATTGTTCAAGTGCTTGTTTTGGTTTATTGGCCTTTAGTCTTAAATCATTCTTAGCATACTTGTGCTACTGTCCTAGGAATGTATTAAGAGCTACTGAGGAATGTCTTATGTTAGTTTTGGTAAGTTTGCAAATGTCGTACAAAAGTCTTATATATTCTTAACTTACTCTCAAGATATTCTCAAGACTATTCCTTAGACATTCCTAAGACAGTTCTCAATAACTTCTTATCAATGTCTTAACTTATTCTTGCCCATTTATCAGGTACATTTTGGCCAGGACTTTCAGACAAGTCCACCCCCTGGTGAGTGAATTTTGAGTTCTTGTCTGAGTTCTTGATAGTGGGAAACTAGACTTATGTAATGGCCTGTGCAGTCAAATACCACCACAAGATGTTATCATGTAATGTTACTTCGGTGTCTTTTATAACAAGATGTACCACTCCTGCTAGGTGGGCTTATCATTGAATCTCCCTATTAAGCGTTGTTTGCTGCAGACGTCATTGGCAGTTGATATTTATTGAAATGTCTTCTTATTTTCTTTTATAGGAAAGCCTGTTGCAAAGATTGTTGCATTTCCAAAATATGACCAGAAAGCTGGCGACTGTAATGGTAATGATTTGGGCAACCAGCGCTTCAAGCTACCACATATTAAACAATGTGCTAGTAAATGTGCCTCTGCATCTCGATGCATTGGATTTGTCTGGAATGCTCGCTCCAATCTGCCTCATAATTGCTACTTGAAACAAGCCAGATGTTCAACTTTGAGACAAATTGCCAACATCAACACCTACTATAAGAAAGGTATGTAAGAGAAAAATATGTAAACTTTGACTATATATTTTAATCAGACTCACTTTCTTTCTTGCCTCCCATTGGATAATGGCCTTGTGTAAAATGGTAGAAGCCTTCATGATGAGAAATCATGCACAATGAATTTTCTTGGTAAATGGAGGGTCGCAATGTCATTAGCAAGGAGACTGAATCCTCGCATTGAAGAGTGGATGATAATACTTGACAATCCTCCGCACCATGTTATGCACGCACCCCAAGCAAATTTGCATCAAAAAACACAAAAGAATAACTTACATGACCAAAACAATTATAGGTATTTGCTAAATATTGATGTTTGGTTATCCGAGGTCAAGTACTTTCACTAGCATAATAGGAAAATGTGCCATTTGTAAGCTACTTTCCCACTATGAATAACTCAGACAAGACCTTGCCAAGAACACCCAAATTTGGTGTTCTTGGAATATTCTGCATGTCAATCTTGTTTATTCGTGTTTGTTCTGAGGAACATCTAAGGACATCTTGGCTGAGTCCTAGCAGAGTCTCGAAATTTTGAATATGTTCAAAACATTCTTGGAAGTTCTTGAGTCATGGTCAATGGTTTATGGTCCTAACTCATTCCTAGGAGTGTTCCTAAGACATTCCTAGGATATTCACCTTAATTCTTGTGTGTTTGGGACCAGATATTTCATTTAAAAATTCCGAAATATGAAGGGAAACAAGGTGGTTGCTTCGTTAATGATCTGGCAACGTTTTAAGCCACGAAATATCAAATAATGTGCAAGGAAATGTGTCAAGCTATCTGTTTGTATTGGATTTGAGAAAGAAATCCAAAAGCAACACCTACATAAGAAAGGTAAGTAAGAAGTAATTATGTTAATCGTTGTGCTCTTGTATACTTTCTCCATTGCTTAAGCTACTTTCCCACTATGAGGAACTCAGACAAGACCTTGCCAAAAACACCCAAATTAATATGTTGAAAATAAACTCATTTGAATATTGTTCAAGTGCTTGGTTTGGTTTATTGGCCTTTAGTCTTAAATCATTCTTAGCATACTTGTGCTACTGTCCTAGGAATGTATTAAGAGCTACTGAGGAATGTCTTATGTTAGTTTTGGTAAGTTTGCAAATGTCGTACAAAAGTCTTATATATTCTTAACTTACTCTCAAGATATTCTCAAGACTATTCCTTAGACATTCCTAAGACAGTTCTCAATAACTTCTTATCAATGTCTTAACTTATTCTTGCCCATTTATCAGGTACATTTTGGCCAGGACTTTCAGACAAGTCCACCCCCTGGTGAGTGAATTTTGAGTTCTTGTCTGAGTTCTTGATAGTGGGAAACTAGACTTATGTAATGGCCTGTGCAGTCAAATACCACCACAAGATGTTATCATGTAATGTTACTTCGGTGTCTTTTATAACAAGATGTACCACTCCTGCTAGGTGGGCTTATCATTGAATCTCCCTATTAAGCGTTGTTTGCTGCAGACGTCATTGGCAGTTGATATTTATTGAAATGTCTTCTTATTTTCTTTTATAGGAAAGCCTGTTGCAAAGATTGTTGCATTTCCAAAATATGACCAGAAAGCTGGCGACTGTAATGGTAATGATTTGGGCAACCAGCGCTTCAAGCTACCACATATTAAACAATGTGCTAGTAAATGTGCCTCTGCATCTCGATGCATTGGATTTGTCTGGAATGCTCGCTCCAATCTGCCTCATAATTGCTACTTGAAACAAGCCAGATGTTCAACTTTGAGACAAATTGCCAACATCAACACCTACTATAAGAAAGGTATGTAAGAGATAAATATGTAAACTTTGACTATATATTTTAATCAGACTCACTTTCTTTCTTGCCTCCCATTGGATAATGGCCTTGTGTAAAATGGCAGAAGCCTTCATGATGAAAAATCATGCACAATGAATTTTCTTGGTAAATTGAGGGTCGCAATGTCATTAGCAAGGAGGCTGAATCCTCGCATTGAAGAGTGGATGATAATACTCGACAATCTTCCGCACATTGTTATGCACGCACCCCAAGCAAATTTGCATCAAAAAACACAAAAAATAACTTACATGACCAAAACAATTATAGGTATTTGCTAAATATTGATGTTTGGTTATGCGAGGTCAAGTACTTTCACTAGCATAATTGGAAAATGTGCCATTCTTAAGCTACTTTCCCACTATGAAGAACTCAGACAAGACCTTGCCAAGAACACCCAAATTTGGTGTTCTTGGAATATTCTGCATGTCATTCTTGTTTATTCGTGTTTGTTCTTAGGAACATCTCAGAACATCTTGGCTGAGCCCTGGCAGAGTCTCGAAATTTTGAATATGTTTAAAACATTCTTGGAAGTTCTTGAGTCATGGATCAATGGTTTATGGTCTTAACTCATTCCTAGGAGTGTTCCTAAGACATTCCTAGGATATTCCCCTTAATGCTAGTGTGTTTAGGACCAGATACTTCATTTAAAAATTCTGAAATATGAAGGGAAACAAGGTGGTTGCTTCGGTAATGATCTGGCTAAGCAACGTTTTAAGCTACGAAATATCAAACAATGTGCAAGGAAATGTGACAACCTATCTGTTTGTATTGGATTTGTCTGGAACCCTTACTCCAAATGAAGTTGCTTCTTAAAAAGAGCTAAATGTTCAACTTTGAAAAAGAAATCCAAAAGTAACACCTACTATAAGAAAGGTAAGTTAGAAAAGTAGTTTTGTGGGAACACCTTCGACTGCTAGGGGAGCAGGTGTTGCAAGCAGTGTACCAAATTAAATCTCTATAATATAAATCAATTTCATGTGAATGGAAATCCTAGTGATTTTCCTTGAGAAGAAAATGAAAATCATTTCCCAAAAGATATCAGTTTCCAAGAAGCTTTTTGGGTTAGCTTCATCTTCATTGCTTAGAAAACAAGGAAAGCACCAACTTATCTAAGCAATGGACATTCACATAGATTTTTTATTACCACTAATCAAGCTTTGTTCACAGTTGTTGAAATAATTTATTTGACTATGTATTCCTCTTGGTTATAGCAAAGCATCTGACATGATGTAAGGACTGCTTCATTCAGAAAATTAGAGAACATGTCAGAAAATGTTCAATAATATTGTACCAGCTAACAATTGCTCTTTGAATTATAAGTGCCAGTCATAAGACAGAGCACTTCAAAAAAATATATATAAAGTTTATTCTTTCTGACTAAAAATTCAACTTTATTGAAAAATTACTTTTTTTTATCCATAGGAAAGCGAATTCCAAAGATTGTTAAAATTCCAAAATATGATGGCAAACAGGGAGGCTGCTTCGGTAATGATCTGGCTAAGCAGCGCTTTAAGCTAAGATATATAAAACAATGTGCGAGGAAATGCGACAACCTATCTGCATGTATTGGATTTGTCTGGAACCCTTACTCCAAACCAAGTTGCTTCTTAAAAAGAGCTAAATGTTCAACTTTGAGAAAGAAATCCAAAAGCAACACCTACTATAAGAAAGGTAAGTAAGAAGTAATTATGTTAATCTTTGTGCTCTTGTATACTTTCTCCATTGCTTAAGCTACTTTCCCACTATGAAGAACTCAGACAAGACCTTGCCAATATCACCCAAAGTTGGTGTTCTTGGAAGATTCTGCATGTCATTCTTGTTTATACATGTTTGTTCCTAGGAACATCTCAGAACATCTTGGCTAGGTCCTAGCAGAGTCTCGAAGTTTTGAACATGTTCGACACATTCTTGGAAGTTCTTGAGTCCTGGATCAATGATTTCTGGTCCTAACTCATTCCTAGGAGTGTTCCTAAGACATTCCTAGGATATTCGCCTTAATTCTTGTGTGTTCGGGACCAAATATTTCATTTAAAAATTCTCAACGTATTCTCAGGAATGTCCTAGGAATGTCCTATGAACATTCCTAAGAATGACTACAAATATGATAGGACTACCAGAACAAAGTAGAATGCATCACGTGACTTGCCTGAAAGTAGGGCACTTTATGTAAACATGGCATCATGGGGCAGAGGAGCATGAATCACTAGTTCAAGAAAAGCTCGAAAAATATGCAAAACTGATTATTGAAAGAAGAAAATAAAGATGAGTGAGCAAATGAATGCTACCAAGGACAGCACAGGTGAACCAACATCCTCAAATCCCATTTAATCTGTGGCAGAATTCGTAAGAAAAAACCATAGAACCATTCGCAAAACCTACTTGGTTTTGGGGATGCACTATCCAAAATTTGTTGATCACATCTTTTAATATATTGAAGTAACAACAATTGAAATGAATCATGTGAGTATCGACAAATAAAGATATGTTAATATGTTGAAAATAAACTCATTTGAATATTGTTCAAGTGCTTGTTTTGGTTTATTGGCCTTTAGTCTTAAATCATTCTTAGCATACTTTTGCTAATGTCCTAGGAATGTATTAAGAGCTACTTAGGAATGTCTTATGTTAGTTTTGGTAAGTTTGCAAATGTCGTACAAAAGTCATATATATTCTTAACTTACTCTCAAGATATTCTCAAGACTATTCCTTAGACATTCCTAAGACAGTTCTTAATAACTTCTTATCAATGTCTTAACTTATTCTTGCCCATTTTTGAGGTACATTTTGGCCACAACTTTCAGACAAGTCCACCCCCTGCTGATTGAATTTTGTGTTCTTGTCTGAGTTCTTGATAGTGGGAAACTAGACTTATGTAATGGCCTGCTCGGTCAAATACCACCACAAGATGTTAACATGTAATGTTACTTCGGTGTGTTTTATAACAAGATTTACCACTCCTGCTAGGTGGGCTTATCATTTAATCTCCCTAATAAGCGTTGTTTGCAGCAGACGTCATTGGCAGTTGATATTTACTGAAATGTCTTCTTATTTTCTTTTATAGGAAAGCCTGTTGCAAAGATTGTTGCATTTCCAAAATATGACCAGAAAGCTGGCGACTGTAATGGTAACGATTTGGCCAACCAGCGCTTCAAGCTACCACATATTAAACAATGTGCTAGTAAATGTGCCTCTGCATCTCGATGTATTGGATTTGTCTGGAATGCTCGCTCCAATCTGCCTCATAATTGCTACTTGAAACAAGCCAGATGTTCAATTTTGAGACAAATTGCCAACATCAACACCTACTATAAGAAAGGTATGTAAGAGATAAATATGTAAACTTTGACTATATATTTTAATCAGACTCACTTTCTTTCTTGCCTCCCATTGGATAATGGCCTTGTGTAAAATGGTAGAAGCCTTCATGATGAGAAATCATGCACAATGAATTTTCTTGGTAAATGGAGGGTCGCAATGTCATTAGCAAGGTGACTGAATCCTCGCATTGAAGAGTGGATGATAATACTCGACAATCCTCCGCACCATGTTATGCACGCACCCCAAGCAAATTTGCATCAAAAAACACAAAAAATAACTTACATGACCAAAACAATTATAGGTATTTGCTAAATATTGATGTTTGGTTATCCGAGGTCACGTACTTTCACTAGCATAATTGGAAAATGTGCCATTCTTAAGCTACTTTTCCACTATAAAGAACTCAGACAAGACCTTGCCAAGAACACCCAAATTTGGTGTTCTTGGAAGATTCTGCATGTCATTCTTGTTTATTCGTGTTTGTTCTTAGGAACATCTCAGAACATCTTGGCTGAGCCCTAGCAGAGTCTCAAAATTTTGAATATGTTCAAAACATTCTTGGAAGTTCTTAAATCATGGATCAATGGTTTATGGTCTTTACTCATTCCTAGGATTGTTCCTAAGACATTCCTAGGATATTCCCCTTAATGCTAGTGTGTTTGGGACCAGATATTTCATTTTAAAATTCCGAAATATGAAGGGAAACAAGGTGGTTGCTTCAGTAATGATCTGGCTAAGCAACGTTTTAAGCTACGAAATATCAACAATGTGCAAGGAAATGTGACAACCTATCTGTTTGTATTGGATTTGTCTGGAACCCTTACTCCAAATGAAGTTGCTTCTTAAAAAGAGCTAAATGTTCAACTTTGAGAAAGAAATCCAAAAGTAACACCTACTATAAGAAAGGTAAGTTAGAAAAGTAGTTTTGTGGGAACACCTTCGACAGCTAGAAGAGCAGGTGTTGCAAGCAGTGTACCAAATTAAATCTATATAATATAAATCAATTTCATGTGAATGGAAATCCTATTGATTTTACTTGAGAAGAAAATGAAAATCATTTCCCAAAAGATATCAGTTTCCAAGAAGCTTTTTGGGTTAGCTTCATCTTCATTGCTTAGAAAACAAGGAAAGCACCAACTTATCTAAGCAATGGACATTCAACATAGATTTTTCATTGCCACTAATCAAGCTTTGTTCACAGTTGTTGAAATAATTTATTTGACTATGTATTCCTCTTGGATATAGCAAAGCATCTGACATGATGTAAGGACTGCTTCATTCAGAAAATTAGAGAACATGTCAGAAAATGTTCATCATTAATCCTAACAATAATATTGTGCCAGCTAACAATTGTTCTTTGAATTATTAGTGCCAGTCATAAGACAGTGCACTTCAAAAAAATATATATTAAGTTTATTCTTTCTGACTAAAAATTCAACTTTATTGAAAAATTACTTTTTTTATCTATAGGAAAGCAAATTCCAAAGATTGTTAAAATTCCAAAATATGATGGCAAACAGGGAGGCTGCTTCGGTAATGATCTGGCTAAGCAGCGCTTTAAGCTAAGATATATAAAACAATGTGCGAGGAAATGCGACAACCTATCTGCATGTATTGGATTTGTCTGGAACCCTTACTCCAAACCAAGTTGCTTCTTAAAAAGAGCTAAATGTTCAACTTTGAGAAAGAAATCCAAAAGCAACACCTACTATAAGAAAGGTAAGTAAGAAGTAATTATGTTAATCTTTGTGCTCTTGTATACTTTCTCCATTGCTTAAGCTACTTTCCCACTATGAAGAACTCAGACAAGACCTTGCCTATAACACCCAAAGTTGGTGTTCTTGGAAGATTCTGCATGTCATTCTTGTTTATTCATGTTTGTTCCTAGGAACATCTCAGAACATCTTGGCTAGGTCCTAGCAGAATCTCGAAGTTTTGAACATGTTCGACACATTCTTGGAAGTTCTTGAGTCATGGATCAATGATTTCTGGTCCTAACTCATTCGTAGGAGTGTTCCTAAGACATTTCTAGGATATTCGCCTTAATTCTTGTGTGTTCGGGACCAAATATTTCATTTAAAAATTCTTAACGTATTCTCAGGAATGTCCTAGGAATGTCCTATGAACATTCCTAAGAATGACTACAAATATGATAGGACTACCAGAACTAAGTAGAATGCATCACGTGACTTGCCTGAAAGTAGGGCACTTTATGTAAACATGGCATCATGGGGAAGAGGCGTGTGAATCACTAGTTCAAGAAAAGCTCCAAAAATATGCAAAACTGATTAGCGAAAGAAGAAAAAAAATATGAGTGAGCAAATGAATGCTACCAAGGACAGCACAGGTGAACCAACATCCCCAAATCTCATTCAATCTGTGGCAGAATTCGTGAAAAAAACACATAGAACCATTCGCAAAACCTACTCGGTTTTGGGGATGCACTATCCAAAATCTGTTGATCACATCTTTTAATATATTGAAGTAACAACAATTGAAATGAATCATGTGAGTATCGACAAATAAAGATATGTTAATATGTTGAAAATAAACTCATTTGAATATTGTTCAAGTGCTTGTTTTGGTTTATTGGCCTTTAGTCTTAAATTATTCTTAGCATACTTGTGCTACTGTCCTAGGAATGTATTGAGAGCGACTTAGGAATGTCTTATGTTAGTTTTGGTAAGTTTGCAAATGTCGTACAAAAGTCATATATATTCTTAACTTACTCTCAAGATATTCTCAAGACTATTCCTTAAGGCCGGATCACACAGAGCTAGGACGGTGTCAGGACACTGCTAGGAGCTGCCACGACATGGAATTTCGTTCAAACATTTCGTTCAATTCCACATCGTGGCAGTGTCCTAGCAGTGTCCTGACACCGTCCTAGCAACATCGGGCTTGTCCTAGCTGCATCGGCGCCGGAGCCGACGTCGTGGCAAAATCTTCGACATGTCGAAGATTTTGCCACGACGTCGGCTCTCAGCCAGGACAAAATTAAAATCGGCGACATGTCGCCGACGTGTCCTAGCAGAGACTGGAATGTCCTGGCTGTGTCTGGAGGTTTTCGCCGACCCAGACACGCCAGGATTTACTCAGGACAGACACAGGACGCTGCTAGGACACGCTTTTTGCCGTGGCCTCATCACGTGAATTGGGGATTCCCCGTGACGTCGGTTGGGAATTCCCGCACCACAACGAGGCAACAAGCATCATGGCGTGCACAACGCCGAGTGACTCCCGAAGTGACTGGGCTTCCAAGGCTGTTGCCGCGACTTGCTGCCGCTAAACAGGCATAGGATTATACAATCTTAAGTTAAAAAACGTGTTCCCGTTCATCCAATGTCAGTGTTTTGATAAAGAAGGGATGTTTATTTGGTGGAAAAAGTCAGCGTTTTTATTGAAATGAGGGTGCTTTTTCGGCCAGAAATCAGTGCTTTAGGGGTGCTTTTAATTATTGATAACAAGCTTATGCGCCCCCCTAATTACCCAAGTGCCCCCCACCCCTGGGAACCCCTCCCATGATCAATTCCTACAATATACCATGGCCACCACCTCAACCACAAAACATCCTATAAATTACATTTATACATTATTTATTGGACTTAAGACAATATTATTTATTTACCTAGAAAGTCCCTAATATGTTCTTTTAAAAAAAACTAAAATCGTAATTTTAAGACCAGTAATCACGGAGAAATCATGGAATGAAAACGCCTTGAACAAACGTTTTGATTTCCCGACATTCTTGGCAATATATGACCATTTTCATTTGATGATTTCTCACTTATCACTGAGCCTAAAACAACACATTTTATACATTTAGAAAGGCGGTCATATAATCTTTTAAAATATATTAGAATTGTAATTGTGGATCCAGAAATCTCGACATTATGTTAGGGCTGTTCCATTTTAATGTGTGTGAGGGGGGGGGGGGGGGGAGGGGTCGAATTTTGATTTATTTTAACCCCCCTCCCCCCCTAATATTCAATTTTGGGGGGGGGTGCCGAATTTATATAAATATGTATATATGTGTATAAATATATATGAATAAATAAATATATATAAATATATATACACACATATATATGAATATATATATATATATATATATATATATATATATATATATATATATATATATATATATATATATATATATATATATATATATATATACATATATATATATGGTATCAGGACAATATCTCCCCGGACAATATCCCCCAGGGACAAAAAACCCAGTTCCAATATCCCCCCGGACAGAATCCCCCCGGATGATATCTCTACTAAAACATGTTTTAGTATTTCATTTTTTTTAAAGTCCAGTGTTATAAATTATCCCAAAACATGTGTTCGTAAAAAAAAAAATTTTTTAAATTTCAGTGTTTTTAATCATCCTAAATGATATGCTGGTAAAAAATATTTTTAAAAAAATTCCAGTGTTTTAAATTATCCTAAAACATGTGTTAGTAAAAAAAAATGAATTAAAGAATTCAAAAAAATTGTTCACAAATAATTTAAAACACTGAAAATTTTGAAATTCGTTTTTACTAACACATGTTTTAGGATTATTTAAAATACAGGAATTTTTTTCAAATTAACTTTTTTTTTACTATCATATGTTTTAATAGATTAATTTAAAAGACTGGAATTTAAAAAAATATTATTTTTTTTTACTAAGATATGTTTTAGGATAATTCAAAACACTGGATTTTTTATAAATTTAAAAAAGATTTTTTTTACTAACACATGTCTTAGGATGATTAAAAACACTTGAATTAAATTTTTATTATTATTTTACTAGATATATCATCCAGGGGGATATTGTCCGGGGGGATATTGTCCTAGAACCTATATAAATATATATATATTTGGCACCCCCCGGGGGGGGGGGGGGGGGTGCCAAATATTAAATTAGCTTCCGTTCCTCCCCCCCCCCCCCCCACTTTTTAATGGAACGGCCCTTAGAAAGATCATAAATAGATCTTCCCTTGGCTGCTAATGTTGGCTGTTCTTAATTCAAAAAACTAAGATAAAGCGGTGTTATAAGCCCGTGCTATGCACAGGTTGCAGCTAGTAATAATAATAATAATAATAATAATAATAATAATAATAATAATGATAATAGGTATCTAATTTGTCGGCGACCTAGCCAAGACGTCCTAGATATGTCAGTTATGCGTCCCATACCCATCGCCGACACACCTAGGAAGTCCTAGCTACGTCTTGATACAAAATTAACATTTATATTTAAGTCGGCGACGCGTCCTGAATGTCCTAACACCGTCGGCGCCGTGTCGCCGACACATCCGAGACAGTCTTGACTAACATACTCAGTTTGTCAAGATGTCCTAATGCTGTCTCAACAAAGACTTCATGATGCAATATTAGGTCGGCGACGTGTCCCCGACGTGTCGGCGACGTGTCGCCGACACTACCAAGACATGCTAATTTGCATATTTGTCGTGACTGAACACCTAGGACTTTTGTCGGCACTCACGTCGGGCATGTCCTAGGTACGTCTTGGCAAAAAGTCCTGGCTTGTCGGGTGTGTGTGATCCGGCCTTTAGACATTCCTAAGACAGTTTTCAATAACTTCTTATCAATGTCTTAACCTATTCTTGCCCATTTTTGAGGTACATTTTGGCCACAACTTTCAGACAAGTCCACCCCCTGCTGATTGAATTTTGAGTTCTTGTCTGAGTTCTTGATAGTGGGAAACTAGACTTATGTAATGGCCTGCTCGGTCAAATACCACCACAAGATGTTAACATGTAATGTTACTTCGGTGTCTTTTATAACAAGATTTACCACTCCTGCTAGGTGGGCTTATCATTGAATCTCCCTATTAAGCGTTGTTTGCTGCAGACGTCATTGGCAGTTGATATTTATTGAAATGTTTTCTTATTTTCTTTTATAGGAAAGCCTGTTGCAAAGATTGTTGCATTTCCAAAATATGACCAGAAAGCTGGCGACTGTAATGGTAATGATTTGGGCAACCAGCGCTTCAAGCTACCACATATTAAACAATGTGCTAGTAAATGTGCCTCTGCATCTCGATGCATTGGATTTGTCTGGAATGCTCGCTCCAATCTGCCTCATAATTGCTACTTGAAACAAGCCAGATGTTCAACTTTGAGACAAATTGCCAACATCAACACCTACTATAAGAAAGGTATATAAGAGATAAATATGTAAACTTTGACTATATATTTTAATCAGACTCACTTTCTTTCTTGCCTCCCATTGGATAATGGCCTTGTGTAAAATGGCAGAAGCCTTCATGATGAAAAATCATGCACAATGAATTTTCTTGGTAAATTGAGGGTCGCAATGTCATTAGCAAGGAGACTGAATCCTCGCATTGAAGAGTGGATGATAATACTCGACAATCCTCCGCACATTGTTATGCACGCACCCCAAGCAAATTTGCATCAAAAAACACAAAAAATAACTTACATGACCAAAACAATTATAGGTATTTGCTAAATATTGATGTTTGGTTATGCGAGGTCAAGAACTTTCACTAGCATAATTGGAAAATGTGCCATTCTTAAGCTACTTTCCCACTATGAAGAACTCAGACAAGGCCTTGCCAAGAACACCCAAATTTGGTGTTCTTGGAAGATTCTGCATGTCATTCTTGTTTATTCGTGTTTGTTCTTAGGAACATCTCAGAACATCTTGGCTGGGCCCTGGCAGAGTCTCGAAATTTTGAATATGTTTAAAACATTCTTGGAAGTTCTTGAGTCATGGATCAATGGTTTATGGTCTTAACTCATTCCTAGGAGTGTTCCTAAGACATTCCTAGGATATTCCCCTTAATGCTAGTGTGTTTAGGACCAGATACTTCATTTAAAAATTCTGAAATATGAAGGGAAACAAGGTGGTTGCTTCAGTAATGATCTGGCTAAGCAACGTTTTAAGCTACGAAATATCAAACAATGTGCAAGGAAATGTGACAACCTATCTGTTTGTATTGGATTTGTCTGGAACCCTTACTCCAAATGAAGTTGCTTCTTAAAAAGAGCTAAATGTTCAACTTTGAAAAAATATCCAAAAGTAACACCTACTATAAGAAAGGTAAGTTAGAAAAGTAGTTTTGTGGGAACACCTTCGACTGCTAGGGGAGCAGGTGTTGCAAGCAGTGTACCAAATTAAATCTCTATAATATAAATCAATTTCATGTGAATGGAAATCCTAGTGATTTTCCTTGAGAAGAAAATGAAAATCATTTCCCAAAAGATATCAGTTTCCAAGAAGCTTTTTGGGTTAGCTTCATCTTCATTGCTTAGAAAACAAGGAAAGCACCAACTTATCTAAGCAATGGACATTCACATAGATTTTTTATTACCACTAATCAAGCTTTGTTCACAGTTGTTGAAATAATTTATTTGACTATGTATTCCTCTTGGTTATAGCATAGCATCTGACATGATGTAAGGACTGCTTCATTCAGAAAATTAGAGAACATGTCAGAAAATGTTCAATAATATTGTACCAGCTAACAATTGCTCTTTAAATTATAAGTGCCAGTCATAAGACAGTGCACTTCAAAAAAAAATATATAAAGTTTATTCTTTCTGACTAAAAATTCAACTTTATTGAAAAATTACTTTTTTTTATCCATAGGAAAGCGAATTCCAAAGATTGTTAAAATTCCAAAATATGATGGCAAACAGGGAGGCTGCTTCGGTAATGATCTGGCTAAGCAGCGCTTTAAGCTAAGATATATAAAACAATGTGCGAGGAAATGCGACAACCTATCTGCATGTATTGGATTTGTCTGGAACCCTTACTCCAAACCAAGTTGCTTCTTAAAAAGAGCTAAATGTTCAACTTTGAGAAAGAAATCCAAAAGCAACACCTACTATAAGAAAGGTAAGTAAGAAGTAATTATGTTAATCTTTGTGCTCTTGTATACTTTCTCCATTGCTTAAGCTACTTTCCCACTATGAAGAACTCAGACAAGACCTTGCCAATAACACCCAAAGTTGGTGTTCTTGGAAGATTCTGCATGTCATTCTTGTTTATACATGTTTGTTCCTAGGAACATCTCAGAACATCTTGGCTAGGTCCTAGCAGAGTCTCGAAGTTTTGAACATGTTCGACACATTCTTGGAAGTTCTTGAGTCATGGATCAATGATTTCTGGTCCTAACTCATTCCTAGGAGTGTTCCTAAGACATTCCTAGGATATTCGCCTTAATTCTTGTGTGTTCGGGACCAAATATTTCATTTAAAAATTCTTAACGTATTCTCAGGAATGTCCTAGGAATGTCCTATGAACATTCCTAAGAATGACTACAAATATGATAGGACTACCAGAACTAAGTAGAATGCATCACGTGACTTGCCTGAAAGTAGGGCACTTTATGTAAACATGGCATCATGGGGCAGAGGCGTGTGAATCACTAGTTCAAGAAAAGCTCCAAAAATATGCAAAACTGATTAGCGAAAGAAGAAAAAAAAGATGAGTGAGCAAATGAATGCTACCAAGGACAGCACAGGTGAACCAACATCCCCAAATCTCATTCAATCTGTGGCAGAATTCGTGAGAAAAAAACATAGAACCATTCGCAAAACCTACTCGGTTTTGGGGATGCACTATCCAAAATCTGTTGATCACATCTTTTAATATATTGAAGTAACAACAATTGAAATGAATCATGTGAGTATCGACAAATAAAGATATGTTAATATTTTGAAAATAAACTCATTTGAATATTGTTCAAGTGCTTGTTTTGGTTTATTGGCCTTTAGTCTTAAATTATTCTTAGCATACTTGTGCTACTGTCCTAGGAATGTATTGAGAGCGACTTAGGAATGTCTTATGTTAGTTTTGGTAAGTTTGCAATTGTCGTACAAAAGTCATATATATTCTTAACTTACTCTCAAGATATTCTCAAGACTATTCCTTAGACATTCCTAAGACAGTTTTCAATAACTTCTTATCAATGTCTTAACCTATTCTTGCCCATTTTTGAGGTACATTTTGGCCACAACTTTCAGACAAGTCCACCCCCTGCTGATTGAATTTTGAGTTCTTGTCTGAGTTCTTGATAGTGGGAAACTAGACTTATGTAATGGCCTGCTCGGTCAAATACCACCACAAGATGTTAACATGTAATGTTACTTCGGTGTGTTTTATAACAAGATTTACCAGTCCTGCTAGGTGGGCTTATCATTGAATCTCCCTATTAAGCGTTGTTTGCTGCAGACGTTATTGGCAGTTGATATTTATTGAAATGTCTTCTTATTTTCTTTTATAGGAAAGCCTGTTGCAAAGATTGTTGCATTTCCAAAATATGACCAGAAAGCTGGCGACTGTAATGGTAACGATTTGGGCAACCAGCGCTTCAAGCTACCACATATTAAACAATGTGCTAGTAAATGTGCCTCTGCATCTCGATGTATTGGATTTGTCTGGAATGCTCGCTCCAATCTGCCTCATAATTGCTACTTGAAACAAGCCAGATGTTCAACTTTGAGACAAATTGCCAACATTAACACCTACTATAAGAAAGGTATGTAAGAGATAAATATGTAAACTTTGACTATATATTTTAATCAGACTCACTTTCTTTCTTGCCTCCCATTGGATAATGGCCTTGTGTAAAATGGTAGAAGCCTTCATGATGAGAAATCATGCACAATGAATTTTCTTGGTAAATGGAGGGTCGCAATGTCATTAGCAAGGTGACTGAATCCTCGCATTGAAGAGTGGATGATAATACTCGACAATCCTTCGCACCATGTTATGCTCGCACCCCAAGCAAATTTGCATCAAAAAACACAAAAAATAACTTACATGACCAATACAATTATAGGTATTTGCTAAATATTGATGTTTGGTTATCCGAGGTCACGTACTTTCACTAGCATAATTGGAAAATGTGCCATTCTTAAGCTACTTTTCCACTATAAAGAACTCAGACAAGACCTTGCCAAGAACACCCAAATTTGGTGTTCTTGGAAGATTCTGCATGTCATTCTTGTTTATTCGTGTTTGTTCTTAGGAACATCTCAGAACATCTTGGCTGAGCTCTAGCAGAGTCTCAAAATTTTGAATATGTTCAAAACATTCTTGGAAGTTCTTGAGTCATGGATCAATGGTTTATGGTCTTTACTCATTCCTAGGATTGTTCCTAAGACATTCCTAGGATATTCCCCTTAATGCTAGTGTGTTTGGGACCAGATATTTCATTTTAAAATTCTGAAATATGAAGGGAAACAAGGTGGTTGCTTCAGTAATGATCTGGCTAAGCAACGTTTTAAGCTACGAAATATCAACAATGTGCAAGGAAATGTGACAACCTATCTGTTTGTATTGGATTTGTCTGGAACCCTTACTCCAAATGAAGTTGCTTCTTAAAAAGAGCTAAATGTTTAACTTTGAGAAAGAAATCCAAAAGTAACACCTACTATAAGAAAGGTAAGTTCGAAAAGCAGTTTTGTGGGAACACCTTCGACAGCTAGAAGAGCAGGTGTTGCAAGCAGTGTACCAAATTAAATCTATATAATATAAATCAATTTCATGTGAATGGAAATCCTATTGATTTTCCTTGAGAAGAAAATGAAAATCATTTCCCAAAAGATATCAGTTTCCAAGAAGCTTTTTGGGTTAGCTTCATCTTCATTGCTTAGAAAACAAGGAAAGCACCAACTTATCTAAGCAATGGACATTCACATAGATTTTTTATTACCACTAATCAAGCTTTGTTCACAGTTGTTGAAATAATTTATTTGACTATGTATTCCTCTTGGATATAGCAAAGCATCTGACATGATGTAAGGACTGCTTCATTCAGAAAATTAGAGAACATGTCAGAAAATGTTCATCATTAATCCTAACAATAATATTGTGCCAGCTAACAATTGTTCTTTGAATTATTAGTGCCAGTCATAAGACAGTGCACTTCAAAAAAAAATATATAAAGTTTATTCTTTCTGACTAAAAATTCAACTTTATTGAAAAACTACTTTTTTTATCTATAGGAAAGCAAATTCCAAAGATTGTTAAAATTCCAAAATATGATGGCAAACAGGGAGGCTGCTTCGGTAATGATCTGGCTAAGCAGCGCTTTAAGCTAAGATATATAAAACAATGTGCGAGGAAATGCGACAACCTATCTGCATGTATTGGATTTGTCTGGAACCCTTACTCCAAACCAAGTTGCTTCTTAAAAAGAGCTAAATGTTCAACTTTGAGAAAGAAATCCAAAAGCAACACCTACTATAAGAAAGGTAAGTAAGAAGTAATTATGTTAATCTTTGTGCTCTTGTATACTTTCTCCATTGCTTAAGCTACTTTCCCACTATGAAGAACTCAGACAAGACTTTGCCTATAACACCCAAAGTTGGTGTTCTTGGAAGATTCTGCATGTCATTCTTGTTTATTCATGTTTGTTCCTAGGAACATCTCAGAACATCTTGGCTAGGTCCTAGCAGAGTCTCGAAGTTTTGAACATGTTCGACACATTCTTGGAAGTTCTTGAGTCATGGATCAATGATTTCTGGTCCTAACTCATTCCTAGGAGTGTTCCTAAGACATTCCTAGGATATTCGCCTTAATTCTTGTGTGTTCGGGACCAAATATTTCATTTAAAAATTCTCAACGTATTCTCAGGAATGTCTTAGGAATGTCCTATGAACATTCCTAAGAATGACTACAAATATGATAGGACTACCAGAACTAAGTAGAATGCATCACGTGACTTGCCTGAAAGTAGGGCACTTTATGTAAACATGGCATCATGGGGCAGAGGCGTGTGAATCATTAGTTCAAGAAAAGCTCCAAAAATATGAAAAACTGGTTAGCGAAAGAAGAAAAAAAAGATGAGTGAGCAAATGAATGCTACCAAGGACAGCACAGGTGAACCAACATCCCCAAATCTCATTCAATCTGTGGCAGAATTCGTGAGAAAAAAACATAGAACCATTCGCAAAACCTACTCGGTTTTGGGGATGCACTATCCAAAATCTGTTGATCACATCTTTTAATATATTGAAGTAACAACAATTGAAATGAATCATGTGAGTATCGACAAATAGAGATATGTTAATATGTTGAAAATAAACTCATTTGAATATTGTTCAAGTGCTTGTTTTGGTTTATTGGCCTTTAGTCTTAAATTATTCTTAGCATACTTGTGCTACTGTCCTAGGAATGTATTGAGAGCGACTTAGGAATGTCTTATGTTAGTTTTGGTTAGTTTGCAAATGTCGTACAAAAGTCATATATATTCTTAACTTACTCTCAAGATATTCTCAAGACTATTCCTTAGACATTCCTAAGACAGTTTTCAATAACATCTTATCAATGTCTTAACCTATTCTTGCCCATTTTTGAGGTACATTTTGGCCACAACTTTCAGACAAGTCCACCCCCTGCTGATTGAATTTTGAGTTCTTGTCTGAGTTCTTGATAGTAGGAAACTAGACTGTTACTTCGGTGTGTTTTATAATAAGATTTACCAGTCCTGCTAGGTGGGCTTATCACTGAATCTCCCTTATAAGCGTTGTTTGCTGCAGACATCATTGGCAGTTGATATTTATTGAAATGTCTTTTTATTTTATTTAATAGGAAAGCCTGTTGCAAAGATTGTTGCATTTCCAAAATATGACCAGAAAGCTGGCGACTGTAATGGTAACGATTTGGGCAACCAGCGCTTCAAGCTACCACATATTAAACAATGTGCTAGTAAATGTGCCTCTGCATCTCGATGTATTGGATTTGTCTGGAATGCTCGCTCCAATCTGCCTCATAATTGCTACTTGAAACAAGCCAGATGTTCAACTTTGAGACAAATTGCCAACATCAACACCTACTATAAGAAAGGTATTTAAGAAATAAATATGTAAACTTTGACTATATATTTTAATCAGACTCACTTTCTTTCTTGCCTCTCATTGGATAATGGCCTTGTGTAAAATGGTAAAAGCCTTCATGGTGCATAACTCTTAAGATATCATGCACAGTGAAATTCTTTGGCAAATGGAGGACTCAATTCCATCGGCAAGGAGACTAAATCCTGCATTGAAGAGTGGATGATAATACCCAGCGGGCACTGGACGTACAATGTACGTACATTGTATGTACAGTTTCGGTTCACACTCATGGACGTACAATTAACGCACATTGTATGTACGGTTTAGGTTTGCATCCTGTACCAAAGCGGAACATTCGTATTACGTACTGTTTAGGTTCAGATAGATTTTCCCCTAACTATCAAAAATGAATGTGCGTAGGGTTCTGGTTCACACTATGATGTAGTACGGGTCTGTACGTACAATGTACGTACATGTCCGTATGTGTATTGTACACAAACAAACTAGATACGGTAAATACAGTAAATTACCTTTTTTTAGAAAAGCGGGTAGATAGTTATGGCAATCCCCATTTCAAATTGTTTGAGAATTCTCTAAAAATGATTCCCTAAGTATCTACACTACAAATAACCATGTTTGAGCAAGGGAATTGATTATAAAACCTAGAAACTGAATGTGGGTTACATGGCATGATTTAGTGCAGAATCAAATTGTATAAGTTTCAGACATGGTATATACTTGAACAGAATACTCCTTCAAGGGGACTCTGATCAAGGAATCCCTACGTATTTGTACTTATTACAAATGATGGTAGGGAAATCCTATGTGGGATTCACTTCACAATTTCCTTATATGTAATATAAAAACTCCTACTATGATTCAGTTTTGGTATTGGACCATTCGTACAATGTATGTACAGCTATGTACGTACATTGTACGTACGGCTATGTATGTACATTGTACGTACAGACCCGCACATCCAAAAAACTCTCAAGTTTAATAGGGGGTCTGTTAGAATAGCGAGCCAGTCTAATCTTCAAATAAATTTGATCATCTTTAACCCACATATACATGCATGTTTCCTATAGTTAGTGTTGCTACAAAAGCATCTGTGAGTGTGGCATTTGAAAGGTTAAGAATATTATCTAGTTGATAAGATACTCTGTGATTCATATTCTATAGGCCAATTACGATGACTAAAGAAAATTTCTAATTGACCTTCAATTATAAACATTTGTTGAAGGTATATGAGGTTATGTATTTAGAAAGTAGCCAAACACTTTAGCAAGTGTTTGTCATTTACCCAAACAATAACATTATATGACAATGGATAACCTTGTAAATAAATGAATAAAAACTTGTCAAAGCAGCAGTCTCCAGAAAGAATTGGCCATTTCTCCTTCTGAACAGTTGAAATTTATTAAAAAGCCTTCTTATGCTTACAGGAAAGCAGGTTGCAAAGACCTTTGCATTTCCAAAATATGATCAGAAACCTGGAGACTGTTCCGGTAATGATTTGGCCAAGCAGCGCTTTAAGGTACCACATATTAAACAATGTGCAAAGAAATGTGCCTCTGTACTTGCATGCATTGGATTTGTCTGGAGGACTCGCTCCAATTTGCCTCATAATTGCTACTTGAAAAGAGCTAGATGTTCAACTTTGAAACTAGATTCCAACAGCAACACCTACTATAAGAAAGGTAAGTAAGGGATAAATATGTTACATTGACCATATATTATAATCCAACTCACTAGAGAGAGGCCCTGGTGGCGGCATTGTAGGAGGCGAATCCTCCTCCACCACCCCCACAGCCCGAAGTGGCTCAGTCCCTCCTCGCAATCACACAGGCTTTGGCTGCGATTGCTCAGAGGCTTGAGACACCAAGTAGGCAGGAAAAGAGACTGCAGTCTCCTTCCCCTTCTCCCTCCCGGTGCTCCCCTCCTCCTCATAAGAGGTCCCACCAACAGGAGGAATTGATCTCACCGCCCAGGAAGAGATTCGGTCGGTCATCCCCGGCATCATGCCCGGGACAGTTCTCAGACCAGTCCGAGGATGAGGAGGAGGAGTTCTCTGACAAGGAAGAGAGGTTTGATCCTCATGGGACCCCTCCGGTGGAGGCGAGGTCTGGCCTGAACCACTAGTTGTTGGGCACAACTCTGACTAGCTCCACGGAGCCTACGGATGCACCCGTAGCGTCTACTCCGCCACAGACGACCTCCACGACTACCGCTCCGGTAGCGTCTGTCTGTTCTAGACTAGGTCCTCCTAAGGATGACAGTGGTGACCATACAGTCCAGCCTCATCCTGACCTCACGTGGTCATGGCGGGAGTCTTGGGAGGCTCAGGATTTAAAATTCTGCCGGGCTCTCGAGTTTGTCTCTATCCTTTCATTTCCCAAGGATACCAGTTTTCAAGATCTTTCGTTGGATTAGCTGAACCTTTGTTGCTGAGTAAACACACAAAAAGCACCAACTTCTATTAGTTAAAGGCATCTACAGGAATGTTTTACAACTATTGTTCAAGCTTTGATCACTGTTGTTGACATTACATGTTTGACTATGATTTCCTTTTGGATGTAGCAAAGCATCTGAGATGATGCAAAGATTGCTTCATTTGGAAAAGAGGAGAATATGTTCAAAGATTTTCAATAATCCTCACAATAAAATTGTACAGCTGACAATGGTCTTTTGAATTATAAGCATCAATCATAACACAGTGCACTCTTGGTGTAAATTTCAATTTTATTGAAAAATAACTTTCTTTTCTTTATAGGAAAGCAAGTTCAAAAGATTATCAAAATTCCAAAATATGAAGGGAAACAAGGTGGTTGCTTCGGTTATGATCTGGCTAAACAACGTTTTAAGCTACGACATATCAAACAGTGTGCAAGGAAATGTGACAACCTATCTGCTTGTATTGGATTTGTCTGGAACCCTTACTCCAAACCAAGTTGCTTCTTAAAAAGAGCTAAATGTTCAACTTTGAGAAAGAAATCCAAAAGTAACACCTACTATAAGAAAGGTAAGTTAGAAAAGTAGTTTTTGTGGGAACTCCTTCAACTGCTAGGGGAGCAGGTGTTGCAAGCAGTGTACAGAATTAAATTTATTATAATAGAAATCAATTTCATGTGAATGGAAATCCTATTGATTTTCCTTAAGAAGAAAATGTAAATCATTTCCCAAAAGATATCAGTTTCCAAGAAGCTTTTTTGGGTTAGCTACATCTTCATTGCTTAGAAAACAAGCAAAGCACCAACTTTTCTCAGCGATGGACATTCACATAGATTTTCTATTACCATTAATCAAGCTTTGTTCACAGTTGTTGAAATAATTTATTTGACAATGAGTTCCTCTTGGCTATTGCAACGCGTCTGGCATGATGTAAGGACTGCTTCATTCAGAAAATTAAAGAACATATCAGAAAATGTTCATTATTAATCCTAACAATAATATTGTACCATCTAATAATTGCCCTTTGAATTGTAAGTGCCAGTCATAAGACGGTGCACTTCAAAAGAAAAATATAAAGTTTATTCCTTCTGACTAAACATTCAACTTTATTGAAAAATTTTTTTTCTCTATAGGAAAGCAAGTTCCAAAGATTGTTGAAATTCCAAAATATGATGGCAAACAGGGAGGTTGCTTCGGTAATGATCTGGCTAACCAGCGCTTTAAGCTACGACATATCAAACAATGTGCAAGGAAATGTGACAACCTATCTGCATGTATTGGATTTGTCTGGAACCCTTACTCCCAACCAAGTTGCTTCTTAAAAAGAGCTAAATGTTCGACTTTGAGAAAGAAATCCAAGAGCAACACTTACTATAAAAAAGGTAAGTAAGAAGTAAATATGTTAATCTTTGTGCTCTTGTATACTTTCTTCATTGCTTAGTTGAATGCACATTGCTTCGATATGGCTGTCTTATTGGAGCTGTTTATGAAATGTTGGATGAACCCGATATATATGAGCTTATCATATAGTGTTGTGTTGTTAGGCAACCTAATGTGGAATACTAATTATATGTATGCGCCTTGTATGAAGTGATTTTAGATATTGAATTTAATGATATCATTTATTTCCTGCCATAAAAAGTCTGATTAATGAATAAAGCTCTGTTTATTCTTTCTTTTTAAATCACTCCTTTGGCCATTTGTTCACGTTTGTTGTTGAGAGAGTTCTCTTATCCTCATCGGTTTATGGTCTTGTGTAAAATGAAAGTGGAAACCTTTCTTGTACATTTCATCTGGGGTAGGCTTTCACAGTGAATTTCCAGTGAATTATTGCCAAACTCCGGAACCAGGTTGTTTATATTTGATGATTGTATGAAGATTACGCCCGCCATAGTCAAATGAATAAAGCACAATAATATGGTTGGCAATTGCATAATTTGCAAGTTTAGTAGGGGGTCTGTTAGAATATTGAGCCAGTCTGTTCTTCAAATAAATTTGATCATCTCTAACCCGGATATACATGCATGTTTCCCATAGTTAGTGTTGCTACAAAAGCATCTGTGAGTGTGGCATTTGGAATGTTAACAACATCATCTAGTTGATAAGATACTCTCCGATTCATATTCTATAGGAAAAATGCAATGACGAATAGAACATTTCTAAATGACCTGCAATTATAAACATTTGTTGAAGGTATATGAGATTATGTAAGAAGTGTTTTATATATAAATCCTTACCCGCTTACATTGGAAGCTATCTCCAGGGCTTGCTCTGGTTACCCAAACGGAAGGCTCTCATTTTTGAAGTCTCTCCCTATGTTAGATCATTGCGATGCACATAGAGGAGGGCTATCTAAAAATAGCCTTAAAATTAAAAATAGACTGTAGTTTGCGTGATACCTGCTAGGGGCGGCACTACTTCCGGTTGTGACGTCACGGTTGGCGCATGCGCTCTCCTCTTCTCTTTAAGGCGCCATGTTTGAGCTTTTTACAATTTGCATTCTTTCTTGCCGAACTTGAGCGCAACAGGCCAGACTAACGGGCGAGTATAACGAGAAGGGTCTATACTTCGCCGGGACAGGTAATAGTGTTGATCGTACCTGGTTTTTCTGTTATTTCTGTCACCTTTGTTTGTTGACCTTTGACAATGTCGGAGAGTGTTTATAGGGTTGGGTCCTCCTCTCAGATTCGGTGTGGGGCTTCGCCCTGCCCGAATTTTACCACCCGCCTGTCTTCTTCTGAGCCTTGTATCGCGCATGGGTGTTCCTCAAGGCACACCACTTGCGACAGAAGACATACCTGCGCTGTGTGCAAATCCTGGTTGGACGAGACGTGGGTGGGTTTTGACTCTTGGATGGCGAAACGCCTCAAGAGGTCTGAGAGGGATGCAGCCAACAGGGCTAGGAATGCCAAGGCTTGTAGGGAACGTTTTTGCTCCCCTAGACCCAGTGAACCATCTGCGGTCAGTACCGCATCTGCGGTCAGTATCGCATCTGCGGGAAGTACCACATCTGCGGGCAGCACTGCAATCACGGTCAGTACCGCAATCTTGGGCAACATCGCATCTGCAGGGAACACCGCAATCTTGGGCAACACCACAATCGCAGTCACATCTACGGGTGGGACCGCACCCGCAATAACTACGGCATCTGCGAGTAGTTTAGTTGACAGAGGTAGGGCTAGCGTGCCTGACCAGCCTAGGCGGTCTCCACGCAAAGGTGTACCTCCACACATCTTTGGAGATGAGTCTCCATGAAAGAAGAAGCCTAGAAAGGCTGCTGCTCCTAGCAAGAAAAAAGGGGGGCCACCAAGAGTGAAACCTCTGAGAGGGCCCAGAATCCCACTAATAGATGCAGCACATGTAAGGCTTATTCCGCGGGCAGCACTGCGACTGCACCTGCGGTCAGTACTTCACCTGCGGTCAGTACCGCAACTGCGGTCAACGCCGCATCTGCAGTCAGCACTGCATCACCAGTTAGGAGAACACCTACCAAGGCTGCTTTGAAGTCTTACGACTCAGCCTTGGTATGACCCGTCTTCCCGATGAGAGACCCGCTATATCTGGACCTCGAATCAGACCCACTAGGGGGCGACTTCTACGTGGACCTTTTTAATGAGGACTCGGATGGGGATGACATCCCATGCAGGCAACAAGAGAACATGGAGCGTTTACCCCGGCTGACTAAGGAGCTAGGCTCCCAGAATAAGAATTTTGAGGAGTAGTTGTTAGCCCCTCCAGTCATAGCTCTAGTTTTACAATCAACGCCCTGATCCAAGCTCCGGCTTTAGACATCGCAGCCCTGGTGGCGGCATTGTAGGAGGCAAATCGTCCTCCACCACCCCCACAGCCAGAAGTGGCTCAGTCCCTCCTCGCAATCACACAGGCTGCGATTGCTCAGAGGCTTGAGACACCAAGTAGGCCGGAAAAAGAGACCGCAGTTTCCTTCCCCTTCTCCCTCCCGTTGCTCCCCTCCTCCGCATAAGAGGTCCCACCAACAGGAGGAATTGATCTCACCACCCAGGAAGAGACAGTTCTCAGACCAGTCCGGGGATGAGGAGGAGGAGTTCTCTGACAAGGAAGAGAGGTTTGATCCTCATGGGATCCCTCCGGTGGAGGCGAGGTCCGCCCTGGACCACTAGTTGTTGGGCACAACTCCGACTAGCTCCACGGAGCCTACGGATGCGCCTGAAGCCTCTACTCCGCTACTGCTCCGGTAGCCTCTGTCTGTTCTAGACTAGGTCCTCCTAAGGATGGCAGTGGTGACCATACAGTCCAGCCGTATCCTGACCTCACGTGGTCATGACAAGGGTCTTGGGAGGCTCAGGATTTTAAATTCTGCTGGGCTCTCGAGTTTGTCTCTATCCTTTCATTTCCCAAGGATACCAGTTTTCAAGATCTTTCGTTGGATTAGCTGAACATTTGTTGCTGAGTAAACACACAAAAAGCACCAACTTCTCTCAGTTAAAGGCATCTACAGGAATGTTTTACAACTATTGTTCAAGCTTTGATCACTGTTTTTGACATTACATGTTTGACTATGATTTCCTTTTGGATGTAGCAAAGCATCTGAGATGATGCAAAGATTGCTTCATTTGGAAAAGATGAGAATATGTTCAAAGATTTTCAATAATCCTAACAATAAAATTGTACAGCTGATGATGGTCGTTTGAATTAGAAGCATCAATCATAACACAGTGCACTCCTAGGAAGAGGTCTGAAGTTAATTCCTCCTGATGTAAATTTCAATTTTATTGAAAAATAACTTTTTTTTCTTTATAGGAAAGCAAGTTCAAAAGATTATCAAAATTCCAAAATATGAAGGGAAACAAGGTGGTTGCTTCGGTTATGATCTGGCTAAACAACGTTTCAAGCTAGGACATATCAAACAGTGTGCAAGGAAATGTGACAACCTATCTGCTTGTATTGGATTTGTCTGGAACCCTTACTCCAAACCAAGTTGCTTCTTAAAAAGAGCTAAATGTTCAACTTTGAGAAAGAAATCCAAAAGTAACACCTACTATAAGAAAGGTAAGTTAGAAAAGTAGTTTTTGTGGGAACTCCTTCAACTGCTAGGGGAGCAGGTGTTGCAAGCAGTGTACACAATTAAATTTATTATAATAGAAATCAATTTCATGTGAATGGAAATCCTATTGATTTTCCTTAAGAAGAAAATGTAAATCATTTCCCAAAAGATATCAGTTTCCAAGAAGCTTTTTTTGGTTAGCTACATCTTCATTGCTTAGAAAACTAGCAAAGTACCAACTTTTCTCAGCGATGGACATTCACATAGATATTCTATTACCATTAATCAAGCTTTGTTCACAGTTGTTGAAATAATTTATTTGACTATGAGTTCCTCTTGGATATAGCAAAGCATCTGACATGATGTAAGGACTGCTTCATTCAGAAAATTAAAGAACATATCAGAAAATGTTCATTATTAATCCAACAATAATATTGTACCAGCTAATAATTGCCCTTTGAAGTGTAAGTGCCAGTCATAAGACGGTGCACTTCAAAAGAAAAATATAAAGTTTATTCCTTCTGACTAAACATTCAACTTTATTGAAAAATGATTATTTTTTCTCTATAGGAAAGCAAGTTCCAAAGATTGTTAAAATTCCAAAATATGACGGCAAACAGGGAGGCTGCTTCGGTAATGATCTGGCTAAGCAGCGCTTTAAGCTAAGATATATAAAACAATGTGCAAGGAAATGTGACAACCTATCTGCATGTATTGGATTTGTCTGGAACCCTTACTCCAAACCAAGTTGCTTCTTAAAAAGAGCTAAATGTTCGACTTTAAGAAAGAAATCCAAGAGCAACACCTACTATAAAAAAGGTAAGTAAGAAGTAAATATATTAATCTTTGTGCTCTTGTATACTTTCTTCATTGCTTAGTTGAATACACATTGCTTCGATATGGCTGTCTTATTGGAGCTGTTTATGAAATGTTGGATGAACCAGATATATATGAGCTTATCATATAGTGTTGTGATGTTAGGCAACCTAATGTGGAATACTAAATATATGCGCCTTGTATGAAGTAATTTTAGATATTGAATATAATGATATCATTAATTTTCTGCCATAAAACGTCTGAATCATGAATAAAGCTCTGTTTATTCTTTCTTTTCAAATCACTCATTTGGCCATTTGTTCACGTTTGTTGTTGAGAGAGTTCTCTTATCCTCATCGGCTTATTGTCTTGTGTAAAATGAAAGTGGAAACCATTCTTGTACATTTCATGTGGGGTAGGCTTTCACAGTGAATTTCCAGTGAATTATTGCCAATCTCCGGAACCAGGTTGTTTATATTTGATGATTGTATGAAGATTACGCCCGCCATAGTCAAATGAATAGAGCACAATAATATGGTTGGCAATTGCATCATTTGCAAGTTTAGTAGGGGGTCTGTTAGAATATTGAGCCAGTCTGTTCTTCAAATAAATTTGATCATCTCTAACCCGGATATACATGCATGTTTCCCATAGTTAGTGTTGCTACAAAAGCATCTGTGAGTGTGGCATTTGGAAGGTTAACAACATCATCTAGTTGATAAGATAATCTCCAATTCATATTCTATAGGACAAATGCAATGACGAATAGAACATTTCTAAATGACCTGCAATTATAAACATTTGTTTAAGGTATATGAGATTATGTAAGAAGTGTTTTATATATAAATCCTTACCCTCTTACATTGGAAGCTATATCCAGGGCTTGCTCTGGTTACCCAAAAGGAAGGCTCTCATTTTTGAAGTCTGTCCCTATGTAAGATCATTGCGATGCACATAGAGGAGGGCTATCTGAAAATAGCCTTAAAATTAAAAATAGACCGTAGTTTGCGTGATACCCGCTCGGGGCGGCACCACTTCCAGTTGTGACGTCACGGTTTGCGCATGCGCTCTCCTCTTCTCTTTAAGGCGCCATTTTTGCTCTGCCATCGGAATTTGAGATTTCGACAATTTGCATTCTTTCTTGCCGAACTTGAGCGCAACAGGCCAGACTAACGGGTGAGTATAACGAGAAGGGTCTATACTTCGCCGAGACAGGTAATATTGTTGATCGTACCTGGTTTTTCTGCTATTTCTGTCACCTTGTTTGTTGACCTTTGACAATGTCGGAGAGTGTTTGTAGTGTTGGGTCCTCCTCTCAGATCCGGTGTGGGGCTTCGCCCTGCCCGAATTTTACAACCCGTCTGTCTTCTTCTGAGCCTTGTATCACGCATGGGTGTTCCTGCACACCACTTGCGACAGAAGACATACCTGCGCTGAGTGCGAATCCTGGTTGGACGAGACGTGGGTGGGTTTTGACTCTTGGATGGCGAAACGCCTCCACCACCCCCACAGCCAGAAGTGACTCAGTCCCTCCTCGCAATCACACAGGCTTTGGCTGCAATTGCTCAGAGGCTTGAGACACCAAGTAGGCCGGAAAAAGAGACCGCAGTCTCCTTCCCCTTCTCCCTCCCGGTGCTCCCCTCCTCCGCATAAGAGGTCCCACCAACAGGAGGAATTGATCTCACCACCCAGGAAGAGATCTGGTAGGTCGTCCCCGGCATCATGCCCCAGACAGTTCTCAGACCAGTCCGGGGATGAGGAGGAGGAGTTCTCTGACAAGGAAGAGAGGTTTGATCCTCATGGGATCCCTCCGGTTGAGGCGAGGTCCGCCCGGGACCACTAGATGTTTGGCACAACTCTGACTAGCTCCACGGAGCCTACGGATGCGCCCGTAGCCTCTACTCCACAATAGATAACCGCCACGACTACCGCTCCGGTAGCGTCTGTCTGTTCTAGACTAGGTCCTCCTAACGATGGCAGTGGTGACCATACAGTCCAGCCGCATCCTGACCTCACGCGGTCATGGCGGGAGTCTTGGGAGGCTCAGGATTTTAAACTCTCCCAGTCACTCGAGTTTGTCTCTATCCTTTCATTTCCCAAGGATACCAGTTTTCAAGATCTTTCTTTGGATTAGCTGAACCTGTGTTGCTGAGTAAACACACAAAAAGCACCAACTTCTATCAGTTAAAGGCATCTACAGGAATGTTTTACAACTATTGTTTAAGCTTTGATCACTGTTGTTGACATTACATGTTTGACTATGATTTCCTTTTGGATGTAGCAAAGCATCTGAGATGATGCAAAGATTGCTTCATTTGGAAAAGAGGAGAATATGTTCAAAGATTTTCAATAATCCTAACAATAAAATTGTACAGCTGACAATGGTCTTTTGAATTATAAGCACCAATCATTACACAGTGCACTCCTAGGAAGAGGTCTGAAGTTAATTCCTCCTGATGTAAATTTCAATTTTATTGAAAAATAACTTTTTTTTCTTTATAGGAAAGCAAGTTCAAAAGATTATCAAAATTCCAAAATATGAAGGGAAACAAGGTGGTTGCTTCGGTTATGATCTGGCTAAACAACGTTTTAAGCTACGACATATCAAACAGTGTGCAAGGAAATGTGACAATCTATCTGCTTGTATTGGATTTGTCTGGAACCCTTACTCCAAACCAAGTTGCTTCTTAAAAAGAGCTAAATGTTCAACTTTGAGAAAGAAATCCAAAAGTAACACCTACTACAAGAAAGGTAAGTTAGAAAAGTAGTTTTTGTGGGAACTCCTTCAACTGCTAGGGGAGCAGGTGTTGCAAGCAGTGTACACAATTAAATTTATTATAATAGAAATCAATTTCATGTGAATGGAAATCCTATTGATTTTCCTTAAGAAGAAAATGTAAATCATTTCCCAAAAGATATCAGTTTCCAAGAAGCTTTTTTTGGTTAGCTACATCTTCATTGCTTAGAAAACTAGCAAAGTACCAACTTTTCTCAGCGATGGACATTCACATAGATATTCTATTACCATTAATCAAGCTTTGTTCACAGTTGTTGAAATAATTTATTTGACTATGAGTTCCTCTTGGATATAGCAAAGCATCTGACATGATGTAAGGACTGCTTCATTCAGAAAATTAAAGAACATATCAGAAAATGTTCATTATTAATCCAACAATAATATTGTACCAGCTAATAATTGCCCTTTGAAGTGTAAGTGCCAGTCATAAGACGGTGCACTTCAAAAGAAAAATATAAAGTTTATTCCTTCTGACTAAACATTCAACTTTATTGAAAAATGATTATTTTTTCTCTATAGGAAAGCAAGTTCCAAAGATTGTTAAAATTCCAAAATATGACGGCAAACAGGGAGGCTGCTTCGGTAATGATCTGGCTAAGCAGCGCTTTAAGCTAAGATATATAAAACAATGTGCAAGGAAATGTGACAACCTATCTGCATGTATTGGATTTGTCTGGAACCCTTACTCCAAACCAAGTTGCTTCTTAAAAAGAGCTAAATGTTCGACTTTAAGAAAGAAATCCAAGAGCAACACCTACTATAAAAAGGGTAAGTAAGAAGTAAATATATTAATCTTTGTGCTCTTGTATACTTTCTTCATTGCTTAGTTGAATACACATTGCTTCGATATGGCTGTCTTATTGGAGCTGTTTATGAAATGTTGGATGAACCAGATATATATGAGCTTATCATATAGTGTTGTGATGTTAGGCAACCTAATGTGGAATACTAAATATATGCGCCTTGCATGAAGTAATTTTAGATATTGAATATAATGATATCATTAATTTTCTGCCATAAAACGTCTGAATCATGAATAAAGCTCTGTTTATTCTTTCTTTTCAAATCACTCATTTGGCCATTTGTTCACGTTTGTTGTTGAGAGAGTTCTCTTATCCTCATCGGCTTATTGTCTTGTGTAAAATGAAAGTGGAAACCATTCTTGTACATTTCATCTGGGGTAGGCTTTCACAGGGAATTTCCAGTGAATTATTGCCAATCTCCGGAACCAGGTTGTTTATATTTGATGATTGTATGAAGATTACGCCCGCCATAGTCAAATGAATAGAGCACAATAATATGGTTGGCAATTGCATCATTTGCAAGTTTAGTAGGGGGTCTGTTAGAATATTGAGCCACTCTGTTCTTCAAATAAATTTGATCATCTCTAACCCGGATATACATGCATGTTTCCCATAGTTAGTGTTGCTACAAAAGCATCTGTGAGTGTGGCATTTGGAAGGTTAACAACATCATCTAGTTGATAAGATAATCTCCAATTCATATTCTATAGGACAAATGCAATGACGAATAGAACATTTCTAAATGACCTGCAATTATAATCATTTGTTTAAGGTATATGAGATTATGTAAGAAGTGTTTTATATATAAATCCTTACCCTCTTACATTGGAAGCTATATCCAGGGCTTGCTCTGGTTACCCAAAAGGAAGGCTCTCATTTTTGAAGTCTGTCCCTATGTAAGATCATTGCGATGCACATAGAGGAGGGCTATCTGAAAATAGCCTTAAAATTAAAAATAGACCGTAGTTTGCGTGATACCCGCTAGGGGCGGCACCACTTCCAGTTGTGACGTCACGGTTTGCGCATGCGCTCTCCTCTTCTCTTTAAGGCGCCATTTTTGCTCTGCCATCGGAATTTGAGATTTCGACAATTTGCATTCTTTCTTGCCGAACTTGAGCGCAACAGGCCAGACTAACGGGTGAGTATAACGAGAAGGGTCTATACTTCGCCGAGACAGGTAATATTGTTGATCGTACCTGGTTTTTCTGCTATTTCTGTCACCTTGTTTGTTGACCTTTGACAATGTCGGAGAGTGTTTGTAGTGTTGGGTCCTCCTCTCAGATCCGGTGTGGGGCTTCGCCCTGCCCGAATTTTACCACCCGTCTGTCTTCTTCTGAGCCTTGTATCACGCATGGGTGTTCCTGCACACCACTTGCGACAGAAGACATACCTGCGCTGAGTGCGAATCCTGGTTGGACGAGACGTGGGTGGGTTTTGACTCTTGGATGGCGAAACGCCTCCACCACCCCCACAGCCAGAAGTGACTCAGTCCCTCCTCGCAATCACACAGGCTTTGGCTGCAATTGCTCAGAGGCTTGAGACACCAAGTAGGCCGGAAAAAGAGACCGCAGTCTCCTTCCCCTTCTCCCTCCCGGTGCTCCCCTCCTCCGCATAAGAGGTCCCACCAACAGGAGGAATTGATCTCACCACCCAGGAAGAGATCTGGTAGGTCGTCCCCGGCATCATGCCCCAGACAGTTCTCAGACCAGTCCGGGGATGAGGAGGAGGAGTTCTCTGACAAGGAAGAGAGGTTTGATCCTCATGGGATCCCTCCGGTTGAGGCGAGGTCCGCCCGGGACCACTAGATGTTTGGCACAACTCTGACTAGCTCCACGGAGCCTACGGATGCGCCCGTAGCCTCTACTCCACAATAGATAACCGCCACGACTACCGCTCCGGTAGCGTCTGTCTGTTCTAGACTAGGTCCTCCTAACGATGGCAGTGGTGACCATACAGTCCAGCCGCATCCTGACCTCACGCGGTCATGGCGGGAGTCTTGGGAGGCTCAGGATTTTAAACTCTCCCAGTCACTCGAGTTTGTCTCTATCCTTTCATTTCCCAAGGATACCAGTTTTCAAGATCTTTCTTTGGATTAGCTGAACCTTTGTTACTGAGTAAACACACAAAAAGCACCAACTTCTATCAGTTAAAGGCATCTACAGGAATGTTTTACAACTATTGTTTAAGCTTTGATCACTGTTGTTGACATTACATGTTTGACTATGATTTCCTTTTGGATGTAGCAAAGCATCTGAGATGATGCAAAGATTGCTTCATTTGGAAAAGAGGAGAATATGTTCAAAGATTTTCAATAATCCTAACAATAAAATTGTACAGCTGACAATGGTTTTTTGAATTATAAGCACCAATCATTACACAGTGCACTCCTAGGAAGAGGTCTGAAGTTAATTCCTCCTGATGTAAATTTCAATTTTATTGAAAAATAACTTTTTTTTCTTTATAGGAAAGCAAGTTCAAAAGATTATCAAAATTCCAAAATATGAAGGGAAACAAGGTGGTTGCTTCGGTTATGATCTGGCTAAACAACGTTTTAAGCTACGACATATCAAACAGTGTGCAAGGAAATGTGACAATCTATCTGCTTGTATTGGATTTGTCTGGAACCCTTACTCCAAACCAAGTTGCTTCTTAAAAAGAGCTAAATGTTCAACTTTGAGAAAGAAATCCAAAAGTAACACCTACTATAAGAAAGGTAAGTTAGAAAAGTAGTTTTTGTGGGAACTCCTTCAACTGCTAGGGGAGCAGGTGTTGTAAGCAGTGTACACAATTAAATTTATTATAATAGAAATCAATTTCATGTGAATGGAAATCCTATTGATTTTCCTTAAGAAGAAAATGTAAATCATTTCCCAAAAGATATCAGTTTCCAAGAAGCTTTTTTTGGTTAGCTACATCTTCATTGCTTAGAAAACTAGCAAAGTACCAACTTTTCTCAGCGATGGACATTCACATAGATATTCTATTACCATTAATCAAGCTTTGTTCACAGTTGTTGAAATAATTTATTTGACTATGAGTTCCTCTTGGATATAGCAAAGCATCTGACATGATGTAAGGACTGCTTCATTCAGAAAATTAAAGAACATATCAGAAAATGTTCATTATTAATCCAACAATAATATTGTACCAGCTAATAATTGCCCTTTGAAGTGTAAGTGCCAGTCATAAGACGGTGCACTTCAAAAGAAAAATATAAAGTTTATTCCTTCTGACTAAACATTCAACTTTATTGAAAAATGATTATTTTTTCTCTATAGGAAAGCAAGTTCCAAAGATTGTTAAAATTCCAAAATATGACGGCAAACAGGGAGGCTGCTTCGGTAATGATCTGGCTAAGCAGCGCTTTAAGCTAAGATATATAAAACAATGTGCAAGGAAATGTGACAACCTATCTGCATGTATTGGATTTGTCTGGAACCCTTACTCCAAACCAAGTTGCTTCTTAAAAAGAGCTAAATGTTCGACTTTAAGAAAGAAATCCAAGAGCAACACCTACTATAAAAAAGGTAAGTAAGAAGTAAATATATTAATCTTTGTGCTCTTGTATACTTTCTTCATTGCTTAGTTGAATACACATTGCTTCGATATGGCTGTCTTATTGGAGCTGTTTATGAAATGTTGGATGAACCAGATATATATGAGCTTATCATATAGTGTTGTGATGTTAGGCAACCTAATGTGGAATACTAAATATATGCGCCTTGTATGAAGTAATTTTAGATATTGAATATAATGATATCATTAATTTTCTGCCATAAAACGTCTGAATCATGAATAAAGCTCTGTTTATTCTTTCTTTTCAAATCACTCATTTGGCCATTTGTTCACGTTTGTTGTTGAGAGAGTTCTCTTATCCTCATCGGCTTATTGTCTTGTGTAAAATGAAAGTGGAAACCATTCTTGTACATTTCATCTGGGGTAGGCTTTCACAGTGAATTTCCAGTGAATTATTGCCAATCTCCGGAACCAGGTTGTTTATATTTGATGATTGTATGAAGATTACGCCCGCCATAGTCAAATGAATAGAGCACAATAATATGGTTGGCAATTGCATCATTTGCAAGTTTAGTAGGGGGTCTGTTAGAATATTGAGCCAGTCTGTTCTTCAAATAAATTTGATCATCTCTAACCCGGATATACATGCATGTTTCCCATAGTTAGTGTTGCTACAAAAGCATCTGTGAATGTGGCATTTGGAAGGTTAACAACATCATCTAGTTGATAAGATAATCTCCAATTCATATTCTATAGGATAAATGCAATGACGAATAGAACATTTCTAAATGACCTGCAATTATAAACATTTGTTTAAGGTATATGAGATTATGTAAGAAGTGTTTTATATATAAATCCTTACCCTCTTACATTGGAAGCTATATCCAGGGCTTGCTCTGGTTACCCAAAAGGAAGGCTCTCATTTTTGAAGTCTGTCCCTATGTAAGATCATTGCGATGCACATAGAGGAGGGCTATCTGAAAATAGCCTTAAAATTAAAAATAGACCGTAGTTTGCGTGATACCCGCTAGGGGCGGCACCACTTCCAGTTGTGACGTCACGGTTTGCGCATGCGCTCTCCTCTTCTCTTTAAGGCGCCATTTTTGCTCTGCCATCGGAATTTGAGATTTCGACAATTTGCATTCTTTCTTGCCGAACTTGAGCGCAACAGGCCAGACTAACGGGTGAGTATAACGAGAAGGGTCTATACTTCGCCGAGACAGGTAATATTGTTGATCGTACCTGGTTTTTCTGCTATTTCTGTCACCTTGTTTGTTGACCTTTGACAATGTCGGAGAGTGTTTGTAGTGTTGGGTCCTCCTCTCAGATCCGGTGTGGGGCTTCGCCCTGCCCAAATTTTACCACCCGTCTGTCTTCTTCTGAGCCTTGTATCACGCATGGGTGTTCCTGCACACCACTTGCGACAGAAGACATACCTGCGCTGAGTGCGAATCCTGGTTGGACGAGACGTGGGTGGGTTTTGACTCTTGGATGGCGAAACGCCTCCACCACCCCCACAGCCAGAAGTGACTCAGTCCCTCCTCGCAATCACACAGGCTTTGGCTGCAATTGCTCAGAGGCTTGAGACACCAAGTAGGCCGGAAAAAGAGACCGCAGTCTCCTTCCCCTTCTCCCTCCCGGTGCTCCCCTCCTCCGCATAAGAGGTCCCACCAACAGGAGGAATTGATCTCACCACCCAGGAAGAGATCTGGTAGGTCGTCCCCGGCATCATGCCCCAGACAGTTCTCAGACCAGTCCGGGGATGAGGAGGAGGAGTTCTCTGACAAGGAAGAGAGGTTTGATCCTCATGGGATCCCTCCGGTTGAGGCGAGGTCCGCCCGGGACCACTAGATGTTTGGCACAACTCTGACTAGCTCCACGGAGCCTACGGATGCGCCCGTAGCCTCTACTCCACAATAGATAACCGCCACGACTACCGCTCCGGTAGCGTCTGTCTGTTCTAGACTAGGTCCTCCTAACGATGGCAGTGGTGACCATACAGTCCAGCCGCATCCTGACCTCACGCGGTCATGGCGGGAGTCTTGGGAGGCTCAGGATTTTAAACTCTCCCAGTCACTCGAGTTTGTCTCTATCCTTTCATTTCCCAAGGATACCAGTTTTCAAGATCTTTCTTTGGATTAGCTGAACCTTTGTTGCTGAGTAAACACACACAAAGCACCAACTTCTATCAGTTAAAGGCATCTACAGGAATGTTTTACAACTATTGTTTAAGCTTTGATCACTGTTGTTGACATTACATGTTTGACTATGATTTCCTTTTGGATGTAGCAAAGCATCTGAGATGATGCAAAGATTGCTTCATTTGGAAAAGAGGAGAATATGTTCAAAGATTTTCAATAATCCTAACAATAAAATTGTACAGCTGACAATGGTCTTTTGAATTATAAGCACCAATCATTACACAGTGCACTCCTAGGAAGAGGTCTGAAGTTAATTCCTCCTGATGTAAATTTCAATTTTATTGAAAAATAACTTTTTTTTCTTTATAGGAAAGCAAGTTCAAAAGATTATCAAAATTCCAAAATATGAAGGGAAACAAGGTGGTTGCTTCGGTTATGATCTGGCTAAACAACGTTTTAAGCTACGACATATCAAACAGTGTGCAAGGAAATGTGACAATCTATCTGCTTGTATTGGATTTGTCTGGAACCCTTACTCCAAACCAAGTTGCTTCTTAAAAAGAGCTAAATGTTCAACTTTGAGAAAGAAATCCAAAAGTAACACCTACTATAAGAAAGGTAAGTTAGAAAAGTAGTTTTTGTGGGAACTCCTTCAACTGCTAGGGGAGCAGGTGTTGCAAGCAGTGTACACAATTAAATTTATTATAATAGAAATCAATTTCATGTGAATGGAAATCCTATTGATTTTCCTTAAGAAGAAAATGTAAATCATTTCCCAAAAGATATCAGTTTCCAAGAAGCTTTTTTTGGTTAGCTACATCTTCATTGCTTAGAAAACTAGCAAAGTACCAACTTTTCTCAGCGATGGACATTCACATAGATATTCTATTACCATTAATCAAGCTTTGTTCACAGTTGTTGAAATAATTTATTTGACTATGAGTTCCTCTTGGATATAGCAAAGCATCTGACATGATGTAAGGACTGCTTCATTCAGAAAATTAAAGAACATATCAGAAAATGTTCATTATTAATCCAACAATAATATTGTACCAGCTAATAATTGCCCTTTGAAGTGTAAGTGCCAGTCATAAGACGGTGCACTTCAAAAGAAAAATATAAAGTTTATTCCTTCTGACTAAACATTCAACTTTATTGAAAAATGATTATTTTTTCTCTATAGGAAAGCAAGTTCCAAAGATTGTTAAAATTCCAAAATATGACGGCAAACAGGGAGGCTGCTTCGGTAATGATCTGGCTAAGCAGCGCTTTAAGCTAAGATATATAAAACAATGTGCAAGGAAATGTGACAACCTATCTGCATGTATTGGATTTGTCTGGAACCCTTACTCCAAACCAAGTTGCTTCTTAAAAAGAGCTAAATGTTCGACTTTAAGAAAGAAATCCAAGAGCAACACCTACTATAAAAAAGGTAAGTAAGAAGTAAATATATTAATCTTTGTGCTCTTGTATACTTTCTTCATTGCTTAGTTGAATACACATTGCTTCGATATGGCTGTCTTATTGGAGCTGTTTATGAAATGTTGGATGAACCAGATATATATGAGCTTATCATATAGTGTTGTGATGTTAGGCAACCTAATGTGGAATACTAAATATATGCGCCTTGTATGAAGTAATTTTAGATATTGAATATAATGATATCATTAATTTTCTGCCATAAAACGTCTGAATCATGAATAAAGCTCTGTTTATTCTTTCTTTTCAAATCACTCATTTGGCCATTTGTTCACGTTTGTTGTTGAGAGAGTTCTCTTATCCTCATCGGCTTATTGTCTTGTGTAAAATGAAAGTGGAAACCATTCTTGTACATTTCATCTGGGGTAGGCTTTCACAGTGAATTTCCAGTGAATTATTGCCAATCTCCGGAACCAGGTTGTTTATATTTGATGATTGTATGAAGATTACGCCCGCCATAGTCAAATGAATAGAGCACAATAATATGGTTGGCAATTGCATCATTTGCAAGTTTAGTAGGGGGTCTGTTAGAATATTGAGCCAGTCTGTTCTTCAAATAAATTTGATCATCTCTAACCCGGATATACATGCATGTTTCCCATAGTTAGTGTTGCTACAAAAGCATCTGTGAGTGTGGCATTTGGAAGGTTAACAACATCATCTAGTTGATAAGATAATCTCCAATTCATATTCTATAGGACAAATGCAATGACGAATAGAACATTTCTAAATGACCTGCAATTATAAACATTTGTTTAAGGTATATGAGATTATGTAAGAAGTGTTTTATATATAAATCCTTACCCTCTTACATTGGAAGCTATATCCAGGGCTTGCTCTGGTTACCCAAAAGGAAGGCTCTCATTTTTGAAGTCTCTCCCTATGTAAGATCATTGCGATGCACATAGAGTCCCTCCTCACAATCACACAGGCTTTGGCTGCGATTGCTCAGAGGCTTGAGACACCAAGTAGGCCGGAAAAAGAGACCGCAGTTTCCTTCCCCTTCTCCCTCCCGTTGCTCCCCTCCTCCGCATAAGAGGTCCCACCAACAGGAGGAATTGATCTCACCACCCAGGAAGAGACAGTTCTCAGACCAGTCCGGGGATGAGGAGGAGGAGTTCTCTGACAAGGAAGAGAGGTTTGATCCTCATGGGATCCCTCCGGTGGAGGCGAGGTCCGCCCTGGACCACTATTTGTTGGGCACAACTCCGACTAGCTCCACGGAGCCTACGGATGCGCCTGAAGCCTCTACTCCGCTACTGCTCCGGTAGCCTCTGTCTGTTCTAGACTAGGTCCTCCTAAGGATGGCAGTGGTGACCATACAGTCCAGCCGCATCCTGACCTCACGCGGTCATGACAAGGGTCTTGGGAGGCTCAGGATTTTAAATTCTGCCGGGCTCTCGAGTTTGTCTCTATCCTTTCATTTCCCAAGGATACCAGTTTTCAAGATCTTTCGTTGGATTAGCTGAACCTTTGTTGCTGAGTAAACACACAAAAAGCACCAACTTCTATCAGTTAAAGGCATCTACAGGAATGTTTTACAACTATTGTTTAAGCTTTGATCACTGTTGTTGACATTAAATGTTTGACTATGATTTCCTTTTGGATGTAGCAAAGCATCTGAGATGATGCAAAGATTGCTTCATTTGGAAAAGAGGAGAATATGTTCAAAGATTTTCAATAATCCTAACAATAAAATTGTAAAGCTGACAATGGTCTTTTGAATTATAAGCACCAATCATAACACAGTGCATTCCTAGGAAGAGGTCTGAAGTTAATTCCTCCTGATGAAAATTTCAATTTTATTGAAAAATAACTTTTTTTTCTTTATAGGAAAGCAAGTTCAAAAGATTATCAAAATTCCAAAATATGAAGGGAAACAAGGTGGTTGCTTCGGTTATGATCTGGCTAAACAACGTTTCAAGCTAGGACATATCAAACAGTGTGCAAGGAAATGTGACAACCTATCTGCTTGTATTGGATTTGTCTGGAACCCTTACTCCAAACCAAGTTGCTTCTTAAAAAGAGCTAAATGTTCAACTTTGAGAAAGAAATCCAAAAGTAACACCTACTATAAGAAAGGTAAGTTAGAAAAGTAGTTTTTGTGGGAACTCCTTCAACTGCTAGGGGAGCAGGTGTTGCAAGCAGTGTACACAATTAAATTTATTATAATAGAAATCAATTTCATGTGAATGGAAATCCTATTGATTTTCCTTAAGAAGAAAATGTAAATCATTTCCCAAAAGATATCAGTTTCCAAGAAGCTTTTTTGGGTTAGCTACATCTTCATTGCTTAGAAAACTAGCAAAGTACCAACATTTCTCAGCGATGGACATTCACATAGATTTTCTATTACCATTAATCAAGCTTTGTTCACAGTTGTTGAAATAATTTATTTGACTATGAGTTCCTCTTGGATATAGCAAAGCATCTGACATGATGTAAGGACTGCTTCATTCAGAAAATTAAAGAACATATCAGAAAATGTTCATTATTAATCCAACAATAATATTGTACCAGCTAATAATTGCCCTTTGAAGTGTAAGTGCCAGTCATAAGACGGTGCACTTCAAAAGAAAAATATAAAGTTTATTCCTTCTGACTAAACATTCAACTTTATTGAAAAATGATTATTTTTTCTCTATAGGAAAGCAAGTTCCAAAGATTGTTAAAATTCCAAAATATGACGGCAAACAGGGAGGCTGCTTCGGTAATGATCTGGCTAAGCAGCGCTTTAAGCTAAGATATATAAAACAATGTGCAAGGAAATGTGACAACCTATCTGCATGTATTGGATTTGTCTGGAACCCTTACTCCAAACCAAGTTGCTTCTTAAAAAGAGCTAAATGTTCGACTTTAAGAAAGAAATCCAAGAGCAACACCTACTATAAAAAAGGTAAGTAAGAAGTAAATATATTAATCTTTGTGCTCTTGTATACTTTCTTCATTGCTTAGTTGAATACACATTGCTTCGATATGGCTGTCTTATTGGAGCTGTTTATGAAATGTTGGATGAACCAGATATATATGAGCTTATCATATAGTGTTGTGATGTTAGGCAACCTAATGTGGAATACTAAATATATGCGCCTTGTATGAAGTAATTTTAGATATTGAATATAATGATATCATTAATTTTCTGCCATAAAACGTCTGAATCATGAATAAAGCTCTGTTTATTCTTTCTTTTCAAATCACTCATTTGGCCATTTGTTCACGTTTGTTGTTGAGAGAGTTCTCTTATCCTCATCGGCTTATTGTCTTGTGTAAAATGAAAGTGGAAACCATTCTTGTACATTTCATCTGGGGTAGGCTTTCACAGTGAATTTCCAGTGAATTATTGCCAATCTCCGGAACCAGGTTGTTTATATTTGATGATTGTATGAAGATTACGCCCGCCATAGTCAAATGAATAGAGCACAATAATATGGTTGGCAATTGCATCATTTGCAAGTTTAGTAGGGGGTCTGTTAGAATATTGAGCCAGTCTGTTCTTCAAATAAATTTGATCATCTCTAACCCGGATATACATGCATGTTTCCCATAGTTAGTGTTGCTACAAAAGCATCTGTGAATGTGGCATTTGGAAGGTTAACAACATCATCTAGTTGATAAGATAATCTCCAATTCATATTCTATAGGACAAATGCAATGACGAATAGAACATTTCTAAATGACCTGCAATTATAAACATTTGTTTAAGGTATATGAGATTATGTAAGAAGTGTTTTATATATAAATCCTTACCCTCTTACATTGGAAGCTATATCCAGGGCTTGCTCTGGTTACCCAAAAGGAAGGCTCTCATTTTTGAAGTCTGTCCCTATGTAAGATCATTGCGATGCACATAGAGGAGGGCTATCTGAAAATAGCCTTAAAATTAAAAATAGACCGTAGTTTGCGTGATACCCGCTAGGGGCGGCACCACTTCCAGTTGTGACGTCACGGTTTGCGCATGCGCTCTCCTCTTCTCTTTAAGGCGCCATTTTTGCTCTGCCATCGGAATTTGAGATTTCGACAATTTGCATTCTTTCTTGCCGAACTTGAGCGCAACAGGCCAGACTAACGGGTGAGTATAACGAGAAGGGTCTATACTTCGCCGAGACAGGTAATATTGTTGATCGTACCTGGTTTTTCTGCTATTTCTGTCACCTTGTTTGTTGACCTTTGACAATGTCGGAGAGTGTTTGTAGTGTTGGGTCCTCCTCTCAGATCCGGTGTGGGGCTTCGCCCTGCCCAAATTTTACCACCCGTCTGTCTTCTTCTGAGCCTTGTATCACGCATGGGTGTTCCTGCACACCACTTGCGACAGAAGACATACCTGCGCTGAGTGCGAATCCTGGTTGGACGAGACGTGGGTGGGTTTTGACTCTTGGATGGCGAAACGCCTCCACCACCCCCACAGCCAGAAGTGACTCAGTCCCTCCTCGCAATCACACAGGCTTTGGCTGCAATTGCTCAGAGGCTTGAGACACCAAGTAGGCCGGAAAAAGAGACCGCAGTCTCCTTCCCCTTCTCCCTCCCGGTGCTCCCCTCCTCCGCATAAGAGGTCCCACCAACAGGAGGAATTGATCTCACCACCCAGGAAGAGATCTGGTAGGTCGTCCCCGGCATCATGCCCCAGACAGTTCTCAGACCAGTCCGGGGATGAGGAGGAGGAGTTCTCTGACAAGGAAGAGAGGTTTGATCCTCATGGGATCCCTCCGGTTGAGGCGAGGTCCGCCCGGGACCACTAGATGTTTGGCACAACTCTGACTAGCTCCACGGAGCCTACGGATGCGCCCGTAGCCTCTACTCCACAATAGATAACCGCCACGACTACCGCTCCGGTAGCGTCTGTCTGTTCTAGACTAGGTCCTCCTAACGATGGCAGTGGTGACCATACAGTCCAGCCGCATCCTGACCTCACGCGGTCATGGCGGGAGTCTTGGGAGGCTCAGGATTTTAAACTCTCCCAGTCACTCGAGTTTGTCTCTATCCTTTCATTTCCCAAGGATACCAGTTTTCAAGATCTTTCTTTGGATTAGCTGAACCTTTGTTGCTGAGTAAACACACACAAAGCACCAACTTCTATCAGTTAAAGGCATCTACAGGAATGTTTTACAACTATTGTTTAAGCTTTGATCACTGTTGTTGACATTACATGTTTGACTATGATTTCCTTTTGGATGTAGCAAAGCATCTGAGATGATGCAAAGATTGCTTCATTTGGAAAAGAGGAGAATATGTTCAAAGATTTTCAATAATCCTAACAATAAAATTGTACAGCTGACAATGGTCTTTTGAATTATAAGCACCAATCATTACACAGTGCACTCCTAGGAAGAGGTCTGAAGTTAATTCCTCCTGATGTAAATTTCAATTTTATTGAAAAATAACTTTTTTTTCTTTATAGGAAAGCAAGTTCAAAAGATTATCAAAATTCCAAAATATGAAGGGAAACAAGGTGGTTGCTTCGGTTATGATCTGGCTAAACAACGTTTTAAGCTACGACATATCAAACAGTGTGCAAGGAAATGTGACAATCTATCTGCTTGTATTGGATTTGTCTGGAACCCTTACTCCAAACCAAGTTGCTTCTTAAAAAGAGCTAAATGTTCAACTTTGAGAAAGAAATCCAAAAGTAACACCTACTATAAGAAAGGTAAGTTAGAAAAGTAGTTTTTGTGGGAACTCCTTCAACTGCTAGGGGAGCAGGTGTTGCAAGCAGTGTACACAATTAAATTTATTATAATAGAAATCAATTTCATGTGAATGGAAATCCTATTGATTTTCCTTAAGAAGAAAATGTAAATCATTTCCCAAAAGATATCAGTTTCCAAGAAGCTTTTTTTGGTTAGCTACATCTTCATTGCTTAGAAAACTAGCAAAGTACCAACTTTTCTCAGCGATGGACATTCACATAGATATTCTATTACCATTAATCAAGCTTTGTTCACAGTTGTTGAAATAATTTATTTGACTATGAGTTCCTCTTGGATATAGCAAAGCATCTGACATGATGTAAGGACTGCTTCATTCAGAAAATTAAAGAACATATCAGAAAATGTTCATTATTAATCCAACAATAATATTGTACCAGCTAATAATTGCCCTTTGAAGTGTAAGTGCCAGTCATAAGACGGTGCACTTCAAAAGAAAAATATAAAGTTTATTCCTTCTGACTAAACATTCAACTTTATTGAAAAATGATTATTTTTTCTCTATAGGAAAGCAAGTTCCAAAGATTGTTAAAATTCCAAAATATGACGGCAAACAGGGAGGCTGCTTCGGTAATGATCTGGCTAAGCAGCGCTTTAAGCTAAGATATATAAAACAATGTGCAAGGAAATGTGACAACCTATCTGCATGTATTGGATTTGTCTGGAACCCTTACTCCAAACCAAGTTGCTTCTTAAAAAGAGCTAAATGTTCGACTTTAAGAAAGAAATCCAAGAGCAACACCTACTATAAAAAAGGTAAGTAAGAAGTAAATATATTAATCTTTGTGCTCTTGTATACTTTCTTCATTGCTTAGTTGAATACACATTGCTTCGATATGGCTGTCTTATTGGAGCTGTTTATGAAATGTTGGATGAACCAGATATATATGAGCTTATCATATAGTGTTGTGATGTTAGGCAACCTAATGTGGAATACTAAATATATGCGCCTTGTATGAAGTAATTTTAGATATTGAATATAATGATATCATTAATTTTCTGCCATAAAACGTCTGAATCATGAATAAAGCTCTGTTTATTCTTTCTTTTCAAATCACTCATTTGGCCATTTGTTCACGTTTGTTGTTGAGAGAGTTCTCTTATCCTCATCGGCTTATTGTCTTGTGTAAAATGAAAGTGGAAACCATTCTTGTACATTTCATCTGGGGTAGGCTTTCACAGTGAATTTCCAGTGAATTATTGCCAATCTCCGGAACCAGGTTGTTTATATTTGATGATTGTATGAAGATTACGCCCGCCATAGTCAAATGAATAGAGCACAATAATATGGTTGGCAATTGCATCATTTGCAAGTTTAGTAGGGGGTCTGTTAGAATATTGAGCCAGTCTGTTCTTCAAATAAATTTGATCATCTCTAACCCGGATATACATGCATGTTTCCCATAGTTAGTGTTGCTACAAAAGCATCTGTGAGTGTGGCATTTGGAAGGTTAACAACATCATCTAGTTGATAAGATAATCTCCAATTCATATTCTATAGGACAAATGCAATGACGAATAGAACATTTCTAAATGACCTGCAATTATAAACATTTGTTTAAGGTATATGAGATTATGTAAGAAGTGTTTTATATATAAATCCTTACCCTCTTACATTGGAAGCTATATCCAGGGCTTGCTCTGGTTACCCAAAAGGAAGGCTCTCATTTTTGAAGTCTCTCCCTATGTAAGATCATTGCGATGCACATAGAGTCCCTCCTCACAATCACACAGGCTTTGGCTGCGATTGCTCAGAGGCTTGAGACACCAAGTAGGCCGGAAAAAGAGACCGCAGTTTCCTTCCCCTTCTCCCTCCCGTTGCTCCCCTCCTCCGCATAAGAGGTCCCACCAACAGGAGGAATTGATCTCACCACCCAGGAAGAGACAGTTCTCAGACCAGTCCGGGGATGAGGAGGAGGAGTTCTCTGACAAGGAAGAGAGGTTTGATCCTCATGGGATCCCTCCGGTGGAGGCGAGGTCCGCCCTGGACCACTATTTGTTGGGCACAACTCCGACTAGCTCCACGGAGCCTACGGATGCGCCTGAAGCCTCTACTCCGCTACTGCTCCGGTAGCCTCTGTCTGTTCTAGACTAGGTCCTCCTAAGGATGGCAGTGGTGACCATACAGTCCAGCCGCATCCTGACCTCACGCGGTCATGACAAGGGTCTTGGGAGGCTCAGGATTTTAAATTCTGCCGGGCTCTCGAGTTTGTCTCTATCCTTTCATTTCCCAAGGATACCAGTTTTCAAGATCTTTCGTTGGATTAGCTGAACCTTTGTTGCTGAGTAAACACACAAAAAGCACCAACTTCTATCAGTTAAAGGCATCTACAGGAATGTTTTACAACTATTGTTTAAGCTTTGATCACTGTTGTTGACATTAAATGTTTGACTATGATTTCCTTTTGGATGTAGCAAAGCATCTGAGATGATGCAAAGATTGCTTCATTTGGAAAAGAGGAGAATATGTTCAAAGATTTTCAATAATCCTAACAATAAAATTGTAAAGCTGACAATGGTCTTTTGAATTATAAGCACCAATCATAACACAGTGCATTCCTAGGAAGAGGTCTGAAGTTAATTCCTCCTGATGAAAATTTCAATTTTATTGAAAAATAACTTTTTTTTCTTTATAGGAAAGCAAGTTCAAAAGATTATCAAAATTCCAAAATATGAAGGGAAACAAGGTGGTTGCTTCGGTTATGATCTGGCTAAACAACGTTTCAAGCTAGGACATATCAAACAGTGTGCAAGGAAATGTGACAACCTATCTGCTTGTATTGGATTTGTCTGGAACCCTTACTCCAAACCAAGTTGCTTCTTAAAAAGAGCTAAATGTTCAACTTTGAGAAAGAAATCCAAAAGTAACACCTACTATAAGAAAGGTAAGTTAGAAAAGTAGTTTTTGTGGGAACTCCTTCAACTGCTAGGGGAGCAGGTGTTGCAAGCAGTGTACACAATTAAATTTATTATAATAGAAATCAATTTCATGTGAATGGAAATCCTATTGATTTTCCTTAAGAAGAAAATGTAAATCATTTCCCAAAAGATATCAGTTTCCAAGAAGCTTTTTTGGGTTAGCTACATCTTCATTGCTTAGAAAACTAGCAAAGTACCAACATTTCTCAGCGATGGACATTCACATAGATTTTCTATTACCATTAATCAAGCTTTGTTCACAGTTGTTGAAATAATTTATTTGACTATGAGTTCCTCTTGGATATAGCAAAGCATCTGACATGATGTAAGGACTGCTTCATTCAGAAAATTAAAGAACATATCAGAAAATGTTCATTATTAATCCAACAATAATATTGTACCAGCTAATAATTGCCCTTTGAAGTGTAAGTGCCAGTCATAAGACGGTGCACTTCAAAAGAAAAATATAAAGTTTATTCCTTCTGACTAAACATTCAACTTTATTGAAAAATGATTATTTTTTCTCTATAGGAAAGCAAGTTCCAAAGATTGTTAAAATTCCAAAATATGACGGCAAACAGGGAGGCTGCTTCGGTAATGATCTGGCTAAGCAGCGCTTTAAGCTAAGATATATAAAACAATGTGCAAGGAAATGTGACAACCTATCTGCATGTATTGGATTTGTCTGGAACCCTTACTCCAAACCAAGTTGCTTCTTAAAAAGAGCTAAATGTTCGACTTTAAGAAAGAAATCCAAGAGCAACACCTACTATAAAAAAGGTAAGTAAGAAGTAAATATATTAATCTTTGTGCTCTTGTATACTTTCTTCATTGCTTAGTTGAATACACATTGCTTCGATATGGCTGTCTTATTGGAGCTGTTTATGAAATGTTGGATGAACCAGATATATATGAGCTTATCATATAGTGTTGTGATGTTAGGCAACCTAATGTGGAATACTAAATATATGCGCCTTGTATGAAGTAATTTTAGATATTGAATATAATGATATCATTAATTTTCTGCCATAAAACGTCTGAATCATGAATAAAGCTCTGTTTATTCTTTCTTTTCAAATCACTCATTTGGCCATTTGTTCACGTTTGTTGTTGAGAGAGTTCTCTATCCTCATCGGCTTATTGTCTTGTGTAAAATGAAAGTGGAAAACCATTCTTGTACATTTCATCTGGGGTAGGCTTTCACAGTGATTTCCAGTGAATTATTGCCAATCTCCGGAACCAGGTTGTTTTATATTTGATGATTGTATGAAGATTACGCCCGCCATAGTCAAATGAATAGAGGCACAATAATATGGTTGGCAATTGCATCACTTTGCAAGTTTAGTAGGGGGTCTGTTAGAATATTGAGCCAGTCTGTTCTTCAAATAAATTTGATCATCTCTAACCCGGATATACATGCATGTTTTCCCATGTTAGTGTTGCTACAAAAGCATCTGTGAGTGTGGCATTTGGAAGGTTAACAACATCATCTAGTTGATAAGATAATCTCCAATTCATATTCTATAGGACAAATGCAATGACGAATAGAACATTTCTAAATGACCTGCAATTATAAACATTTGTTTAAGGTATATGAGATTATGTAAGAAGTGTTTTATATATAAATCCTTACCCTCTTACATTGGAAGCTATATCCAGGGCTTGCTCTGGTTACCCAAAAGGAAGGCTCTCATTTTTGAAGTCTGTCCCTATGTAAGATCATTGCGATGCACATAGAGGAGGGCTATCTGAAAATAGCCTTAAAATTAAAAATAGACCGTAGTTTACGTGATACCCGCTAGGGGCGGCACCACTTCCAGTTGTGACGTCACGGTTTGCGCATGCGCTCTCCTCTTCTCTTTAAGGCGCCATTTTTGCTCTGCCATCGGAATTTGAGATTTCGACAATTTGCATTCTTTCTTGCCGAACTTGAGCGCAACAGGCCAGACTAACGGGTGAGTATAACGAGAAGGGTCTATACTTCGCCGAGACAGGTAATATTGTTGATCGTACCTGGTTTTTCTGCTATTTCTGTCACCTTGTTTGTTGACCTTTGACAATGTCGGAGAGTGTTTGTAGTGTTGGGTCCTCCTCTCAGATTCGGTGTGGGGCTTCGCCCTGCCCGAATTTTACCACCCGTCTGTCTTCTTCTGAGCCTTGTATCACGCATGGGTGTTCCTGCACACCACTTGCGACAGAAGACATACCTGCGCTGAGTGCGAATCCTGGTTGGACGAGACGTGGGTGGGTTTTGACTCTTGGATGGCGAAACGCCTCCACCACCCCCACAGCCAGAAGTGACTCAGTCCCTCCTCGCAATCACACAGGCTTTGGCTGCAATTGCTCAGAGGCTTGAGACACCAAGTAGGCCGGAAAAAGAGACCGCAGTCTCCTTCCCCTTCTCCCTCCCGGTGCTCCCCTCCTCCGCATAAGAGGTCCCACCAACAGGAGGAATTGATCTCACCACCCAGGAAGAGATCTGGTAGGTCGTCCCCGGCATCATGCCCCAGACAGTTCTCAGACCAGTCCGGGGATGAGGAGGAGGAGTTCTCTGACAAGGAAGAGAGGTTTGATCCTCATGGGATCCCTCCGGTTGAGGCGAGGTCCGCCCGGGACCACTAGATGTTTGGCACAACTCTGACTAGCTCCACGGAGCCTACGGATGCGCCCGTAGCCTCTACTCCACAATAGATAACCGCCACGACTACCGCTCCGGTAGCGTCTGTCTGTTCTAGACTAGGTCCTCCTAACGATGGCAGTGGTGACCATACAGTCCAGCCACATCCTGACCTCACGCGGTCATGGCGGGAGTCTTGGGAGGCTCAGGATTTTAAACTCTCCCAGTCACTCGAGTTTGTCTCTATCCTTTCATTTCCCAAGGATACCAGTTTTCAAGATCTTTCTTTGGATTAGCTGAACCTTTGTTGCTGAGTAAACACACAAAAAGCACCAACTTCTATCAGTTAAAGGCATCTACAGGAATGTTTTACAACTATTGTTTAAGCTTTGATCACTGTTGTTGACATTACATGTTTGACTATGATTTCCTTTTGGATGTAGCAAAGCATCTGAGATGATGCAAAGATTGCTTCATTTGGAAAAGAGGAGAATATGTTCAAAGATTTTCAATAATCCTAACAATAAAATTGTACAGCTGACAATGGTCTTTTGAATTATAAGCACCAATCATTACACAGTGCACTCCTAGGAAGAGGTCTGAAGTTAATTCCTCCTGATGTAAATTTCAATTTTATTGAAAAATAACTTTTTTTTCTTTATAGGAAAGCAAGTTCAAAAGATTATCAAAATTCCAAAATATGAAGGGAAACAAGGTGGTTGCTTCGGTTATGATCTGGCTAAACAACGTTTTAAGCTACGACATATCAAACAGTGTGCAAGGAAATGTGACAATCTATCTGCTTGTATTGGATTTGTCTGGAACCCTTACTCCAAACCAAGTTGCTTCTTAAAAAGAGCTAAATGTTCAACTTTGAGAAAGAAATCCAAAAGTAACACCTACTATAAGAAAGGTAAGTTAGAAAAGTAGTTTTTGTGGGAACTCCTTCAACTGCTAGGGGAGCAGGTGTTGCAAGCAGTGTACACAATTAAATTTATTATAATAGAAATCAATTTCATGTGAATGGAAATCCTATTGATTTTCCTTAAGAAGAAAATGTAAATCATTTCCCAAAAGATATCAGTTTCCAAGAAGCTTTTTTTGGTTAGCTACATCTTCATTGCTTAGAAAACTAGCAAAGTACCAACTTTTCTCAGCGATGGACATTCACATAGATATTCTATTACCATTAATCAAGCTTTGTTCACAGTTGTTGAAATAATTTATTTGACTATGAGTTCCTCTTGGATATAGCAAAGCATCTGACATGATGTAAGGACTGCTTCATTCAGAAAATTAAAGAACATATCAGAAAATGTTCATTATTAATCCAACAATAATATTGTACCAGCTAATAATTGCCCTTTGAAGTGTAAGTGCCAGTCATAAGACGGTGCACTTCAAAAGAAAAATATAAAGTTTATTCCTTCTGACTAAACATTCAACTTTATTGAAAAATGATTATTTTTTCTCTATAGGAAAGCAAGTTCCAAAGATTGTTAAAATTCCAAAATATGACGGCAAACAGGGAGGCTGCTTCGGTAATGATCTGGCTAAGCAGCGCTTTAAGCTAAGATATATAAAACAATGTGCAAGGAAATGTGACAACCTATCTGCATGTATTGGATTTGTCTGGAACCCTTACTCCAAACCAAGTTGCTTCTTAAAAAGAGCTAAATGTTCGACTTTAAGAAAGAAATCCAAGAGCAACACCTACTATAAAAAAGGTAAGTAAGAAGTAAATATATTAATCTTTGTGCTCTTGTATACTTTCTTCATTGCTTAGTTGAATACACATTGCTTCGATATGGCTGTCTTATTGGAGCTGTTTATGAAATGTTGGATGAACCAGATATATATGAGCTTATCATATAGTGTTGTGATGTTAGGCAACCTAATGTGGAATACTAAATATATGCGCCTTGTATGAAGTAATTTTAGATATTGAATATAATGATATCATTAATTTTCTGCCATAAAACGTCTGAATCATGAATAAAGCTCTGTTTATTCTTTCTTTTCAAATCACTCATTTGGCCATTTGTTCACGTTTGTTGTTGAGAGAGTTCTCTTATCCTCATCGGCTTATTGTCTTGTGTAAAATGAAAGTGGAAACCATTCTTGTACATTTCATCTGGGGTAGGCTTTCACAGTGAATTTCCAGTGAATTATTGCCAATCTCCGGAACCAGGTTGTTTATATTTGATGATTGTATGAAGATTACGCCCGCCATAGTCAAATGAATAGAGCACAATAATATGGTTGGCAATTGCATCATTTGCAAGTTTAGTAGGGGGTCTGTTAGAATATTGAGCCAGTCTGTTCTTCAAATAAATTTGATCATCTCTAACCCGGATATACATGCATGTTTCCCATAGTTAGTGTTGCTACAAAAGCATCTGTGAGTGTGGCATTTGGAAGGTTAACAACATCATCTAGTTGATAAGATAATCTCCAATTCATATTCTATAGGACAAATGCAATGACGAATAGAACATTTCTAAATGACCTGCAATTATAAACATTTGTTTAAGGTATATGAGATTATGTAAGAAGTGTTTTATATATAAATCCTTACCCTCTTACATTGGAAGCTATATCCAGGGCTTGCTCTGGTTACCCAAAAGGAAGGCTCTCATTTTTGAAGTCTCTCCCTATGTAAGATCATTGCGATGCACATAGAGTCCCTCCTCACAATCACACAGGCTTTGGCTGCGATTGCTCAGAGGCTTGAGACACCAAGTAGGCCGGAAAAAGAGACCGCAGTTTCCTTCCCCTTCTCCCTCCCGTTGCTCCCCTCCTCCGCATAAGAGGTCCCACCAACAGGAGGAATTGATCTCACCACCCAGGAAGAGACAGTTCTCAGACCAGTCCGGGGATGAGGAGGAGGAGTTCTCTGACAAGGAAGAGAGGTTTGATCCTCATGGGATCCCTCCGGTGGAGGCGAGGTCCGCCCTGGACCACTATTTGTTGGGCACAACTCCGACTAGCTCCACGGAGCCTACGGATGCGCCTGAAGCCTCTACTCCGCTACTGCTCCGGTAGCCTCTGTCTGTTCTAGACTAGGTCCTCCTAAGGATGGCAGTGGTGACCATACAGTCCAGCCGCATCCTGACCTCACGCGGTCATGACAAGGGTCTTGGGAGGCTCAGGATTTTAAATTCTGCCGGGCTCTCGAGTTTGTCTCTATCCTTTCATTTCCCAAGGATACCAGTTTTCAAGATCTTTCGTTGGATTAGCTGAACCTTTGTTGCTGAGTAAACACACAAAAAGCACCAACTTCTATCAGTTAAAGGCATCTACAGGAATGTTTTACAACTATTGTTTAAGCTTTGATCACTGTTGTTGACATTAAATGTTTGACTATGATTTCCTTTTGGATGTAGCAAAGCATCTGAGATGATGCAAAGATTGCTTCATTTGGAAAAGAGGAGAATATGTTCAAAGATTTTCAATAATCCTAACAATAAAATTGTAAAGCTGACAATGGTCTTTTGAATTATAAGCACCAATCATAACACAGTGCATTCCTAGGAAGAGGTCTGAAGTTAATTCCTCCTGATGAAAATTTCAATTTTATTGAAAAATAACTTTTTTTTCTTTATAGGAAAGCAAGTTCAAAAGATTATCAAAATTCCAAAATATGAAGGGAAACAAGTTGGTTGCTTCGGTTATGATCTGGCTAAACAACGTTTCAAGCTAGGACATATCAAACAGTGTGCAAGGAAATGTGACAACCTATCTGCTTGTATTGGATTTGTCTGGAACCCTTACTCCAAACCAAGTTGCTTCTTAAAAAGAGCTAAATGTTCAACTTTGAGAAAGAAATCCAAAAGTAACACCTACTATAAGAAAGGTAAGTTAGAAAAGTAGTTTTTGTGGGAACTCCTTCAACTGCTAGGGGAGCAGGTGTTGCAAGCAGTGTACACAATTAAATTTATTATAATAGAAATCAATTTCATGTGAATGGAAATCCTATTGATTTTCCTTAAGAAGAAAATGTAAATCATTTCCCAAAAGATATCAGTTTCCAAGAAGCTTTTTTTGGTTAGCTACATCTTCATTGCTTAGAAAACTAGCAAAGTACCAACATTTCTCAGCGATGGACATTCACATAGATTTTCTATTACCATTAATCAAGCTTTGTTCACAGTTGTTGAAATAATTTATTTGACTATGAGTTCCTCTTGGATATAGCAAAGCATCTGACATGATGTAAGGACTGCTTCATTCAGAAAATTAAAGAACATATCAGAAAATGTTCATTATTAATCCAACAATAATATTGTACCAGCTAATAATTGCCCTTTGAAGTGTAAGTGCCAGTCATAAGACGGTGCACTTCAAAAGAAAAATATAAAGTTTATTCCTTCTGACTAAACATTCAACTTTATTGAAAAATGATTATTTTTTCTCTATAGGAAAGCAAGTTCCAAAGATTGTTAAAATTCCAAAATATGACGGCAAACAGGGAGGCTGCTTTGGTAATGATCTGGCTAAGCAGCGCTTTAAGCTAAGATATATAAAACAATGTGCAAGAAAATGTGACAACCTATCTGCATGTATTGGATTTGTCTGGAACCCTTACTCCAAACCAAGTTGCTTCTTAAAAAGAGCTAAATGTTCGACTTTAAGAAAGAAATCCAAGAGCAACACCTACTATAAAAAAGGTAAGTAAGAAGTAAATATATTAATCTTTGTGCTCTTGTATACTTTCTTCATTGCTTAGTTGAATACACATTGCTTCGATATGGCTGTCTTATTGGAGCTGTTTATGAAATGTTGGATGAACCAGATATATATGAGCTTATCATATAGTGTTGTGATGTTAGGCAACCTAATGTGGAATACTAAATATATGCGCCTTGTATGAAGTGATTTTAGATATTGAATATAATGATATCATTAATTTTCTGCCATAAAACGTCTGAATCATGAATAAAGCTCTGTTTATTCTTTCTTTTCAAATCACTCATTTGGCCATTTGTTCACGTTTGTTGTTGAGAGAGTTCTCTTATCCTCATCGGCTTATTGTCTTGTGTAAAATGAAAGTGGAAACCTTTCTTGTACATTTCATCTGGGGTAGGCTTTCACAGTGAATTTCCAGTGAATTATTGCCAATCTCCGGAACCAGGTTGTTTATATTTGATGATTGTATGAAGATTACGCCCGCCATAGTCAAATGAATAGAGCACAATAATATGGTTGGCAATTGCATCATTTGCAAGTTTAGTAGGGGGTCTGTTAGAATATTGAGCCAGTCTGTTCTTCAAATAAATTTGATCATCTCTAACCCGGATATACATGCATGTTTCCCATAGTTAGTGTTGCTACAAAAGCATCTGTGAGTGTGGCATTTGGAAGGTTAACAACATCATCTAGTTGATAAGATAATCTCCAATTCATATTCTATAGGACAAATGCAATGACGAATAGAACATTTCTAAATGACCTGCAATTATAAACATTTGTTTAAGGTATATGAGATTATGTAAGAAGTGTTTTATATATAAATCCTTACCCTCTTACATTGGAAGCTATATCCAGGGCTTGCTCTGGTTACCCAAAAGGAAGGCTCTCATTTTTGAAGTCTCTCCCTATGTAAGATCATTGCGATGCACATAGAGTCCCTCCTCACAATCACACAGGCTTTGGCTGCGATTGCTCAGAGGCTTGAGACACCAAGTAGGCCGGAAAAAGAGACCGCAGTTTCCTTCCCCTTCTCCCTCCCGTTGCTCCCCTCCTCCGCATAAGAGGTCCCACCAACAGGAGGAATTGATCTCACCACCCAGGAAGAGACAGTTCTCAGACCAGTCCGGGGATGAGGAGGAGGAGTTCTCTGACAAGGAAGAGAGGTTTGATCCTCATGGGATCCCTCCGGTGGAGGCGAGGTCCACCCTGGACCACTAGTTGTTGGGCACAACTCCGACTAGCTCCACAGAGCCTACGGATGCGCCTGAAGCCTCTACTCCGCTACTGCTCCGGTAGCCTCTGTCTGTTCTAGACTAGGTCCTCCTAACGATGGCAGTGGTGACCATACAGTCCAGCCGCATCCTGACCTCACGCGGTCATGACAAGGGTCTTGGGAGGCTCAGGATTTTAAATTCTGCCGGGCTCTCGAGTTTGTCTCTATCCTTTCATTTCCCAAGGATACCAGTTTTCAAGATCTTTCGTTGGATTAGCTGAACCTTTGTTGCTGAGTAAACACACAAAAAGCACCAACTTCTATCAGTTAAAGGCATCTACAGGAATGTTTTACAACTATTGTTTAAGCTTTGATCACTGTTGTTGACATTACATGTTTGACTATGATTTCCTTTTGGATGTAGCAAAGCATCTGAGATGATGCAAAGATTGCTTCATTTGGAAAAGAGGAGAATATGTTCAAAGATTTTCAATAATCCTAACAATAAAATTGTACAGCTGACAATGGTCTTTTGAATTATAAGCACCAATCATTACACAGTGCACTCCTAGGAAGAGGTCTGAAGTTAATTCCTCCTGATGTAAATTTCAATTTTATTGAAAAATAACTTTTTTTTCTTTATAGGAAAGCAAGTTCAAAAGATTATCAAAATTCCAAAATATGAAGGGAAACAAGGTGGTTGCTTCGGTTATGATCTGGCTAAACAACGTTTTAAGCTACGACATATCAAACAGTGTGCAAGGAAATGTGACAATCTATCTGCTTGTATTGGATTTGTCTGGAACCCTTACTCCAAACCAAGTTGCTTCTTAAAAAGAGCTAAATGTTCAACTTTGAGAAAGAAATCCAAAAGTAACACCTACTATAAGAAAGGTAAGTTAGAAAAGTAGTTTTTGTGGGAACTCCTTCAACTGCTAGGGGAGCAGGTGTTGCAAGCAGTGTACACAATTAAATTTATTATAATAGAAATCAATTTCATGTGAATGGAAATCCTATTGATTTTCCTTAAGAAGAAAATGTAAATCATTTCCCAAAAGATATCAGTTTCCAAGAAGCTTTTTTTGGTTAGCTACATCTTCATTGCTTAGAAAAATAGCAAAGTACCAACTTTTCTCAGCGATGGACATTCACATAGATATTCTATTACCATTAATCAAGCTTTGTTCACAGTTGTTGAAATAATTTATTTGACTATGAGTTCCTCTTGGATATAGCAAAGCATCTGACATGATGTAAGGACTGCTTCATTCAGAAAATTAAAGAACATATCAGAAAATGTTCATTATTAATCCAACAATAATATTGTACCAGCTAATAATTGCCCTTTGAAGTGTAAGTGCCAGTCATAAGACGGTGCACTTCAAAAGAAAAATATAAAGTTTATTCCTTCTGACTAAACATTCAACTTTATTGAAAAATGATTATTTTTTCTCTATAGGAAAGCAAGTTCCAAAGATTGTTAAAATTCCAAAATATGACGGCAAACAGGGAGGCTGCTTCGGTAATGATCTGGCTAAGCAGCGCTTTAAGCTAAGATATATAAAACAATGTGCAAGGAAATGTGACAACCTATCTGCATGTATTGGATTTGTCTGGAACCCTTACTCCAAACCAAGTTGCTTCTTAAAAAGAGCTAAATGTTCGACTTTAAGAAAGAAATCCAAGAGCAACACCTACTATAAAAAAGGTAAGTAAGAAGTAAATATATTAATCTTTGTGCTCTTGTATACTTTCTTCATTGCTTAGTTGAATACACATTGCTTCGATATGGCTGTCTTATTGGAGCTGTTTATGAAATGTTGGATGAACCAGATATATATGAGCTTATCATATAGTGTTGTGATGTTAGGCAACCTAATGTGGAATACTAAATATATGCGCCTTGTATGAAGTAATTTTAGATATTGAATATAATGATATCATTAATTTTCTGCCATAAAACGTCTGAATCATGAATAAAGCTCTGTTTATTCTTTCTTTTCAAATCACTCATTTGGCCATTTGTTCACGTTTGTTGTTGAGAGAGTTCTCTTATCCTCATCGGCTTATTGTCTTGTGTAAAATGAAAGTGGAAACCATTCTTGTACATTTCATCTGGGGTAGGCTTTCACAGTGAATTTCCAGTGAATTATTGCCAATCTCCGGAACCAGGTTGTTTATATTTGATGATTGTATGAAGATTACGCCCGCCATAGTCAAATGAATAGAGCACAATAATATGGTTGGCAATTGCATCATTTGCAAGTTTAGTAGGGGGTCTGTTAGAATATTGAGCCAGTCTGTTCTTCAAATAAATTTGATCATCTCTAACCCGGATATACATGCATGTTTCCCATAGTTAGTGTTGCTACAAAAGCATCTGTGAGTGTGGCATTTGGAAGGTTAACAACATCATCTAGTTGATAAGATAATCTCCAATTCATATTCTATAGGACAAATGCAATGACGAATAGAACATTTCTAAATGACCTGCAATTATAAACATTTGTTTAAGGTATATGAGATTATGTAAGAAGTGTTTTATATATAAATCCTTACCCTCTTACATTGGATGCTATATCCAGGGCTTGCTCTGGTTACCCAAAAGGAAGGCTCTCATTTTTGAAGTCTCTCCCTATGTAAGATCATTGCGATGCACATAGAGTCCCTCCTCACAATCACACAGGCTTTGGCTGCGATTGCTCAGAGGCTTGAGACACCAAGTAGGCCGGAAAAAGAGACCGCAGTTTCCTTCCCCTTCTCCCTCCCGTTGCTCCCCTCCTCCGCATAAGAGGTCCCACCAACAGGAGGAATTGATCTCACCACCCAGGAAGAGACAGTTCTCAGACCAGTCCGGGGATGAGGAGGAGGAGTTCTCTGACAAGGAAGAGAGGTTTGATCCTCATGGGATCCCTCCGGTGGAGGCGAGGTCCACCCTGGACCACTAGTTGTTGGGCACAACTCCGACTAGCTCCACAGAGCCTACGTATGCGCCTGAAGCCTCTACTCCGCTACTGCTCCGGTAGCCTCTGTCTGTTCTAGACTAGGTCCTCCTAACGATGGCAGTGGTGACCATACAGTCCAGCCGCATCCTGACCTCACGCGGTCATGACAAGGGTCTTGGGAGGCTCAGGATTTTAAATTCTGCCGGGCTCTCGAGTTTGTCTCTATCCTTTCATTTCCCAAGGATACCAGTTTTCAAGATCTTTCGTTGGATTAGCTGAACCTTTGTTGCTGAGTAAACACACAAAAAGCACCAACTTCTATCAGTTAAAGGCATCTACAGGAATGTTTTACAACTATTGTTCAAGCTTTGATCACTGTTGTTGACATTACATGTTTGACTATGATTTCCTTTTGGATGTAGCAAAGCATCTGAGATGATGCAAAGATTGCTTCATTTGGAAAAGAGGAGAATATGTTCAAAGATTTTCAATAATCCTAACAATAAAATTGTACAGCTGACAATGGTCTTTTGAATTATAAGCACCAATCATAACACAGTGCATTCCTAGGAAGAGGTCTGAAGTTAATTCCTCCTGATGAAAATTTCAATTTTATTGAAAAATAACTTTTTTTTCTTTATAGGAAAGCAAGTTCAAAAGATTATCAAAATTCCAAAATATGAAGGGAAACAAGGTGGTTGCTTCGGTTATGATCTGGCTAAACAACGTTTCAAGCTAGGACACATCAAACAGTGTGCAAGGAAATGTGACAACCTATCTGCTTGTATTGGATTTGTCTGGAACCCTTACTCCAAACCAAGTTGCTTCTTAAAAAGAGCTAAATGTTCAACTTTGAGAAAGAAATCCAAAAGTAACACCTACTATAAGAAAGGTAAGTTAGAAAAGTAGTTTTTGTGGGAACTCCTTCAACTGCTAGGGGAGCAGGTGTTGCAAGCAGTGTACACAATTAAATTTATTATAATAGAAATCAATTTCATGTGAATGGAAATCCTATTGATTTTCCTTAAGAAGAAAATGTAAATCATTTCCCAAAAGATATCAGTTTCCAAGAAGCTTTTTTTGGTTAGCTACATCTTCATTGCTTAGAAAACTAGCAAAGTACCAACATTTCTCAGCGATGGACATTCACATAGATTTTCTATTACCATTAATCAAGCTTTGTTCACAGTTGTTGAAATAATTTATTTGACTATGAGTTCCTCTTGGATATAGCAAAGCATCTGACATGATGTAAGGACTGCTTCATTCAGAAAATTAAAGAACATATCAGAAAATGTTCATTATTAATCCAACAATAATATTGTACCAGCTAATAATTGCCCTTTGAAGTGTAAGTGCCAGTCATAAGACGGTGCACTTCAAAAGAAAAATATAAAGTTTATTCCTTCTGACTAAACATTCAACTTTATTGAAAAATGATTATTTTTTCTCTATAGGAAAGCAAGTTCCAAAGATTGTTAAAATTCCAAAATATGACGGCAAACAGGGAGGCTGCTTCGGTAATGATCTGGCTAAGCAGCGCTTTAAGCTAAGATATATAAAACAATGTGCAAGAAAATGTGACAACCTATCTGCATGTATTGGATTTGTCTGGAACCCTTACTCCAAACCAAGTTGCTTCTTAAAAAGAGCTAAATGTTCGACTTTAAGAAAGAAATCCAAGAGCAACACCTACTATAAAAAAGGTAAGTAAGAAGTAAATATATTAATCTTTGTGCTCTTGTATACTTTCTTCATTGCTTAGTTGAATACACATTGCTTCGATATGGCTGTCTTATTGGAGCTGTTTATGAAATGTTGGATGAACCAGATATATATGAGCTTATCATATAGTGTTGTGATGTTAGGCAACCTAATGTGGAATACTAAATATATGCGCCTTGTATGAAGTGATTTTAGATATTGAATATAATGATATCATTAATTTTCTGCCATAAAACGTCTGAATCATGAATAAAGCTCTGTTTATTCTTTCTTTTCAAATCACTCATTTGGCCATTTGTTCACGTTTGTTGTTGAGAGAGTTCTCTTATCCTCATCGGCTTATTGTCTTGTGTAAAATGAAAGTGGAAACCTTTCTTGTACATTTCATCTGGGGTAGGCTTTCACAGTGAATTTCCAGTGAATTATTGCCAATCTCCGGAACCAGGTTGTTTATATTTGATGATTGTATGAAGATTACGCCCGCCATAGTCAAATGAATAGAGCACAATAATATGGTTGGCAATTGCATCATTTGCAAGTTTAGTAGGGGGTCTGTTAGAATATTGAGCCAGTCTGTTCTTCAAATAAATTTGATCATCTCTAACCCGGATATACATGCATGTTTCCCATAGTTAGTGTTGCTACAAAAGCATCTGTGAGTGTGGCATTTGGAAGGTTAACAACATCATCTAGTTGATAAGATAATCTCCAATTCATATTCTATAGGACAAATGCAATGACGAATAGAACATTTCTAAATGACCTGCAATTATAAACATTTGTTTAAGGTATATGAGATTATGTAAGAAGTGTTTTATATATAAATCCTTACCCTCTTACATTGGAAGCTATATCCAGGGCTTGCTCTGGTTACCCAAAAGGAAGGCTCTCATTTTTGAAGTCTCTCCCTATGTAAGATCATTGCGATGCACATAGAGTCCCTCCTCACAATCACACAGGCTTTGGCTGCGATTGCTCAGAGGCTTGAGACACCAAGTAGGCCGGAAAAAGAGACCGCAGTTTCCTTCCCCTTCTCCCTCCCGTTGCTCCCCTCCTCCGCATAAGAGGTCCCACCAACAGGAGGAATTGATCTCACCACCCAGGAAGAGACAGTTCTCAGACCAGTCCGGGGATGAGGAGGAGGAGTTCTCTGACAAGGAAGAGAGGTTTGATCCTCATGGGATCCCTCCGGTGGAGGCGAGGTCCACCCTGGACCACTAGTTGTTGGGCACAACTCCGACTAGCTCCACAGAGCCTACGGATGCGCCTGAAGCCTCTACTCCGCTACTGCTCCGGTAGCCTCTGTCTGTTCTAGACTAGGTCCTCCTAACGATGGCAGTGGTGACCATACAGTCCAGCCGCATCCTGACCTCACGCGGTCATGACAAGGGTCTTGGGAGGCTCAGGATTTTAAATTCTGCCGGGCTCTCGAGTTTGTCTCTATCCTTTCATTTCCCAAGGATACCAGTTTTCAAGATCTTTCGTTGGATTAGCTGAACCTTTGTTGCTGAGTAAACACACAAAAAGCACCAACTTCTATCAGTTAAAGGCATCTACAGGAATGTTTTACAACTATTGTTTAAGCTTTGATCACTGTTGTTGACATTACATGTTTGACTATGATTTCCTTTTGGATGTAGCAAAGCATCTGAGATGATGCAAAGATTGCTTCATTTGGAAAAGAGGAGAATATGTTCAAAGATTTTCAATAATCCTAACAATAAAATTGTACAGCTGACAATGGTCTTTTGAATTATAAGCACCAATCATTACACAGTGCACTCCTAGGAAGAGGTCTGAAGTTAATTCCTCCTGACGTAAATTTCAATTTTATTGAAAAATAACTTTTTTTTCTTTATAGGAAAGCAAGTTCAAAAGATTATCAAAATTCCAAAATATGAAGGGAAACAAGGTGGTTGCTTCGGTTATGATCTGGCTAAACAACGTTTTAAGCTACGACATATCAAACAGTGTGCAAGGAAATGTGACAACCTATCTGCTTGTATTGGATTTGTCTGGAACCCTTACTCCAAACCAAGTTGCTTCTTAAAAAGAGCTAAATGTTCAACTTTGAGAAAGAAATCCAAAAGTAACACCTACTATAAGAAAGGTAAGTTAGAAAAGGAGTTTTTGTGGGAACTCCTTCAACTGCTAGGTGAGCGGGTGTTGCAAGCATTGTACAAAATTAAATTTATTATAATAGAAATCAATTTCATGTGAATGGAAATCCTATTGATTTTCCTTAAGAAGAAAATGTAAATCATTTCCCAAAAGATATCAGTTTCAAAGAAGCTTTTTTGGGTTAGCTACATCTTCATTGCTTAGAAAACAAGGAAAGCACCAACTTTTCTCAGCGATGGACATTCACATAGATTTTCTATTACCATTAATCAAGGTTTGTTCACAGTTGTTGAAATAATTTATTTGACTATGAGTTCCTCTTGGATATAGCAAAGCATCTGACATGATGTAAGGACTGCTTCATTCAGAAAATTAAAGAACATATCAGAAAATGTTCATTATTAATCCAACAATAATATTGTACCAGCTAATAATTGCCCTTTGAAGTGTAAGTGCCAGTCATAAGACAGTGCACTTCAAAAGAAAAATATAAAGTTTATTCCTTCTGACTAAACATTCAACTTTATTAAAAATTCTTTTTTTTCTCTATAGGAAAGCAAGTTCCAAAGATTGTTGATATTCCAAAATATGATGGCAAACAGGGAGGTTGCTTCGGTTATGATCTGGCTAACCAGCGCTTTAAGCTACGACATATCAAACAATGTGCAAGGAAATGTGACAACCTATCTGCATGTATTGGATTTGTCTGGAACCCTTACTCCAAACCAAGTTGCTTCTTAAAAAGAGCTAAATGTTCGACTTTAAGAAAGAAATCCAAGAGCAACACCTACTATAAAAAAGGTAAGTAAGAAGTAAATATATTAATCTTTGTGCTCTTGTATACTTTCTTCATTGCTTAGTTGAATACACATTGCTTCGATATGGCTGTCTTATTGGAGCTGTTCATGAAATGTTGGATGAACCAGATATATATGAGCTTATCATATAGTGTTGTGATGTTAGGCAACCTAATGTGGAATACTAAATATATGCGCCTTGTATGAAGTGATTTTAGATATTGAATATAATGATATCATTAATTTTCTGCCATAAAACGTCTGAATCATGAACAAGAGTTGGATTTGACCAGGACTATGGTGGGAGAAGGGGTGCAGTCAGTGGAAACATCTTTGACTACTAGGGTAGCAGGTGTTGCAAGCAGTCTACAGAATTGTATTTTTCCTAATGAATATCCATTTCTCAGAACTGGAGATGCCATTTCCAAAAAAAAGGAAAATTATTTCCCAAAAGATACCAGTTTCCAAGATGCTTCTTGGTGTTACCTGCATCTTCATTGCTTAAAAAACACAAGAAACGCACCAACTGTTCTGAGCAGATATCCAAAAGCAACACCAACTGTAAGAAAAGTAAGTTGGGAGTAGTTTTATTAAGCGTTGCGCCCTTGTATATTTTCATCATTGCTCATTTAAACGCACTTCTAGAATTCACATCATACTCATTAAAGGATGACATCTTCTAGATTTCATGAAGGTAATGTTCTATTGCAGCCATCTAGAAAGTTATGTGAACATAGTTTGTTGTCTTACCTTCCAATGGGGTCACGATTGTTTGTTCACTTCAATCACTCTCCATGACATACAACACCAGAAATGTTCTTATCATGAGTGGATATGTTCCAATAAAAGTACCAACAGATATACTGGATCACGCTTTTCTGTGCATTATGACTTAGGGTCTTCTTTTGATATCAATGTGTTAATGTGTTCCTGATAAATAATTATTAAGGCTAAACGATTACAATGGCTGTGAAAACTTTCTTCGACTCTCTACTGCAAACTTATATTGGGAAAGCAAATATTTCAACTTGTACATTATTCTTTCGAAAGTTTGAACGTTTTCAGACCTAGTTAACAAATCAAAGTTAAATGCATTGATTCTATTGAATGACACATACTTGAATCAATAACCAGCGTAGTATTAAACCAATACTCTGTATTGAATATCGCTAAATATAGTCATTTTTGTTTTCCTTACCGTAAAATTTCTGTGCATTATGACTTAGGGTCTTCTTTTAATATCAGTGTGTTAATGTGTTCCTGATATATACTTATTAAGGCTAAACAATTACAATGGCTGTGAAAACTTTCTTCGACTCTCTACTGCAAACTTATATTGGGAAAGCAAATATTTCAACTTGTACATTATTCTTTCGAAAGTTTGAACTTTTTCAGACCTAGTTAACAAATCAAAGTTAAATGCATTGATTCTATTGAATGACACATACTTGAATTAATAACCAGCGTAGTATTAAACCAATACTCTGTATTGAATATCGCAAAATATAGTCATTTTTGTTTTCCTTACCATAAAATCTGACCCCTAGATTTGCTTTGTGGTTTACAAGAAAATCTTTGTTCTCAAAAGTACAGCTAACCTCTCTGCATTCGAGTATATTTTATATAAACTGACTAAAAGAGATACGTATGTAGGTATGTGTAAACTGTACATAATTAAATCAAATCATGAATTTAGAGCAAGACAGAGTTGTTTGATTGGAGCTGAGAAGGTCGTGGACTCACTCCTACTCAGTAAAGTTATAGAGCTCAACAACAACAAAAATGATGGGGCTAGTAATATTAGTTGCATATACATTATTTCTGGGCTAGTGAAAAAAATGGGTATTGTGGATCAATTGATTAGGCTTCAATTATTTCAGTGCTTGAAACATAATGTCATCGCTTTTTAGATGCATTTTGGTTAACTTGCCCAACTAGACATGGTAAAGTGTGGTGTAATTGAAGCCTTATATGAATTGTATGATTCTGGTTGGGTTTGACCATAAGTTGGCTGTATACTGGTTATACCGGTTATATACCGATCTTGCAACTAGTTTACAATGGTTGGTATGAAACATATGTCTGGTTTAAGTCAGTTCTGATAAACCATTACAACTGGTTGTACAATAGACTTATGACGGACACCAACTGCCCTCAAACTACACTCAGAGCAGTGTGCAATGTGACTGCTCACTTCATTTTGGCACTAGTTGTGGTTGATCATGCTCAATCTCACAATTGTTGCAAGGTATGTGGTAGGCAGAGATCATATCCTGGTCTAATTTTGTGGTGTGACTGAGCCTTTAAGGAGAATGCATTATTACTATAATGAGTATGTAATGTTGAACAGATAAACACCTGTGAGGGAATGACCTTCTTTATGACAAACATGATGTATATGGAATGAAAATGAGCAATCAGAATGGACAAATTACAAAATATATCATTGCATGAATCTCAATTGTTCTTTTACAGAAGCTACTTTGCCAACAGCTTCAACCACTCTGCGAGTACCTACAGTTATTTTGCCGGGCACCCCTATAGGCAATTACTTGTCTGTGCATGGGGACTGCCCAGGTCATGACCTTGGAGGTTACAATATGACGTTAGAGCAATGCTCTTCTTATTGTGACGCCAGGCCCAAATGCATTGGATTTGTAATTGTTAGCAAGGAGCTTAAACCTCATTTCCCTTGCTGGCACAAGTTCAAGGTCTGTCAAACACCAGTGGCTGCATATGGAGTATTAACATATTATGTAAATAGTAAGTCACTTTTATTGTGTTTTTTAATGAATGTAAATATATGGACGATTTGCATATTATTGAAATAGTAGGTCACTTATCTTTTGAATCAATGATCAATTCGATTTTTTAGAACACTGTATACTATTGGAATAGTACGTCACTTTCATTGTTTTTTATTGAATACTATTTAAGTTATACATATTATCAAAAAGTAAGTCAATTTTATCATTTTTCTGATGAATGTGGTTTTACACACGCATACCTTATGCTTAGACTATTGTTAATTTTCAAGAATTTGTAATAAATCTAAACAGTAAATATGTTACAACCCTGAAACAAATAAAGTCTCATGGATAAAGAGAACCAGCAGCAATGAAATTAAGGGGCACTCTGTCACTAATAACTTGACAATTCTTATAATTTTCTAAAACAAATGTAGTTTTTTTTTTTTAGACATTATTCTAAAAAGCAATATAGCTTAAGCCTCATTCTCACATTCACGACTTCAGCCACGACTATGCCGATCTAACGAATAGACCGAGTTATACGTTTCGAGTACGCTATTATGCAAATTTTGCGTTTTTTCTTTTTTAAAGAGGACTGTTATTCGACTACCATACGATTGCTATACGATTGACGGCGACCGTTATACGATGCTCATAGGTATATCCCGACTATCATACGCTACTCATACGCGTGCTATACGACTTGAATACTTGAATAGCGTATAGCAGTCCTGTAAGATCGTACGCACAGTGTATGCAACTTTCCCACGGAGTTGCATACGCATGACGCCGATGTCAATACGACTGCTATACGCTGTTGCCGACCTTCATACGCTGTTGCCGACCTTCATACGCTATTGCCGACCTTCATACGCTTCTCATACGCTACCCATTGGCACCTACTTGCTATTGGAGGTGGCATCGATCGACTACGACTGTTTTGAAATTTTCAAAACAGTCGTAGCCGATGCTGACTTCAATACGACTCGTGCAGACTTGCTAGACTGTCATACGTCAGTACATGTATTATTGCCGACTCACCCCGATCACAGGTGTTTGCATCCGGAGATTTAGTTTTACTCTTGTTTTACACTGCCTATTGACACTCGACTACTCTATATATTTATATAAAGGTTTGCAGGCTTCCACCGCTTCACTTTTCAGCAGCTTATTCTACCCAAAAAATAATGTGAACATTGCCTAAACCTACCATCAAAATGTGCCCCTGCTTCGCCTTGATTGAATTAAGCTGCTCTAAACATTCAGATTTCGTTATAAATCTACTTCTGGCCGTCCAAAGCCAGAACATGCCATCATTCACTAGAGATTATACTCCATCTTGAGTTCTGCCCGCAGTGAATGTCATCAGCCAATCAGAAGGCAGAGTTGATGAGAGTTCCCATAATGCGCATAGTACTACTCTCATCAACTCTGCCTTCTGATTGGCTGATGACATTCACTGCGGGCAGAACTCAAGATGAGTATAATCTCTAGTGAATGATGGCATGTTCTGGCTTTGGACGGCCAATACGACTCGTGCAGACTTGCTAGACTGTCATACGTCAGTACATGTATGTTCTACCTGCAGTGAATGTCATCAGCCAATCAGAAGGCAGAGTTGATGAGAGTTCCCATAATGTGCATAGTACTACTCTCATCAACTCTGCCTTCTGATTGGCTGATGACATTCACTGCGGGCAGAACTCAAAATGGAGTATAATCTCTAGTGAATGATGGCATGTTCTGGCTTTGGACGGCCAGAAGTAGATTTATAACGAAATCTGAATGTTTAGAGCAGCTTAATTCAATCAAGGCGAAGCAGGGGCACATTTTGATGGTAGGTTAAGGCAATGTTCACATTATTTTTTGGGTAGAATTAGCTGCTGAAAAGTGAAGCGGTGGAAGCCTGCAAACCTTTATATAAATATATAGAGTAGTCGAGTGTCAATAGGCAGTGTAAAACAAGTGTAAAACTAAATCTCCGGATGCAAACACCTGTGCCCCGATCGACCAGGACTGCTGAGTCGTGGTCGATCGTGGCTGTAAGTCGTGAATGTGAGAATGGGGCTTTAGTCAATTAACAATATAAAACAAATTTAGGGTTATAGGGTAACTAACGGAAACTAGTAGTAATAGCACCACTAGAGGTAGTAGTTGTCGTTTCAAAAGTATTTTCTTGACATCAAAAATAAACATAAGACTTATCAACATTTACTGATGTATATAAGTGCAATGCAATCATCTGTATTTCCGCAACGTAAATATCCAATATCAACAGCTAGCCATTAGTGTAAAACTCCCTGACTTGAAGTACACATTTATTTCCTTTTCAACAGAAACAGTGAGCAAGACAATACTATCCAGTAGAACGGAACCAGATGAAAGCAAGGAAGAGAGTCAAAGCAATCTTCATCTCACCTCACAGACCAATATCAAGGTTAAGAGTGAAAAAGAAGATTTCGATATAGGCTATATAGACTCAATTAGTATCAATGGTAAGCATATTTCTACCCAGCGGGCACTGGACGTTCAATGTAAGTACATTGTACAAACTCTATGTACATTGTACGTCCAGTGCTCGCTGGGTAACCATGTACACAAGATTACAAGATTTTAGATAACTCTTTTCAGAGGAGTGACAAACGTTATAAACTCATGCACGTAATTTGGTCCAAGAAAGACATGGTGTATGTGATTGATGGAAATATGTTATCTTTAGCTATCTTCATAACTCAGTTAATTTTGTTGAATTGCAAATTCCTTTAGGTATATTTTCGCGTGCACCATTGATTTGGTACTTAACAAATGATTTATTATTTTGGGAATAGTGTATATTGATTAGTCGCTTGCCAGTTTAATGTCTGAAGAATGAAGTATTTATTCAATTGGTTAACATTTTGCACCATTGTGTAAACTGAATTTTCACATAATAACTGTAACAACAAAACAATATGTCTATTTTTACCTCTGGCATTTATTTCAGTATACTAGAGGGCTATCTTTTACACTTTCGTATCAGCATAATTTTCTTTCTTGCAAATTAAGGGTATCATTCAGACTTAAGTTTGATAAAAGACTATGTAAGATAAAATCATATTAAAGTTGCAGTGAACTCGTGAATGTGATATTATCCAACTAGGACCAAATTTCAATTAATGGATTAAAGGTTTGATTCTTGAAAATTCTAATCAGTCGATAATCACCAAAACGATATACATGGTAAGCAACATTCATTTCTTATCTCTCAGTATTTTTAATCTACATTGCAGGAAATAATGACTCTAAATCACATTTAAACATGGATAAACATCGGATAAACGATATTGTGAAACAAGCTGCCATAAACAGTGCAGTTGCGGGGCATTCAGAGGCCTATCCGGAAGAACAGGGCAAAGCAATTGTGCAAAGGCGTTCTGCCATGTTTGGCTCACAAAACACTGGTGTACCAAAGCAGGCAGGTTCTTGCCACCATCAGGGGGTCGAGATGGTATCCAATGTTAGTGATGCAACGTTCTGTGTATGTCCCCCAGGATACACTGGAGCACAATGCCAATATGACATCAACGAATGCATCCATGGCATTGGGTCTCCATGTCAACACAATGCAATATGCCGCAATACGGATGGAAGTTACAGATGTGAATGCCCCTCTGGCTACTCTGGCCTAAATTGTGGAGACGAGGTGTGCTCTAAGAACCTTTGCCAGTATGGAGGGACGTGCAAGCAAATACAGGATGGCCCCAAATGTCTGTGCCCCAGGTTTCACTTTGGAAAGTATTGCCAGGTGCGGTTAAGTGCCTGCTCTTTGAAGCCATGTGGCAACAGGGGATGGTGTGTGGAGTTGGGCTATGGTAAAAAGTTTAAATGCAAGTGCTCTCAGGGTTATTCAGGGAAGCACTGTGAAATGAATATGAATGGCTGTCTCGCCAATCCTTGTCTAAACCAAGGAAAATGTAAGAATCGTTCTGGAAGTTACACTTGCACATGCCTATATGGATTTACTGGAAAGAACTGTGAGTCCAACATTGACCCATGCAAAGGCAGACCTTGTTTGAATAAAGGCACTTGCAGAAAGGATGGTGGTGGATTTGTGTGCACTTGTCCTGCTGGATTTTCTGGTGAAAGGTGTGAAAAGCCTATACACATGTGTCCCCATTCTCCCTGTAAAAATGACGCTACATGCATTCAAATTGGAAGGTCCTTCCAATGCCGTTGCAAGCCCTCCTACACTGGAGCTCTCTGCGAAAACCAGTTGAATTTCTGTTTGCCCAATACTTGCCATAATGGTGGCACCTGTGTGATAGAAAGGGGCTTGACCAAATGTATTTGTCCTGAAGGAAGCAAGGGCCAAAGGTGTGAAACAGTTGTAGATACTTGCAGACCAGACACATGCTATCATGGTGGATTATGCACATCTACCTTACTTGGAGTTAAGTGTTCATGCCACAAGCCATATATTGGGAACAGATGCCAGCTGAGTGTGGATGAGTGCAAAGTCAACCCTTGCCACAATGGAGGATTCTGCGTCGGGTTTGTGGACAGCTATCAATGCATCTGCCATCACGGCTATCATGGCCGCCATTGCGAACTGAAGACTGTGGAGAAGGGTCACCCGTGTACCCACAAGCCTTGTCTCTACGGTGGGATCTGTATACCAAAAGCGTCCGGCTACTCCTGCCATTGCAGACCAGGCTACTACGGACCTCATTGCAACATCATAGATAACCCGTGCCTCAGTAGGCCCTGTAGAAACAACGGGAAATGTTTGTTTCGGGAAGGTGAGAAATACAAATGCCAGTGTATGGGAGGCTATTCTGGCCCCATCTGTGAGATGGAAAAGAATTTCTGCAAAGAAAACCCCTGTCAACACAACGGCGTGTGTCACAAGAGGCATGGAGGTCATGTGTGTCAGTGCAGAAGCGGATATATAGGAGAAACATGTGAACGAACTGGAAAGGATGACTGGTGCTTGAGCAAACCGTGTCTCAATCAGGGCACTTGTTTGGTAAGTCTTACTCTACAGCTTATCTAGTTGAAAGCTAGATGGAATATGCATTCCATGTTAAGACAGTCAAGGCCAATTTAATTCAGAATTGCTTTTCATCATCACTAGAATTATGCATACCTAAAGTATAAATATTTTACTGCTCTTCATTACAGATGCGAATTTCAGTTCAATCAATTTATTTCAGATTTATATTGATGCTGCAGGTTTCCTATTGGCTGTCATGATTTGTCTAATTATTTGGTTAACAATAGAATTTGTGCAATTAACAATATTTAGAGAAGTTGTTTCTTATTGATGTATTATCTTGACAACATTTTATCATTCCCGGTCTGTATTGCTTTCAGTTTTCTCAACCATTTTATTGAAAAACAGAATAGTGGGTTATTACTTTTCCAGAATCATATTCATTTCTTCAAAGAGAAAGATATGTTGATATTATATAAGGCCAATCCAAAACCAGCTTACCTATATATATATATACACTATTCTTGCATATACTTTTATTTTCAATTCAATAAAATATTTCATCATCTGCGGTATGGTTTGCATTCCTTGTAATATTTGAAAGAAATTGTACATGGTTGTTCGGTTATCATTTTTCAGAATCTTCAAGATGGATACCAGTGTTCCTGCCTTCCATTCTTCAAGGGTGATAACTGTGAGATTCAAGTCAAGCCTTGTCAAACAAAGCCCTGTGGTGAGGACTTTGTATGTGTTGAAAACAAATGGAATACTCAAACTGGCTATGAGTGTATTGGTAAGTTTGTAATGGAATTTTTTGGAAAAACAAAACCAAACAAGGACCATCATTATATACTACATATTGACATAGTTTGCTACGTATCCTCATGTGTATATTTTAACCTTCTTAAAGCTGCACAGGAGAGAATAAGTTTCATAGGAATTATTTATGAATGCTGTTCTATATATCTTAATATGACTATTAGCTAGCTATTATATTAGGCAAGTTGAAGTTTAAAATGCCATTTATTGTACCGGAACAAGTATTGCATGCAAATATAAACTCCCCACAACAGGAAAGAAAACGATTGAACCTTTTATTCATGTATATGCCCAACAGGCAATACAGCACTATATACATACCAGTGGCTGTACCAAGTATAATTCATGTTGAGTCTAATAGGTGGCGCCAAATGATAGTGGCTTCATAACCAATAACGTGCTGTGGGAAGGATACATAGTGATAACTTAATTATTCTGTATATTTGCAGACCATAGATTATTTCACCAGTGGATGACAATCGTTTTGTCAGGTGCCAAGACAAACCCGTCCGAGATGGAACAAAAGTCAAAGTGGGATGTAGGTAAGTACCTTTTACTTTTATTCATCATTAAAACAAGGTTAACAGATGAGATTTAAGATGGGGTGGTAACTTTACACTTCTTCTATTTGGATATGTTATGCATGTAATTTCCCAACACCATCAAAACAAGGTTAACAGATGGATACCAAAATGGATTTTATGATAGGGTGGTAACTTGAACCTCCTTTTATTTGGATAGTTTATGCATGTAATTTCCAGCAAATATCACAAAATACTGTGTGCAAGTCTGTGCGTGAGTGCCTGTTAGAGTACAGGTACAAAGACAGAGAGGGGTTTTGCATTAATTGATACCATTTACAGTTTGATGTCTGTTCAATTTAACATGTTTGACACCTTGTTTAAAGATTAAACAGTACATTGATTAAAATACAAAAAAACTTGAATCTTCTGTGTACTTCTGTATGTTGATTCCGACAAATCTTTTTTTTCTCAGTTGACATCCCATATCATAGAAATAAGGAGCCCCCAGAGTTAGGCAAATACCATCTAAGCAGGGGGGCAAAAATAGGTTTGGGAGTAGGCGCATGCGCAAGTGCAGTGCTCGTCATCTGTATGATCTTCATAGGAATCTACAAAAGGTAAGCTGCTGCAGAGAGAGATGATTTTTATGAGTAACCTTACCTCCATGAAATTCGTTCAGACTACATTTTAAATGCCCCATTGATAACTTGAATGATGACAGAAGTACTGTTTCTGATTACGATTACCGTATTCTCGTGACATAGTTATGTGTATTTCTGTACATATATGACATACCTTAGTCAGCAATCATAAGGATAAATAACCAGTTTCAAAATGATATAGAATGGAAGAAAACGTATATTTGCATGTCAAAGTCATTGAGAACTGGAAGAATGACGATAATAGAGATATGTTTCATTCAGTTAGGTACGATATGCTTTGCTGTTTTCACTCATATTTTACATACAGGTTTCTTTTCCTCAAAGTATAAGATGTCTGATTATGAATATACAACGGGCACAAAAAATAACATACATCAGTAGCCGAGTGATTATGTTTTCATGGATATGCAATACATGTATATAATTCAATTTTCATACAAAAATTGATATCGTTTTCTGCCTTGTTGACAGAAAAACAAGTAGATATAAGACAATAGCACTCGAGGAAAATATCAACCAGAATGCCACAAGTGTTGGATCACCTGCTGATCAGTACTGGGAGTATGATGAAGATACATCCTCTGACAATACAATCTTCACACAGGTAAGCCTTACTTGCTGGCGAACTATATATATATATATATATATATATATATATATATATATATATACATACATACATACATACATACATACATACATACATACATACATACATATATATATACATATATATATATATATATATATATATATATATATATATATATATATATATATATATATATATATACACTTGTTCATAAACACATTTTAGTCTGAAAGTACAAATTCAATTAGAGAAAATGGTATCCAGGTCTAAATATCTCATCAGTTTTCTGATCAATGTCCGAATAATACTCCTCATATTTCATATAATCGTATCGCACTATAATGCCATATTATGTCATACAACCAAAAGGCAGTACGAAAAAACAATTATACGTCATTTTTATATCTAAATTCTTACCTGCTCACATTTGAAGCTATCTCCCGGGCTTGCTCTGGTCACCCAAAAGGTAGGCTCTCATTTGGCAGTCTCTCCCTATGGAAGATCCTTGCGATGATCATAGCGGAGGGTCTACTAAATGTAGCCTCCAAAATTAAAAATAGACCGTGGTTTGTGTGATCCCCGCTAGGGGCCGCACTGATACCGGTCATGACGTCACGGTTGGCGCATGCGCCTTCATCCTCTTCTCTTTTGGGCGCCATTGCTCTGCCAATCGGTTTTTGAAAGCTCTCGGAAGTTTACGCTCGTTTATGCTATAAACTCGAGCCTACAGTACAGACGTACAAGCGAGTATAACAGTGAGACCATTATACATCGCTGGGACAGGTAACTTGTCGGTATCTCTGTGTTTTCCCTGTATTATTGTCTTGTTTCCATCTGACCTTCGACGATGTCGTCGGCCAGCGTGTATAGCGTCGGTCCCGCGGCGGGACGACCTTCTTCTCAGATTCGGTGTGGGGCTTCGCCCTGCCCGAATTTCACCACTCGCCCTGCTCCTGACGTACCCTGGATCGCGCACGGGTGCTGCTCTCGGCACACCCGTTGTGACAGGAATCATACCTGCACTGTGTGCGAATCCTGGACGGAGGAGACCTGGGTAGGATTCGATTCTTGGATGACCAAGAGAATCCAACGGTCTGAGAGGGATGCGGCCTATCGGGCCCGCAAAACTAAAGCACGCAGAGAACGTTCTCGTTCTCCGCGCTGTGACAAACCTTCAGGTTTGCCATTAGAGCGTGGTCGAGCTAGGACTCGACGTACCGCACCTGCGGTAACTCCCGCAGCTGCGGGAAGTGCGGTAAATACCGCAATCGCGGGAGATGCGGTAAATACCGCAACTGCGGTAAATCCCGCAAATGCGGGAGATGCGGGAAATCCCGCAATCGCGGTAACTTCTGCGGTAACCTCCGCAACTGCGGTGTCTTCCGCAAAAGCGGTGCCAGCCTCTTCTACCGCATCTACGGGGAAGAGATCTGGGGGAAAATCTCCCACTCCTGAACACAGGAGGAGATCTCCAAGGAAGGCCGTGCCTTCAACTCGTCTTCGTGACGAGTCACCCCCAACGAAGAAGTCCCGCGGGACTGCTGCTCCTAGCAGAAAAAAGGGGGGGGCCACAAAGAGTGGTGCCTCAGAGGGGTCTTCTGGCCCCACTACTAGGAGCAGCACCCGGAGGACTGCTTCGGCAGCTGCTGCTACATCTGCGGTGATCACCGCACCTGCGGTATCTCCCGCAGTAGCAGTATCTCCATCGGTTGGGCGTACTCCAACAAAGGCTGCCTTGAAGTCATATGACGCAGCCCAGGTGGGAGTCGCCTCGCCGATGAGAGACCCCTTGTTCCCCGAACTCGAAGCGGATCCACTGGGGGGTGACCCCTATGTGGACCTGTTCGGAGAGGACTCTGAAGGGGAGCACATTCCCTGTGGTCAGCAAGAAAAACATGGAGAAATTGTTTGAGCTGGCAGGGCGTGCAAGCTCTCAGGGTCATGGCCTGGTGGAAGAGGACTTGTTTCCCCCCCCAGTCCTGACTCTGGCTAATCAGCCACAACCACAGCCGACACCGAATGTGCCTCCGGTGTTCGACATAGCGACGTTAGTGGCGGCCCTGAAGGAGGCAAATCCTCCTCCTCCGCCTCAGCAGCCAGATATGACACAGTCAATCTTGGCGATCACTCAGTCGCTTGTGGCAATTTCTCAGAAGCTGGATAAACCAGCTGCCCCTGAGAAGAGACCAAGATCTCCCTCTTTGTCTCCATCGAGGTGCTCACCTCCTCCGTCCAAGAGACCTCACCGCCGTGAGGCCTCTCCCTCGCCTACCAGGACGAGGTCCGGCCGGTCGTCACCGGCATCTTTGTCTCCCGGTCAGTTCTCCGACCAATCGGATGATGAGGAAGACGATCACTTCGATGATCAAGTGGAGGAGGTCTTCGACCCCTGTGGTCTTCCGCCTGTAGAGGCGTGGTCTGAGCTCGATCGAGAGCTCTTGGGCGCAGCTTCCGACAAGCCTGCGGAACCTGTGGCTCCCCCTGAGGTGCCTCCGCCACTTCAGACAGCCGCGACGGCCTCCACGTCCACCGCTCCGGTGACGTCGGTCTACGCAAGGCTGGGTCCGCCTAGGGATGGGAGTGGAGATCACACGATCCCACCACACCCTGACCTTACTAGGTCGTGGCGTGAATCCTGGGAGGCGCAGGATTTTAAATTTTCTCGCCCTCTGGAGTTCGTACCCGTTCTCCATGCACTTGCGAAGGTGCTAAAGTTCTCCTCACCACCATCCGCTTCTCCTCCCCCGGAGGAGTCAGAGTTCAGTGTCTTTGCCACACCGACCTCACGTGCGGTGGAGGCACCAGCGCTATGGGCCCGTGACGGGGTCTCTAAAATAGCGTGTACTGTCGACGACAGACGGGTGGTGAAGGAGGCCGGGTCCTTCGGGGACTCTACCCTCGCGCGCTTCTTCCCTCTTGTCGAAGAGGACGAGACCTTGCTTAAGGTCCTCGAAGTGGACGCCGAGTTGACAGAGTACATGCGATCCACCTACAAGTTGGATTGGGATCCGGCGAAGCCCTTTGGACCAAAAGGACCACATCCGGTGACCAAAGAGGCGGAGAGATTCGCAAAGCAAGTCGAATCGACTTCATCTCTCCTCGCGCGCCTCTCTATATATTTGCAGCGAACTCAAGGGTTCATTTCTGCAACTATAGTAAGTAGAGAGAAAGAGCGCGCTGCTCTCCTCGCGGGGTTGACGCCACCACCTATGCCAGAATGTATGGTGGACGAGACACTGGCCGGGGCCGTGTCTCTGGCCAACTATTTAACCGCAGCTATAGGACGCATCTCCACACGCCAGAAGTTGGAGGCGGGGTTTGACCGTCGCATCCGATTCTTATCGGCAGCTCTGGCGGAGAACAAGAAAGTCGTGCCCACGATGGCCAGACTGCGTCTCAGAGAGCTTCCCCTGACAAAGGGTCTCATGTTTGCGGGCCAATGGACCCAAACAGTAGAGTCGACCACCAAGACCCAACTCTTGAGTGTGTCACAGGCTCAGTTAGCCCGTGACCAGCCCTCGACCTCGAAGCAATCGGGGGATCGTTTTCGGATCCCCTTCAAAAAAGGCAGAGGTTCGGGCGGCAAGCACAACAAGAAGGGTAAAAAAGGTGGTGGAGGCTCGAACTCCTCCTCGTCCGAAGGCGGTGGAGGTAGAGGTGCCGGTAGAGGCCGTGGTAGGGGTCGAGGTGGAGGCGCCAAAAAAGACGCTTACTCCACCTATAACACCCCAAAACCAGCCCCCAAAGCTGATGCAGAATGATCAGCTTTGTCCGGTGGGGGGGCGATTAAGAGCGTTCGCCCACCTGTGGCCCCTGATTACGTCGGACCAGTTTGTACTGCAGACTGTAACCAAGGGCTACAGGATAGAGTTCACGGGGAACCCCCCAAGAACAAAGGAGCCCCGCTGCACCCCGATTCCTCGGAATCAGGCGCGACGTCAGGACCTCGAACGAGGCCTGGAGTCCATGCTCGAGAAACGGGCGATCAGGGAGATTCCCTTCCACACGGACATACCGGGGTTTTACTCCCCTATCTTTCTGGTGGCCAAAGAGTCGGGCGGTTGGCGCCCGATTCTCAATTTAAAGGCGTTCAACAAATTCGTAAAGCCCCTATCCTTTCGGATGGAGACGCTACGAACAGTGATGGACTGCCTGGGAGAGGCCCACCAGCAGAGGCTAAAGACCTCAGAGCATTTGAGGGACTCCTCAATGTCAGAGACGTGGGCAGTCTCTATAGACTTAAGAGACGCCTCCGCTTTGCCTACGATGGCAGGGCGTACGAATTCCTGGTGCTCCCGTTCGGGCTCTCAACAGCACCTCGGGTGTTCACGAGGATTGTGCTAACCATCGAGGCGTTCCTCAAGATACAGGGTGTAGACATGCACCAGTATCTAGACGACTGGCTTCTGAAGAACCAGTCAAGGTCGCTTGTGGAACGTCAACGCGACCTCACACTGTTCTGGGTGACAAAACTGGGCTTCCTCGTAAACGAAGGAAAGTCCCAGTTGATACCCACACAGTTCCCAGCATTCCTGGGATCGACCCTCGACCTCATCAACATGCTCGTTTTCCCGAGCGAGAAGAGGGTCATCAGAGCGTCCTCGCTCCTAGCACGGAGCCCTCAGCCAGCGAAAACTTGGCAGAAGCTCTTAGGACATCTGTCCAGTCTGCGCGAGTTAGTCCCCATGGCGGTGACGCATACTCGTCTGATCCAACTTATGCTCCACAGTCAGTGGACGCAAGTCTCGGACAGCCCATATCTCCGGATATACCCTGACCACGAATCGCTCAGAGAGCTGGAGTGGTGGGCATCGCGGGCCAACCTGACGGTGGGCCGGCCGTTTCTCAGGCCAGATCCGACTATGACGATAGTCACGGATGCCTCGATGGAGGGCTGGGGAGGTCACCTAGGAGACTGGGTGATCTCAGGTCAGTGGCCGCGGGCTTGGGCCAAGCACCACATCAACTGGCTCGAACTGCAGGCAGTATGGCTGACTCTGCAGCATTTTCTGCCTCAGGTACGGGACACTGCTGTGGATGTCCTTACGGACAATACCACTACAGTGGCCTACATCAACAAGGAGGGTGGAACTCAGTCCCCCACCTTGTGCTACCTGGCACTGGACCTGTGGGCCTGGTGCAGGCAACACGGGATCTACCTGGTTGCCAACCACATATCGGGAGTCAGGAACGTCCTGGCGGACGCCCTGTCCAGGGGGAAACACAACCACCCCACGGAGTGGTCCCTCCACAAGACAGTGGTTCGGCTCATATTCGAGCATTGGCCGACTCCCCATGTGGATCTCTTCGCGTCAGAGAAGAACCACAAACTTCCAGTGTTCTTCTCAGTGCGCCCCTCTCAGACGTCGAGCGGAATAAACGCTCTGACGCAGAATTGGGAGAGTCTGTACGGGTACGCGTACCCGCCGACCAACCTCATCCCGAGGGTATTGAGGAAACTGAGGCTGCAGTGGTCAGCCCGGATCCTCCTAGTAGCCCCGTTCTGGCCCAGCCAGCCGTGGTTCCGTCAGCTGACCAGCATGCTGACAGACCTTCCGCGAGTGATCACACCCAAGGACAACCTCCTGAAGAACTCGGTCACGGGGATGTTTTACCCCAAACCGGACAGAATGAGACTGGCTGTATGGCCGCTGTCCGCAAATCCTTCGTTGACCAAGGCTTTTCGCAGGGAGTTGCAGAGACGGCAGCCAGGGCCAGGCGAGAATCAACTTGCCGGCTTTATGATTCCCGTCTTCTCCACTACCGACGATGGTGTGTGGAGCGAGGTGTGGGTCCCGCTGAGGCCCCTGTAGCGGAAGTCGCGGAATTCCTGAATGGCCTGCGGACGGTGAAGCATAAGGGGAAGCCCTTAGCTCCGTCAACCATTGCAGGATACAAATCTGCTATCGCAGCCATTCATAGAGGTTTTCCGGATGGGACAACTGTGTCGTCCAACACGGATTTGTCGACCCTTATTAAGGGTTTGTTTGTGGTTTCCGCCAGACCAAGGACGCTCAATGAGACTTGGGATCTCCCGACGGTACTCAAGTACCTAGCGGGCCCTCCCTTTGAGCCGATTCACACGGCACCATTGAGGTCGGTGGCGGTCAAGACAGCTTTCCTACTGCAGCTGGCTTCGGCCAGGCGAGGAAGCTGGGTCCATTCCTGCAGGATAGACGCATGTCATCTGCGGTGGGAAAATGGAGGAGTCCGTCTTCTCCCATCCCTCCTATTGGACAAAAACCAGTCGGTCTCGTTTACTCCTAGTGAGGTGTTTCTCCTCAGCCTAAAGGAGTTCTCGCCAGACGACAAAGTACATTGCCCTGTCCGGGCCCTGAAATGGTACTTGGAATTAACCAAGCCCTTGCGAGGGGATGAAAAAGCCCTTTTCATTCGGTCAAGGGAGCCTTATACTAAGGCTACCAAGAGTACAGTCGCTGGTTGGGTCAAAGAGGCCATAGCGGGGGCGTTCTCGCACCTTCCTCAGGAACGGAGGCAACGCATGGGCATTAGAGCCCACGACACCAGAGGGGTCGCAACTACTTGGGCTACAATGGCCGGAGTGCCATTTGAAGCTATTATGGATGCCGCAGCCTGGAGCCGGCCGCAAACTTTTGCGCAGTTCTATCTTAAAGATCTTCCTGCAACAAAAGGCAGGTTTAGTAGAGCAGTGCTGGTCACGGCTGGCACAGCTTCTAGGAAATAGAACTGATCCTTCCACAGCTTTTCTTGGCGGTGGTACTCTGCTTCCAATGTGAGCAGGTAAGAATTTAGATATAAAACAGGAAATTAGAAGTAATTTCTTTTTTATAATAAATACTTACCTGCGATCATTGCCCACCCTTCTGTATCCTCCCCTAGAATCCGTTCTTCCATGATGGTATTTAACGCCAAAAATGAGAAGAGGATGAAGGCGCATGCGCCAACCGTGACGTCATGACCGGTATCAGTGCGGCCCCTAGCGGGGATCACACAAACCACGGTCTATTTTTAATTTTGGAGGCTACATTTAGTAGACCCTCCGCTATGATCATCGCAAGGATCTTCCATAGGGAGAGACTGCCAAATGAGAGCCTACCTTTTGGGTGACCAGAGCAAGCCCTGGAGATAGCTTCAAATGATCGCAGGTAAGTATTTATTATAAAAAAGAAATTACTTCTAATTTCCTGATTAGTCCTATTCTATTCTAAAGGATGGTCTTAAGACCTTAGCATGTGATGGATCAATAGATGACCACTTGCCTAAGAACCGTTCCTTGTACTGTATTACGTTTCATATTTATATATTCTACTGCAGTGAGTTCAGTCGACCTGGAGAGAATTCGTATTGCTGTTAACTGCGCAATATTAAATTTAATGACTAAAAATAGAGGGCGCCTTTCTTTAGGTGAGAAAAATGAGATCATTTGACAAAAAGCGCTGTAAAACAAACGATATATATATATATATATATATATATATATATATATATATATATATATATATATATATATATATATATATATATATGTATACATATATATATGTATATATATATATGTATATATATATATATATATATATATATATATATATATATATATATATATATATATATATATATATATATATATATATATATATATATATATATATATATATATATATATATATATATATATATATATATATATATATATATATATATATATATATTAAAAATCCATCCTTTATAGTAAATTGTAAAAATATCCATAACACAAAAAAGTGACATACATGAATAGCCAAACTGGTAAGGAATCATTCATGATAAACTTAAGGCTAATGAGTACGAAGCAAATCTGAATAAAATATTTTTAATGACATGTATAAATATATATATATATATATATATATATATATATATATATATATATATATATATATATATATATATATATATTTATATATATATATATATATATATATATATATATATATATATATATATATATATATATATATATATATATATATATATATATATATATATATATATATATATATAAAGCATGTTTTTTTCAGAGCACAGTCAACACCACAATGAACACCACCATCGACAGCAAAAACTTCAGCATCACTTCTTTGTTGTTCACTGATGGCAGTGATGAATATTGAAATAGTAGCATGGATGATGTATGATGGATATGTCTCTGTTTGGAAGTGAAGATTATGACTGTCGCAGCTTGACGTCTGGAAATATTGCTTCGACAAAATGACCTGCAAAATCTAAGATGAATGTCAATTTTGTATTTGTACCTTAATCATATGCGTATCCACTCAATTTTGTACTCAAGTGTATTTGTGTTTGTGATTTCAGATCATTCACGAATGCTTCCCGAGATTATGAATGTGTTTCATGTTTATACAAATCATGTTCAATTGAGAAGAAAATCGCCTTTAATAAATAAACAATTGTACACTTTGGTAAATGTGTTACTTGTGCTAGTCAAACCTGTCTGATTCTTTATCATTAAAGGACAATTCCACCATGAATAAAACATGGGCTCAAATGGTGTCTTAGGGTATACTCTACTCAAATCCAAGACCCCACAACTACCCATCGTCATATAAGAAGTTTATTGGTGTTTAAAGTCATGATTTTCAAACAGGAAGTGGGTCTCTGGGGGCGGCCATTTTGAATCCAGAAGATAACAGAATAGTTGCACTACTCTCAGACTAGATAGGCAGCTGTCATCAGCAGCCAGTACTAGCTGCTGGGAGTGTGGCTTCTTCACAGCTTATATGTGTGTGTTTATGTGTGTGGATTCACCATCTACATAATGGTCCAACACAAGGCTCACACCTCATTCACTTGTAATTGCAAATCGTTGATAATCTGTATAAAAAATAAGAATATTTCATTTGCTATTTAGAGTAGCAAGCATGCAAAGTACGACAATTACACTCCAAGTGTGACATCCACCTGTTTATATTCACTTGTCAATTGCAGACAATTAACTTGCTCTTTTTATCATTGAGGTGATGTTAATAATGTTAATGATATAATAGCAATTCATCTATAACTACTACTTTTGATGATAATACCAATAATAATGATAATTTAAAATGTGATTATAATATGCACAGCCATTCTGTGTCCCTAGCAATTTAATGGTTTAATCCATTTTGTTAACTGATATTCAAATGAGTGTGAAATTCCTAAATTAAACAGTTTAGTGAGATGGACCAAATACACTGTGTCCTGTTTCCTCTGGTAGATGAAACTTGACAGAGATCAAATGACATATTTATTGAGTTTACATATAGACACACTAGATTCTGCAAGTTTATGCTGTCACCTTTGGGTAAAATCCTTACCCTTCCCACCGCTCTCCCACATTTAGATTAGATTTAAATTATTGTTTGTTTGTATTGAAATACATGGTAGTTGTGAATTGGCAGGAAATGGTAAGTTGGGTAGATATCAACAATTTCAAGCACTTCCCTGAATTGAAAACACCCCATGGGACTTCAGGTACTCAGGAAACTTCAACACCATTATGTGGATTGCTATTACCATTGCAGGAAGTGAATCTGAGGAACTAACAATCAATCAGTCAGGTAATGCAATTGACCTGGCTAGTACTGTCAATCTAAGGAACACCTTAGGTTTGTAAGTCTAGTTTTGGAATTTTGGAATTATCAAGGGGAGTCATTTGATACTGACCTTTTCCAGCTGTCATACAAACAACCAAAATGAAGAGTAATATGACTGATGTTGGTGGTATAGATTAAATAATACGACAAATTTGGGGGTCTAGCAGAAGCAAACAAATCCAAAACAAATGTTAAGTGTACTTTTTATCTCTCTCCATTTGTTAGACATTTTATTGTACCCTCTAAATAAAGAAATGTTTTCCATGTCCAACAACTGGATGTAACAGATCTTACAGTTGTTTTTGTGCGCTTCTGGGCCCTTTCTTTTCTCTCTTGTTGACCATGGCTCTGTGTGGGTTTAAAACTAAATATTGTAGGCACTGCATCAGGTTTCAGGTGTTTACGGATCCTAAATCGAAGTCTTTATTGTAGTTCAGTCTCAAAACAAGATTCCTCAAAATGTTCATGACAAACTTTTTTGGCATTATCAAAAGAGTAGTTCTTCACTGTCCATCCTGTCCCAATGTTGAATAGCCGACTTGCTGCTAAATCCTTCTTTTCTGGTTTAATCCTTGGGTTAGGGAAGGAGAAGAAGGAAATTCCCTTTCCTTTCCCCTTGTCAGATCTGTTATAGCATCCATATAAGCAGCATAAGTCACCATTTTCACAACATTGTTGGTTGTCTCATGTGTACACTAGACAGGCTCTGGCAGCTCTGCATACAGGAAGTAGAGCGACTGTGACATCATGAACTAGCTGTCAGATGGATTCTGGCAGGGCATTGTGGGATACAATGGCGCCCATGGTGTTCAGCTGGGATGGCTGGTTGGGGATGGTAATTAAGTGCAATTTCACAGGTAGGGAAGCCAAATAGTATTCAGGTGAACAGGGATAGTAAAGTACACATATCAAAGTATGTTCTCAGCATATAGTAGCCTTAAGGTGTAATTGTCCTTTAAATTCTATATATGATCCATAATGACCAGTTTGGCATTTTTCTCATTCTTACTATAGGGGGCATGCAAATAACGGTATGTGCGGTAACTAACAAAGACGGGTCTTAAACTTATCTAACATCTGTAGGAGGAGTCCTTTAAACCTTATTATCATTATTATTATTATTATTATCATTATTATTATTATTATTATTACTTATTATTATTATTATTATTATTATATAGCATGTATAATGACCTAAAGGTTTAAAAAAGTATAAAGACGGTTAACGCATACCAAATTAATCCTTTACGTATAAGACATGTAACTGAAAACTAACAATTGGAACAATAACTTCTTAAAAAGATATTGCTATTATTATCATTATTATTATATCATCATTATTACTATTATCATTATTATCATTATTATTATTATTAATATTATCATTAATGTATATATTTTTTAATTGATCTATGCATTAACATTATCAGAATATAAAGAAAATGTTCGACACTTTCTCTCTACTAGCTGGTGTAATCATTTAATTAGCAATCGCACTGGTTGATTTTGAACATACTGGTAACAAATGTGGTATTTTATAATAAACGGCGCGGTCACACTAGAGACTTTTACTCAATTAAAGGGTAAATTCACCATCTGACTGATTCAAGTTCAAAATTATCTTAAATATGTCACCTTTAATATAGGGTCTCCCCCAATTCTGCCCTGTTTTCTTGGACACCTACATATACAGTACAGACATTTAATTCCTGCACCACTCGACCAAACGTCTGCCAGTGCCTGGTTGTACAAACACCCACAGATAACATGCCAAAAAGGGCCAAGCACATCAATGACCCACGTAGCTTGCGAATCAAAGCTACGTTCAGTTGTGAGTTTATCCATGCATCCACGCCCAGGAAACTGGATGGCAATCGGGCGTGCGGTCGTGTATTTTGCTTGGGCTGCCCACGCGTTTAGTGCAGGAATTAAATTTCAGCACTGTTGATAAATCTACATCACAGTCATGCTGACTAGCCGACTAGCACTTATGTTGTAATGTTTCAAAATCAATAACTACAGTACACTATCAAACGATTCGCACCAGACTGACACTGGCCCAAGATTTTGGGCTTAAAAAGGTAAAAGGCAGCCAAATGAGTATACATTGAAATGGCTCACTAGATTTATAAATCCAGTGTCTTTTATCTGTTAAGATTGAATTGGAATAAAAAATATGAAATCTTTCGTCTTATGAAAAACAAAATCGTCACTAGACAGTCGATGATGGAGTAGTACCCGAGGGAAACAACCAACAGACTCCAAGTCACAGATACAGTACAGACACACCATTCTTGCAACAGTTGACCGGACGTCTGCCAGTGCCTGGTTGTACAAACGCACATGGATAACATGTCAAAAAAGCTAATCAAATCAATGACCCACGACTAGCTTGCTAATCAAAGTAAGCTTCAGTTGTTAGGTAAGGGACACATGCCAAGGAAATTGGCAATCGGGTGTATACTCGTGTATTATGCCCGTGAATTTAATGCAAGAATTAAATGTCGACAATGTAACTTTCGTGAGCCCGGAGCCAGAATTTAAAACTTGGTACTGCAGTGGTGAGAGAGAGGAGGGTGCACCTAGTATGAACCTGTTGTGAAGTATTAATGATAGTGTGCAGAGTGCGTTGAAGTCAACCGTCAAGGACAAACGTTTATAGTACAGTCAATATTGAAAGAGACTTCCGCGTTGAAATGCACTACTCATTTATTTTCTAGACGTATACCACAAATGTGACGGGTGCATGTATGTATGTATGTATATATATATATACATATATATATATATATATATATATATATATATATATATATATATATATATACATATATATATATATATATATATATATATATATATATATATATATACATATATATATATATATATATATATATATATATATATATATATATATATATATATATATATATATATATATATATATATATATATATATATATATATATATATATATATATATATATATATATATAATATATATATATATATATATATATATATATATATATATATATATATATATATATATATATATATATATATATATATATATATATATATATATATTATATATATATATATATATATATATATATATATATATATATATATATATATATATATATATATATATATATATATATATATATATATATATATATATATATTATATATATATATATATATATAGGTGAACTTGGGACCAGGAAAATTGGTCCGTCATATGCAAAATCTGTCATATACATATACCACATACTTCATATACATGGGACTGGGACCAAGCATATGGTCCGTCATAGACAAAAGTCTGTCGTACAGTGGTCCGTCATATCCAAGATCACCTGTATATATATATATATATATATATATATATATATATATATATATATATATATATATATATATATATTATATATACATATATATATATATATATATATATATATATATATATATATATATATATATATATATATATATATATATGAAAATGTGTGTCATATGTATATATGTATGAATGCATGCATTGCATGTGTATGTACATGTATGTGCTGCTTTGCAAACATTAAAAGAGAGTGAGAGAGAGGTGGTTCGCGATGTATGATTGTAGGTAGGAGCTCCATTTGAAAACACTGTGTATGTTTTTGTTGTATTTCTTTTCATTTTTTTACACCAAAGTATTATTCCTTATGGCGTCACTGTCCCTTTTCTGCTAGTGCTCTTTCATCGACTGTGGGACGGGATGGTTGAATGGACTAATCTGTTGTGCCATTTGCCTTTGTTTAAAGAGACGTACAGGACATGTTATATATATTTCATACATATACATCAAACAACAGTGACATAAACGATATTTTGTTACTCTGTGACCTGCACTTCCTATCGATTAGATGTAGACAACAAGGAAACTAGTCAGAACCGATGTTTATGTAATATTTGTGTTTAAAATTATGTAACATGATGAATTTACGTTTAAGTAAATATATATGGATATTTTGAAATGCTGTGCACTTATTATCATCATCATCATCATCATCATCGTCATCTCTCTCTCTCTCTCTCGCTCTCTCTCTCTCTCTCTCTCTCTCTCTCTCTCTCTCTCTCTCTCTCTCTCTCTCTCTCTCTCTCTCTCTCTCTCTCTCTCTCTCATATACACACATAAGGCACACCGGCACACAAACAACCATTTAGTGCCATTGTTAAAGTACAATGAACAATGATTCGAGGTGGAAGAAAAAATGGGGGGAGGCCAAGGAATGTATATATGTATGTATGTATGTATGTATGTATGTATGTATGTATGTATGTATGTATGTATGTATGTATGCGTGTACGTATGTATGCATGCATTACATGTGTGCTGCTTTACAAACAAGGGAGGTTCTAGACGTTCAAAATAGCCGTATGAAGCATCCAGGTTCCATTTAACCCGTTAACACGCCGGATTCATTTTACCGGGTTAGGATATGAGATATAGAACGATCATCTCTCTCCAATAGAAGCATCCCTAGATTCCCTGACTCGCTTAATTCGCGAATCAATACAAGTGTTTTCCAGCATAACAAAACAGAACAAACCATAACATAACCTATGTTTTTTTCGACTTCTGGGATATCAGGTGCGCACTATTCTATAAACCGTGCAATACCCTTTACAGCTGTTAAAGTGCAAATCAAACAATCACCAGAAAAGTGCAGTGAACGGTATTCTGTATTGCAACTGTAATAACTGTGCTCACTAAAGCATAAACACACGCCATTTGAGAACGTTCAGACCAAGCTCTGGCTCATCATTCATTCACAATTATTGGTCTTTTCATATTTTCTACATCTGACCGTGGTATGATTAAGTCCAAAAATTGAATTAGTGACGTCACAATTTAGGTTTGTGTGGTGAAATATTGTCCTCGAAGGTCACGACTTGTTTGGGTTATTTAACCATAAAGCTGTAGTGCGCATGCGTTTAAGTCTGTATCACTTCTATTTCGAACTTAGTTTTCTTGCTAAAGATAAGATAAAGTCATCTTTGAATATCAAGAATATACATATACATTATGAAATATTGCTGATTACCCAGATTGTTTACACACAATAACCGAGTCATGTCGAACCATGTTATGTATGTATACTTATTGGTTGTTTCATAACCATATAAGCTGGGGATGGGGTGCTTGCCTGATTTGAGACATAACACTGACTACCAGTATGGATTTTTTCTCCATTATCCTAACACATCACGTTCGTTCATGCGCAAGAATGATTTTTTTCTATTATGATTCCATCACCTGGTTACCCCACATTAATACTTCTTAAGACGACTGCCCCCTTTTTGCGCAAGTGCACTTTTATCGACAGTTCCTCGAAAACGCAATTTTCGCCTTGATGAACAGTTATAGGCAGGGAGTTTCCTGTTTGTGAAGATTATGCTTGACTTGTTGCCAGCCAGCTATACCTGTGAGGATCGCTGGTGAGCATCACAATAGGGTGCTCCTGCTGCAACAGGAGGCAGCTATAGATGATACCTGCGAGCGCACACTACAGAGAAGAGCGTCGGTCATCTCTGCGCAATGTACCTGCCAGCCCTGAGAGACGGCGTGCCTAAAACCATGCATTACTGCCTGATACTGGTATGTACATTTGAATATATATATTTCAAAATTTTGGCGCAATCAGCAACTGCTGTGCCGCCTGGTTTTTGTTATAACATAAAATATGATATCAGTTTTACAAATACGCTATATTCTGAATATATATTGTAGACATAACTTCATATATTACACTTGAAATATTCAGTCATTCATTCTAATATTCCCCTTGACACTTATTTGTTGGAACTGTGCTTCGTTTGATCATAGCTTAGGTATATACCATGCATTCACAACACTATTTTCCTAGTTGCTTTCTGATTATATTCTTATTCAAATGTTTCCGAAAGATGCATTTGTATTATCTAGATATTAAGCACCAAACGTTATGGTATGTTTTTATTTGTTGGATCTTTGCTATGTTTGATAATGCCAAAGGAATATACCATATTCCTAGACTATCTTCTGAGTTGCGATCTATTTAACATTATCCTTCGAAGATTTCCATAAATGCCTTTGTATTTGACAAATTACCCGAAAAGTAATACATTTTGTCTCGCTCAACTTACTCTGGACCGTATCTGCTCTTCTCCGCCCCCTCATCCTCCCCCCTTCTCCCCCAAAGAAAAAAAACAAACAATCTGACTATTTTAGAGATGTTTCCATAACAAAAAAACACACATTTAAATGAGACGTTTGAACTCAGCATAGGGTAACATTTTAAACGTTTTTCGAATGCATACTTAATTTCCATGCTATTTGCCAAATGAAGAAAGGAATGCAGGTAGTTCTTTACCTGGTGATCTTTTAGCATGTAGGGGTTAATAACGAAATGAATTCACAACACTTTTATATTACATGAAGGATATGCACTTTGTATTGAAGGATATCACATTTTTATCACAGCTAACTGAATTCTTGTTTTTTATTTTTCCCCAGATCATGTTAGTGTTAGTTCTTTATGGAAGCAGTGTTTTAGAATACTTCACCACTCTCCTGATATGTGTAGCATACATTATTGAAGAAAATAGGTACTGAACTTCCTCCTAGCCCCCCGTCCCCCCAAAAGTAAAGTTCTTATTACATTCCTCATTCAGTTGTTAGGGTATACCTCATGGTGCAATGCATTTGTTTATACTGCCATTTAGTTGCAAATGTACCAAGCCATGATTACAGGGAGAAACATGCAATAACACTCTAAGTTATGTATGTTTATAATTGATTTATGGTATTTTAGTATTTTCCTCTCTGTGTTTTGTTAGTATGATGCAAACGTGTAACTTCGTTACAGTCGATAAAGACACATACATACACTCCATACCAATCGGGTTTCGTTGGATTTGTTGAACAGCAAGCCACAAACTCGTGCAAATACTATATTAAATAGCCATATTTTCCAATAAATTGAAGGGTTATACACCACCAGCCAAAAAGGCTTTGCTGTACTGTTACTAAGAATATACGTAACAAGACAAGATGGTCCTTGCTCAAAGTGTCATGAGTTCCTGTAAGTTATACTTCAAATTGACTAATGCGAACAGGGATTTTAGTTCCGAATGCTTTTTTGTTGATTAATCTACCAAATAAGACCTACATTCATCAAGTCCTATCCAGACTAAATTTAATTGCTGAGACTGAATCCAATAATAGTCAATCCATTATAGTTCCATTCGGTATGCTAAAGCTAGAATGCTTTGAGTTAGTGCTCAGAAAGAAAGGTTCATATTAAACACATGTTTTGTCCCGTTGTATGATCCCTGTATGTGGATATGATGGTGTTTTCATAATTGCCTTAGCGCTGCATAGCCAATGTATCCATCAATGCATTATTGAATAAAACAAACCAACATGGTTAAATTATTGATATACACATAATAACTTCCTTAGTGCAAAACTGACATGCGACAACCTTGCAAAACATTAAGCACTGCGACGTTGAATCAGCAATTGTTTTCATACATTTTTTGTTTCATTGTGTTAATATTCAATGGATGTGACATAGCGATGTTTTTGTTATGACAGGAGATACGTGGGCTGTTATCTCTAGGCAACATCCCACTTAAGTTACGCAAGCATACACACACACACACACTATGCACATATATATATATATATATATATATATATATATATATATATATATATATATATATATATATATATATATATATATATATATATATACATATATATATATATATATATAGAGAGAGAGAGAGAGAGAGAGAGAGAGAGAGATCAGTAGGAATTCCAGATTTTAAATCGTTTAGGAGAATTAAATACATGGTTCTCATCTGGATATAGAAAACATACATACGTATATACATACATACATACATACATACGCACATACATACACCCATACATACATACACACATACACACATACACACAACTATCCATCCATACATACATATATACATACATACATACACACGTACATACATACATACACACATACACACATACATACACACATACATTCATACACACATACATACACAAATACATACATACATACACACACACATACATACATACATACATACATACATAAATTACGCATATAAGCATACGTACATACATACACACTTACATACATACATACATACATACATACATATATACACACATATATACCCTCATACATACCCTCACACATACCTGCATACCCTCAGCGCTTTCCTTCATAAAAGTTTGAAAGTGTAAATTACATTTGAAAGAACGACGTTCGTGTTATATCTATTCTTTACTTGTTGATGTTTTATTTTCTGAAATACCGAGTATTTGAATGATATGACAGACAACGTTAATGTAGCTTAATACTTGAATATCATGCTGAAAGGCTTAAGTAGATTCCGTGTATGCACAAACAAGAGGAATACCATTGATCTAACTTTATCAAATTATCAAATGACATGGAATCAACCTTAAACACGGTTTCCAGATTAGTCTACATTGGTGCGATACTCATACATCGCTGCGAGCACGCTACAGATAATAGCTACTTTAAAGAATGACGTCTGCTGATTCATGGTATCTATGCTTTAAATGTGGCTTTAAGAAATCCACCTATATTATTACGTGAGCACAGCTATTTCGATCTTACTCGTGACAATGCTATGCAAAAAGTCGACTTTTGTTAATTCATGGCATCTATGTTTTAACTGTGGCTTTAAGAAACAACACACCTATATCATTACGTGAACACAACTATTTCGATCTTACTCGTGACAATGCTATGCAAAAAGTCGACTTCTGTTGATTCATGGCATCTATGTTTTAACTGTGGCTTTAAGAAACACACCTATATTATTACGTGAACACAGCTATATCGATCCCACTCGTGACAATCTTTGACAATAGTCGTTTATGGTAGTATTCAGAAAATCGACATGCCCCAGCTGAACAAAACACCGTTTTCTTCCACGGCTGTATATTTATACTGTTAATGCACGCATTGAGAAAATTACTTATGCCTTATTAAGTTTCTTTATCATCAACCAAGCTGTCAAAATGCACGCTGTTTGTATTGTGCCTGATACTTTTTTTCTTAGATGAATAAAATAATGGATATGTAGCGAGAGATCTATTACTATATGCGCTATAGTGAAGACCTGACTATGCCAGGGGTCTCGAAATTTCCGAGAGATTGATTTTAGAAAAAGATCTGTAAGAACGGCAGAGAAAAATCTGCGCCAATAATAGCATTGTTTCTGATTATTGATTGTTATCGTCATTCAAAAGCAGACGACCAAGGAAGCTAAGCGAGGTTATAACAGAAAACGATCCTGCTCATGATTATAATGGTAATGTAAGTCAATGATATAGAGGTATAATGTTAACAAGAGAGAGCGACAGAAGGCGATCCTGCTTTTGATTATAATTGTTATGTAAGTAAATGATATAGGGGTATTACGTCAACAACATCTTCTTACTCAAATCCAATATCAGTCTTGTAGTCGTAAAATTTATTCACTTGGAGACAGTATTGGTATATGATTTCTGGATGTCCAATGTATGTTGTCGTGAAACACTGGATCGACTGGTTATTTCAGAACGCTTTTTAAATTCTTAAATAGAGTATTTTTTATTTCATCCTGACATGGCAAAACAATCATAAAAATAATAGTACTCCTGACGAAATCATACTACCAATTTCATGTAAAGCTGTTCTTTGGAAATTTGGAGGATCATTTCATATTTCAATTCCAACACAAGTCTCTGAAATGTTATTTATCATATCTCAGAGTTGCGCGTCTAACACATACCAGATTATAAACAAGCATATTCCTATTACAAAGGTTTAAGTGAATTATAAACCTTCACCCATTTCGTAATGAATTTTACTCCAGTCATGTTATCAATAGGATAACATTCTTCTGCTTTCATTTGTTGAACTACAAATCACTTTAACATATTTATATATACATGAGATAGCACTAAGATGTTTTATTTACGACTTTTTTTTTATTATTTCGTCAATATTTTGTCTCATCAGATTTGCCAATCTTACTTAAGCGTTTATGTGTAAAAAGCCTTCCATCTATCTATATATATACGTAAGATACGCACATTGTCTAGTGATGTTAAGGCTACAACAAGAGTTCATTTTACTTTTTTCCATTTGTGTTGCTCAGAAAGCAGGTTGACTTGGAGTCACAAATGGCCAGTCATTTGGATATCTGTAATAGAAATGCTGATCACTACTTCAGAGTCCATGTTTTTGTACCTTAATCATTGGCTCAGAAGCATTCAATTGCATTCCTAATTACCTGCCTATTGGAGTAATTCTGCAAAATCCATATCAATGATTGCCTAATACTTCCTTGCCTACCTCTACCAATCGGTGCATTTTACAGTATTTCATTTTCCGCAATCATTGACGCTTTACTGGCTTTTCACTATTGACATTTTATTGACAGGTTAAGAGGAATTTTTAGGTAAAAGAGGGGTTTTATTCGTTGTAATAGTTATACAGCCCTGCATATTTTACCTGATAGGAACCTGTGTATTTGAACGTCTATATTACGCAATACATTTCGCAAACCCTGTATAAAAGACATGAAAAAATAGCAGATTGAGATCACACACACGCACACCTATGTTTATATATATATATATATATATATATATATATATATATATATATATATATATTTATATTTATATAAATATATATATATATATATATATATATATATATATATATATATATATATATTATATATATATATATATATATATATATATATATATATATATATATATATATATATATATATATATATATATATATATATACAATGTATGTATATATATAAGGCCGTCCAAAATAAAAACGTAAAATCTTTTTACTCGTTTTAGGGGAAAAGTAGCCGTCAAAAGTTCAAAATCCCTGGTCAAAATGCCTAAATCGCAGATCAACAATAAAAACCCTCAACAAAAGTATAGATTGTACGGTCATTTTATTCAAATGTTAGTTCAAATTTCATAAATAGCAGTGGAAAATGTTGATGTATCAACAAACTCCACCGCACACTTTACCAAATTAGAGTGTTGATGTATCAACAAAAACCTGAGGCAACATCAAGAAATTCAGTGGAAAATGTTGATGTATCAACAAACTCCACCTCAAGCTTTACCAAATAAGAGAATGTTGAAATATCAACAAAACCTGAGGCAACATCAAGAAATTCAGTGGAAAATGTTGATGTATCAACAAACTCCACCTGAAGCTTTACACAATAAGAGAGTGTTGATATATCAATAAAAACCTGTAGCAACATCAAGAAATTCAGCTGCAAAATGTTGGTGTATCAACAAAATCAACTTCAAGTTACAACAAAACAGAGAATATTGATGTATCAAGAAAAACCTGAAGCAACATGAGAAAGCCAGTCAAAAAATGTTGATGTATCAACAAAATTATATTCCAGCTCCATCAAAATAGAGAGTGTTGGTGTATCAACAAAAACCTGAAATCATATCAAGTAAGCTAGTGGGAAAATAATATTTTACAAAATCAGATTTAAGCTTCACTGAAAAGGAGAATGTTGATATATCAACAAAACCCTGAAGCAACATCAAGAAAGTCAGTGGAAAAATGTTGATATATCAACAAAATGAACTTCAAGCTACACCAAGATAGATAGTGTTGATATATCAACATATACATAAAGTAACATAAAAAAGGAAGTGGAAAAATGTTGATGTATCAACATTATCAACTTAAAATATCTCCAAAATAGAGTGTGCTGATATATCAACATATGCCTGAAGCAATATTAAGACAGCCAGTTAGGAATTGTTGACGTATCAACAAAATGGCTTCACCAAGAAAGAAGGTGTTGATATATCAGCATAAACCTGAAACAACATTAAGAAAACCAGTGGAAAAGTGTTGATGTATCAACAAAATCAACTTCAAACTTCTCAAAAGTAGAGAGTGTTCATATATCAACATGAACCTTTTTATTTTTCAATAACTCTTTTATTCAGTTCTTGCAAGAAAAAACAGGTGTAACATACATAGTAATCGCAACATATTTTTTTAACAATTATAGTGGAAGAGATAAATACGAATGCAAAGAGAAATATATGTATATGAAAGAGCTTGATGATTGTGCTATGTATATCAAGTAGGAAAAAGGCTTTATGCCCAATTGAAGAGTATGTTATTTTGCCTTATGTTTTGTACTTAAAGAAGTTGAGTAATAAAGACCAGTTACGTTCAAATAATACTTGTTTGTCATTTATGATGCTCTTGTAATATTCATGCTTATAGACTTGTCTTAGATTGAGTTGCACGTGTAATAAGGTAGGTTTTTTGCAATCTAATTTGGCCTTGTAAATTGCCTTTTTGACATTTAACAAGATAATGTTTATTTGCCAGCTATTTTCCAAATCACCCAGGATTTTTTTCCTATCAGTTAGGTGATAATCAACCATACCCAATGACTGAATCCATCTTTCTACTTCGGTCCATAGCTCTCGTACTTTGACACAGTCTATAAGCATGTGGTAATTGCTGTCTTTTTCTAGTTTACATAGTGAGCAGGTATCATCTGATAAGATTTTACATTTAACTAGAACATCATTAGTGAAGAACCTATAGTGTAACGTTCTGAAATGAATGTATTTTAAGTAAATGTCATCGATTAATCTGTTTGTTAGAATGAATGAGTTTCTAACTTCATAGGTGCTTAGAATGGTATTAGCCTTGTCATACCATTTTTGACATATGTTGGTGTTTATATCGTTTCTCTTTCCTAGAAGCGATTTATACAGTCTTGAAACGCCTTTTAAGTCTCTACAAAGAATAGAGTTTAATAAACAATTAGCTGGCCTTGTGACATTAAATGAAGGTTTTTCTCTAACATCAAGAAAAAGTTTCAAGGTCAGAGTGAAGCCACCGTATTCAAGAAAGTTAGAGGTAATACCATATTTTTCTTGAAATTCCTCAAGAGAGAGGGATAGACAGTTTTCATTCAGAACGTCACTTATAGTTGTAATACCCTTTTTTAACCATCCTGGTTTAATTGGTAATCTTAATGAATTATTATACCATAAAGGTGTTAAACAAACAACAGATAATTCGTTACAAACGGAACTTTTATATAGTATTTGTAATCCTGATAATACATCTTGCCAAAAAGGCAGATCAATTATTTCAACCATTCGTTCCACATAATCAGGACCATAATTAAATATCTCCTGGAAATCTTCAATGTCTAAGAAGACCTTCCACTTCCCGTTCGAAGTGAGATATCTCCGTAGCCATCCAAGTTTCAGGGCTTTATCAAACAGCGTGAGATTATGTAATTTTAAACCTCCTTCAGCTATATCCGCTTCCAGGATATGCTTACTGAATTTAGCAGGCTTGTCACTCCATATGAAGGAATTAAAAATACTCTCTATCATTTTAATCTTAGAAGGTTTGGGACTTGGTAGGGACAGGAGGATATGTGTTATTTTAGATAAAAGAAGCGATTTGACAATAGTAACTTTGCCATAAGGTGTTAATTGTCTGGAACTCCAAGTTCTTATGAGCTTCTTAATTTTTTCAATTTTGAAGTCAAGGTTAATTTCGGTTAAGTCGCTCAATCTAAACACATCATAATATATTCCTAAAACTTCAAAAGTGTGTGTCCAGTTCAGGCCAAATTGACCCTCCCAAGGTATCTTCCTGTCCCGTGTCGCCCCAATTTTAATGACCTTAGTTTTGTCTTTATTAATTGCAAGCCCGGATAACTTATTGAACCATCGCAACACGTCCATTACACATTTTAAGGAATTTTTGTCTTTGTCTAGGAATATGGTTGTGTCGTCTGCGTATTGCGATAGCTTAATTTCTGTTTCTCCGATTTTTATACCTTTAATGTCGGGATTTTCTCTTATGACATGCGAAAGAACCTCTGCACAAATAACGAAGAGATATGGGGAGATGGGGTCCCCTTGTCTACAGCCTCTAGATAAAGAAATGTTTTCAGAAAAATGGCCATTCTGTTCAATTCTGGAAAATGAATTTTTTTGAAGTAATTTTACCGAATCTACTATGAATTCGCTAAATCCAAAAAGATTTAAACAGTGTTCAATAAAGTTCCATTCTATAGTGTCAAAAGCTTTAGCGTAATCAACTACTATTAAAAGGCCATCTATAGAATTAGATTCACAGTATTCAAGGGTATCAGCCAAAAGTCTAGTATTTTCACCCAAAAATCTTCCAGAAATGAACCCAGTCTGATCGGGGTTTATAATTTGGCTTAGTAAGGGTTTGATTCTATTCGCTATAATAGATGAGAAATATTTATAAGTAGAATTTAACAGAGTCAAAGGCCTCCAGTTTTTTAACACGTTTCTTTCTTTTCCAGCTTTGGGAATGCAGGTAATCGTGCCTTCTATAATGGGTCCTGTGAAACTTTTGGTAATGATTGCTTCTTTAAAGGTTCTCCAAATCCAATATTTTAATTCTCTATGAAAAAATTTAAAAAATTCATTGGAGAAGCCGTCAGGCCCAGGGGCTTTGTTATTTTTGCCTTGTTTAATGACTTCTTCTACTTCTGATAAAGAAATGGGTTGATTCAATAGTTGCCTAGAATTGTCATTCAATTTTGGCAAGTTTTCTAGGAAGTGTGAATATCTAGAGTCGGTTTCTCTGTTGACATGTCTGCTCAAGAAAAGGTCTGAATAGAATTCTGATTGAAGTTTTAATATTTTATTTGGATCTCTTACTGTTCTGTCATTAGTATCAATTAGTTCCGCTATATTTTTATTTAAATAGTTCTTCTTTTCAAGGTTTAAGAAATAATTTGAGGGTTTTTCCCAGTCTTTTATGTGTTGATATCTTGACCTTATTTGGTGACCTCTTAGTTTATCTTCTCTTAATGATTGTAATTCAGTGTTAGCTGTATTTAGTTCATTTAATTTATTTTGCAAGTTAATATTATAGCAGTCTATTTCAATTTCTAAATTAGTTATTTTATAACGAGTTCATTTTCAATTTTATTATTTATTCTACTTAGATTTTTAGAGAATTTTATTGTCTCCCCTCGAATTTGACATAATAAGTTATTTAAGAATAAACTATCAGCAATGTTAATCTCTAGTGTTTCTCCATTGTCCTTATTTATAAATTCTACATCATATATCGGGAGAGCATATATATTTTTATTTAAATTAATTGTTTTTTTAATTAAGTTAATATATTCTATGTTTGTTAATAGTTTATTATTAAATTTCCAGGAACCTTTTCCTCTCGGATGACTATTAATATTTAGTTTCAAGGTTATTAAGTTATGATCACTTCTATATGCATTATTTATTTCTGCCTTAGGGGCAAATGCTAGAATATCCTGGGATATTATAAAATAATCTAATCTAGCTCTTTTGAAAGGTTTCTTGGTACCCCAGGTATATCTCTTACTATCCTGATTTTGAGATCTCCATATATCAATAAATTTATTTTTAGTTATGTAATTATTTATATATTGTCTAGATTTTATGTTTCGTTGAATGTTATAGTTATATGTATCATTATTGTTTAAAGTGGTATTCCAATCTCCTACTATAATTATGTGGTCTACATTTAACTCTTCGATTTTGTTAAAGAGATTCTCGAACCAGCTAGGATTGTCGTTATTAGGACCATAAATATTTACAATTAGTATTGGGATAAGGTTATTTATAGTTATATTTAATATTATATATCTACTATCTTTATCTTTATATATGGAGTTTAAGTTATATTCAAATGTTTTATTTAACAGGATAGCAACACCCTTCGAATTAGTAGAATTTCCATTAATAATGTATTCAATATTCCATTTCTTGAGCAGAGTATCAAAATCTGAATTGACCAAATGAGTTTCTTGTAGACATATAATGTCAGCGTTCATACCTTTAAACTTTAGCCATAAGTCTTCCCTTTTGACCCCATCTCTCAACCCTCTTGTGTTTGCAGATACAATTTTTATGCACGAAGTCTCGCCAGTCAAAGAGAGATAAGATCCTGCCTATGCAGTGACAAGCCTGTTACAAGAACTGAAATAACATTAAACAAGATAAGAAAAAGAATATAACATACAGAAAGAACAAACATATATATACTGTTTATGATTCTGCTCGAATCAATAACAGTAGCACAAAAGAGGATAATTGGGTTATTTCCCAATACCATAGCCTCTACCATTGTAGTGGCTTAATACCTGGAGCATGTGGGTAGGCTCCGCATGTTAATACCAATATTATTGTTAAACCGTTGTGCAGCCCTGCATAGAGGGTTTTTTTGTTTATGAGATAAAACTTTCACCTGACATAGGTAAGACATATGTCTAGAATGATAGGAGTGTTTTTGAGATGAAAAAATAGACATATGTCTATAATGATAGGAGTGGCATATAATGACAACTTAAGAAAGTAGCTTTTGTTAAGTTTACCTTAATGTAAGTATTTCTATAAGTATTTTTAAGAAGATTGTAGTATAGCCCATAGCAATAAGTGTTTAACTTATTGTACCTTTTGTAAGTTACAATAATACAGGTATGTTATATCCCATACATATAGCTATTTTGCCATTTTTAATGTTGCAGTGATGAGGGTTTTCTTTTCATATCCCGTACATCAATTTGGTGTTTTGTCGAAATTGCTGGGCAACCTTTTGTACTGGGACGGATTTAATTTCTGCCACTAGGTGGATAATCTCTCCAACATCAGTTGGCAGAGAAGCCTGGTTGGGGTGCATTGAGTAAGGGGCATTAGATCCAGGCAGTAGGCGACTTAGTGGAGTCATCTTAACAAGTGAGCGTGCGTAAGGATTGGCAGTGCAGCTTTCTCTTGAAATCCCTAGATGGCCATTGGGGAAGTGACTGAAAAATTCAGTAGCGTCCTGCATGGATCCATTAAAATTCAGATAATGAATACGGTGACTTTTGAGGAGGTGAGCTTTCATTAATTCCATGCAGGTAAAGTGGGCGCCCGTGCATGCAATTCGCAGCGTTTTCTTATGTTTGTGTGAAATTTTGAGGAATGAGGTTAGGACAGACACTTGGATGTCCATTTGTTGTTTTAATCTGGCATCCAAGCCAACCCCCCCAATGGCCACCACAGAAGAGTTGGTTAACAGGCTTTCTACATCTTTGAGGTAGATTGAGGGACATTTGGTTGATAGGTATGGGTGAAGACCGAGGGAGACTTTCACATCTGGGTCTGCTAGTAGGAGTTTTGACCAAGGGCTGAATAGGATCTGGGGATCTGTTATATCAGTGATAACCTTGTACAGGTATGAGTAGGAGGGAGAGTTACGGAGAGGAGGTAGAGTACTGATAAAATTCTGGTGGTTGTACTTCTTGTAGAGGTCCACCACATTACAATAACAATCCACGAAGCGCAGTGGTTTGATTGAGACTGAAGTGCTGGAAATACACCCTCTGATATTGCAAAAGTGAAAAATTTCTCCCAGAGTCCTCCAATGGAGTAACTCTGTCAGACGCATTGGGTAAGTTGGGTTGTATAAGTGGTTGGTGGAAAGACCATTAACCCGATCAATATCCCGTAGGAAGTTTATCTCCGCCGTAGTAAAGGGGGATAGGCTTGCATTACAAAGCCCTTCTCTGGTTACCAAACCAATCAGATCTGTATCTGAGGTGCACTCTAAGTCATCTTTTAGGTAAGAGAAGAATTCTCTTTGTCGCATCACTAAACTCCTCAGGTCTCGTTGGGGTACGTAAAAGCCATCACAAAATCTGATGTCTGGCAGGGTGTGGTATGCATGGCACTTCCAGCAAGTCGAGTCACCAATAACACCCCACCAGACATCAGTTACATGTTCAAAAATTGTATGGCGCTTGAGGTTTCTATCAATTTCCCCACAAACCTTACATTTCCTGTTGCTGATCTTTTTCAAGGAGTCAGCATTGCTTTCCATATTTAACAGAAATAGTTGATACTGTACGTCTGCCTTTTCCTGTTCTGACACTGATTGTGAACATCTCTGTTCTGGACCCTTCATTGATTCTAGCTTCAGCTTTTTGATGCCCCTACTGACCTGGTCATAAACCTCTTTGGGTTTTTCCTGTTCTAGGGAGAAAGAGTCATCTAATTCAGAGGAGCCCAGCGATGAGTCAAGGTCACTTGCAAAGAAATCAGCAGCGCCTTTTCTCTTAGATGCTGATGGGAGGGACTTTTTGTATTTTAACTCTCTAGAGTCCTTTTTGAAACTAGACTGCGGACAGTCTGTGGTTGTATCTACTGTTGTTTTGACGTTAGACTCAGCTGAGTCTGTGATGTCTGAGTTTTGGTTAAGTAAGTCCTCTCCCAAGTTACACTTTATTTTATCTACTTCTTCTTTGTTTGGAATAGACCGAGGGTCTGTGGTTTCCTGAAGAGCTTGTACTGGTTTTACAATAGTAGTCGGACTCTCTATCGTTTTCACTTCTGGAGTAATAACCATAGTCTCATCGCTGGTTTGTGTCAAGTTAGACATTTGAGGTAGATTTAATTTGGGGGCTTCAGGTGAGTCAGGGCTATCTTGTATAGGCTGAGCTGTCTCAGGAGCTTTCTTCTCCTCAGTAGATTGACTACTAGATTTCTCTAAACTTTTCTTCTCTTCAGCACATTGAATGGTGAGTTTCCAGTCAACTTTCCCATTTAAAAACAGTATTTCTGAACCAAAGCTTTCTTTTAGTTGTACTAGATTTTGTAGCCATAGTTTACGTTTGAGTTTCGAAACACTTGTGGGTTGACATTCATGGAGATCTATTTCCACCAGGGTTAGTGTGGTTAAACATGGCTTGGAGGGGGGTACAGATATTGGTGGGGGTGTGGATACAGGTAATGGTGGGGGTGTGGGTACAATGTTATAAGAGTCAAGCAAGTTACCCAGGCGGTTACACTGTTCGAATAGGGTCGCGTCGACCTTCTTAAGGATTGCCCGGGCTTCCTTCCTAATGTCATCTTCCATCCTGAACGATTGTCCTTTGTTGCATTGGTTTTGTGGGGGTGGTTCCTTGGTTGGCGTTGAAGTGTCCATCTCCATGCTGCGTGATGTCTCGGAGGGTTGGGAGGTGGTGGGGTGATTCCGTGTCTCTATGGTTGGATTTGAATTGTCGATCTCCATGGGATGCGATGTCTCGGAGGGTGTGGAGGTGGTGGGATGACTTCGTGTCGCTGGGTGGAGTTTGGGCATCTCTTTGAGTTCTACATCGCCTGGGGTGAGTGTGTTCATCTTCCTAAGGGTCGGCATCTCTCTGTTCAATGTGATGTCATCCGCAGAAGTTGACGGTAGGGGGGGTGTCTTTGGGGACCATATCAAGGTTGAGTCACTGCTAGCATTGGAGTCATTAGAAACATCCATGTCTGTAAATAGGAATTGTAAGCATAAAGAGGGGAACATGTTGTAGTTTTCTAAAGTATATGACCATTATCCTATAAAGTATTGAGAGTATATTCCATTTAACAATTTTGACACTATCTGAAAACGTATGTAAAAGTAAAAGTGACCCTTTGAATGTGTGGTTTCTGAAAATTTATAAGTTTTTGTCATAACAAATTAGTAGAAGAAATAAATATAACAAATGAAGTATATCATATAATGTTAACACAGATTATCGGGAAGTAATATGTATGATAAGAAAATTATCACTTATAATTTTATCCCTCGTTAATGGGCAACATTATATAATAAGTAAAGTATATTTTATAACTTTACCAGAAAAATTCCTTATAATGTAATGAATTACAAATTAAGATTGGGAGAATGAATTAAGAAATTGATATGTATGTCAACTATTATTGTAGAAAGGTACTAGTGTCAGTTTTTTATAGAGTGGTGCAGCCAGGTTAATAAACTTCTTAAGTTGAAGTGTTAAACAGTAATCAAAGATAAGCTCTATCATGGTATGTAAAAAGAAATAAAATAAATAAATGTATATAAGTCTGTTGAATAAGGCAGAAAGTTATAAAGTAAAGGTGTTAACTAGTTGAGGGTCATATGTTATAGTCAGATTAATATCACAATCCAAAGTTAAGAAATAGCTTTATAATAGTGTGTAGAGAAATTTACCAATATGGCATCATTCTTAATAAAAGTACAAGAAAAGCAATTCTGTCATAGTATGCAAAAAGATTTAACTGAATGGCTATGATTGTATTGAAAGAAAGTTATAGAAAGAGGTTATGTTATAAAGTAAGGCAAACAATACATATGAAAAACAAAAAAATCAAAACTCCATGAGTGTATGTTATTATGTTGGAAGAGATAATGTTATGAAGTGAGACAATAGTACATAAAAATATAAGTGGTAGCCTATCAAGGATAGGTACTTGTGGTAGATAAAAGCTTCTGCAAGTCTTGTTAAGAGAAATATACATTATTTTCCCTGCAAAAATAAACCGAATCCTGAAAGAAATAGGTGGGTTAATAATGGTATATAGTATAAAGGTTCCTGCAAGTTATGCAATATTTTCCATGTGAATAGCTAGATCCTAAAAGGAAATAAGTTGTTTAATAATACATAAGGAGCATGAAAGTTTGATAACAGAATTTTCTGTAGTTATACTATAATGTTATAGAGTATCTGTAATATAATTAACCTAATGAATGTGGTTTAAAATTTACCAGTATACAACATAAGCTATAAAAGTAATAATGTAATGAAATGTATATAAGTTTAAGCTTGGAGACAGGCAGCAGCGGTAGAAAAAAGGAAGAAAAGATAATTGGTGTGAACATAGGGTGTGTAAGAAACCTTTAGCAAAAATTATGACAGTACTAAAATCTTGTACACAGAAGGTGAAATATATTCTTGAATAAGGGTCATTGATCATCTGAATGTTTTCTTGAGGCTCCTCATATTATCTTCAATATAAGAAAATAGGTACGAATTATATGTCAGGGCTGCAGAGTAAGAAAAGAAAGGGTAAAAGTGAAGAAAAGCCAATAGTTGAAATAAATTCCAAAGTGAATCTATACTATACTTTTAGAAGTTGTTTGATTTGGTTTAGGATCTAACCATTCCTTCTTGATGTCCTTTTCATCTACTTTATCCCAATCATCTTTAACTGTTTTCCTCGATTCCAACCATACAAGGCCTTTAGAGTTGTCTCTTTGTCTAACTAGTAGCTTGGTTGCTTGTTTCATGGGACCAACCGCTCTTTGAAATCTTACTCTTTTTGCTCTAGCTAAGGGGGCCAGATCTGTCTTTACTCCATATTTAGTTCCATTTGTTTGATTGTAATCATAAAGATTACCTGCAGCTTTCAGAACTGTTTGTCTGTCATCCCATCTTGAAAAGGCAACTATAATGGGTCTGTCTTTTATTTTGGGATTCCCCACCCTGTGTGTATGTTTTACAGTCATTTCTTCCATTATGTCTCTCTTAATTCCTAGGACCTCTCTACACCAAATTCTAATATTTTCCCATAGACTGATATTAGAGTCTGAATCTGTGATGTTGTATAGCCAAAGGTTGTATTTTCTCTGTTGTTGTTCATTAGCCTCCTTATCAAGCTTGTACTGGGTGTTTTCTTTTCTTAAGAATTCTACCTCTGTCTTAATTTCTTTGAAAGATTCTATCTCAATTCTGAGATTGGCTATCTCTTCATCCTGAAATTCTGCATTTTTCTTAAGATCCTCACAGGTTTTCTCCAGTGTATCTTGCCTATTCTCTAGGCTAGTTATTTTATCTGTTGATTTGATATTCTGTATCTCTAGTTTCTGTTGACTGATAGTTAATGTTTTCATATTGTCTGTAAGAGTTTGCACTGATTGACAGATTTTTTCAACATTCGCGTCAGTGTTAGATGAAGCTTGTTTTACATCAATCATGTTGTCTGTCATTGTTTTCCTTATCTCAATCAATTGGGTATTAATACCTGCTTCCATCTTAGCTAAGGTTTCTAGCATGAAAGTCTGGCTAACCGATTCACTGTCTGGAGTTTCATTTGAGCCTGCCATTGTGTTCGATCGAAGTGACCTTTTCTCTACCGATGTAAAGTTTCGTATATCTTCTCTAGAGCGCGATTGAGCTTTTTGTAGAGCGAGCCTTTTGCTCATAATGTAGAGACGATTCTACTTTTGGTATAGTCAGCAGTTAGAGTTCGTAGACAAACTTGTTTCTTACCTGCGGGTTCTAGCCTGGCGGAGCCTGTTTCCTTCTGTCTAGTTCCTTCCTCCTGCCTTTTCTTGGTTTCCATGGGATGACTCCCTTGTATTCGTCGTCTCGCCTTCTAGTTGTTTATGGCTCGCACGTGGGGTTTCCAAGATGGCGGTTGGTCGTCGGTGTGTATGGCCAGTGGTGGTTGATCAGCTCGCTCTGTTGACGAAGAGGTTCTGGCTGGCAGTCTGTTCGTTTTGGATGAAGATTCTCGTAAAAGGCTTCGTCCGAAGCCTTTTGTTGTTGTTGTCGTCTGTCTATAAGGTGACCGGGACCTTTTAGTGATGGACGAGGTGAAGTACGTCTCCATTCGTTTGAGTCATGTGGGTCATTGGGTTACCCGGATGAGCGTATTAATTTGGGGTTTATTTGCACGGACTTAAGGGGTTTATTAAATACAGTTATAAACTTTAGAACTAACACAACAGTAGTCCGAGCGTTAGGTTTATATTATACTATAATTAATGTCAAAAAAGGTTATTTATGTTGAGGTAAGTTTCTTTTGCACGATGCTCGCGTCGGGACTACTTTTTTTTGCGATGTGGAACAAAAGTAAAGGGTTGATACGATAAAGTATCTTTCCCCAAAACAATCTTGAAAACTAATACAGCTTTGGTAAGAATTAGTTTAGTTGGATCGATAGGTCAAGTTTTGAAAAATAGATGCAATCAGTAAAAGGCGATTTTCTTCGATATTATCGGAGCCTACCCAAGTTGTAAACCTCTCACCTCACATGACGTCACAACTTACGTCATCAACATGAACCTGCAACAAGATTAAGAAAGACAGTGGAAAATAAATTGTTGATGTATCAACAAAATGCACTCTTGTTAATATATCAACAAACCCTTAACAGGAAATTCTGCTGCTGCTGCTGCTGCTACAATTTCTCCTGCTACTACTGCCGATGCTACTATTTCTGCAACTGCTGCTGCTGCATTACTGCTGCTGCAGCAGCTACTACTACTACTACTACTACTACGTTAGTAGCAGCAGTGGTTGTATTAGGGGAAATAGTAGTAGACAAGGAGAGAGAGAGAGAGAAAGAGAGAGAGAGAGAGAGCAAATGATATCAAAGTCACTCCCGAGTAGTAGTAGTAGTAGTAGTAGTAGTAGTAGTAGTAGTAGTAGTTGCAGTTGTCATAGTAGTAGTAGTAGTAGTAGTAGTAGTAGTAGTAGTAGTAGTAGTGGTAGGATGCATAGTGGTAGCATAGTGAGACACACTACTACTACTACTACTACTACTACTACTACTACTACTAGGTTAGTAGCATCAGTGGTTGTAGTAGGATAGGTAGTAGTAGACAAGGAGAGAGAGAAAGAGTCACCCTTCCTTAACCCACTATGCCCATTTTCTACTTATGGCTTAACTTCTTTGCATTGGTACCTGGCATGTAACTCAAATGTAGGCTGATGAGTCATACCTTGTGGACAGATGGCACTGCGGTATACTAGCTGGGTAGTTGGTACTACCATGACAACTGGTTTTAACCCCCTCATGTGGGAATTGTGTGAACTAAAGGGCCAACTGTAGGCCATAGATCCTTATACAGTATAGGTTCAGGCATACATTTGTAAATGATGAAGTAAAAACACAGTAGTGCCTTGTAGCTAGGCTTTATAAATAATAAAAAACAAAACAGTAAAGCCTTGTAGCTAGGCTAGTAAAAGCCCTGCTGCTTCGAAAGGTGCTACATGTGTGTCCAGTTGTTAGCTGTGACCTGCATGACCCAGATGTTAATGAGATTCAATTTCCTGCCATGTCACTTTAATAGGAGTGGTAGGTTTAAACCCTGTGGAGGCAAGTTGTCTGTGTACAGAAGAAGGCAGAACTAATCCTATGTGTTGGATGATATGACTAGTTTGATATCAATTACTTTGATAAGGAGCATACTTGTTCCTTCTTTATCTAATTCTTCTTCAAATGTATGGATATCCCAAGCAAAGTACCCAATCCACGTTGTGTAGCCAAACCCTGTGTACTCTGATTACACATAGCAACTTATACATGTCTCACTATGCTATCAGTATGCATCCTACCACAACTACTTACACACATTTTCATTTCTGGGTTACATACACTTAGATTTGGAGGAATAAATATATGGAATCACACATCAAATTTATCATGACAGCTGTATGCAAGTGATGTGGAGGAGTATCTAAATTGGGAAAAATTAAGCCATCTAAACTTGAGGAGACTGATAAAAGTAAGTATTATCATGTAGTAGTAGTAGTAGTAGTAGTAGTAGTAGTAGTAATAGTGTAATGTAGAGGGGATACTTAAGTTCAATAGCTTCTCTGTCAAGAATCACTCTCATAGACCATTACTTGAAGAGTGTCTAATGCTGACACTAGGTATTCTATTATGTAACTAGTGCCAACCTGTGTCCTGCCGAATAGGAAGCCATGTACTCTGACAAGGCAAGATGCACTGCATGAGGTCATCTCTGGGATGGATACAGCCACTGACTCACTGAGTGATTGCCAAGGGGAAAATGAATGCCTAACACCAGGTTATTGGCAAGTAGTAGTAGTAGTAGTAGTAGTAGTAGTAGTAGTAGTAGTAGTAGTAGTAGTAGTAGGGAGCAGTCGTGATCATATCCAGGTCAATTCCTGTGTGATGTCTATTGTGTATCGGAGCTACCAGAATACTTGAAGGGGTAGATAAACCCTGTGAGATTTGAACTGACACATATAAAGATTCCCTCTCCCCCATCCTTATTGCTCCCCTCAGCCCTGCGTGAGTCTGGAGCAGTGACAGGAAACTGTACAATAATAACCAGTATCAAATTACACTCATTTGCTTTTCTGGGGTTCACACATTAGGAGCGTCCTGCCACTTGCCTCATCAGCCTACATTTGAATTACATGCCAGGTACCAATACCTAGAAGTTGAGCCATAGGTAGAAAATGTGCATAGTGGGTTAAGGAAGGGTGACTCTCTCTCTCTCTCTCTCTCTCTCTCTCTCTCTCTCTCTCTCTCTCTCTCTCTCCTTGTCTACTACTATTTATCCTACTACAACCACTGATGCTACTAACCTAGTAGTAGTAGTAGTAGTAGTAGTAGTAGTAGTAGTAGTAGTAGTAGTGTGTCTCACTATGCTACCAGTATGCATCCTTCCACTACTACTACTACTACTACTACTACTACTACTACTACTACTACTACTACTACTACTACTACTAATATGACAACTGCAACTACTACTACCACTACTACTACTACTACTACTACTACTACTACTCCGGAGTGACTTTGATATCATTTGCTCTCTCTCTCTCTCTCTCCTTGTCTACTACTATTTCCCCTAATACAACCACTGCTGCTACTAACGTAGTAGTAGTAGTAGTAGCTGCAGCACCAGCAGTAGTAGCAGCAGCAGCACTTGCAGAAGTAGTAGCATCAGCAGTGGTAGCAGGAGAAATTGTAGCAGCAGCAGCAGCAGCAGAATTTCCTGTTAAGGTTTTGTTGATATATTAACAAGAGTGCATTTTGTTGATACATCCACAATTTTCCACTGGCTTTCTTAATCTTGTTTCAGGTTTATGCTGATATGTCAACATCTTCTGCTTCCCACTGACAGTTGCTACTAACCTATCATCCCTTATGCCCCACCTCACTAGGCAGCTTTTCTCAGCTATGCCATGTATTATGTCAGAAATTATTTAAATTACTGTCACCTTTTAGCCATATTTAGGCTTATTCATGACAAGCTATTTTGGCTGGTGCATGAGATCAGAGTACTGGCGAAAACACAGTCTAACCACACGTCACTGGCATCTATCTCACATGCCCTAACTGTGAAATTGACCTCCCTGCAAGGTCACCATATTATGTCAAATAATTGGGGTTATCTCATTGTCGCATTCCTTGGCAAAAGATCACTTTGAATCAAGTAAATTGTATTTCGTATCCTTGCATTGCGAAGAAGAAGGGCCTTGGTCTTGCTTCTTATGAACATAATGGTTAAACATACATGTTTGCCAGATACAGTGAGTGTAAATATTTACATTATACAGTATATATACGCATTGTACAGGATATGCTAAGAAAATTTAGTACAGGAATAACCATGATACTAATTTTAATAACTGATGCTCGTTATATTTAATTGTGTATTAACTTTAACACTATCATGATACATCTGCCTTGGCTTTAGGGTTACAGAACATATGCCTACCCAATTAACACTAAAGCTTAATTAACACATAGAATAGTTTAAGGTGGACCCATATATCTATTTCACTATGGTCATATACTCGGAAGCTCACCACATTGACCATTTGTGCTACTACATGTTGGATAACAATCTATTACCCTTGGGTAGTTCCAATAACACAGGCGTGATCCTACTTGATATAGCTAGTGCATGTTAATATTTTTGTATTTTTTACTTCTAACGTGTTCTGTTCTTTTGAATGCGTATAAGTTGTATATGTGTGATTTTGTAACCATTTGTTGGAGCAAATAAACATACAATACAATACAATTAAGCCATCTGGCCAATTAATTAGATATTGATTTTGCAGCATTGTTAATCCTATTGACTCAGGTAACCTTATATAAAAGGTTAGGAAACATATGAGCTTTTGAATGATGACCCTTTAACCATTGGAAAATATGGATCTCTTGCCATTTATTTGCTAAGTTACTATTATATGACACATTGAGCCAAATGTGTTTTATTCGGATACATGCAGTGGGGTACTTAGGAAAGGTATCATTTTCATTTAATCTATTCAGTGGAAATAGAGTAATTCAGATATTTCGACAATTGACATCAAAATATTTGCATCACACCAGGATTTCATTAAGTCCATATGAAAGTAACGATTAGCTCTTCAGATATAAAAGGCGCTGCTGTTTACTGTTATCAATTTCGGTAGTCATGGGATACGCATGTTATGACATTATATATGTCAAACATCTTTTCCCTTTTGCTACCCCCCTCCCCTCGGGGTTTTGTGCCTGTATAGGCCTGTGCGCAATTAGTCAGTCAGCATGTTAACTTGAAAAGGTTATTTGTAAGGGTAGGCTGCATTCATCGTATGTTGGCCTCTACGTTATGTTCAGTGCCTTTGATCTCATTGCCATGGCATGGATAGAGACACCCCTGGTAGCTTGGCACACCTCAGTAACTATCCTTTGTTTTATCTGAAGTCCTTATTTACATTGTATGGATAGAGACATCACTGGTAACTCGTCACACGCCAGTAACTACGTATACCCTTTGTTTTATTTGACGTCCTCATTAAAATTGCAAGGATAGAGACACCCTCAGCAGCTCGTTACAACTCAGTGCATAATATGTTTTCATCAAGATACTGCTCGTTTATCAGTATATGTCCATACATGTTAGACCATGTGTACGCTCCACATGAGAACGTGTTAGCTTATGTGGGTAATTTCTTTGACTCAATTTTCCCTCTACCCTGCTTTTTTTTTAACTTTTTAAACCTGGAAGGTTTTCTGATGAGGAATACATTAAGCATCACAAAAGTACCTTCAGGATGTAAGGGTTTGGGGGGAAAATAAAAGAATATGCATATTTTTCCTTCAAACAGGGCTCCTATCCACACTACGGACTGGAGAGAAATGTATCCATTCTCATGGTTGTCATAATGTATGTCTGCGCACACGCCTGGCTGGGTTCAATATATAGTACATATCCAATGGTTTAGTAGTGGTCGAGATATGTATCCACTCCCTTAAAGTCCTTTTGAAGGAATACACACCCTAAGAGATAAACAGTTTTCTACAAAACCAATGTTAATTTGAAATAAATAATGGTAAAGTTTCTTGGTGTAGCAATTTATTAGATGAAGACAATCTTGTGATAAGTTGTGGTAGGTTATATTCTCGGATTAGTTGTTGCTGATTCTGATAACAAAAACAACGGTGTTGAAATTCTACTACATACTTAGTTCCAAGCTTTTGGTAGCGGCTGATATCAGACACAATAGGTGCGATTTTCAAACAGAATATTCAACAATGTGTGACATCAAAACGTTGCCTCATTACCTTTTGTGCAAATGATCATCCATGTGAAGTGAGCGGGATGCATACATTAATAAGTGGTGTGAAACATACACACGACTTCTAAGCGGAAACGGTCTGCTCTGCGGTTTGAAAATCATTAAACCTTAAAAAGCGATAGGTAAACTGTTGATATCAGAGTTACAGGGTGCTTGTAAGACTGGTCTCTCATGTTTACATACAGCTTTTGCACTGCAGGACGCTAAAGCCACGTCGTTGGAGGCTGTTAACAATTGTTTTGTGGCCTTCTACGACGTGACTAAAGCTTTTGACAGTGTCTGGATAGATGGTCTCTTTAGACAGGTTTATAGTTCTGGTATTACAGGAAAAACCTGGCGTATCTTGTACTGTAGTTACGTGGATTTCCAATGTTGTGTAAAAATCCACGGGCATTTCTCTGATTGGTATTTACTCAGCAGGGGGATCCATCAGGGTGGATTTATGTCTCTTTTAAAATATACTGTGTTCATAAACTCTTTGTTGGTTCAACTTAAATCTTCTGGGCATTGCTGCAAAATATATCATCTGCCAAGTGCACCCATCGTGTACGCTCATGATCTTGCCTCTGGGAGCGTGAATGAGTACAAGCTCAATCAGGTAATGAGAATCGTATTTAGACACGGGTGCACTTGGCGGTATGAGTTCAATGCTCGGAAGAGTGGCGTTCTGATATATAGCCAAGATCAAACCCATAATCGCCGGTATGCCCCTTTAAGAGAATTCAGGTTGGGTGAGTCTATAGTATCAGAACGCATGAATTATGACCATGTCGGTATACGAACGTCTGTCAATATAAATGATATCTCCGGAATTGAAGTAAGGATTTCAAAGGCAAGAAAAACCATAAATGCTGCAACTGGTCTTGGAATCAGGAGGAATGGGTTAACTATCGCTACGTGCAACATTATTTTTTGGTCCTTGGTGGTGCCCACAGCACTCTTTGGAAGCGAAATCTGGCATCTGAATAACAGTGTAATATCTCTTTTAGAAGGATTCCAGAACTATGCTGCTAAAAAGATTCAACGGTTCTACGGGAGGGTTCCTAAGGCCTGTTCTTTATACGCCCTGGGATGGATGAGGCTAGAGAGGTTCATTCAGGTCAAGAAAATGATGTTCATTCATGCTATCGTGGTCCTGAATGACCAAACCCTGTCTAGGTCCATATTCTGTGAACGAGCCAATGTCATCCTAGGGCAGGGTCCTGTGGAGATCGTTGAATCCGAATATAGTGTTGTACAAGATCTACTAAAAACCACATCTCTGTTTAACCTACTAGATGATGTGAGAAATATGATAACATGTGGGCTTCAGTACTCACATCAAGCCTGAAAGAATAAAGTCTGGGCACGTGCCTGGGGGCTGGCGGATGTGTACTGGAATGTGCAGTTCTGTGTAGTCAAGAACTTGGATATAATCCGTGAGGTAAATGCGAAGTGTAAATATCTTACATGGTGGTATCTTTCGGACAAATTCCCCACTTCAATGAAAGCATGTGAAACGGTAGCGCGCTTAGTCTGTCATGCCAGCCTCCTGAAGACAGACGAAGTACGGTTGAAAAACCTAAATAGATCTGAGAGAGTGTGTTCTCTATGTGACCTCTATGAGGATGATAATGTCAGGCACCTAGTCATGCAGTGCCCGAAATTGCAATCTGAGAGGACCGCCATGTTATTAGAGTTACGCAATGTCGGTGATGGATACCGAGCAAGGGTGCTTGACAACTCAGGTGACATCCTCAGTATTCTATTAGAGAGACCCTCTGATGCTCTTTCCATATAGCAGATGGATGCCTTTTGGCTTGTATCGTGTAAACCTGTGAATAATATGTATATGAGAAATATCAAATTGAGAAAGGGTATAGGGTAACCGTGAGTACTAACTCCCTGACTGATGCTATGGTAACTAATCATGCGTACCCTGGATTATATTTCACTTGGATATTTAGGGTTCGGGTGTGCACTCCAAAACCAGTTACAACTATGATTTTTTTGTTAATCCCTGCTTTAGCTCATTTCTTTTCTTGATTATATTTATTATGTTGTATTCTATGTTATTTTGAACCTTTTGATTTTGTCATATGTTTGTATACCTTTTGTAGCATGCCTACAGTCAATAAATAATAATATATATATATTGACATCTCCTACGCATGAGTGGAAAGACAAGGGGAGTTTTTCATCTCTCTCTCTCTCTCTCTCTCTCTCTCTCTCTCTCTCTCTCTCTCTCTCTCTCTCTCTCTGCATATATATACATATATATATATATATATATATATATATATATATATATATATATATATATATATATATATATATATATATATATATGTATATATATATATATATATATATATATATATATATATATATATATATATATATATATATATATATATATATATAAATATATATATATATTTTTATATATATATATATATATATATATATATATATATATATATATATGTAAATATATATATATATATATATATATATATATATATATATATATATATATATATATATATATATATATATATATATATATATATATATATATATATATATATAATCACATGCTTGCCCTATATTCCCATTGTTGTGGCCATGTGGTAAAAATGATATAGAGTGAAAAAAAATATCAAGTGAAAAAAACCCATATCAAGTGAAAGAAAACCATATCAAACCATATCACACCTTTTATTGTTGAAGGGGTAGATAAACCCTGTGAGATTTGAACTGACACATATATAGATTCCCTCTCCCCCATCCTTAGTGCTCCCCTCAGCCCTGCGTGAGTCTGGAGCAGTGACAGGAAACTGTACAATAATAACCAGTATCAAATTACACTCATTTGCATTTCTGGGGTTCACACATTAGGAGCGTCCTGCCACTTGCCTCATCAGCCTACATTTGAATTACATGCCAGGTACCAATACCTAGAAGTTGAGCCATAGGTAGAAAATGGGCATAGTGGGTTAAGGAAGGGTGACTCTCTCTCTCTCTCTCTCTCTCTCTCTCTCTCTCTCTCTCTCTCCTTGTCTACTACTATTTATCCTACTACAACCACTGATGCTACTAACCTAGTAGTAGTAGTGGTAGTAGTAGTAGCAGTAGTAGTAGTGTGTCTCACTATGCTACCAGTATGCATCCTACTACTACTACTACTACTACTACTACTACTACTACTACTACTACTACTATGACAACTGCAACTACTACTACTACTTGGGTGACGTTGATATCATTTGCTCTCTCTCTCTCTCTCCCTCCTTGTCTACTACTATTTCTCCTAATACAACCACTGCTGCTACTAACGTAGTAGTAGTAGTAGTAGTACTAGTAGTAGTAGTAGCACCATCAGTAATAGCAGCAGCAGCAGTTGCAGAAATAGTAGCATCGGCAGTAGTAGCAGGAGAAATTGTAGCAGCAGCTGTAGCTGCAGCTGCAGCAGCAGCAGCAGCAGAACTTTCTGTTAAGGGTTTGTTGATATATTAACAAGAGTGCATTTTGTTGATACATCAACAATTTTCCACTGGCTTTCTTAATCTTGTTGCAGGTTCATGTTTATATATGAACACTCTCTATTTTTGAGAAGTCTGAAGTTGATTTTGTTGATACATCAACAATTTTCCACTGGTTTACTTAATGTTGTTTCAGGTTTATGCTGATATATCAACACCTTCTATCTTGGTGAAGCCATTTTGTTGATACGTCAACAATTCCTTACTGGCTGTCTTAATATTGCTTCAGGCATATGTTGATATATCGGCACACTCTATTTTGGAGATATTTTAAGTTGATGATGTTGATACATCAACATTTTTCCACTTGCTTTCTTTATGTTAATTTATGTATATGTTGATATATCAACACTATCTATATTGGTGTAGCTTCATTTTGTTGATATATCAACATTTTTCCACTGACTTTCTTGATGTTGCTTCAGGTTTTTGTTGATATATCAACATTCTCCTTTTCAGTGAAGCTTAAAGCTGATTTTGTAAAATATCATTTTCCCACTAGCTTACTTGATATGATTTCAGGAATTTGTTGATACATCAACACTCTCTATTTTGATGTAGCTAGAATATAATTTTGTTGATACATCAACAATTTTCGACTGGCTTACTCATGTTGCTTCAGGTTTTTATTGATACATCAATATTCTCTGTTTTGTTGTAACTTGAAGTTGATTTTGTTGATACATCAACATTTTGCAGCTGATTTTCTTGATGTTGCTACAGGTTTTTATTGATATATCAGCACTCTCTTACTGTGTAAAGCTTGAGGTGGATTTTGTTGATACCTCAACATTTTCCACTGAATTTCTTGATGTTGCCTCAGGTTTTTGTTGATATTTCAACATTCTCTTATTTGGTAAAACTTGAGTGAGGTGGAGTTTGTTGAAACATCAACATTTTCCACTGCTATTTATGAAATTTAAACTAACATTTGAATAAAATGACCGTATAATCTATACTTTTGTTGAGGGTTTTTATCGTTGACCTGCGATTTAGGCATTTTGACCAGGGATTTTGAACTTTTGACGGCTACTTTTCCCCTAAAACGAGTAAAAAGATTTAACGTTTTTATTTTGGACGGCCTTATATATATATATATATATATATATATATATATATATATATATATATATATATATATATATATATATATATGTATATATATATATATATATATATATATATATATATATATATATATATATATATATATATACATTCATACATACATACATACAATTACATACATACATGGACACCATGCTTAAATCACTTTTTTATATCCATAGCGTGTACCTCTAGAATAGCTTTCCATTGTAATATTTTTCTGCTTGAACTAGCTACCTCAGTTGCGATAGATCAATTTGGTAAATCAGGCTTTCAAAGGCATTAGTACATTGCTACCTCACAACGTCAAGCCTAGATGTAAAACAGAACGGGATAAGTACTGGGGCTTGTAATCTCATCTTTTGGAGCATGAGCGTTCCTATGGTAACACACGGAGCTGAACTCTGGATCCTTAAAAGTAAAGATATTGATCTTCTGGATAAATTTCTTGCCGGATGGGAAATACAGACGTTTCGGAAAAGAACACCGTACGAAACTAGCTTCACTACCTTCGGCTGGATGTGCTTGGAAAACTATATTTATGGATAGAAAATGCTCTTTATCCGTACGATCATACCGCTAAACCCAAAAAACCTCCATAGACAGGTTTTCGTTAAACGTGTTGAAGATTTTTGTAAGAATGTAAAGCATGGCTTTCTAAATGTTCATGAGAGACGCATTTTTTGACATTTTGAGAATTATGTTCATATTTAAGATATACGCAAAAAAGTCAGATATGAGCTGGTTTAGGGCCACAAAAACAGTAAACAAATACGCAAAAGACTAGTTTGTGATAGAGTGTGGCAAGTTGAGTACAAAAACTGGTCTTTTGGAGTAATGCACTTTCAAGATGCACATTTGCTGGATAGCATATTGCCAAGACCAACATTTCCAAATTGGTGGCATCTTTCTGAAATGTCCTGTGAATGTATCTCAATTAGCGAAAAATGTATGTATGTATATGTATTGGCCATACGTGAGATAATATAAAAGGTAATCCATACTAAAGGTAATTAACGCGAACACATGAAGAACAGAGACATTAATAAATACATACAAAAATTACTAGATTAGATACGATAAAGGACAACTACACATTGGATAAAACAGATAGGCAAATTAACAGTATCTTAGCGTATTTCCTACTTAAACCCACGTTCCCAAGATTGTATGCAGGGCAAGTAATTTGAAAGTGGGCAGATATGAGTGTATATATATATATATATATATATATATATATATATATATATATATATATATATATATATATATATATATATATATATATATATATATATATATATATATATATATAAAGATAAAACTTTCCTTGACTGGTCATACACACTGTGTGACTCACTAATGGAAGAAAATATCTTCCATAGTGTCATGCAGTATGAGGCCAGCTGTGAAATGGGAGGGAAAACGTTTGCTGAAATTGAAGAGTGCTCGAGTATAGTTTACGTAAAATGCAAAGTGCAACTATTAAGAAGCTTTATCTATGTACCACTGGGCAAAACTGTTGAACGTTTTAGTTTCTCAGAAATGAGTTATTTCTTTAATTTACGTTAACATGTGTCGGGTTTTTATTATTTGGTTTTCTCTTTTTATACATTTTGCAATTGATATTACAGTCATGAGATATACTTATTACCTGCCCTTCTCTGATTCCTGAAGCTGATTGGTCAATAGGTGTCCGACATGCAGCCGTTCACACTTCATAGGTTTAACATAGAACGTCTGAATCTAATACCACATGCAATAATCGATATCACATTGTAGTCAGCAGTGTAATGTTTATGATCTTTTATCAACCATTGAAGACCAAGTGATAGATTCGTTACACTTTGTTTGAACATGTGGTCCGGCCTGCTGTCCACCCTCAGTCATCCGTATCCAACGAGGTGTTTGATTTCGGCTGGAATAAGGCAGGGCGTAACTAATGATATTGCTACGTCAGTCTGGTATATTGATTCTTTTCAAGGCACATTTATCTATCTCAATATTGGGTTGCCTTAAATCAATAAATATACGATGATAAAAAATGATACGTATACGTTTTTTTCGCAACAGAAGGTTATCGACCTCAAACTTAATCTTTCATCGATTTAGCAACTCGAAAAAATAAAATGCTTACACGGGTAATTTCCTCCATCCACATACATAAGCTTATTATTGATATCGATTTGCAATGTCAACGAGTGTAGATTCATATGAACGAGAAGGAACTGTTGATTATCAAAGTTTATGTGTGAGGGAGGACCTGGGGCCGTGTGAACATTTCTATATTAATGTCTAAAAGCTATTTACTTTACATCGTATTTGCGTTTCCTGGGTATTCTTATAGGATGAAACTGTGCATCAGAAACTTGTGAGCATGTTGCATTGCAACAACACAGGACGTACATACAGCGCTATTCAGGAAAGTGCATCGTGTTGACTCTCATTGGATAGTTGCCTGTTCTTTAGAACTATTCAACACCTACTTAATATCCTTTCTTACATTAACCCCAAGTAGGGATTATTCGTACATAGAGAACATATTAACTAAGCTAGGTAGAAAGAGATTTGTGATACTTTTGAAAAAAAAGCTGAATTCGCCGATGTCATAAGAGTGGTTAATTTGCTTTAAACCTTTTTGAAATACGCTATAAGTAGAGAAATATCCCAAAGATTGACAGGGCTACCCGATGCATCTTAATGTAGGTAGGTGAATTACGTAGTAGAACACCTGAGGACGAAATGACAAAGGAGGTTATTAAGAAGTATTCTAAACTGTCATTTTGCTTTGCCTTGTCTAAGATTTGCGTGAGGAATAGGAATCATTGGATGTTAATTAATATGTAAAGCAGAGAAAAGAACGACGAACATCAAAGCGCAACAGATTTCTAATTCATCTTTCTGCAAGAGTGAGTTTAACTAGATAATACAAAGATGTATACATATGAGGGCTTTATATTTCGCATAAGCTGAATACACATACCTATTCATTTTGCATGGATTTGAATGCAAATAAAGGGTCTGAGCGATGAAATTTAGACACATTATACTTTAATTTGTTTCCAAAAACCTAATATAATTTTAGTGAACACAAATGTAGCTTGCAATTAACATATTAAGTAGTGAATTATATGTTGGCCAGAAGGAAAGATTTCATTTATCAAAGGTTTGCATTCACAAACTACTTATCTAACGATATGGCCATAATTCATTTAAGGCAAGTAAACGTGTGATAATGTTTATATGAATATACCAGGCATAGGTTTGGGGCATGAAGCATAAATATTTACTTTCACATTTTCACCAAAAAGTGTGGTCAATTACATCAGATTATTTTTTAAATGGTAGTGATAAAGTCATTCATTTATTCGACAGAACATGTTCATATACATACATGTATACGCTTGAAAGCTGACTTAAGCTTATAAAAGGAGCAGTAGGAGGAGAACATAAACAGACAATTTCCATGGAGATCTCTTTTTCGCTCCATTCAGCACGGCGACTTAAGATCAATATGGTTCAATAATAGGAAGTGGAGAAGCGAACGTACCAAATGTACTATGTTAAGCTAAAAGCTTCTCTCTCTCTCTCTCTCTCTCTCTCTCTCTCTCTCTCTCTCTCTCTCTCTCTCTCTCTCTCTCGAAAACAGTCAAAGAACAAATGATTCCGTATATACACCACATTTATGTGTTAAAAGGTTTAGTTTCCTATCATTCTCCTTTTAGACAATGGCAAACACGTCAGTCATCTTATAATGTCAAACCCTTAAGTGCCTATGCACAATGTCTTATTTAGGAGTGAGTTTTCGGATAACCTAACGTAGCTACGATGTACCGAAACTCAGTTGAAACACTTCTTTTTCATGAGTCTTTTTATCAAAGCTTATTTCCAGAGTCTTTTGAATGATGCTTGGGGAACAGGATATGTGGGAAAAGGTGAATGCCAATGTTTGGCAACTTATTATTACACAATGCATTTTATCTTTTCTTCAAGTAAAGTGCATTCAGAACAACAATGATTCTCTAAAAATATAAAAGGGGAATGAAATTAGGTAGGCGGAGAGCCTCGCACTGAGGAAAAATACCATTCATCTGATCACCATAGCGACACATAAACGTATGTAGGAAGTATTTTCTCGATTGACTTGTTCCGAGAACTTGAAAGCACGTTAAATTTAGCCGCATCTTCTGAAGATAAAAGGCAAACATTAGAATAACACATGCTCTGTTACACCCTGTCTATCGACTTGTATGACGATTACCCCATTTACGCCTGGTGTACACATATGCTCTGACAATGTCCAGTACAGCCATTTATTTCCTGCACCAGTCGACCGGACGTCTGCCAGTGCCCGGGTGTACAAACACACATAGATAACATGTCAATGACAATGACTAATGCTGGTCTCCCACATACGAATCTAATGTGCGAACATACACGATCTCAAGTCTACGATTAAAGCCACGAATTGACTATAAAATTGGTGTTTTCCACAGTCGTTAGATGTGTACGTTTATCCACGAAATTATACGACATCCCACGACAGCATATACGATTGATGTACGACTACAGCATCATGTGTGCGACATTGTACGTTTTCTATCGAAATTATTCGTGAGTAGGCGAACACATTCGTAGTTGGGTACGAATATGAAGGTGCGTATGTATGCGAATGTGTGCGAATATGCACGCCATAAATACGACTAACTACGACATACATACGCATATATACGCCAGGTCTACGTCTACTTACGACAAAATTCGACTAATTACGTATATGTTCAAACTAAAAATAACAAAATTCGTGAGTATACTACGATTTGTGGTGAAGTCACCGTCAATTCGTGGCTTTTCAGGATACATTTTGGCCAATTACCTATTTTTCCATTCTGAAGTAGGTCTTGTATATAGTTGCACCTTTTGGTACCTTAAATGAGTGTACGCAAATGTACGTGAATGTACGATTACATACGACAGTGTACAACATATTACGACACGATGTTCAACCATGTACAACGATGTTCGACAATGTACGACAAAAATGACTTCCTTACGACAGTATTTTTGTCGCACCCCAAAGTTTTACATGGAAAACTTTTTTTTTAATTCGCAGCATTACTTACGAAAACCTAAGACTCACTGCGAACAACCGCGAGAACCCACGACAACCCACGAAAAACTACGACTTTTTAATTCGCACCTTGTCGCACCTTAAAATTCGTATGTGGGAGAGCAGCATAAGCACATCATTGTCCAACGTAGCTTGCGAATCAAAGCTACGTTCATTTGTGAGGTCATTCATGCATCCATGTCCAGAAAACTGGGTGACAATCGGGCATGCGGTCGTGTATTTTGCCCAGGTTGCCCACGCATTTAGTGCACACATTAAATGTTTGCCCTGTAGCACACGTAACTCTAAGATTGGACCAATTTTGGAAAAGTGTTTGAAAAGGGATTTTTGAACTCAAATGGAATAACTCTTAGTCACAATTTCACTCATAGTATTGCTATTTTGATATGTTTCCTTCATAAACATAGTACATAGTATATAACAATCGGAACAGTAAATAGATTGGCATACGTTAGAGATCATGACTGTTTCTGGGTATTATTTTTCCTGTGTGGTACACAACAAGATAATGAATGAATATAGAAATCTGGGTATTATTCTTCCAGTGTGGTACACAATGAGATCATGAATGAATATTGAAATCTTCCCATTATTGAAATCTTCACATAGTAAAGTTCTCTTAATTGATTTTCGAGGTAATTGGTGTTGGCATTATAAGTATTTATACCTGTGATTAAGAGATGTATAGTATTGATTCATCATCAAGTTATTCCCATACGTGTCTAACAATGATAACGCTCACGATATAGATGTGTTATGTTGCTAGTGACTAATCTGGCCAATACAAAATGATGCAAAAACCGTGACAAATGACTGAAACCCTGGCACATGGTACTCATCTAAGAGTACTCAGCAAGAGCTAATCTATAAATACCAACATGACAGGGTTTAGATGGCTTTCAAAAGTCTTTGCGTCCTTGTCCTTTGGACGAAAGTTAGCCTCGGCATTGGAAGAGTTAAAACGAGGAATTCGCTCGTCAGCTCCCACTCCTCACGTGTGTGTAGAATCAATAGTGACTTAGCGCACAGCACAACGTCAGGATGAGGGTTTCCAGCAGGTATTCGGAGGAGGATGCGCGCCACATCCTCCAGCATAATACACACTGAACACAAGGGAACATTTTATCAATATTCACAATGGGGCCTGTGTTTTCTTGAGCAAAGAAATCAACCTGAAAAGACATGTGCTTGTGTTCAGTTTTTTTCTCTTTGTTGATGTCGGTGAAGGTTGTTATTAATCTATTTTTCATTATTATTTTTTATTCCACTCACCACCGTATCCCAATATCACTTGGATCGCTTTGCGGCCATGAATGGTCACTTTTCTTCTCGCGTTCTCAAAATTCCAAGCTAATTTACTATAGTCTATGATGGCTTGCATTGGTAGCCGAGTAGCTCCAAGCGTGGTGAAATACTGCTCGCTGTCGCTCACTACTACCTGGGGTCAACCCACCCCCCCCCACCCCCGGGGCATGCAAGGGTGCTGCCAGTTACTAGCCGACAGTTTTCCCGAGGAACCCTGGTTTCCTCCATCATTCACAAATGAGTAGTCACGAACTAGCCTCTAAGTTGCAGAAAGTGACAATAAACGAAATTTCAAATTCCAAACTCCAAATCCTTTGTGCAACGATAATTATTTTCTTATGGCTAACGTAGGGATGGAAGAGTTCTCCTGTACCACCGACTGTGCACTTAACAACCACGCACCTATTTGTAGCTGTTTATAGCGCACACGGAAGGAAGTTCTGAAGGGGCTGTTAGCTTTCTCGACAATTCTTTTGATGTGCGGAGCTTGTTCTTAGTATGAAACAAAGCATCGCGGTAAGTGATTGAGAACATTTAGCTTCCTTTCCCACATTCCACTTTAAACCGCACTTAGTGGCAAAACAAAGGTACGTACTGCAGGGTGTAAAGAATTAACAAAGGTGTTTGCAGGTTCGACGATTCACATTATGCAACAGCCGCACGTCAAGATTTGGTTACTAGGGAATATGCATACACAGCCAGCAAACCTGTTAACCCTTATGCTGCAGGTGGCTAATTTGGCTAATACAAAATGATGCAGAAAACCTTGAAATTGATTGAAACCCTGGCGAGAACTTTCAAATGAACACCAATGTTCATGAGAGGGTTTAGATGGTTTTCAAAAATCTTTGCGTCTTTGTGCTTTGGACGAAAGTAGTCTCAGTATTAGAAGGGTTAAACCATAGCATACGTACATGCAAGCCATTCATTTAAAATCAATATGGATGGTTAAAGATGATACACCCCGCACATCATTAGAAATGAGCTGGACAAATTTGGAAATGGTGTTTATCATTTTATGGTGTCTAGGCAAGTGCCATTGGTGGAGGAAACCGGGGTGCCTGGGGAAACCACCAACTTTTTAAAACTCCACGTCGCTGTTAACTTTCTCAAATGCCTCGAGCTGTTTTCGAAACCGCGATGTCTGGCAGTTATGAGAGAGACAGTACGCAGTCCGCGGTGCCCAATAGCTTAGACTATTCTCGCTCTCGGCTTTCTCAAATGCCTCGAGCTGTTTTCGAAACCGCGATGTCTGGCAGTTATGAGAGAGACAGTACGCAGTCCGCGGTGCCCAATAGCTTAGACTATTCTCGGTCTCGGCTTTCTCAAATGCCTCGAGCAGTTTTCGAGTCCTGGATGTTTCCTTAGATAAAAACAACAAGTGGATATGAAACCAAAGATAGGAAAACAATGGGATGGTACGAGCAGGTTGTCTGGGTACTAGATAGCTTGACCGTCGGGCTGTCCTGAGTCTGTACAACTGATACAAGCCGTCACACGCGTTGTTGCCCTACGTATTCTGCATTACGTGACAACAATAAGTTGTCCGGATAACGCATATGAAACCAGCCGGTCAACCTGAACAGGCTAGCCTCGACGAATAGCCCAAAAGTCGTGTTCTGCGCATGCTGGCGCACAGGTTTCTGTGTAATGTAAACGATACGAGAGGGCTGATTTGTACCTGCCCCCCCCCCCCCCCGTGATGTCACACTGATGCCAGGTCAGAGACCCCTGGCATGTCCACCCCTTCACTTTAGCGCATGTTGTAATTGGTCTCTCGCCACATATCCATTCTTTTATTCATCTAAAATGTTTCGCAGTGTTGAGGGATAGTGCGCAGTTGATGCAGAGAGGCTTAGACCACTCGGCTACAAATGCAGCCCCCCCCCCCCCCCCCCCCCCCCATTATATTCCTCTCATCATCCGTACACTGCTGGTTAGATTGTGGCACGACACAGCTTTTAGGGCAAAGTATGTTGGAAGTAGTTCAAGCGACCAAATCCCACTGTGTCTGAACAGAGTAAAGATTGTTATATTCAAATGCCCCTGTCATTCAATCAATACGTTATGCTGAAATGTATAAGTCTTGTTTCCCATATCATGTCTATTGAAAAATAACTAAGCTGGTTGGTTCTAAGAGATGTCCTACAGTACAGCCTTTCTATTCCTGCGCCAGTCGACCGGACGTCAGCCAGTGCCTGGTTGTACAAACACCCATGGATGACATTTCAATAAAATAAGCCATGTCCAGGAAACTGGGTGGAAATCGGTAACGGTCGTATACTTTGCCCGGGCTGCATACGAATTTAGTGCACGAATTAAACGTTGGCAACTACAAGAATTGCACCTGTCCATTCAGCCATATTTCAGATAATTTCTTGAAATAGGAAAAGGTAGAGGGAGGAGCCCCACACTCACCTTTGCACACTTAAGACGATCAATACGTTTAACTACAGGCAACTGACTGCTTAATCCGGACATGTGTAATCCGGATTTTCGTCTAAACCGGACAGATTAGAAGGTCCCAGTTCCTTCCTATACATACAATTCCTATACCCATAATCCGGATTTTGCATAATCCGGACAGAAGTTTAGGGTCCACATCAGTCCGGATTATGCAGAGTTGCATGTATATGCAAACAATGTTGTATATGTGACGGATTATCTTTTGTCGAACTCTGCGTGGAGGAAGAAATAAATGATTGGATTTTTACGTCGCTTTCAACAGCTTCAGACGAGATAGAAATCTAGAACCGTGACCAGGTAAACCCGCTAATGGGGATCAAGCAGAGACTCCAACCTGTTGCGTGCTAAACGAGCACGGTACCGCCATGTTTCATCATATTGATACGCATGACCTAAAGACTGTTTTGAAGGGAATTTTAAAATTTGGTATCGATAGCATTTTCTCTATAGCACACTTAATGACGAATTAATGAAAAGTAAATTGACTACACCACGTATTGTTCTTTTTATTGAACTCATCTAATACCTTTTGGGGATATTTTAAGATGTATCGTACTGGATATACATGGCTGATACTGTTATGATTTTTTTGCAATTGTTACGTAAGTCTACTATTCCAGTGGCACTTTGAAATACAACACATATCATCGCATTTACCTTAACAGCAAATAGGTGGCGCCACTTAACTTAGAATAAGCGCCCTTTTTAAATGGTTCTTAGAAAATGCATAATCGAAGGAACCAAAAGAAAATGAGGTCGTAGAAGTGAATGAGAACGTGTGTATATATATATGTATATAAATATATATATATATATATATATATATATATATATATATATATATATATATATATATAATATATATATATATATATATATATATATATATATATATATATATATACATATATATATATATATATATATATATATATATACATATATATATACATATGTATATATATATATATATATATATATATATATATATATATATATACATATATATATATATATATATATATATATATATATATATATATATATATATATATATATATATATATATATATATATATATA